>JABFTP020000165.1:18189122-18936728 GCA_013387265.2 Cryptolaemus montrouzieri | reverse complement strand
GCCGAAAGCTTTCTCCAGAACAAACATTTTGTCTTTTAGTCTGCTCTTCTCTATAACTGGTTGATGGTAAAATGACAATCTCACAAACTTCTAGTATTCCTGAAAAGTGTATTTTTTACATTTACATTTTACATTTTTTATATCCCTTCTGAATTTGCTGTCTGAATTCTTTTTCTCCTATCATCAATGCACTTTCTCATCTCATCATTTGTGTTGTCACATTATTATGATATACCAATTACAAAGGCTTTTGATACTCTTCTAGTCTCTAATTTACTCCTTTTTTCCTTAGACTCCTCTCTCATACTACTATTTTCAACATTCTACCTTAAACACGTTCTCAGTTTATAATTCACTCCTCTTTTCCTTAGACTCTCCCAACTCTCCCATAGTATTCTTCTCAGTTCTCTCTTGAAAGCCTTCCCCACATCAGAGAAAACCTATAATTATATTTTGTCCTTAAATATGTTCTTCATTTGCTAGTCTATGGTGAAATTGTGATCCTGAACTCTTCTTCCTTTCTTGAAGTGTGTTTTCCATGTTGTTTTTCAATCATTTCTCTAATTCAAAGACAAACATGTAGTTTATATTGATGACAGAAACATTTGGGAAGAAGTCAAACTTTCTAACAGTATGTGAGAAAGTTCAAATTAACAATTTGACAGTTATTTTCAAATTGCTCTTTTATATACCAGTATTAATGCTAGTAATAGTTGAAGGAAATATGAAAACAGTCATGTATAAAGAACTTTCCACATACTAATGAAAAATTAAGTATTGAGACTAATATCTTACTTCACTGCCACCAAGCTAACTTGCTGTGCATATGAACTGATAATAAAATATTGTTATTCTGAATATTACTGTCATGATTCTTCTCCTATCTTCAATTCATCTTCTCATCCTAACCAAGATATTAACATATTATACTGATTTACCCATTTCAAGGCTTTTGATACTCTTCCTAAATCTATAATTCACTTCTCCTTTCCTTAGACTCTCCCATTTTACTCTTCTCAGTTTTCTTTCAAAAGCCTTCCCAGATAATGAAAAGCAAGGAATATCTTCTTGCCCTTTAGTTTGTTATTCTCTGAGCTGGTTGATAGTGGAAATGTTATTCTGAACACTTTCTCCTCTCCTGAAGGATATGTTTTTCAATTATATCTCTGTTTGTTTTCTAGAATTCTTTTATATTGTTTCCCAATAGTATAGGTTCTTTAAAATTTGCTCAGTTGCTGTTTTCTTTTTCCCCTATCTTCGATTCATTTTCTAATCTCAACATTGATGTCATATCCTCCTGAATTACTTTATAAGACTTCTGCTATTCTTTCTCAGTTTATACATCACTTCTCATTTCCTAAGACTCTCATACTGCTCTTCTCAGTGTTCTGTCGAAAGCCTTCTCCAGATGAGGGTTAACCATAAATTTTTTTTTTCTGCTTTCAATTTGTTATTCTCTATAAGATGGTTAATTGTGAAAATCCTGAATACACTTCTTCCTTATATGAAGAGTGTATTTCTTAAGTTGTTTTACATAGAACTCTCTCACTTTTCTTCGAAGAAATCTTTGGAAGAGTTTAGCATTAATGTAAGTCCTTCAGAATTTTCTCAGTTCCTGCAGTCTTCTTTTGCAGTATTGTTTTTCAAATGTAAATCCTTCAATTATTATGAGCTGTTAAACTTTCTCAAGCCCTTCTGAATATCACAGTCAGATCTCTTCTTCCCTTATGTACCTATGTACCATGCATTGTCTTATGATAGGTCTTGTTACTTGTTATAGATCCTGGTAAAACACCAATTTTAAGTATCTCGACTTTGTACAAAACTCAAATCTCTCCCCATATTTGAATTCTATATTATATAATCTATATAACAATTATATAATATAAAATGAAAAGCAAACTGGACTAAAACATATAACGTGAGTATCTTTAAAAATCATTAACTATACACAGTATTTTTCAAGAAGTAATTGCATTTTCCACAAAATATGTGATTTTCTCGAACTGAAAGTTCCTGTTGTAATGAAGCTTCATAATTTGCTTCTCCTGATTAAGAAACTTTACTTTCTGAATGTATAGACTACCTGTTATTCAGTGAACAGCTTTGAATAAATTTCTTAAAATACAGAAGAATGTGTTATGAACAGAAGTAGCTCAAAACATGTAACTTATGTGTTATGTAAATGTTGGAATATCCTGAAAAGCTCAAGTTTTCATGCCAACTATATGAAGAATTGTTCAACAAATAAATTTTGAAGTTAAGAATTGCAGGTAATTTACTTGATCTCTTTCCTTCAGAGTTAGAAATCTGACTCTATTGTAACTATTATTAATCAGACTGGTTTACTTACACAAAAATATCTACGAAGATTATTATCAGAGAACAGGGATGTATTACATTTATATTTACTTGAAACTTTCTTGTTATTGCTTAATATTGTCTTTGCTTATTTTTAACTTAATTTTCCAACCTCTTTACAGTGGATCCAATTAATTCTTTCATGTTATCAGGTGGATTGAAATCTAACAATAAATATTTCAATAAAAGAAACTACTTATATGCACACAAAGTAAAAACTCACTTTTAAAGAGTCTCTTTCAAACATTTCAACTTGAATAACTTTACTTCAAATACATTGAATTCCATTTACATTTTCATTAGGATAATTGAATATCAAAATATACTTCATCGTTTATAAACTGAAACAAAAATTCAATAGAGATGAATACAAAATTCAGTTTAAAATACCTTATTTATTATTGTTTTCTTTCATCGAAATACATAGGTTAGAACACCGAATGTAAATATCAATTATGTGGATTCTTCATTCTGCTGAAAAAATATACATTAGGATGCATTAAATGTTCGTTTAATTATGTTCAATTACCTTGGAATGATTATTTGAGGTTTTAATTTAACGTAAACAATAATTCTTCTTCTTCTCTTCTTATCGGCCTTAGTACGATGAAACAAATGTTGAACGATCCAAAGACCGCCGTACACGACGATGTCCGTCGTACGGGACGGATATTCGATCGTTTAGTGAGAGCATAGAGGGGATATAAGTGTTCGTTTATATCCCGTCTACTCTTTTCACCTATGTTTCCGGGTACGGTCCTCTTTAAAACTTCTTCTTCTTTGCCCTGTCAGATTGAGAAACGGCGGTTTAAGGAGAGTAAGGGAGGGTGATTGGCTCCGCCCCCGTGTTTACGTTCTATTCTTCGAAAATGTAGGTCTCAAAAACCGTCCCAAATTCGAAAATTAGGTCCTGAAATGACGTTTTCTCGCCGGGGACCCGATCTCGAAATATGTAGGAATCGTTCGAAGGTCGAATCCTTTCTCCCGGTGACCCCGTTTAAGTAGGATGGTTAAAACAAAAACCCGTATTTTGACAGTTCGAGGTTTGTTTATTTCGCGAATTTCTGGCCGTCGGAGATTTTCGGAATATGGAAAGTAGAGCGAAAATTTGCGAAAGTCGGCCGATAGCCCTCCGTTCGATGGAAGATTTTTCCGTTTTCCCGTGGTTTTATGAGAATCTAACTACGGCGGCGCGAAATGCGAAACTCGAGGCTTTTTCGTCGTCCGGGTTTCGTAGCGATCGAAGGCGATATAAATATTTCGTATAGCTGCAAAAGTCCATAGAAATTATCCCCTCCATCCCGGAGATTTCGGAGACGTATTTTATTTTCGCTTTTTCGGAACTTTTTGCCGGAATTTTCGCCCGATCGACCTCTCCGATCGCCCTCCGAAAGATCCGAGTTATCGATTCCGAAGAAATCTCGCCGTTTCGACGTTCCGTTCGCCCGGGGCCACGTTTCGGCGAAATTTTTCGAAAAATCGTCCCGCCTCCGTCGTTCGAGCTAGGGACTCCGAATTTCGCTCGGATCTTCCTCGGACGTTTCTCTACCGGAAAAAAATTATTCGCGGGGGCCTACGGACCCCGCTCGTCCGCGCCGACCCTTTCTTCCCGCCCGGTTCAAACTCCAACCGTCCCCTCCACTTTCCTCGAAATAAGGCTTACTGCTTTAGTATATAAGACTAGTGAGCTCATTAAGATCGCCTTTTATATCTAAACAGCTAATATACTAAACGCCTAATATACAAAAACGCCTAATAGACGAAACGCCTAATATACAAAAACGCCTAATAGACGAAACGCCTAATATACCAAAACGCCTTATATATAAAAATGCCTGATATACAAAAACGCCTAATACACTAAACGCAAAATATACTGAACGCCTTTCCATATCCAGCTCTAACTAAAATTAATGTTATATGGAACTCTCTCATATATTGCTTAACACATCCTTATGGTAATGCAGCTTCCAGTATTGTTTTACGGATACTGACTCATCAACCATATAAATTTAAACACTATTCACAACTATCCCAATTCAATTTGAAAATATCAACTTTCTCCTACTGAGGAAGCATTAAGATTAAAACAAAAATATGAGTTTGAAACAGCAAGATGGACGAACTACTGCTCAAGATTATTAATGAAATAGAAACTGAAAATTCTCTTCAAATTAAAATTTCTTGAACGTATCTAAAAGATAAAGGCGAGAACTTAGTAGTGAAATAAAGGAACTCTACTGAATACATAGAAAGTTTACCTTATATGATTGCCCTGTACATAACTATTTTGTATCACCTCAAATTGACGAAAATTCACACAATTTGCTTACCAGAAAAACAAACATTTTCTGAATTGAAATATTCTTGTAGAAAGTACAAATAAGATTCAAGTATCCACAAATTTGTAAATTACGTTATGAACCTTCATATAGATTACAATAATGTTAACTATATATCAGTTTCAGTACAACAGATTTCCTAGATCCTCAACCCACATTCTATCACCAAATCTTCACAGCATATATATATATATATATATATATATATATATATATATATATATATATATATATATATATCCAGGATATGTTTTGATTATAATCATTGCCTGGCAATGGTATTAATTACCGGGTGGTGGATTTATATTTTTCATGAAATCATTTTCATGAAATCAGTTTGATTGCATGAACAGATATATGGGCAACTCGTCGGGGTAAAACCCCTATATATATATATATATATATATATATATATATATATATATATATATATATATATATATATATATATATATATATATATATATATATATATATATATATATTCCTCAGCCATTACTGTTGAGTAATCTTGGTCATCATGAATACTGTTTCCTTGTTAGATGCTTTCATCTGTGTTCTGTATTTCTTCTTTTCCTGAAGAGTTTTTCCTATGTTGTTTTCAAATTATATCTCTGTTTGGTTTTTAGAATTCTTTGAAATAGTTTCTCAATAGTATAAGATCCTTGAAATTTGCGCAGGTCTCTTTTACCTTTAGGAAATATAAGGCCAATACTCCAATCATATGAGCAGATACATTTTCCATTCCTTTCTGAATATAGCTGTCAGGATTCCTCTTCCCTATCTTTGATGCTATTTCTTATATCAACATTGTTGCCACATTATACTGATATACCATTCTTAAATGCTTTTGATACTCTTTCTCAGTCTATAATTTACTCCTCTTTCCTTAGGCTCCTCTCACTTACTACTCTTTTCAGCATTCTGCCGAAAGCTTTCTCCAGAACAAACATTTTGTCTTTTAGTCTGCTCTTCTCTATAACTGGTTGATGGTAAAATGACAATCTCACAAACTTCTAGTATTCCTGAAAAGTGTATTTTTACATTTACATTTTACATTTTTATATCCCTTCTGAATTTGCTGACTGAATTCTTTTTCTCCTATCATCAATGCATTTTCTCATCTCATCATTTGTGTTGTCACATTATTATGATATACCAATTACAAAGGCTTTTGATACTCTTCTAGTCTCTGATTTACTCCTTTTTCCTTAGACTCCTCTCTCATACTACTATTTTCAACATTCTACCTTAAACACGTTCTCAGTTTATAATTCACTCCTCTTTTCCTTAGACTCTCCCAACTCTCCCATAGTATTCTTCTCAGTTCTCTCTTGAAAGCCTTTCCCACATCAGAGAAAACCTATAATTATATTTTGTCCTTAAATATGTTCTCTATTTGCTAGTCTATGGTGAAATTGTGATCCTGAACTCTTCTTCCTTTCTTGAAGTGTGTTTTCCATGTTGTTTTTCAATCATTTCTCTAATTCAAAGACAAACATGTAGTTTATATTGATGACAGAAACATTTGGGAAGAAGTCAAACTTTCTAACAGTATGTGAGAAAGTTCAAATTATCAATTTGACAGTTATTTTAAATTGCTCTTTTATATCCCAGTATTAATGCTAATAATAGTTGAAGGAAATATGAAAACAGTCATGTATAAAGAACTTCCCACATACTAATGAAAAATTAAGTATTGAGACTAATATCTTACTTCACTGCTACCAAGCTAACTTGCTGTACATATGAACTGATAATAAAATATTGTTATTCTGAATATTGCTGTCATGATTCTTCTCCTATCTTCAATTCATCTTCTCATCCTAACTAAGATATTAACATATTATACTGATTTACCCATTTCAAGGCTTTTGATACTCTTCCTCAATCTATAATTCACTTCTCCTTTCCTTAGACTCTCCCATTTTACTCTTCTCAGTTTTCTTTCAAAAGCCTTCCCAGATAATGAAAAGCAAGGAATATCTTCTTGTCCTTTAGTTTGTTATTCTCTGAGCTGGTTGATAGTGGAAATGTTATTCTGAACACTTTCTCCTCTCCTGAAGGGTATGTTTTCCAATTATATCTCTGTTTGGTTTCTAGAATTCTTTTATATTGTTTCCCAATAGTATAGGTTCTTTAAAATTTGCTCAGTTGCTGTTTTCTTCTTCCCCTATCTTCGATTCATTTTCTAATCTCAACATTGATGTCATATCCTCCTGAATTACTTTATAAGACTTCTGCTATTCTTTCTCAGTTTATACATCACTTCTCGTTTCCTAAGACTCTCATACTGCTCTTCTCAGTGTTCTGTCGAAAGCCTTCTCCAGATGAGGGTTAACTATAAATTTTTTTTTTCTGCTTTCAATTTGTTATTCTCTATAAGATGGTTAATTGCGAAAATCCTGAATACACTTCTTCCTTATATGAAGAGTGTATTTCTTAAGTTGTTTTACATAGAACATAGAATATATATATATTCCTGATTTTATCGAGTTTTCCACCAATACCAATAAAAAAACTTTATATTCTAAATGTATAGAGACGAAACCACAATATTTTCAGATATATATTCAGTCTATTGTTCTAAGGAGGTTGATCGTAAAATAAGATCCTGAACACACTTCTTACTCATATGAAGTGTGTGTCTCTTAAGTTATTTTAGATAGAATTCTCTCACTTTTCTTCGAAGAAGTCTTTCGAAGAGGTTGGTATTAATGGAAGTCCTTCAGAATATTCTCAGTTCCTGCAATCTTCTTTTGCAGTATTGTTTTCCAAATGTCAATCCTTCAATTATTTTGAGCTGTTAAACTTTCTCAAGCCCTTCTGAATGTTGCAGTCAGATCTTTTCTTCTCTGATGTACCATGCATTGTCTTATGATAGGTCTTGTCATTATGTATCCTGATGAAATACCATCTTTAACGAAAATCATCAACACATCACACAGCATTTTTCAAGAAGTAATTTCACTTTCCACAAAATATGTGATTTTCTCGAACTGGGAGTTCCTGTTGTAATGAAGCTTCATAATTTGCTTCACCTGATTTTATCAAGTTTTCCACAAACACCAATAAGAAAGAAACTTTACATTCTAAATCTATAGACTACCTGTTATTCAGTGACTAAACTTCTTAAAATACAAAAGAATGTGTTATGCACAGAAGTAGCTCAAAACATGTACCTTATGTGTTTTGTAAATATTGGAATATCCTGAAAAGCTCAAGTTTTCATGGCAACTATATGAAGAATTGTTCAACAAATAAATTTAAGTTAAGAATTGCAGGTAATTTACTTGATCTCTTTCCTTTAGAGTTTGAAATCTGACTCTATTGTAACTATTATTAATCAAACTGGTTATTTACACAAAAATATCTACGAAGATTATTATCAGAGAACAGGGATGTATTACATTTATATTTACTTGAAACTTTCTTGTTATTGCTTAATAGTGTCTTTTGCTCAGTTTTCATTTAATTTTCCAACCTGTTTACAGTGGATCCAATTAATTCTTTCTTGTTATCAAGTGGATTGTAATCTAAAAATAAATATTTCATTAAAATGAAACTACTTATGTGCACTCAAAGTAAAAACTCACTTTCAAAGAGTCACTTTCATACATTTTAATTTGAATAACTTTACTTCAAATACATTGAATTCCATTTACATTTTTGTAATTTCATAATTGTAGTCGAATAAATACTACCACGTTTATAAACTGAAACAAAATTCAATACAGATGAACACAAAATTCAGTTTAAAATACCTTATTTATTATTGTTTTCTTTCATTGGAATACATAGGTTAGAACACAGAATGTAAATATGAAATATGTGGATTCTTCATTATGCTGAAAAAATACATTAGGATGCATTAAATATTCATTAAATTACGTTCACTTACCTTGGAATGATTATTTGAGGTTTAGTTAATTAAACGTAAACAGTCTCACATTATTTACAATTTTTCTTCTTCTTTTCTTCTTTTGTTGCCCTTGATAATATTGAACATCTAGACATTATCAACTTAACGGCAAAGTCCGCCGTACACGACGATGTCCGTCGTACGGGACGGATATTCGATCGTTTAGTGAGAGAATAGAGGGATATAAGTGTTCGTTTATGTCCCGTCTACTCTTTTACCTATGTTTCCGGGTACGGTCCTCTTTAAAACTTCTTCTTCTTTGCCTTGTCAGATTGAGAATCGGCGGTTTAAGGAGAGTAAGGAGGTGATTGGCTCCGCCCCGTGTTTCCGTTCTATTCTTCGAAAATGTAGGTCTCAAAAACCGTCCCAAATTCGAAAATTAAGTCGTGACATGACGTTTTCTCGTCGGGGACCCGATCTCGAGATATGTAGGAATCGTTCGAAGGTCGAATCCTTTCTCCCGGTGACCCCGTTTAAGTAGGATGTTTAAAACAAAAACCCGTATTTTGACAGCTCGAGGTTTATTTATTTCGCGAATTTCTGGCCGTCGGAGATTTTCGGAATATGGAAAGTAGAGCGAAAATTTGAGAAAGTCGGCCGATAGCCCTCCGTTCGACGGAAGATTTTACCGTTTTCCCGTGGTTTTATGAGAATCTAACTATGGCGGCGCGAAATGCGAAACTCGAGGCTTTTTCGTCGTCCGGGTTTCGTAGCGATCGAAGGCGATCTAAATATTTCGTATAGCTGCAAAGTCCATAGAAATTATCCCTCCATCCCGGAGATTTCGGAGACGTATTTTATTTTCGCTTTTTCGGAACTTTTTGCCGGAATTCTCGCCCGATCGACCTCTCCGATCGCCCCCCGAAAGATCCGAGTTGTCGATTCCGAAGAAATCTCGCCGTTTCGACGTTCCGTTCGCCCGGGGCGACGTTTCGGCGAAATTTTTCGAAAAATCGTCGCGCCTCCGTCGTTCGAGCTAGGGACTCCGAATTTCGCTCGGATCTTCCTCGGACGTTTCTCTACCGGAAAAAAATTATTCGCGGGTTCCAACGGACCCCGCTCGTCCGCGCCGACCCTTTCTTCCCGCCCGGTTCAAACTCCAACCGTCCCCTCCACTTTCCTCGAAATAAGGCTTACTGCTTTAGTATATAAGACTAGTGAGCTCATTAAGATCGCCTCATATACAAAAACGCCTAATATAAAAATTGCCTAATATACAAAAACGGCTCAAAAAAGCTAGAGAGTATTGAACAGAATGAAAACTACATGAAAGAGCGGAAAATTGGAGAAAACGGAGGAAGAATATGCAAGTTCATATTCTCGGTAAAAAGTCGTTCAGAGGCAAAATGAATGTAAAAGAGATATTTCAGGTATGAGAGACTTTCACTAAAGCTTTTGTCTCGTTTTAATAATTATGCTATCCTTAGATCTTGCTAACCGTTAATTATTTCCTTGATTTTCACGCTGTTCCTCTTGTTATTATCCTAGTAAATTCTATTGCGCTTTTCTCCCATTTTGCGCTTTGTCTTCTGATCCTTCTTTACTTTTCAGAAGAACTGTTCTCCTTACTACTTCTCTGTATTTCTTTTCTCTCTTCAAACTTTCTCATTACCTGAAATATTGTTCACATCTCTCACATTCCTTTTGTCTACGAACGACTTTTTTCACCGAGAATTTGAACTTGCATATTCTTCCATCCTGTCGTTTCGCCAATTATTTCCACTTTTCATGTAGTTCTTTATTCTGTTCAATACTCTCTAGCTTTTTATCACATTTCACTTACTACTACTTTCACTAGGCCAAGCTCCTAATTTTCCTCGTTAACTGAAAATGATCTAGGAAGATGAGTAGCGCAATAAGAATTTATTAGAAAGAATAACAAAAAGGACGTAAGACGTAAGGGTGTTTAGATCTGTGCGACAGCACATTGTTGTGAAAATCAAGGAAAGAATTGACGGTTAGCAACATCTAAGGATAATAAATATTAAAACGAGAGACAAAAGCCTAAGGCTAGAAAGTGCTATGGTAGAGACGTAAGTGTTCAGATTCAGCACACACAGAGTAAGTGAAATGTGCAAGAGGAGAATGTGAATGGTGGAGCCAAAATCAGAAAAGCGTTTCAGAGAAATATCCTGATCAATAAAATGAGAGAATGATTCCAAATGAGAGTTTGGGAGGAGGTGGTCTGCTTAAAATATGGAACGTAAATGGCAGTAGTACAGAAGTAAGTAAACGAGGAAATAGGACCTTGGCCTAGCCTAGGTGAAATGTAGAAAAATGCTAGAGAGTATTGAACAGGAATAAAGATCTACAGGAAAGAGCAGAAGTAATTGGTGAAACGACAGGCGGAAGAATATGCAGTTCCAAATTTCAGTGAAAAAGTGTCTCGTAGAGACAAAGGAATTAGAAAGAGATATTTCAGGTAATGAGAGACTTTGAAGTGGAAAGAAACGGAGAATGAGTAGAGAAGAACAGTCAGTTGCTAGGTAATTCAGGATGGCAGATGATGGAACTTTCAAGGAGCTTTAGGCGTTTGAGGATTCTGGGAACTCTTTCGCCGAGAGAGTCGAGTGCCCATTTGTTCAGGCGCAAGGTTGGTTTTGGGCACTGGGTGTTCAAGGCGTCTGACGTTCAGAGGGCCTGACCTATCGAGGCGCGGGGTTGTTCAAGTGCCGAGTTTATAAAAGACACTGCTTGAGCGTTCATAACAAGGTAGTTCTGAGTTCAATGTGGTTTGAGTCGTGTAATGTTCGGACGCAGGATAGTTCTGACGTTTGAAGGAGTAAGATATTTCAGGAGTTTATGCGATGTTTTTCGGGAATAGGCGTTTGGTTAGGTTAGGTTTCTGAAGAACTGTTCTTCCTGCTCATTTTTATTTCTTTCCTCTTCAAATTTTCTCATTATCTGAAATCTCTTTCACATTCCTTTTGCTCTACGAACGACTTTTCTCCGAGAATTTGAACTGGCAAAATCTACCGCCCTGTCGTTTTTCGATTATCCGCTCTTCATGTGGTTTTATTCCTAATCAATCTCTAGCCTTCTTCTCACAACTCACTTATTCACTACTTTCACTAGGCGAAGCTGGTAATTTTCCTCGTTAACTTACTGCTGTACTTCTGCCACATTTACGTTTCATATTTCAAGCAGACCAATTCCTCCAAAACTTCTCATTTGGCATTATTGTATCATTTTATTCTTCAGGTTATTTCTTTGAACCTTTTTATGAGATCTTCCTGAGGCTCTCACCATTCACATTTCCTCTTGCACATTTCTTGCTCTTTCTAGCAATGTGCAGTGCTGGACCGTATAGACGAAGGAAAAATTGTATACCACTTGTTTAGATAATTTGCCCCTGATGTTTCTGGCAAATCTTGTTTTTGTTTGGCTTTTTCGAAAAGTTTTTCAGGGAATTTCGAGATTATCGCTGTAAATCGTCTCTCGAAAGATGACATTCACCAATACCAAAGGAATCAAGGACTGCCCTTTAGGTTAGGTTAGGTTAGATTTCTGGCAATATCGCGGAAATTTCAAAATTCGTATTCTTTAGGGTCCCGCCTCCTGATTTCGCAAGCACCTTCAATCGACTAATTTGGTTTTTTTTTGATTAATTCGGAGAGCTATTCGAAAAACTCGTCCCGGTTCAACCACATTCCATCCCTCCATTTTGAACGAAAAGTGCCTTACGCGTTTAGTATGGCATATGCACTAGCAGATCTACCTTGTATATCAAACGCCTATCCGGGCAGATTCCATATCAAACGCTCAGCCGGGCAGATCTACCTGGTTTATCAAACGCCCAGACGGGCAGAGATCACCTTGCACCCAAACGCCAGGCGGGCAGATCTACCTTGTATATCAAACGCCTAGCCGGGCAGATCTACCTTGTATATCAAACGCCCTGGCGGGCAGATCCACCTTGTATATCAAACGCCTAAGCGGACAAATCTACCTTGCACCCAAAACGCTTAAGCGAGCAGATCTACCTTGCAATCAAACGCCTAGGCAGGCCGATCTACATCTCATCCTCAAACGGCTACGCGCCCCGAACTACCTCACGCATAATCTCCCTGAACTATCTTACGCCTTCAAACGTCCAAAACTACCTTGCGCCTGAACATCCAGACGACGTAAACCACCTTGTATCCAGAACTACCTTGTTATAAACGCTCAAGCGCCCTACACTGCCTTGCGCCTAAAACTCGGGCACTTCGAACCACCCTGCGCTTTGACCGGTCAGACCCCCTGAACGTCCAGACGCCTCGAACACCTAGTGCCCAAAACCGACCTTGCGCTTCGAACACCTGGGCACTCTGGCTCCACCGACACTCGAGTTCCTAGAATCCTCAAACGCCTAAGCTCCCTGAACGTTTCATCATTCATCGTCTCGAATTGCCTAGCAACTGAAAATGCTGTCAACCTGGCGCCTAAAATGCTCAGGCGCCTTAAAATGCAGGCGCAGTGGGCGCCTAGACGACCGAAAAAGTTCATTTGGCACTCTAAATAATATTATGAATATATATACATCATCGGTCGTCCTGAAACATCTCAACATATTCAAATATAAAGATACCTTTCAATTTATATCTTGTATGTAACATAACATATGGCTCATGATGAATGCTATAACAATCTTCCTTTGGGCTTTTAGGTAATCTTTGGTTCGTCTTCAGTCAATATTAAGTAAATATAATATAATAATAGTTATATGAGTGTGTGTGTGTGTGTTTGTGTGTAGATGTGTTCAAATGCATAAATTTATGCAATTTCAATATGTTCAATATCACAAAATAACTTACAAATTCCACCCAATTACACCCAGAGCTCACAGTCACTAATACAAACAACCTTTTCCAAAGAGGCCTCGGTTGAAAAGGAATAGTCATCTTCCCTCGATAATTTTAGCGGGAATTCGATTGTTTCCATATTTCCATACACAGAAAAGGCAATAAAACATTCTGAAGGAGGCGTTGCTCTATAACCCGCTTCGGACTGTTCATTGCCTCTGTGTTTTCACCCTGGAACCATTAACGCTATCCTTCGATGCCATATTCGAGTATTATCATCTGAATAACATTATTATTTTCTTTTGTTAAGAATAATCGTTAGAAGTTTATATAATTCACTTCATTCTTATTATGTTCTGAAAAATAAGTCACATGCCACTGGAAAAACCATAATAATAGAATATTCTACTATTCTGTCTAGGGGTGGGAATGTATGCAAATTCGACCAATCCTTCGGCCCTTCTATTGAGAATTTCGGTCAGGAATGCCTTTATGGATTTTAATTTTATATACTACGCGATGGCTTTCTTCAAAGGGCTTTGGAATTATACCCGTCTAAAATGTTGTGTGTTTCTTGGCACAATTTTTGTTTTAAATATAATAGACCGACGCAACACACTATCAACTTTACAGTTCGTGGGCTATGAATGCATCGACAATAAGTTACTTATGCTGTACTATCTCTGTAATAGATGTAACTCGATCGGTAATTTCCGCATGGGATGTACCTCAACTTGTATCGAGGATAGAAGTCTCTTTTATAACTGATCATTGATCGAATAGTACAAAATTAAAGCAATGGATTGAATCAGGGAGTTAGGTATAACAATTTCATGTATGTAACTTTACTCCAACTAACCTTGCGTTATAAGCAATTTTACGCTCGTACCCACGTTGCCCTCAGGCAAATCCTCGATTTACTTTTTGTTTTCTATTGAAAAACTTCAAACTAACCTGTCACGTGTGAATGTCGAAAATCACGTTCGAAACTTCGAAAACGACCCGATAAGTTGTGGCCAAACGTCATATTAACTAGTTGATGCAATCAAACCATTTCAAGAATTTGGTGTGATCTGGAAATGATTTTGAAGCCTGCCGAAATGGTCTGAGCTACTAAGGTCGTGTTAAAGACGGAGTTACCGTTTCGATGTAAGCATTATTGAATTTCAAATTGACAAATTCCGACAACAGAGTCTGGGTGAAATGCCCGAAAGCTGAGCCTATTCCGTATTCCTCCATAGAGTAGATGAAAGTTACCAAGAGCCAAGTAAAGTCGAAGAAAGAAGAAGATCAAATTGACGACTGTTTATGACATAACCTATATAAAATTGAAGTTGTTTTGCTTTGTATTCGCAAAGATTAATGAAAGATTTAAGATGAAGTAATGCATAAAGACATATACAATAGAGAAATACATCAGAGATAAGTGAAATAAGCATACTTAGAAGACAGGTACCATTGATATATTGCTATAAGTAATTTCTTGGACGTAAAGACAACCAAGCCCTGTTCAATTTTGAAAGTTGAAGTTGTCAGAACCGAGGGAAAGACACTTGAACATTTGACAAAGGCAAAATTCAAAACTGGGCTTCACATCAATTTAATCATCAAAGTTCTGAATAACTACAATCTTCAAAATAATGGCAAACTTAGATGAAGTGATGCAGGAAAATACCATCGAGAAAGACATCAGAGGTAATACAAATAAACATAGTTTAATATGGTTTCCATTAATTTTATGTTGCTGCAGGTCGTTTGTTGAACACAAAGAGCACTGAACGCTATTCGATCTGGAATGTCTTTAGACCTTCCTTCCTGGAGGAGTTATTTTGAATCTTAAATGTTTGAAGAAATTTTCATAGTGAAGCAAATTTCAAAATGAAACCCAAAAAGTTAATGAGTTCAGAGTAATAGGAATTATAGATACTTTAAGTGAATGATATGCCGATAATGGAAAGTTTTTATGTCTCGATCTGTCTTTTTTAATATATTATCCTTACCGTTTTGTATTGATACCTCGGTCTGATTGTCTCTATATTTATACCATGTTCTGATTGTTTCTGGCTTTTACTCCTATTCTGACTATTTTGTGTTTATATTGATGTATGTTTGCCATTTTGTTCGGATGTAGTTAGTGTATACACACAGTGTTTGTCTCAATTCAAGTTCAAATCTATTAATGTCGATTTTTTGAGTGACTTGTCATGAATACTCTTAACTTGTATATTGATGACTAATAAAGAATATATTAATTAATTATATCAAGAATTCAAGAACTATGTGATAATAGATATCTTATTTTGAGAGTTCTGAATACATAGACTTTGTTAGTACACATGACATGGAAGATGAATATGGATAACAAATTCAAGAAATTTTTTCAAAGAAACAACCAACTACATTCTTTACAGAAGCAAGAAAAACAGATGAAAGGTTAAAAATTTATTTCAAATTGATATTGAAATATAAAGTAAAATTTATTGTGAAAGAATTCACATACTACATCAAAATGCTTGACACAACTTCCAATTGAGAAAATATTCATTAGAAATTTATATTAAAACTGATATATGATGTACAGGTATATGCGAAAAAAAGTACCTCCGAAATGGATATTTGCTTTTTGTTCTGGAAATCCCAAATTTCATTTTCTGGTCTCGTACCATAGGTTTCTCTGTTATTGAACTATTAAAGAGCTGCCAAAAATCTGAAAAAAATTAAAATTTTATTTTGAAAGCAGAAGAATTATTCTGAGGAAAATTTAACATGATTTTTCTTTCTTATATCAGTGTCGAAGAGATAATTCTTGAATCTGTAATTGATGGATACAATAATTATCTCCCAACATTCAGAGCATTTTCAAGTTTCATTATCGGTGTTGCGAAATAGAGTTAAAATTGAGAAATGTTGAATAAGAAATTTAGTCTTAAACATGCACGAAATTCTCACCTCGTGACAATTACGAAACAGTTTCAAGATGAATAAACACATATTTTTATCAATGCTTGTACAATGTGAAAATAAATAAAGCCAATACTACTACCAACATTTCAAATTCCATTGAGGTACATACTTCAGCGCATACCCGTTAAGTTTTCATTCCTTGACAAAATTTTATGTCATCTTGTAATGATAAACGTTTCATTTTTGTACGATGAAATGTGTTCAACAAATTTTCTTGGTAAATATCAAATCTCTCCTCAGAAATTGTTGCTGTGAAAAATTAAAACCAATGAGTAATGTAAGAGTCATAACGTATCTCAATGAGCACTTATTATCAAGCATATTCTTCTCACTTTCATAAAAAACAAAACCTTACTAACCTTAATATAAAATAGGCCCATTCCTCCTGCTCGAAAATTAAGTTGTTGAAATTTATTCCACTCATCAAGAAACAGCAGTAAGACTGTTGCATAGATGTTGTTAGTGAGGTTTCGATAAACATAGCTCATATATATCTGCAAAATATTCATAATGTTAGATTAATGGTTTGCTACGATTACTACATGCAATAGAGAGTTGATATGTAATTGTGAGAAAAAAAGAATGTACCAACCTGATATATTGCTGAGTACTATTCAATATTATCGTATTACAATATAAAGGCCAACAGGATACATCTGGTTCTGTTACTATTGCATCTTTTGAATAACCAATTTCATTTATGTAATGTTAGGACTTAAAAGCTGCTTTCTGTTCATTGTTTTTCTTAGACCCGTGCACTCTTCTACCTTCAAAATAGAGCCTGTTACCACAAAATAAAGAAGTTTTTTGACCTTGCACTTGTGAACACTTTAGCCTGAAAAAAACCACATTAGGTATTCGTTAGATTGCCTTCGATAAGCTGTACATTACTGATTTCATTGAGAATATCGAGATAATTCGTCTTCGGAGAAAACGACAAATAACGTACCTTCAGATACCAAATCATATTCTCGGTTGGCTTAACCTCTTGAGATATTCAGTTTCGCGTGCATATTAAAACTTGTTCCGTTCTGTATTGCACATTTCTCCGTTCTACTTAGTGGAATGAGCTGAAAATTTTCGTGTTATTATTGACGAAAAAGATCGTGCTGTAAATACTTACTTTTCGAGTATCTTATTTTTCTAATAACATTGGAAAATACGGATGGTTTATATCGCTGGAATTGGTATCGTAGGTAATAACAATAGGCCTTCACTCGTAGCGAAAATAAATGTACAAATCCATTTTCGAAGTTCATTTTCGTTTTCAAGCGTCCCTTTCGAGAACGTCGGACAATATAGCCGATTGACTGGAATGTAAACAACCTACTTCAACTTTCGTCACGAACGCTGTGTGCATGGAAATAGAAGAAAATACGTATTTTAATCCAGTAAATAGGTAAAAATACGACGTAAATGAAAATTTAGACGAATTAACGCATCGTTTGAAACGTTTGTTTCGTGAGAATATATGAATTTTCGTGCAAAAACGAACCAAATACGTAATGTTTACTTACGTTTCGAAGGAGTTCTCCCCTATTCGTTCCAAATACGACCTTCTTCTCGCGATCGAATCGAAACCTTTTACGTTCTTCGTAACCGGATAGGTTTCGAGATGATGTCGATGTACCTTTATTGATGAGATGATTGATATATTTCTTAAATAAGATGTTATTCCACGATCCAAACCCTAGAATTTGAGTTTGAGAAACGTCAACGTCAACGTCGACGCTCGGTAATCGTCGTGTTCCCGACGTGTTTCGTTTCCTATTGGTGGAAAAGGAAATGAGGACGGCAGGGGTATCGAGCAAATTTGTCGTTTTTCCGGAATTAATTAAAAATACTTGAAAGCCCTTTTCGCGAAAAAAAAAGACGTGAGAATAAAATTTCGTCTTTCTTCTCGGATTTCGTGGTATTTCCCTCTTTTGCCGATAGTTTTAAACCTCGAACCGAAGCGTTTTCGGCGACGACTTTCGATGGGCGTGTCCGTTTTTTCGAAAATGTGGAAATATCTTCGGCGTCTGAAAATGGACCTCTTTTCTGACGCGGATTTATAAGGTTTCCGTGGAAAATACGCGATAAAAATTTCGGAAAGCAAGATGGGAAAGACGAACGCTTCGTTCGGTAAAAAGTGCGGGACCGATTAGGCGAAGGAAAAAATTTGTATAGCCTGCTCGTTTGGGTAATTTCCTCCTTGCCGTTTCGAGAAAATCGTGGACCTTTTTCTTTTCGGCGATTTCGAAAGGTTTTCTGGGAATTTCGAGATTATCGCCGCACGAATCGTCTTCCGAAAGACGAAATTTACCGATACCGAAGGAATCCGGCACTCGACTCTTTCCGTTTTCGAGATCTGGCGATATCGCGAAAATTTTCGAAAATTCGTATCTCCGCCGTTTGGGGTCCCGCGGCCTCCCGATTTCGCACGCGCCTTCGACCGACTACCTAGTTTCGTAAAAAAATTACTCGGCCAGGCCTCCGCCTCCCGATCGAGAGCTATTCGAAAAATCCCCGTCCCGGTTCAACCAAATTCCATCCCCTCCATTTTGACGGAAAAGTGCCTTACGCGTTTAGTATATATACACTAGTGAGCTCATTAAGATCGCCTTTATATCTAAACAGCTAATGTACTAAACGACTAATATACAAAAACGCCTAATATACAAAAACGCCTAATATACAAAAACGCCTAATATACAAAAACGCCTAATAGACGAAACGCCTAATATACCAAAACGCCTTATATATAAAAATGCCTGATATACAAAAACGCCTAATACACTAAACGCAAAATATACTGAATCCAGCTCTAACTAAAATGAACGTCTCATGACATACGATAGTTATATTTAATAGTTCTTTATGTTATATGGAACTCTCTCATATATTGCTTAACACATCCTTATGGTAATGCAGCTTCCAGTATTGTTTTACGGATACTGACTCATCAACCATATAAATTTAAACACTATTCACAACTATCCCAATTCAATTTGAAAATATCAACTTTCTCCTATTGAGGAAGCATTAAAATTAAAACAAAAATATGAGTTTGAAACAGCAAGATGGACGAATTACTGCTCAAGAAGATTAATGAAATAGAAACTGAAAATTCTCTTCAAATTAAAATTTCTTGAACGTATCTAAAAGATAAAGGCGAGAACTTAGTAATGAAATAAAGGAACACTACTGAATACATAGAAAGTTTACCTTATATGATTGCCCTGTACATAACTATTTTGTATCACCTCAAATTGACGAAAATTCACACAATTTGCTTACCAGAAAAACAAACATCTTCTGAATTGAAGTATTCTTGTAGAAAGTACAAATAAGATTCAAGTATCCACAAATTTGTAAATTACGTTATGAACCTTCATATAGATTACAATAATGTTAACTATATATCAGTTTCAGTACAACAGATTTCCTAGATCCTCAACCCACATTCTATCAACAAATCTATTCATATATATATATATATATATATATATATATATATATATATATATATATATATATATATATATATATATATATATATATATATATATATATATTTCTCAGCCATTACTGTTGAGTAATCTTGGTCATCATGAATACTGTTTCCTTGTTAGATGCTTTCATCTGTGTTCTGTATTTCTTCTTTTCCTGAAGAGTTTTTCCTATGTTGTTTTCAAATTATATCTCTGTTTGGTTTTTAGAATTCTTTGAAATAGTTTCTCAATAGTATAAGATCCTTGAAATTTGCGCAGGTCTCTTTTACCTTTAGGAAATATAAGGCCAATACTCCAATCATATGAGCAGATACATTTTTCCATTCCTTTCTGAATATAGCTGTCAGGATTCTTCTTCCCCTATCTTTGATGCATTTTCTTATATCAACATTGTTGCCACATTATACTGATATACCATTCTTAAATGCTTTTGATACTCTTTCTCAGTCTATAATTTACTCCTCTTTTCCTTAGGCTCCTCTCACTTACTACTCTTTTCAGCATTCTGCCGAAAGCTTTCTCCAGAACAAACATTTTGTCTTTTAGTCTGCTCTTCTCTATAACTGGTTGATGGTAAAATGACAATCTCACAAACTTCTAGTATTCCTGAAAAGTGTATTTTTTACATTTACATTTTACATTTTTATATCCCTTCTGAATTTGCTGTCTGAATTCTTTTTCTCCTATCATCAATGCATTTTCTCATCTCATCATTTGTGTTGTCACATTATTATGATATACCAATTACAAAGGCTTTTGATACTCTTCTAGTCTCTAATTTACTCCTTTTTTCCTTAGACTCCTCTCTCATACTACTATTTTCAACATTCTACCTTAAACACGTTCTCAGTTTATAATTCACTCCTCTTTTCCTTAGACTCTCCCAACTCTCCCATAGTATTCTTCTCAGTTCTCTCTTGAAAGCCTTTCCCACATCAGAGAAAACCTATAATTATATTTTGTCCTTAAATATGTTCTCTATTTGCTAGTCTATGGTGAAATTGTGATCCTGAACTCTTCTTCCTTTCTTGAAGTGTGTTTTCCATGTTGTTTTTCAATCATTTCTCTAATTCAAAGACAAACATGTAGTTTATATTGATGACAGAAACATTTGGGAAGAAGTCAAACTTTCTAACAGTATGTGAGAAAGTTCAAATTATCAATTTGACAGTTATTTTTGAATTGCTCTTTTATATCCCAGTATTAATGCTAGTAATAGTTGAAGGAAATATGAAAACAGTCATGTATAAAGAACTTCCCACATACTAATGAAAAATTAAGTATTGAGACTAATATCTTACTTCACTGCCACCAAGCTAACTTGCTGTACATATGAACTGATAATAAAATATTGTTATTCTGAATATTGCTGTCATGATTCTTCTCCTATCTTCAATTCATCTTCTCATCCTAACTAAGATATTAACATATTATACTGATTTACCCATTTCAAGGCTTTTGATACTCTTCCTCAATCTATAATTCACTTCTCCTTTCCTTAGACTCTCCCATTTTACTCTTCTCAGTTTTCTTTCAAAAGCCTTCCCAGATAATGAAAAGCAAGGAATATCTTCTTGCCCTTTAGTTTGTTATTCTCTGAGCTGGTTGATAGTGGAAATGTTATTCTGAACACTTTCTCCTCTCCTGAAGGGTATGTTTTCCAATTATATCTCTGTTTGGTTTCTAGATTTCTTTTATATTGTTTCCCAATAGTATAGGTTCTTTAAAATTTGCTCAGTTGCTGTTTTCTTCTTCCCCTATCTTCGATTCATTTTCTAATCTCAACATTGATGTCATATCCTCCTGAATTACTTTATAAGACTTCTGCTATTCTTTCTCAGTTTATACATCACTTTTCGTTTCCTAAGACTCTCATACTGCTCTTCTCAGTGTTCTGTCGAAAGCCTTCTCCAGATGAGGGTTAACCATAATTTTTTTTTCTGCTTTCAATTTGTTTTTCTCTATAAGATGGTTAATTGTAAAAATCCTGAATACACTTCTTCTTTATATTTCTTCTTTATATGAAGAGTGTATTTCTTAAGTTGTTTTACATAAAACTCTCTCACTTTTCTTCGAAGAAGTCTTTCGAAGAGTTTAGCATTAATGTTAGTCCTTCAGAATTTTCTCAGTTCCTGCAGTCTTCTTTTGCAGTATTGTTTTTCAAATGTAAATCCTTCAATTATTATGAGCTGTTAAACTTTCTCAAGCCCTTCTGAATATCGCAGTCAGATCTCTTCTTCCCTTATGTACCATGCATTGTCTTATGATAGGTCTTGTTACTTGTTATAGGTCCTGGTAAAACACCAATTTTAAGTTCTTTGATCTTTTACTTCTTTGTATATATATATATATATATATATATATATATATATATATATATATATATATATATATATATATATATATATATAGAAATATATTCGAAACATTGGAAGTATCTCGACTTTGTACAAAACTCAAATCTCTCCCCATATTTGAATTCTATATTATATAATCTATATAACAATTATATAATATAAAATGAAAAAGCAAACTGGACTAAAACATATAACGTGAGTATCTTTAACGAAAATCATTAACTATACACAGCATTTTTCAAGAAGTAATTGCATTTTCCACAAAATATGTGATTTTCTCGAACTGAAAGTTCCTGTTGTAATGAAGCTTCATAATTTGCTTCTCCTGATTAAGAAACTTTACTTTCTGAATGTATAGACTACCTGTTATTCAGTGAATAGCTTTGAATAAATTTCTTAAAATACAGAAGAATGTGTTATGAACAGAAGTAGCTCAAAACATGTACCTTATGTGTTATGTAAATGTTGGAATTTCCTGAAAAGCTCAAGTTTTCATGCCAACTATATGAAGAATTGTTCAAAAAATAAATTTTGAAGTTAAGAATTGCAGGTAATTTACTTGATCTCTTTCCTTCAGAGTTAGAAATCTGACTCTATAGTAACTATTATTAATCAGACTGGTTTACTTACACAAAAATATCTACGAAGATTATTATCAGAGAACAGGGATGTATTACATTTATATTTACTTGAAACTTTCTTGTTATTGCTTAATATTGTCTTTGCTTATTTTTATTTGATTTTCCAACCTATCTATCGTATCTAACAATAAATATTTCAATAAAAAGAAACTACTTATATGCACACAAAGTAAAACTCACTTTCAAAGAGTCACTTTCATACATTTCAACTTGAACAACTTTACTTCAAATACATTGAATTCCATTTACATTTTCATTAAGATAATTAACATACTTCATCGTTTATAAACTGAAACAAAAATTCAATAGAGAAGAACACAAAATTGAGTATAAAATACCTTATCTATTATTGTTTTCATTCATTGGAATACATAGGTTAGAACACAGAATGTAAATATGAAATATGTGGATTCTTCATTATGCTGCAAAAAATATACATTACGATGCATTTAATATTTGATAAATTACGTTCACTACCTTGGAATGAATATTTGAGGTTTTGTTTAATTTTAACAATCTCACAATATAGATAATTCTTCTTCTTCTCTTCTTGTTATCGGCCTTGGTACGATGAAACCGATGTTCAACGATTCAAAGACCGCCGTACACGACGATATCCGTCGTACGGGACGGATATTTGATCGTTTAGTGAGAGAATAGAGGGGATATAAGTGTTCGTTTATATCCCGTCTACTCTTTTCACCTATGTTTCCGGGTACGGTCCTCTTTAAAACTTCTTCTTCTTTGCCTTGTCAGATTGAGAAACGGCGATTTAAGGAGAGTAAGGGAGGGTGATTGGCTCCGCCCCCGTGTTTCCGTTCTATTCTTCGAAAATGTAGGTCTCAAAAACCGTCCCAAATTCGAAAATTAAGTCCTGAAATGACGTTTTCTCGCCGGGGACCCGATCTCGAGATATGTAGGAATCGTTCGAAGGTCGAATCCTTTCTCCCGGTGACCCCGTTTAAGTAGGATGGTTAAAACAAAAACCCGTATTTTGACAGCTCGAGGTTTGTTTATTTCGCGAATTTCTGGCCGTCAGAGATTTTCGGAATATGGAAAGTAGAGCGAAAATTTGCGAAAGTCGGCCGATAGCCCTCCGTTCGATGCAAGATTTTTCCGTTTTCCCGTGGTTTTATGAGAATCTAACTATTGCGGCGCGAAATGCGAAACTCGAGGCTTTTTCGTCGTCCGGGTTTCGTAGCGATCGAAGGCGATATAAATATTTTGTATAGCTGCAAAAGTCCATAGAAATTATCCTCCATCCCGGAGATTTCGGAGACGTATTTTATTTTCGCTTTTTCGGAACTTTTTGCCGGAATTTTCGCCCGATCGACCTCTCCGATCGCCCTCCGAAAGATCCGAGTTATCGATTCCGAAGAAATCTCGCCGTTTCGACGTTCCGTTCGCCCGGGGCGACGTTTCGGCGAAATTTTTCGAAAAATCGTCGCGCCTCCGTCGTTCGAGCTAGGGACTCCGAATTTCGCTCGGATCTTCCTCGGACGTTTCTCTACCGGAAAAAAATTATTCGCGGGGGCCTACGGACCCCGCTCGTCCGCGCCGACCCTTTCTTCCCGCCCGGTTCAAACTCCAACCGTCCCCTCCACTTTCCTCGAAATAAGGCTTACTGCTTTAGTAATATAGACTAGTGAGCTCATTAAGATCGCCTTTTATATCTAAACAGCTAATATACTAAACGCCTAATATACAAAAACGCCTAATAGACGAAACGCCTAATATACCAAAACGCCTTATATATAAAAATGCCTGATATACAAAAACGCCTAATACACTAAACGCAAAATATACTGAACGCCTTTCCATATCCAGCTCTAACTAAAATGAACGTCTCATTAGATACAATGATATTTATATTTAATAGTTCTTTATGTTATATGGAACTCTCTCATATATTGCTTAACACATCCTTATGGTAATGCAGCTTCCAGTATTGTTTTACGGATACTGACTCATCAACCATATAAATTTAAACACTATTCACAACTATCCCAATTCAATTTGAAAATATCAACTTTCTCCTATTGAGGAAGCATTAAAATTAAAACAAAAATATGAGTTTGAAACAGCAAGATGGACGAATTACTGCTCAAGAATATTAATGAAATAGAAACTGAAAAGTCTCTTCGAATTAAAATTTCTTGAACGTATCTAAAAGATAAAGGCGAGAACTTAGTAATGAAATAAAGGAACACTACTGAATACATAGAAAGTTTTCCTTATATGATTGCCCTGTAAATAACTATTTTGTATCACCTCAAATTGACGAAAATTCACACAATTTGCTTACCAGAAAAACAAACATCTTCTGAATTGAAGTATTCTTGTAAAATTCTATACAAATAAGATTCAAGTATCCACAGATTTGTAAATTACGTTATGAACCTTCATATAGATATATATATTCTCAGCCATTACGGTTGAGTAATCTTGGTCATCATGAATACTGTTTCCTTGTTAGGTTAGTTAGGAAGAGTTTTTCCTATGTTGTTTTCAAATTATATCTCTGTTTGGTTTTAGAATTCTTTGAAATAGCTTCTCAATAGCATAGGATCCTTGAAATTTGCGCAGGTCTCTTTTACCTTTAGGAAATATAAGGCCAATACTCCAATCATATGAGCAGATACATTTTCCATTCCTTTCTGAATATAGCTATCAGGATTCTTCTTCCCTATCTCTGATGCATTTTCTTATATCAACATTGTTGCCACATTATACTGATATACCATTCTTAAATGCTTTAGATACTCTTTCTCAGTCTATAGTTTACTCCTCTTCTCCTTAGGCCCTCTCACTTACTACTCTTTTCAGCATTCTCTGCCAGCTTTCTCCAGAACAAACATTTTGTCTTCTAGTCTGCTCTTCTCTATAACTGGTTGATGGTAAAATGACAATCTCACAAACTTCTAGCATTCCTGAAAAGTGTATTTTTTAAGTTGTATTTCAATTTGTCCTTTCAGTTTGGTTCCTAAAATTCTTTTCCTATAGTGTAAGTCTCCTAAAATTTTCTTGGTTACTTTTTAGTATTGGAGCTATAATGGCAATCCTGGAATTAATATGAGCTAGCACATTTTTCCAGGTGTCACTATCATAAGTGTATAATTCACTCCTCTTTTCCTTACACTCTTTCAGTACTATTCTCAATTTTCTGTCGAAAGTCTTCCCCAGATTGAAGAATACCTCAAATTATATTTTGTCCTTTAGTATGTTCTTTTCTATGAGTTGGTTGATGGTGAAAATGTAATCCTGAACATTTCTTCCTTTCTTATTGTTTCCTATGATATCTCTAGTTGATTTCTAGAATTCTTTCAAAAGGTTCTCAATAGTATGAGTTCTTTGAAATCTGCTCAGGTCTTTTCTCCCTATTGGAACTATAATGCCAATTCTTCATTCATTAAGAGCAGGTACATTTTTTATATCCCTTCTGAATTTGCTGTCAGAATTCTTTTTCTCCTATCATCAGTGCATTTTCTCATCTCATCATTTGTGTTGTCACATTATTATGATATACCAATTACAAAGGCTTTTGATACTCTACTACTTTTCCCTAGACCAATCTCTCATACTACTATTTTCAACATTCTACCTTAAACACGTTCTCAGTTCATAATTCACTCCTCTTTTCCTAGACTCTCCCATAGTATTCTTCTCAGTTCTCTATTGAAGGCCTTCCCACATCAGAGAAAACCTGTAATTATATTTTGTCCTTAAATATGTACTCTATTTGCTGGTTTATAGTGAAATTGTGATCCTGAACTCTTCTTTCTTTCTTGACGTGTGTTTTCCATATTGTTTTTCAATCATTTCTCTAATTCAAAGGAAAAGATGTAGTTTATATTGATGACAGAAACATTTGGGAAGAAGTCAAACTTTCTAACAGTATGTGAGAAAGTTCAAATTATCAATTTGACAGTTATTTTAGATTGCTCTTTTATATCCCAGTATTAATGCTAGTAATAGTTGAAGGAAATATGAAAACAGTCATGTATAAAGAACTTCCACATACTAATGAAAAATTAAGTATTGAGACTAATATCTTACTTCACTGCCACCAAGCTAACTTGCTGTACATATGAACTGATAATAAAATATTGTTATTCTGAATATTGCTGTCATGATTCTTCTCCTATCTTCAATTCATCTTCTCATCCTAACTAAGGTATTAACATATTATACTGATTTACCCATTTCAAGGCTTTTGATAATCTTCCTCAATCTATAATTCACATCTCTTTTCCTTAGACTCTCCCATTTTACTCTTCTCTCAGTTTTCTTTCAAAAACCTTCCCAGATAAAGAAAATCAAGGAATATCTTCTTGTCCTTTAGGTTGGTATTCTCTGAGCTGGTTGATAGTGGAAATGTTATTCTGAACACTTTCTCCTCTCCTGAAGGATATTTTTTCCATGTCGTTTTCCAATTATATCTCTGTTTGGTTTCTAGAATACTTTCATATTGTTTCCCAATAGTATAGGTTCTTTAAAATTTGCTCAGTTGTTGTTTTCTTCTTCCCCTATCTTCGATTCATTTTCTAATCTCAACATTGATGTCATATCCTCCTGAATTACTTTATAAGACTTCTGCTATTCTTTCTTAGTTTATACATCACTTCTCGTTTCCTAACACTCTCATACTGCTCTTCTCAGTGTTCTGTCGAAAGCCTTCTCCAGATGAGGTTAAACCATAAATATTTTCTCTGCTTTCAATTTGTTATTCTCTATAAGATGGTTAATTGTGAAAATCCTGAATACACTTCTTCCTTATATTTTCTTAAGTTGTTTCACATAGAACTCTTTCACTTTTCTTTGAAGAAGTCTTGCGAAGAGTTTAGCATTAATGTAAGTCCTTCAGAATTTTCTCAGTTCCTGCAGTCTTCTTTTGCAGTATTGTTTTCAAATGTAAATCCTTCAATCATTATGAGCTGTTAAACTTTCTCAAGCCCTTCTGAATATCGCAGTCAGATCTCTTCTTCCCTTATGTACCATGCACTGTCTTATGATAGGTCTTGTTACTTGTTATAGATCGTGGTAAAACACCAATTTTAAGTTCTTAAATCTTTTACTTCTTTGTAGATATATATATATATATATATATATATATATATATATATATATATATATATATATATATATATATATATATATATATATATATATATATATATATATATATATATATATATATATATATATATATATATATATATATATATATATATATATATGCAAATATATTCGAAACATTGGAAGTATCTAGACTTTGTACAAAACTCAAATATCTCCCCATATTTGAATTCTATATTATATAATCTATATGAAAATATATAATATAAAATGAAAATTAAGCAGGAAACTGGACTAGAACATATAACGTGAGTATCTTCAACGAAAATCATTAACTAAATACAGCATTTTTTGAGAAGTAATTGCATTTTCCACAAAATATGTGATTTTCTCGAACTGAAAGTTCCTGTTGTAATGAAGCTTCATAATTTGCTTCTCCTGATTAAGAAACTTTACATTCTGAATGTATAGACTACTTGTTATTCAGTGAACAGCTTTGAATAAATTTTTCAAAATACAGAAGAATGTGTTATGAATAGAAGTAGCTCAAAACATGTACCTTATGTGTTATGTTAATGTTGGAATATCCTGAAAAGCTCAAGTTTTCATGCCAACTATATGAAGAATTGTTCAACAAATAAATTTTGAAGTTAAGAATTGCAGGTAATTTACTTGATATCTTTCCTTCAGAGTTAGAAATCTGACTCTATTGTAACTATTATTAATCAGACTGAATTACTTACACAAAAATATTTACGAAGATTGTTATCAGAGAACAGGGATGTATTACATTTATATTTACTTGAAACTTTCTTGTTATTGCTTTATATTGTCTTTGCTTATTTTTATTTAATTTTCCAACTTCTTTACAGTGGATCCAATTAATTCCTTCTCGTTATCAGGTGGGTTGAAATCTAACAATAAATATTTCATTAAAAAGAAACTACTTATATGTACACAAAGTAAAACTCACTTTCAAAGAGTCACTTTTATACATTTTCCACTTGAATAACTTTACTTCAAATACATTGAATTCCATTTACATTTTCATTACGATAATTAACATACTTCATCATTTATAAACTGAAACAAAATCCAATAGAGATTAATACAAAATTCAGTTTAAAATACCTTATTTATTATTGTTTTCTTTCATTGAAATACATAGGTTAGAATACCGAATGTAAATATGAAATATGTGGATTCTTCATTATGCAAAAAAATATACATTATGATGCATTAAATGTTCGTTAAATTACGTTCACTTACCTTGGAATGATTATTTGAGGTTTTGTTTAATTTAACGTAAACAATTCTTCTTCTTCTCTTCTTGTTATTGGCCTCGGTACGATGAAACCGATGTTCAACGATTCAAAGACCGCCGTACACGACGATGTCCGTCGTACGGGACGGATCTTCGATCGTTTAGTGAGAGAATAGAGGGGATATAAGTGTTCGTTTATATCCCGTCTACTCTTTTCACCTATGTTTCCGGGTACGGTCCTCTTTAAAACTTCTTCTTCTTTGCCTTGTCAGATTGAGAAACGGAGGTTTACGGAGAGTAAGGGAGGGTGATTGGCTCCGCCCCTGTGTTTCCGTTCTATTCTTCGAAAATGTAGGTCTCAAAAACCATCCCAAATTCGAAAATTAAGTCCTGAAATGACGTTTTCTCGCCGGGGACCCGATCTCGACATTGTAGGAATCGTTCGAAGGTCGAATCCTTTCTCCCGGTGACCCCGTTTAAGTAGGATGGTTAAAATAAAAACCCGTATTTTGACAGCTCGAGGTTTGTTTATTTCGCGAATTTCTAGCCGTCGGAGATTATCGGAATATGGAAAGTAGAGCGAAAATTTGCGAAAGTCGGCCGATAGCCCTCCGTTCGATGGAAGATTTTTCCGTTTTCCCGTGGGTTTATGAGAATCTAACTATGGCGGCGAGAAATGCGAAACTCGAGGCTTTTTCGTCGTCCGGGTTTCGTAGCGATCGAAGGCGATATAAATATTTTGTATAGCTGCAAAAGCCCAGAGACATTATCCCCTCCATCCCGGCGATTTCGGAGACGTATTTTATTTTCGCTTTTCGGAACTTTTTGCCGGAATTTTCGACGTTCCGTTCGCCCGGGGCGACGTTTCGGCGAAATTTTTCGAAAAATCGTCGCGCCTCCGTCGTTCGAGCTAGGGACTCCGAGTTTCGCTTGGATCTTCCTCAGACGTTTCTCTTCCCGCCCGGTTCGAACTCCAACCGTCCCCTCCACTTTCCTCGAAATAAGGCTTACTGCTTTAGTATTATAGACTAGTGAGCCCATTAAGATCGCCTTTTATATCTAAACAGCTAATATACTAAAAGCGTAATATACAAAAACGCCTAATATACAAAAACGCCTAATAGACGAAACGCCTAATATACCAAAACACCTTACATATAAAAATGCCTGATATACAAAAACGGCTAATACACTAAACGCAAATAATACTGAACGCCTTTCCATATCCAGCTCTAACTAAAATGAACGTCTCATTAGATACAATGATATTTATATTTAATAGTTCTTTATGTTATATGGAACTCTCTCATATATTGCTTAACACATCCTTATGGTAGTGCAGCTTCCAGTATTGTTTTACGGATACTGACTCATCAACCATATAAATTTAAACACTATTCACAACTATCCCAATTCAATTTGAAAATATCAACTTTCTCCTATAGAGGAAGCATTAAAATTAAAACAAAATTATGAGTTTGAAAAAGCAAGATGGACGAATTACTGCTCAAGAATATTAATGAAATAGAAACTGAAAATTCTCTTCAAATTGAAATTTCTTGAACGTATCTAAACGATAAAGGCGAGAACTTAGATGAAATAAAGGAACACTAATGAATACATAGAAAGTTTCCTTATATGATTGCCCTGTACATAACTATTTTGTATCACCTCAAATTGACGAAAATTCACACAATTTGCTTACCAGAAAACAAACATCTTCTGAATTGAAGTATTCTTGTAGAAAGTACAAATAAGATTCAAGTATCCACAAATTTGTAAATTACGTTATGAACCTTCATATAGATTACAATAATGTTAACTATATATCAGTTTCAGTACAACGGATTTCCTAGATCCTCAACCCACATTCTATCAGCAAATCTTCACAGCATTATATATATATATATATAATATATATATATATATATATATATATATATATATATATATATATATATATATATATATATATATAATATATAATATAATATAATATATATAATATATCAAGGATCAGGTTGTTTTCACGAGGAATTATAGAAAACACATCATCAAACAAAATATAGATGATTCTTGCCGTATATGCTTCTGTTCTCCAGAAACAGTTTTTCATATATTATCATCTCGCTCAGTCCTTGCTTCAACAGATTATTTAGAAAGACATAATGCCGTCGCTAATATTATTCATTTTAATCTAGGAATTAAACATGACCTAATTCCCAAAAGAAAAAATCTCACAAATATGAACCTGAGATTATTTGTGAAAATGACAAATATAAACTTTATTTTGATAAAACAATTCTTTGCAACAGAGCTGTGAAACACAATAGACCAGATATCATTCTTAATGATAAACAGAATCAAATAACATATATAATTGATATTGCTATACCCGACACACATAATATACAAAATAAATACAATGAAAAAATTTCTGAATATATGATACTTGGCGACGAGAAAAAAAATGTGGAAAATGAAGAAAATATTTATTCTACCGATTATTATTTCCACAACAGGTGTTATTCCTAGAAATCTTCACAAAAGTATTGAGATTTTGGGTCTGAAGAAAAATTTGTTTGAACAGTTACAAAAGATAACAGTCATCAAATCTTGTAATATTCTTCGTAGGTTTCTTTCCGAAAATAATAATGAGGTAGAGTCATAGGTTTTCTCTTTAGTTCATACTGCTCAGAATCTCATTTCATATTTTATATTTGTTTATATAAATGTAATATAATTAACTGACAATTTTGTCATATTTATATTCAGAGCAGTATTCTATTCGATCGTTCACCACTTCACACAAAGGAAACTATTAATGAGTAACATTCAGTGTTACTTGACTAAGGTCCGTACACTTGATTTTTCCGGGGAGAAAGCCTCTGACACTACGCGTTGGTACATTGATATCATTGTCTGATGATGCTATAGTATGTATATATTCTGGTAGATTGATATATTCTCATAATATTTAACGTTATCCTAATATATAATTACTCCAGGATATGTTTTGATTATAATCATTGCCTGGCAATGGTATTAATTACCGGGTGGTGGATTTATAATTTTTCATGAAATCAGTTTGATTGCATGAACAGATATATGGGCAACTCGTCGGGGTAAATATATATATATATATATATTATATATATATATATATATATATATATATATATATATATATATATATATATATATATATATATATATATATATATATATAATTACGTTATGCTTTACCAAGAAGAGAGTAAAGATAAGCACTCCCGGTAGCTGACCCCATAGCCGTCGTCCAGGAATCGACTATCTTCTCAGGTGTCTATGTTCAACACTTGTAGAACCATTTGAATTCATTATAAGATTAGATTTGATACTGTTCAGTCCTTTATCGTATTGTACGTTGTGACTTAAAATAAAATAGTTTTTAAAAACAGTTTTCGAATCTTTTGTTTATAACTGGCGCTGCGAACAGGATATCGCGACTGGACCCCGAAAATCGATTTCGAAGGTTCCATTAGTGAATACGGACTTTAAAATTCTTTCATCTACCGAAAAAAGACAAAGTGCCGTGTTCGGAGAACTCCAGGTGACTCTCAAGTCTTTGTGCGATATTCCAACCAACCACAGAGGATAACATCGAGGAACACTCACTTTAGGATGCAAATCTTGGTGCTGTAAGTCCTTTTCTGTTCCTCTCCTAATTTTAAGTAATTGCTTGTTTCATACCTATCAGAATTATTTTTCACTTATGTCCGATTCTGATCTTAAAGATTCAAACGAAATCGAATTAATTGCTGCAGACTTAGAAACTCTTAATCTAGGAACCACACAGGTTCGAACAAATAATTCCCCCGATTTAAAAATAAAATCACATCCCTTGAGGAAAGCTAGATTTTCGCTTATTAATTACGAACGTATACAGGAAGAGACTCTGCCAGAAATGAGTCTTAATCAAAGTCAGACAAACTCAACACCTATTCCTTCAGGAACTACATCAAACCTCGAACCACTTTCTAGAAATGATATTCAACTTCTTTTACAATCCATCCCTGAATATTTTCCTGGCGAGAACCTTTCAATTTTTGTAAATGAAGTCGATAACTTATGTAAGCACCTAGAGGGTAGGTTAAATGCAGATTTAGTTTATGTGGTAAATTTTTCCATAAGATCTAAAATCAAAGGCGAAGCAAGAGACTTTCTTTCTTTCCAAAACGCTACAAATTGGCCTTCGATAAGGCGTGTTCTTTTACAAAAATACGGTGATCAGAGAAGTGAAGATCTTTTAGTTTCATCACTTACTCATTGTGTTCAAAAAGAAACGAAACATACATGCAATATTATAGTAGAATTCTCAAAAGTTACAGTGACTTAATACAATATCTTACGCTAAATATAGCAGATCCTGTATTTTTTGAATACAAAAAGCGAGATATGGAGAGATTGGCTCTTAAAACCTTTCAAATTGGTCTTTTAGAACCACATAGAAGCTTTTTGAGTAATTTCAATCTAAATTCTATCGAAGATTGTATAAATAAATGTCAGTTTTATGATAATAGAAAACAAGAGTGGGAGTTCAGTGAGTTTATTAGAAGAACTCAAGAACCAGATAGGAAACCTCAACAAAATTTTCTGTTATCCAGATCTATGATCAATACGAATCGCCAACCTCGAAATCAAAATTCTCTTTCATTTACAAATCAACAATCCCCTAGATTTGTACAACAATCACAAAATTCTTTTTCTTCCGCAAATCAACAACCTTCTAGCTTCGTACAACAATCACAGAAAATAAATCTAGAAAATTTCACTAATAAACCTTATTCTCACAATAACCAGGGTTTTCCAAATTCCATAAATAAGCCTCTTCCTTCATGGAAGGTACCACTTACTAACAAGAAAGTATTTGGAACAAATCCAGGTTCCAGTTTTACAAAACGAAATACCAACCAACCCCAATGTCGACATCAACCATAGTACGACAACAACATCCACATCAAAGAACTTTTGAATTTGAAGAACTCTATAATGTCGAAACTCAAAACGATGACTTCAATGAACACTTTGAAGAACTACTTGACGAAAATCTTTATGACGAAAACCTTTATGACGAAAACGACGAGACTGACGAAAATTTTCGGTCAACGGCCTCGGAATCCCAACAGAAATAGATCTGAACTGTCTAAAACGAAGTCGAAACTACCATTCATTTACTTACCTCAGGTAGATCTCAAAATTTTAATTGATTCAGGTGCAACAAATTCGGTCATAAATCCAAAACCAGCTTTTGAAAAATTCTCAAAATTCATGTACAAAAACCATTCCACGTTTATAGTCTAGGAAATACAATTTATGCTGAAAATAACTTGAAAGTACCTTTGCTTCATGAAATTGGTATTTTGATGATATCCACTTTCACGTCGTCAAATGGCATAAAAACTTCGACGCTCTATTAGGAACTCATGACCTACAAAAATTGTGTGCAAAAATAGATTATCAAAGAAATATTTTAGAAATAAATAATTTAGAAATTCCATTCTTTCTAGAATTCGCTGATTTCAAAATTGAACCCCAACGTGTAAGAATTAATTCAAGTATCAAGGTACCTGTTTCCATCGAACATGGAGAAATTATTTTTCCAGAAACAAAATTTCATGAAAATTTTACAGTCCCAGAATCTATCGTTAACGCTCGAAACGGCTATTGCATTCTTCCAGCTCACGAATCTGCTGATATCGAAGTCAATTTTTCTGAAAGAATCCCTGTCACACCATTTTACGAGTCCGAAATTTCAGAACCACACTTAGAAAACAACAGGAGTCTGAAAATTGCAGACCATATCAGAACTGCGCATATGAATTCCGAAGAAAGGCAGAAGATATTGAAATTATGTGGTAAATTCCGAAATATTTTTTATAATGAAAACTGCGACCTCTCATTCAGCAATACGGTAAAACATAAAATTCGTACTAAAGACGAAGAACCAGTCTTTGTGAAATCTTTTCGCCATCCAAAAACAATGCAGCTAGAAATTCAAAATCAAGTTCAAAAATTACTAGACGATAAAATCATAAGACCATCGATTTCACCTTACAGTGCACCGGTTTGGATCGTACCTAAAAAGGCCGACGCATCTGGTAAGAAAAAATACCGTATGGTGATTGACTATCGCCGCTTAAATGAGAAAACTATCGAAGATAAATATCCACTTCCTCGAATAGACGAGATTTTGGATAATCTAGGTAAAAGTCGTTACTTTTCGACAATCGACCTAGCCCAGGATTTCACCAGATTGAAATGGACGAGAATTCAATCGAAAAGACAGCATTCACTGTCAATAATGGGCATTACGAGTATTTACGTATGCCTTATGGTCTCAAAAATGGTCCTAGCACTTTTCAACGTGTGATGGACAATGTCCTGAAAGAATTTCTACATAAATTCTGTTTCGTCTACATGGACGACGTGGTCATATTTTCGAAAAGTTTACAGGAACACATCTGTCATCTTCAACTAATTTTTCAAAAACTTCAAAATTTCAATCTCAAAATTCAGCTTAACAAATCTGAATTCCTCAGTAAAAACATAGAATTTTTAGGTCACGTTATAACACCCGAAGGCATAGCTCCAAATCCGTCTAAAGTAAAAGCAATTCAAAATTACCCCATTCCAAAAACCGTCAAAGAAATTAAATCATTTTTAGGCCTAATAGGTTACTATCGAAGATTTATCCAGAATTTTGCAAAAATAGTTTCCCCCATGACAAAATGTTTAAAAAAAGGCGCAAAAATAAATTCTGACGACCCAGAGTATATTTCAAGTTTTCAACTTTGTAAAGAACTTTTGATGAATGCTCCAATTTTAGCTTATGTAGACTACGAGAAAGACTTCAAAGTTACTACAGACGCATCAAACGTGGCAATTGGAGGCGTTCTTTCACAATCTGATCGACCCGTTGCCTACTATTCTCGAACCTTAAATTCAGCTGAACGCAATTACTCGACAATTGAAAAGAACTGTTAGCAGTACTTGACACAACGAAATTTTTCAGACCTTATATTTTTGGAAGAAAATTTACTTTAGAGACAGACCACCAACCACTGATATGGCTCTACAAATTAAAAGAACCAAATTCTAGGTTAATTCGTTGGAAATTGAAATTGGACGAATTTGACTACGATATTGTACACAAGAAAGGTAAGGAAAATATAGTAGCTGACGCTTTATCTCGTGTAGAAGTGAATAATACCGAAAACAATGACGCCACTGATACAGACGACAGCTCTATTCTACCAAATATCGAAGAAATTCCAATCTTGACTGACGAAGACTTAGACAGAATTTTAGAATCACAAAATGACGATATTATCCAGAACCCTGAATATTCCGAAATTCTGAAAGAGCTAGAGAACTCTAAAGATCAAAACAACACTCACCAAGACGACCAAAATTCCTGCGATACAGTTCATTCAACCCAAGAAGATAACGGTAAAGCTATCCCAATTAGTGAATCTTCAATTAATACTTTTCCCAATAGAATCATTTTAAATACTAGCGAACAATATAAGGTGAAGTACACTAAACCATTCAATAAAAACACCTACATAGTATCCATAAGAAATAATTCAATAACAACCGACTTATCAAAAATGTTCAGAGAAATATTTCGACCGAACGAAACTTATGGTATCTTTTTCATAGACCACAATCTACGCCAACCTTTCATTCAGTTTTGCAAAGCAAATTTCAACTATGCAGTAAAACTTATAATTTCTAATAATTTTTGCAAAGACGTAACACTAACAGAGAATCAAAAGACACGGTTAAAACTTACCATGACAAAACCCACAATGGTATTACAGAGACGTATAATTATCTGAAACAAAAATACTACTGGCCTAACATGAAAAACACCATAGCCGAAATTATTAATAGTTGCGAATTATGCCTCAGATCAAAATATGAGAGAAATCCGTACAAACCAAAATTTTCGGGACCAATTTTAGCAAAAGACCATTTGACGTCATCCACATTGACACATTTTCTTTTCAAAATTCCAAATTCTTAACAGTTATAGACCTTTTCTCGAGATATGCACAAACATACCTTGTAAAAGACGGAACAAGTCTCACAATTTTGAATAAATTACGTCACTACTTCTCTCATCACAATCTACCAAAAAAGATTGTTTCAGATGCAGGGAAAGAATTCCAAAATAAAACACTCATAGAATTCTGTAAATTAAACAAAATCGACCTACACTTTACAACAGTTAACAATCCAAATTCAAACTCACCAATCGAACGTTTTCACTCTACAATTCTGGAGAAACTCAGGATTCTCAAACTCAAGAATCAGAATGAAATTCCGGCGAATCTAATGATATCTGCCACCCTTATTTATAACCAATCAATACACTCATCCACAGGATATTCCCCATTCCATTTACTTTACGGACCTTACGATAGACCAATAGATTTTGACTTAGACATGACTGTTTATGAACATTATAATGAGAAAAGAAAACAAGAAATTTTACCGTTTTTCGATCAAGTTTATTCAAAAATGAAGAGAAAGCTAAGAAAATTTTAAATAAGCGTAACGAAAATCGTAACGATCCTCCTGATTTAGAACAAACAGAAGTGTTTGTTGAACGAAATAGACCTCGAAAGGTTGATCCCTTTTCGAAAAAATTTCAGTTGAATGTCAAAAGACAGTAAAATTATAGGAAAAACTGAAAAATCACGCACGACCACTGCAAACATCAAACATGTAAAGAGAGTAAGGAAGGGTATTTCTTGTTTACAGAATACTCCCGATATTACTGTCGCAGATCCAAATGAACCAGGGCCTTCACATCGAGCCGATTAAAAATAATGGATACTTCGAAGAACCCTTAGGCGAAGTCAAGTTCTTCGACCATTATCACAATTTTCTTTCATTCATTAATACAACAAATTTGATGGCTAATTATAAAATTTGCTCTACAATTCTCGGGTACTTCAGAGAAACAGCACCATCGACAAGTTCACTCATCGAATCTATCTCCAACTCGATCGGAATTTGCAAAAGATCGAACAATTGATCGGTAAAATAAGTTATAAAAGAATAAAACGAGGACTGATGAATTTCCTTGGGACAGGTGTAAAATTCATTACCGGTAACCTTGATGATGATGATCTTAAAACAATAAACGAAAATCTAGAGGCTCTCCACAAGAGCAAGAGTTCTGAAATAAATAAAATCAATAAGTTAACTTCATTCGCTAACCACCTATCTAAAAGATACTCCGATGACTTGGAATTATTGAATAAAAATATTTTGAGTACTCGAAGATTTTTTCAAACCTTGACAACAACAGAAGAAATCAGAATACTTTTACAAAATGAAGTATTCCATTCAGAAATGTTACTAGATACACTATCAATGTTAGAAAGAACAATAAGTCTTGCCTTCAATGGAATAGCAAATCTTGAAATTATAACCGTTAACGAGACGTTAGAAATTCAAAACTATTTAGAGAAAATTTACAAATATCAGCAATTATCTTCAATCGATCATATTCATTTGTTCAAGGTGTTAGAGTTTGCAAAGATCTCTATAATCGGTACAGATCAAGCAATCACTTTCCTCCTCAAAATTCCCATTTTTCAAAATATTATGGCTAACTATTTCCGAATATACCCTATCCCTAACCACCAAGATATTGCCTTGCTTCCACCAAAGAAGTATCTCGTCAAGTTTGAAAATGAAAACCGATGGACCAACGAGGAATGTCGAAACAGTTCTGATTCCATATCCTACTGCTACCAGAAGACATTTGCTGAGAACTGCAATCTCCAAACTTTTCAACACTGCCGTACAGTGAAAATAGAAAACAAATACGAAATCATCCATGTCCTGAAGAACAAAGAACTGTTAGTACTTTTTCAAGAACCACAAGAAATTCTTGAAGACTGTCAAGGAAAGCTGACCAGAAATTCTGTCAAAGGAACGAGTTTGTTGAGCTCACCATGCAGGATAATTATTGGTACATCTTCCTACGATAACACCGTTCCAGTATTCGAGATTGCTACGCAAAATATTAGCGAAATCGACCTCAAATCTGAAAAAAGATCGATCTCTACCTACGACACTTAAATTATCCAACTGAAATCATCAAAGAAGCCAAAGAACTTAACGAACACCCCTGTACCTACAGCCTCTAACCCAAGTATTCCATTACTCCTTGAGCGTAACCGTAGCTTGTTGCATGATAATAATTTTCACAATAATCATACGACACAGAAAACGAGTCATTGAACTGCTCTATTATCCGAGGCAAATCATCCACATATCCAAGGACAGCAAACCAACTCTAGAAGAAAATTTGAACGAGGACGTTCAAAACTAAGGGGAGAGGAATTACGTTATGCTTTACCAAGAAGAGAGTAAAGATAAGCACTCCCGGTAGCTGACCCCATAGCCGTCGTCCAGGAATCGACTATCTTCTCAGGTGTCTATGTTCAACACTTGTAGAACCATTTGAATTCATTATAAGATTAGATTTGATACTGTTCAGTCCTTTATCGTATTGTACGTTGTGACTTAAAATAAAATAGTTTTTAAAAACAGTTTTCGAATCTTTTTGTTTATAACTATATATATATATATATATATATATATATATATATATATATATATATATATATATATATTTCCTCAGCCATTACTGTTGAGTAATCTTATATATATAGATGCTTTATCTGTGTTCTGTATATATTTATGATCTTTTACTTGTTAGATATATATATTATATATATATATATATATATATATATATATATATATATATATATATATATATATATATATATATATATATATATATATATATATATATATATATATATATATATATATATATATATATATATATATATATATATATATATATATATATATTTGAAACATATATATATATATATATACTTTATACATATAATATATATAATATATATATGCATATATTCGAATTGTATATTATATAATCTTACTTATATTCAATTCATATTATATAATATATACCAATTATAAATTTGAAAATGAGCAGCAAAGGACTAAAACATATAACGTGAGTATCTTTAACGAAAATCATTAACTATATACAGCATTTTCAAGAAGTAATTGCATTTTCCACAAAATATGTGATTTTCTCGAACTGAAAGTTCCTGTTGTAATGAAGCTTCATAATTTGCTTCTCCTGATTAAGAAACTTTACACACTGATATGTATAGACTACTTGTTATTCAGTGAACAGCTTTAAATAAATTTCTCAAAATACAAAAGAATGTGTTATGAACAGAAGTAGCTCAAAACATGTACCTTATGTGTTATGTAAATATTGGAATATCCTGAAAAGCTCAAGTTTTCAAGCCAACTATATGAAGAATTGTTCAACAAATAAATTTTGAAGTTAAGAATTGCAGGTAATTTACTTGATCTCTTTCCTTCAGAGTTAGAAATCTGACTCTATTGTAACTATTATTAATCAGACTGGTTTACTTACACAAAAATATCTACGAAGATTATTATCAGAGAACAGGGATGTATTACATTTATATTTACTTGAAACTTTCTTGTTATTGCTTAATATTGTCTTTGCTTATTTTCATTTAATTTTCCAACCTGTTTACAGTGGATCCAATTAATTCTTTCTTGTTATCAAATGGATTGTAATCTAAAATAAATATTTCATTAAAAAGAAACTACTTATATGCACACAAAGTAAAAACTCACTTTCAAAGAGTCACTTTCATACTTTGAATAACTTTACTTCAAATACATTGAACCATTTCAAAGGATAATATTTCATCGTTTATAAACTGAAACAAAAATTCAATAGAGATGAACACAAAATTCAGTTTAAAATACCTTATTTATTATTGTTTTCTTTCATTGGAATACATAGGTTAGAACACAGAATGTAAATATAAAACATGTGGATTCCTCATTATGCTGAAAAAAAATATAAATTATGATGCATTAAATGTTCGTTAAATTACGTTCACTTACCTTGGAATGATCATTTGAGGTTTTGTTTATTTAACGTAAACAATATCAACAATTCTCATTCTTCTCTTCTTGTTGTCGGCCTCGGTACGATGAAACTGATGTTCAACGATTCAAAGACCGCCGTACACGACGATGTCCGTCGTACGGGATGGATATTCGATCGTTTAGTGAGAGAATAGGCGGGATATAAAAGTTCGTTTATATCCCGTCTACTCCTTTTACCTATGTTTCCGCGTACGGTCCTCTTTGAAACTTCTTCTTCTTTGCCTTGTCAAATAGAGTCACGGTTGTTTAAGGAGAGTAAAGGAGGGTGATTGGCTCCGCCCCGAAGTTCTATTTTTCAGAAATGTAGGTCTCAAAAACCGTCCCAAATTCGAAATTTAAGTCGTGAAATGACGATATCTGGTCGGGGACCCTAACCCGAGATACGTAGGAATCGTTCGAAGGTCGAATCCTTTCTCCCGGTGACCCCGTTTAAGTAGGATGGTTAAAACAAAAACCCGTATTTTGACAGCTCGAGGTTTGTTTATTTCGCGAATTTCTGGCCGTCGGAGATTTTCGGAATATGGAAAGTAGAGCGGAAATTTGCGAAAGTCGGCCGATAGCCCTCCGTTCGATGGAAGATTTTTCCGTTTTCCCGTGGTTTTATGAGAATCTAACTATGGCGGCGCGAAATGCGAAACTCAAGGCTTTTTCGTCGTCCGGGTTTCGTAGCGATCGAAGGCGATAGAAATATTTTGTATAGCTGCAAAAGTCCATAGAAATTATCCCCTCCATCCTGGAGATTTCGGAGACGTATTTCATTTTCGCTTTTTCGGAACTTTTTCCGGAATTTTCGCCCGATCGGCCTCTCCGATCGCCCTCCGAAAGATCCGAGTTATCGATTCCGGAGAAATCTCGCCGTTTCGACGTTCCGTTCGCCCGGGGCGACTATTCGGCGATATTTTTCGAAAAAATCGTGGCGCCTACGTCGTTCGAGCTAGGGACTCCGAATTTCGCGCAGATCTTCCTTCGATGTTTCTCTACCGCAGAAAAATTATTTGCGGGGGCCTACGGGCCCCGCTTTTCCGCGTCATCACTTTCTTCCCGCCTGGTTCAACCACCAACCGTCCCCTCCACTTTCCTCAAAATGAGCCTTATTGCTTTAGTATTATATGGACTAGTGAGCCCATTAAGATCGCCTCATATACAAAAACGCCCAAAAGACTAAACGCCTAATATACAAAAACGTTTAATATACAAAACATCTAAAATACAAAAACGCCTAATATACAAAAACGCCTAATATACAAAAGCACCTAATATACAAAAAGCCTAGTAAACTAAACGCCTAATGTACTAAAAACCAAATATACTGAACGCCTTTTCATATCCAACTTCATATATATATATATATATATATATATATATATATATATATATATATATATATATATATATATATATATATATATATATATATATATATATATATATATATATATATATTTTTTTTTTTCGCCACTGTTCCCTATTTTGTGCCATTCTCTTCGCTTGTCATCTCTAAACTATCCATTCTTCATATATGTCCAATCCACCTAAGCTGGTCTCGGCCAAATATATTCACAATACTGTAAATTTCTAGCTGTTGTCATATATCTTGATTTCTTAGTCTACCTCTCTTTGTAATTCCAACCACACCTCTCAGATACTTCATCTCCATCGAAACTATTTTGCTTTTCTCCCTTCTACTCAATGTCCAAGATTCAGAGCCAAAAGTAAGAATCTGCGCGTATATTGACTTATAAACTTTCAATTTCGATTTTGTCCCGATCCTTCTGTTTCCAAGAAAACTTTTGCTGAATGTTCAATAAACTTTTGCAACATTTTGAATCCTTTCTCCAATTTCCAAATCCTGTTCACCCTTTTCCTCCACTATACACCCCGAATATTTGAAAGATTCTACTCTCTCTATGATTTTGTTGTTGAGTGTCACCTTCGGATTATTTCTGTTATTCGATATAACTATAATTTTCGTTTTTCTTTCGTTCATTTTTAGGAATCTTCTCGTAAGGCAGTTAATCCAAACATCCATATTGTACTGGAGGTCATTTTCATTTCTGGCAAAAATCGCCAAATCATCAGCAAAGGCGCACACAGTGATTTCAACTGGATAAAGATTTTTGAAACCCAAATGGAGTTTTCTGACTTTAGTTCTCGCCTCTTTGATAATTTCATCCATGACCACTATAAACAGAAAAGGACTCAATATGCTACCCTATCTCAAGCCTTGTTCGGTGACAAACTCTTCAGATTCAATTCCTCTAACTCTTACCACGTTCCTGCATACAGCATATAAGCTTTTTAGTGCACTTAGAAGATTGTGTCCTATTTGTCTTTGTGCCAAAATTTCCCAAACTCGACTTCTGACTTTAGTTCTCGCCTCTTTGATAATTTCATCTATGATCACTATAAACAGAAGAGGACTCAATACGCTACCCTATCTCAAGCCTTGTTCGGTGACAAACTCTTCAGATTCTATTCCTCTTACTCTTACCACGTTCCTGCATACAGCACATAAGCTTTCTAGTGCACTTAGAAGCTTGTGTCCTATTTGTCTTTGTGCCAAAATTTTCTCGATGTATATATATATATATATATATATATATATATATATATATATATATATATATATATATATATATATATATATATATATATATATATAAATTGTTCTTCGTATTCTAAAGTCGTCTTAAGTTTTCCACTCACCCAGCAGTTCCTGACTTATGTTTGCTATATGCATTGAAGCTGGGACCTTCTCATTCTCACCAAATGTTCAACCATATCATTCCAAGAAAGATTATACTGCCAGTTCATTTCTTATATCTTCCTTCTTCAGTCAGTCCTTTTTTGTCATCACTTTACTTTGCAGGTACTTCATTTTGATTAGTTTGCTCTTCTTGCAGGCTTTCACTATGCGATAACAGATCTAATTAATCTTCAATTAAAATATTTTTGTTCTATTACTCATCTTTCTGTTTCTCATAAATTAGTTTGCAATTGAAAATGCAGCTTAGAAGCATTTCCTATCCTCTTATATTATCTCTTGATCCAGTTTTGTTTCAACTATTGCAGTATATACCGGTTATTTCCAACTCTTTTATCCATACTTGCAAATTATCGTGCAGTCTCGTTTTGTTCTTAGAACATACCATCACATAATTTACAAATTCCAATTGATTCCAGGCTTTTGTACCATGTGTGATGTTTCTCCATTACTTTGTGGATATTATCTATAACAATAAGAAATAATAATTTACTCAACACTCCACCCTGCCTGATGTCTTACTAAAAGTGAATCCAATATCGAATTTCCAGTCGTTATATGATTTTTCTCTGCTGTATATAGGCTTCTGATATACTTCTTCAGTTCATAAGTCATTCCTCTTTTTCTTAGACTCTCCCCTACTACTAGCATTCTGCCAAAAGCTTCCTCCAGATCAAGGAAAGCCATTCATATTTTTTTTTCCTTCAGTCTACACTTCCTTATATCTGGTTGATGGTAAAGATGCAATCTCAAAAACTTCTTGCATCCCTGAAAAGTGTGTTCTTTTTCAATTGATTCTCTCAGTTTGGTTCTAAGAATTCTTTTGCAATAAAGTATATCTCCTGAAATTTTCTCTTTTACTGTTGATTCCTCTATTCAGTATTGGAATTATAATGTCAATCCTGTAATTGTTATGAGCTGGCACATTTTCCAAAGTGTTGCCATCATAAATGAGGACAGGACTGAAATCTACCTTGAACATGTTCACAGTTAATAATTCACTGCTGTTTTCCTTAGACTCTCCCAACTCTCCCATAGTGTTCTTCTCAGTTCTCTGTTGAAAGCCTTCCCCAGATCAGAGAAAACCTATAATAATTATATTATGCCCTCAAGTCTGTTCTTCTCTATTTGTTAGTCAATGGTGAAAATGTAATCCTGAACACTTCTTCCTTTCTTGAAGTGTATTCCATGTTGTTTTCAACTATTTCTCTAATTCAAAGACAAACAGGTACTTTATATTGATGACAGAAAAATTTCGGAAGAAGTCAAACTTTCTCACATACTGTTGTACATTATAAAGCTTTCGCTACTCTTTCTCCGTTCCTAAATAACTCCCTTTTTCCTGAGACACTCATACTACTCTACTCAGTGTTCTGTCAAAAGCCTTCTCCAGATGAGGGAAAACCATAAATATTTTCAGTCATATATTCAGTCTGTTGTTCTTATAAGGTGGTTAATCGTGAAAATAAGATCCTGAATACACTTCTTCCTCATATGAAGTGTGTGTTTCTTGAGTTATTTTACATATAATTCTCTCACTTTTCTTCGAAGAAGTCTTTCGAAGAGTTTGGCAATAATGTAAGTCCTTCAGAATTTTCTCAGTTCCTGCAGTCTTTTTTTACAGTATTGTTTTTCAAATGTCAATCCTTCAATTATTTTGAGCTGTTAAACTTTCTCAAGCCCTTCTGAATGTTGCAGTCAGATCTTTTCTTCTCTTATGTACCATGCATTGTCTTATGATAGGTCTTGTCATTATGTATCCTGATGAAATACCATCTTTAACGAAAATCATCAACTATACACAGCATTTTTCAAGAAGTAATTGCATTTTCCACAAAATATGTGATTTTCTCGAACTGAAAGTTCCTGTTGTAATGAAGCTTCATAATTTGCTTCACCTGATTTTATCAAGTTTTCCACAAACACCAATAAGAAGAAACTTTACATTCTAAATGTATAGACTACCTGTTATTCAGTGACTAAACTTCTTAAAATACAAAAGAATGTGTTATGCACAGAAGTAGCTCAAAACATGTACCTTATGTGTTTTGTAAATATTGGAATATCCTGAAAAGCTCAAGTTTTCATGGCAACTATATGAAGAATTGTTCAACAAATAAATTTTGAAGTTAAGAATTGCAGGTAATTTACTTGATCTCTTTCCTTTAGAGTTTGAAATCTGACTCTATTGTAACTATTATTAATCAGACTGGTTTACTTACACAAAAATATCTACGAAGATTATTATCAGAGAACAGGGATGTATTACATTTATATTTACTTGAAACTTTCTTGTTATTGCTCAATATTGTCTTTGCTTAATTTTCATTTAATTTTCCAACCTGTTTACAGTGGATCCAATTAATTCTTTCTTGTTATCAAGTGGATTGTAATCTAAAATAAATATTTCATTAAAATGAAACTACTTATATGCACTCAAAGTAAAAACTCACTTTCAAAGAGTCACTTTCATACATTTTAATTTGAATAACTTTACTTCAAATACATTGAATTCCATTTACATTTTTGTAATTTCATAATTGTAGTCAAATAAATACTTCACGTTTATAAACTGAAACAAAATTCAATACAGATGAACACAAAATTCAGTTTAAAATACCTTATTTATTATTGTTTTCTTTCATTGGAATACATAGGTTAGAACACAGAATGTAAATACGAAATATGTGGATTCTTCATTATGCTGAAAAAAAAAATACATTAAGATGCATTAAATATTCATTAAATTACGTTCACTTACCTTGGAATGATTATTTGAGGTTTTGTTAATTAAACGTAGTCTCACATTATTAACAATTTTTCTTCTTCTTTTCTTCTTTTTGTTGCCCTTGATAATATTGAACATCTAGACATTATCAACTTAACGGCAAAGTCCGCCGTACACGACGATGTCCGTCGTACGGGACGGATATTCGATCGTTTAGTGAGAGAATAGAGGGGATATAAGTGTTCGTTTATATCCCGTCTACTCTTTTCACCTATGTTTCCGGGTACGGTCCTCTTTAAAACTTCTTCTTCTTTGCCTTGTCAGATTGAGAAACGGCGATTTAAGGAGAGTAAGGGAGGGTGATTGGCTCCGCCCCCGTGTTTCCGTTCTATTCTTCGAAAATGTAGGTCTCAAAAACCGTCCCAAATTCGAAAATTAAGTCGTGAAATGACGTTTTCTCGTCGGGGACCCGATCTCGAGATATGTAGGAATCGTTCGAAGGTCGAATCCTTTCTCCCGGTGACCCCGTTTAAGTAGGATGGTTAAAACAAAAACCCGTATTTTGACAGCTCGAGGTTTGTTTATTTCGCGAATTTCTGGCCGTCGGAGATTTTCGGAATATGGAAAGTAGAGCGAAAATTTGCGAAAGTCGGCCGATAGCCCTCCGTTCGATGGAAGATTTTTCCGTTTTCCCGTGGTTTTATGAGAATCTAACTATGGCGGCGCGAAATGCGAAACTCGAGGCTTTTTCGTCGTCCGGGTTTCGTAGCGATCGAAGGCGATCTAAATATTTCGTATAGCTGCAAAAGTCCATAGAAATTATCCCCTCCATCCCGGAGATTTCGGAGACGTATTTTATTTTCGCTTTTTCGGAACTTTTTGCCGGAATTTTCGCCCGATCGACCTCTCCGATCGCCCTCCGAAAGATCCGAGTTATCGATTCCGAAGAAATCTCGCCGTTTCGACGTTCCGTTCGCCCGGGGCGACGTTTCGGCGAAATTTTTCGAAAAATCGTCGCGCCTCCGTCGTTCGAGCTAGGGACTCCGAATTTCGCTCGGATCTTCCTCGGACGTTTCTCTACCGGAAAAAAATTATTCGCGGGGGCCTACGGACCCCGCTCGTCCGCGCCGACCCTTTCTTCCCGCCCGGTTCAAACTCCAACCGTCCCCTCCACTTTCCTCGAAATAAGGCTTACTGCTTTAGTATATAAGACTAGTGAGCTCATTAAGATCGCCTCATATACAAAAACGCCTAATATACAAAATCGCCTAATATACAAAAACGCCTCATACACTAAACGCCTAATATACAAAAACGACTAATATACATAAACTCCAACTCCTAATATACAAAAACGTCTAATATACAAAAATGCCGAATATACAAAAACGCCTAATATACAAAAACGCCTAATAAACTAAACGCCTAATGTACTAAAAACCAAATATACTGAACGCCTTTTCATATCCAACTCTATCTATACGGAAAGCCTCATATATTCACTGATATTTATACTTAATAGTTCTTTATTTTATATGGAACTCTCTCATATATTGCCTCATACATCCTTATGGTAACGCAGTTTTCAGTATTGTTTTATGTATACTGACTCATCAACCATACGAATGTCAACACTATTCACTACTATTCTAATTCAAAGAGATACAATCAATTTGAAAATCTCAACTTACTCCAATTGAGCTAGCATATATATTTATCATTTAAAAGCCTTTCTACCGAGTAACGGTGTAAGGCTTGATACAAAACATAATTTTACAATATTCGAAATAGAGAAAACTTAATCAAAAATCAAATAATGAAAATCAACTTAAATAATTTACATTCGAAACACTATTTCGCCAGTGTCCCTATTTTGTGCCATTCTCTTCGCTTCTGTCATCTCTAAATTCTGTCCCGCTAGTATCTTCGCTACCACCCCATTCCACGTTTCCTCGGTCGTCCCTTTTTCTCTTCGTCTTCGTTCGTGTATCCCAAATAGATTTACCTGTCTTGAACTATCCATTCTGCATAAATGTCCAAGCTGGTTTCGGCCAATTATCTTCACAATACTGTCTACTTCTAGCTGTTGTCTTATATCTTGATTTCTTAGTCTATCTCTCTTTGTCACTCCAACCACACCTCTTAGATACTTCATCTCCATCGAAACTATTTTGCTTTTCTCCCTTCTACTCAATGTCCATGATTCAGAGCCAAAATAATCGGCGCGTATATTGACTTATAAACTTTCAATTTCGATTTTCTCCCGATCCTTCTTTTTATAAGAAAACTTTTGCTGAATGTTCCATAAACTTTCGCAGCACTTTCTCCGATTTCCAAATCCTATTTACCCTTTTCCTCCACTATATACCCCTAATATTTGAAAGTTTCTACTCTTTCTATGATTTTGTTGTTGAGTGTCACCTTCGGATTATTTCTGTTATTCGATATAACTATAATTTTCGTTTTTCCTTCGTTGATTTTTAGGGATCATCTCGTAAGGCAGTTAGTCCAAACATCCTTATTGTACTGGAGATCATTTTCATTTTTGGCAAAATCGCCAAATCATCAGCAAAGGCGCACTCAGTGATTTCAACTGGATAAAAATTTTTGAAACCCAAGTGGAGTTTTCTGACTTTAGTTCTCGCCTCTTTGATAATTTCATCCATGACCACTATAAACAGAAGGGGACTCAATACGTCTCAAGCCTTGTTCGGTGACAAACTCTTCAGATTCTATCCCTCTTACTCATACCACGTTCCTGCATACAGCATATAAGCTTTTTAGTGCCCTTAGAAAATTGTGTCCTATTTGTCTTTGTGCCAAAATTTTCTAAACTCGATGTCTCAATATCCTATCGAAGGCTTTCTCTAGATCAATAAATGCTATCCACACCTTGAGATCCTGAATGAGTATTTTCTCGGTGATCTGTTTAAGGCTGAAAATATGATCCTGGATACTGTACCCCTTCTGAAATCTGCTCTGTGAGTCAGCCAGTTGTTGTTCCACTTTCTGTAACAGTTTCCCTTCTAGCACTCTCTCATAAACTTTCGCAACAACACTTAGTAAAGAAACCCCTCGATAATTTTCAGTTCACAATATCCCATATATATATATATATATATATATATATATATATATATATATATATATATATATATATATATATATATATATATATATATATATATATATATAATTGTTCTTCGTATTCTATTTTTAGCAAACTGTTTGGTTTCATTCCAATTTGTGCCTTTCTTCTATAATTGTAGAATGTCATTCGTCATTCGATGTCTCCTTAAGTTTTCCACTCACTGAGCAGTTCCTGACTTATGTTTGCTATATGCGTTTCACTGGTCCCCCTTCTCATTCTCACCAAATGTTCAACCATATCAACAGATGCCTTTTGATACATTCCAAGAAAGATTCTACTTCCAGTTCATTTTTCATATCTTCCTTTTTCAGTCAGTCTCTTTTTTGTGTCACTCACTTTACTCTTTGCAGGTACTTCATTTTTATAACCTGTAGTTTGCTCTTCAGTGCCAAACTCAGAAGCCTGCTTTCACTACCGCATGCGATAACAGATCTAATTAATGCCTTCTTCAATTGAAATATTTTTGTTCAATTACTCATCTTCCTGTTTCTCATAAATTAGTTTGCTATTGAAGAATGCAGCTTAGAAGCATTTCCTATCCTCTTATATTCTCTCTCGATCAAGTTTTATTTCGACTATTGCCATACATACCTGTTTGTGATTCCTTTCCATGACCATCATTTTTCTTTTGTTCCAATCATATCTCATTTTTTTCCAACTCTATTGTCCATACTTGCAAATTATCGTGCAGTCTCGTTTTGTTCTTAGGACATACCATCACATAATTTACAATTCCAATTGATTCCAGGCTTTTGTATCATGTATGATGTTTCTCCATTACTTCGTGGATAACATCTATAACAATAAGAAATAATAATTAACTCAACACTCCACCCTGCCTGAGTTCTCAGTAAAAATGAGTCCAATATGGAATTTCCAGTCTTTATATGATTTTTATCTGCTGTATATGGGCTTCTGATATACTTCTTCAGTTCATAAGTCACCTCTTTTCTTAGACTCTCCCTACTACTATTTTCAACATTCTGCCAAGAGCTTCCTCCAGATCAAGGAAAGCCATTCATATTTTTTTGTCTTTTAGTCTACACTTCCTTATAACTGTTTGATGGTAAAGATGCAATCCCAATAACCTCTTGCATCCCTGAAAAGTGTGTTTCTCAAGTTGTTTTTCAATTAATCCTCTCAGTTTGGTTTCAAGAATTCTTTTGCAATAAAGTAAATCCCCTAAAATTTGCTCTTTGACTTTTGTCTCCTCTATTCAGTATTGGAATTATAATGTCAATCCTTTAATTGTTATGAGCTGGCACATTTTCCAAAGTGTTGCCATCATAAGTGGGGACAGGACTGAAATCTACCTTAAACACGTTCACAGTTAATAATTCACTCCTCTTTTCCTTAGAATCTCCCAACGCTCCCATAGTGTTCTTCTCAGTTCTTTGTTGAAAGCCTATACCAGATCAGAGAAAACCTATAATAATCATATTATGTCCTTAAGTCTGTTCTTCTCTATTTGCTAGTCAATGGTGACAATGTAATCTTGAACACTTCTTCCTTTCTGGAAGTGTTTTCCATATTGTTTTCAATTATTTCTCTAATTCAAAGACAAACAGGTAGTTTATATTGATCACAGAAAATTTAGGAAGAAGTCAAACTTTTCACAGATGAGGGAAACCCATAAATATGAGTGGGGAGTGTTTCCTATGTTGTTTTTCAATTATATCCCTATTTGGTCTTTAGAATTCTTTCTTTAATTCAAAGACAAACAGGTAGTTTATATTGATGACAGAAAAATTTGGGAAGAAGTCAAACTTTCTCACATACTGTTGTACATTATAAAGCTTTTGCTACTCTTTTCCGTTTCTTACTCCTTTTTTCCTGAGACTCTCATACTACTCTTCTCAGTGTACTGTCAAAAGCCTTCTACAGATGAGGGAAAACCATAAATATGGTTTTGGCTCTATAATTGGGAGTAATCCTGTTGAGTTTGTATCAATAAATAAATTTTCAGTCATATATCCAATCTGTTGTTCTTTAAACGGTGGTTAATCGTGAAAGTAAGATCCTGAATACACTTCTTCCTAATATGAAGTGTGAGTTTCTTAAGATATTTGACATATAATTCTCTCACTTTTCTTCGAAGAAGTCTTTCGAAGAGTTTGGCATTAATGTAAGTCCTTCAGAATTTTCTCAGTTCCTGCATCCTTCTTTTACAGAATTGGTTTTCAAATGTCAATCATTATGAGCTGTTATACTTTCTCAAGACCTTCTGAATATTGCAGTCAGATCTTTTCTTCCCTTATGTACTATGCATTGTCTTATGATAGGTCTTGTTATTATATATCCTGGTGAATTTTAAGTTCTTTGATCTTTTACTTCTTTGTGGATATATATATATATATATATATATATATATATATATATATATATATATATATATATATATATATATATATATATATAGTATATTAATAAATATTTGTAACATTGGAAGTATCTAGACTTTGTACATATAAAACTTAAATATCTCTTCATATTTGAATTTTATATTATATAATCTTACTTATCTTCAATTCATTATATGATGTAAAATGAAAATTTATGAGCAAACTGGACTGAAATAACATATAACGTGAGTATCTTTAACGAAAATGATCAACTGTACACAGCATTTTTCAAGAAGTAATTGCATTTTCCACAAAATATATGATTTTCTCGAACTAAAAGTTCCTGTTGTGATGAAGCTTCACAATTTGCTTCTCCTGATTTTATCGAGTTTCTCACAAACACCAATAAAAAAGAAACTTTACATTCTAAATGTATAGACTACCTGTTATTCAGTGAACAGCTTTGACTAAATTTCTTAAAATACAAAAGAATGTGTTATGCACAGAAGTAGCTCAAAACATGTACCTTATGTGTTATGTAAATATTGGAATATCCTGAAAAGCTCAAGTTTTCATGCCAACTATATGAAGAATTGTTCAACAAATAAATTTTGAAGTTAAGAATTGCAGGTAATTTACTTGATCTCTTTCCTTCAGAGTTTGAAATCTGACTCTATTGTAACTATTATTAATCAGACTGGTTTACTCAGACAAAAATATCTACGAAGATTATTATCAGAGAACAGAGATGTATTACATTCATATTTACTTGAAAGTTTCTTGTTATTGCTTATTATTGTCTTTGCATATTTTTCGTTTAATTTTCCAACCTGTATTGTAATCTAAAAGTAATAAATATTTCATTGAAAAGAAACTACTTATATGCACACAAAGTAAAAACTCACTTTCAAAGAGTCACTTTCATACATTTCAACTTGAATAACTTTCCATATGTGATGAACATACTCATTTTACACAATTATATAAATTACCTATAGTACAACCACCTATTACAAAAATTGTCAAATTCCATAGCATTCTCCAAGTAGTAGTTGAATTTTTTCCAAAATATGAGTCGGAAAAGTAGCAGCATGTTTCCTGTGACTTTCATAAATCTTGGATTGAAAGTTGTAGTTGTACAAAATGAAACTTCATATGCTACTTCTACATTTTTGAACATCATGTTTCCCACTATCAGACACCTATAACAGAGAAACTTTCAACTTCAAATCAATGAGGAATTCTTGTCATTCATTCAACAACCTTGATAAAATTTCCTGAGAAACAGTAACTATGAGTTATGAATGGAAGGAACTCACAATAATTACCTTTTGTGCAAATTTGTGATCATATTTTCTTTGGTTCAAACTTGAACATTGTCAAACACATTGAATCTCATCAACTTTTACATCGGAATAATTGTAGAATAGAAACTTACTTCCACTTGAATAAACTGAAACGAAAATTCAATTTGAAATGGCACGGTCATATTGACATCCAGCTTGAAATATTTTAATACACATATAGCCTTAAGTGGATAGCTTTCAATATTCATATGATACATACTCTAAATGACCTAACGAAAATTTTATTGAATTCTTTCCAGAAAAAAAATTATTATATAAAAGAGCTCAATACCTATTAATAGCAACTCGAAGGATAACTCCCATCATTTTGTAAGATCCTCCAATTGATTCGTTAAAAAATCCTAGTAATTCCAGGACATTTTTCAATGCATAGAGGTTGAAATAACCATGAAAGAAAAATGAAATATGTGAATTCTGAGTACATTTCTTGAGAATGCCTAAAAAAATATACATTAAATTACATGAATAAACCTCAAATTACATTCACTTACCTTTCAAACATTATTGTAAGTCTTCTTAATTCCTTTATAACATTTCGTTTGAATCATATTGTTTAGGTTAGAATAACCACAGAATGTTAAATTTATGAATTTTGAAAGTCTATCGTTTCTTTCCTTAAACAAATTATACATTAACATGGATAAAATAAACATCAAACTACGATCACTTACCTCTGAAAATTTATTTCAAGTTTCGTCAAACTTTTCATACAAATAAAATTCGGAATCACTTGTTTTGACAGACCAAATATAAGACTAATTGAAATGAGGTTAGATTCGAATGTTACTCAGAAGAGAGAGAGCACTATATTCTAGATGTTGTTAATACCGAAATTATGTTGGTGAAAATTAAAGTTACTAACTATTTCCATCTCACTATTTTCGTTCAGAAGAGAGAGAGAGCATTACATTTTACACGTTGGTAACGCTCACTTCCGACATTGAATAGCGATATAAGGGGCAGAAGGAGCGGTGATGGCTCCACCCCCGTGTTTCCGTTCTATTCTTCGAAAATGTAGGTCTCAAAAACCGTCCCAAATTCGAAAATTAAGTCGTGAAATGACGTTTTCTCGTCGGGGACCCGATCTCGAGATATGTAGGAATCGTTCGAAGGTCGAATCCTTTCTCCCGGTGACCCCGTTTAAGTAGGATGGTTAAAACAAAAACCCGTATTTTGACAGCTCGAGGTTTGTTTATTTCGCGAATTTCTGGCCGTCGGAGATTTTCGGAATATGGAAAGTAGAGCGAAAATTTGCGAAAGTCGGCCGATAGCCCTCCGTTCGATGGAAGATTTTTCCGTTTTCCCGTGGTTTTATGAGAATCTAACTATGGCGGCGCGAAATGCGAAACTCGAGGCTTTTTCGTCGTCCGGGTTTCGTAGCGATCGAAGGCGATATAAATATTTCGTATAGCTGCAAAAGTCCATAGAAATTATCCCCTCCATCCCGGAGATTTCGGAGACGTATTTTATTTTCGCTTTTTCGGAACTTTTTGCCGGAATTTTCGCCCGATCGACCTCTCCGATCGCCCTCCGAAAGATCCGAGTTATCGATTCCGAAGAAATCTCGCCGTTTCGACGTTCCGTTCGCCCGGGGCGACGTTTCGGCGAAATTTTTCGAAAAATCGTCGCGCCTCCGTCGTTCGAGCTAGGGACTCCGAATTTCGCTCGGATCTTCCTCGGACGTTTCTCTACCGGAAAAAAATTATTCGCGGGGGCCTACGGACCCCGCTCGTCCGCGCCGACCCTTTCTTCCCGCCCGGTTCAAACTCCAACCGTCCCCTCCACTTTCCTCGAAATAAGGCTTACTGCTTTAGTATATAAGACTAGTGAGCTCATTAAGATCGCCTCATATACAAAAACGCCTAATATACAAAATCGCCTAATATACAAAAACGCCTCATACACTAAACGCCTAATATACAAAAACGACTAATATACATAAACTCCAACTCCTAATATACAAAAACGTCTAATATACAAAAATGCCGAATATACAAAAACGCCTAATATACAAAAACGCCTAATAAACTAAACGCCTAATGTACTAAAAACCAAATATACTGAACGCCTTTTCATATCCAACTCTATCTATACGGAAAGCCTCATATATTCACTGATATTTATACTTAATAATTCTTTATTTTATATGGAACTCTCTCATAGATTGCCTCATACATCCTTATGGTAACGCAGTTTTCAGTATTGTTTTATGTATACTGACTCATCAACCATACGAATGTCAACACTATTCACTACTATTCTAATTCAAAGAGATACAATCAATTTGAAAATCTCAACTTACTCCAATTGTGCTAGCATATATATTTATCATTTAAAAGCCTTTCTACCGAGTAACGGTGTAAGGCTTGATACAAAACATAATTTTACAATATTCGAAATAGAGAAAAACTTAATCAAAAATCAAATAATGAAAATCAACTTAAATAATTTACATTCGAAACACTATTTCGCCAGTGTCCCCTATTTTGTGCCATTCTCTTCGCTTCTGTCATCTCTAAATTCTGTCCCGCTAGTATCTTCGCTACCACCCCATTCCACGTTTCCCTCGGTCGTCCCCTTTTTCTCTTCGTCTTCGTTCGTGTATCCCAAATAGATTTACCTGTCTTGAATTATCCATTCTGCATAAATGTCCAAGCTGGTTTCGGCCAATTATCTTCACAATACTGTCTACTTCTAGCTGTTGTCTTATATCTTCATTTCTTAGTCTATCTCTCTTTGTCACTCCAACCACACCTCTTAGATACTTCATCTCCATCGAAACTATTTTGCTTTTCTCCCTTCTACTCAATGTCCATGATTCAGAGCCAAAATAATCGGCGCGTATATTGACTTATAAACTTTCAATTTCGATTTTCTCCCGATCCTTCTTTTTATAAGAAAACTTTTGCTGAATGTTCCATAAACTTTCGCAGCACTTTCTCCGATTTCCAAATCCTATTTACCCTTTTCCTCCACTATATACCCCTAATATTTAAAAGTTTCTACTCTTTCTATGATTTTGTTGTTGAGTGTCACCTTCGGATTATTTCTGTTATTCGATATAACTATAATTTTCGTTTTTCCTTCGTTGATTTTAGGATCATCTCGTAAGGCAGTTAGTCCAAACATCCTTATTGTACTGGAGATCATTTTTGGCAAAAATCGCCAAATCATCAGCAAAGGCGCACTCAGTGATTTCAACTGGATAGAAATTTTTGAAACCCAAGTGGAGTTTTCTGACTTTAGTTCTCGCCTCTTTGATAATTTCATCCATGACCACTATGTACAGAAGGGGACTCAATACGTCTCAAGCCTTGATCGGTGACAAACTCTTCAGATTCTATCCCTCTTACTCATACCACGTTCCTGCATACAGCATATAAGCTTTTTAGTGCCCTTAGAAAATTGTGTCCTATTTGTCTTTGTGCCAAAATTTTCTAAACTCGATGTCTCAATATCCTATCGAAGGCTTTCTCTAGATCAATAAATGCTATCCACACCTTGAGATCCTGAATGAGTATTTTCTCGGTGATCTGTTTAAGGCTGAAAATATGATCCTGGATACTGTACCCCTTCTGAAATCTGCTCTGTGAGTCAGCCAGTTGTTGTTCCACTTTCTGTAACAGTTTCCCTTCTAGCACTCTCTCATAAACTTTCGCAACAACACTTAGTAAAGAAACCCCTCGATAATTTTCAGTTCACAATATCCCAAATTATATATATATATATATATATATATATATATATATATATATATATATATATATATATATATATATATATATATATATATATATATTGTTCTTCGTATTCTATTTTTAGCAAACTGTTTGGTTTCATTCCAATTTGTGCCTTTCTTCTATAATTGTAGAATGTCATTCGTCATTCGATGTCTCCTTAAGTTTTCCACTCACTGAGCAGTTCCTGACTTATGTTTGCTATATGCGTTTCACTGGTCCCCCTTCTCATTCTCACCAAATGTTCAACCATATCAACAGATGCCTTTTGATACATTCCAAGAAAGATTCTACTTCCAGTTCATTTTTCATATCTTCCTTTTTCAGTCAGTCTCTTTTTTGTGTCACTCACTTTACTCTTTGCAGGTACTTCATTTTTATAACCTGTAGTTTGCTCTTCAGTGCCAAACTCAGAAGCCTGCTTTCACTACCGCATGCGATAACAGATCTAATTAATGCCTTCTTCAATTGAAATATTTTTGTTCAATTACTCATCTTCCTGTTTCTCATAAATTAGTTTGCTATTGAAGAATGCAGCTTAGAAGCATTTCCTATCCTCTTATATTCTCTCTCGATCAAGTTTTATTTCGACTATTGCCATACATACCTGTTTGTGATTCCTTTCCATGACCATCATTTTTCTTTTGTTCCAATCATATCTCATTTTTTTCCAACTCTATTGTCCATACTTGCAAATTATCGTGCAATCTCGTTTTGTTCTTAGGACATACCATCACATAATTTACAATTCCAATTGATTCCAGGCTTTTGTATCATGTATGATGTTTCTCCATTACTTCGTGGATAACATCTATAACAATAAGAAATAATAATTAACTCAACACTCCACCCTGCCTGAGTTCTCAGTAAAAATGAGTCCAATATGGAATTTCCAGTCTTTATATGATTTTTATCTGCTGTATATGGGCTTCTGATATACTTCTTCAGTTCATAAGTCACTCCTCTTTTTCTTAGACTCTCCCCTACTACTATTTTCAACATTCTGCCAAGAGCTTCCTCCAGATCAAGGGAAGCCATTCATATTTTTTTGTCTTTTAGTCTATACTTCCTTATAACTGTTTGATGGTAAAGATGCAATCTCAATAACCTCTTGCATCCCTGAGAAGTGTGTTTCTCAAGTTGTTTTTCAATTAATCCTCTCAGTTTGGTTTCAAGAATTCTTTTGCAATAAAGTAAATCCCCTAAAATTTGCTCTTTGACTTTTGTCTCCTCTATTCAGTATTGGAATTATAATGTCAATCCTTTAATTGTTATGAGCTGGCACATTTTCCAAAGTGTTGCCATCATAAGTGGGGACAGGACTGAAATCTACCTTAAACACGTTCACAGTTAATAATTCACTCCTCTTTTCCTTAGAATCTCCCAACGCTCCCATAGTGTTCTTCTCAGTTCTTTGTTGAAAGCCTATACCAGATCAGAGAAAACCTATAATAATCATATTATGTCCTTAAGTCTGTTCTTCTCTATTTGCTAGTCAATGGTGACAATGTAATCTTGAACACTTCTTCCTTTCTGGAAGTGTTTTCCATATTGTTTTCAATTATTTCTCTAATTCAAAGACAAACAGGTACTTTATATTGATCACAGAAAAATTTAGGAAGAAGTCAAACTTTCTCACAGATGAGGGAAACCCATAAATATGAGTGGGGAGTGTTTCCTATGTTGTTTTTCAATTATATCCCTATTTGGTCTTTAGAATTCTTTCTTTAATTCAAAGACAAACAGGTAGTTTATATTGATGACAGAAAAATTTGGGAAGAAGTCAAACTTTCTCACATACTGTTGTACATTATAAAGCTTTTGCTACTCTTTCTCTTACTCCTTTTTTCTGAGAATCTCATACTACTCTTCTCGGTGTACTGTCAAAAGCCTTCTACAGATGAGGGAAAACCATAAATATGGTTTTGGCTCTATAATTGGGAGTAATCCTGTTGAGTTTGTATCAATAAATAAATTTTCAGTCATATATCCAATCTGTTGTTCTTTAAACGGTGGTTAATCGTGAAAGTAAGATCCTGAATACACTTCTTCCTAATATGAAGTGTGAGTTTCTTAAGATATTTGACATATAATTCTCTCACTTTTCTTCGAAGAAGTCTTTCGAAGAGTTTGGCATTAATGTGAGTCCTTCAGAATTTTCTCAGTTCCTGCATCCTTCTTTTACAGAATTGGTTTTCAAATGTCAATCATTATGAGCTGTTATACTTTCTCAAGACCTTCTGAATATTGCAGTCAGATCTTTTCTTCCCTTATGTACTATGCATTGTCTTATGATAGGTCTTGTTATTATATATCCTGGTGAATTTTAAGTTCTTTGATCTTTTACTTTTTATATATATATATATATATATATATATATATATATATATATATATATATATATATATATATATATATATATATATATATATATATATATATATATATATATATATATATATATATATATATATATATTAATAAATATTTGTAACATTTGAAGTATCTAGACTTTGTACATATAAAACTTAAATATCTCTTCATATTTGAATTTTATATTATATAATCTTACTTATCTTCAATTCATTATATGATGTAAAATGAAAATTTATGAGCAAACTGGACTGAAATAACATATAACGTGAGTATCTTTAACGAAAATGATCAACTGTACACAGCATTTTTCAAGAAGTAATTGCATTTTCCACAAAATATATGATTTTCTCGAACTAAAAGTTCCTGTTGTGATGAAGCTTCACAATTTGCTTCTCCTGATTTTATCGAGTTTCTCACAAACACCAATAAAAAGAAACTTTACATTCTAAATGTATAGACTACCTGTTATTCAGTGAACAGCTTTGACTAAATTTCTTAAAATACAAAAGAATGTGTTATGCACAGAAGTAGCTCAAAACATGTACCTTATGTGTTATGTAAATATTGGAATATCCTGAAAAGCTCAAGTTTTCATGCCAACTATATGAAGAATTGTTCAACAAATAAATTTTGAAGTTAAGAATTGCAGGTAATTTACTTGATCTCTTTCCTTTAGAGTTTGAAATCTGACTCTATTGTAACTATTATTAATCAGACTGGTTTACTCAGACAAAAATATCTACGAAGATTATTATCAGAGAACAGAGATGTATTACATTCATATTTACTTGAAAGTTTCTTGTTATTGCTTATTATTGTCTTTGCATATTTTTCGTTTAATTTTCCAACCTGTATTGTAATCTAAAAGTAAATATTTCATTGAAAAGAAACTACTTATATGCACACAAAGTAAAAACTCACTTTCAAAGAGTCACTTTCATACATTTCAACTTGAATAACTTTCCATATGTGATGAACATACTCATTTTACACAATTATATAAATTACCTATAGTACAACCACCTATTACAAAAATTGTCAAATTCCATAGCATTCTCCAAGTAGTAGTTGAATTTTTTCCAAAATATGAGTCGGAAAAGTAGCAGCATGTTTCCTGTGACTTTCATAAATCTTGGATTGAAAGTTGTAGTTGTACAAAATGAAACTTCATATGCTACTTCTACATTTTTGAACATCATGTTTCCCACTATCAGACACCTATAACAGAGAAACTTTCAACTTCAAATCAATGAGGAATTCTTGTCATTCATTCAACAACCTTGATAAAATTTCCTGAGAAACAGTAACTATGAGTTATGAATGGAAGGAACTCACAATAATTACCTTTTGTGCAAATTTGTGATCATATTTTCTTTGGTTCAAACTTGAACATTGTCAAACACATTGAATCTCATCAACTTTTACATCGGAATAATTGTAGAATAGAAACTTACTTCCACTTGAATAAACTGAAACGAAAATTCAATTTGAAATGGCACGGTCATATTGACATCCAGCTTGAAATATTTTAATACACATATAGCCTTAAGTGGATAGCTTTCAATATTCATATGATACATACTCTAAATGACCTAACGAAAATTTTATTGAATTCTTTCCAGAAAAAAATTATTATATAAAAGAGCTCAATACCTATTAATAGCAACTCGAAGGATAACTCCCATCATTTTGTAAGATCCTCCAATTGATTCGTTAAAAATCCTAGTAATTCCAGGACATTTTTCAATGCATAGAGGTTGAAATAACCATGAAAGAAAAATGAAATATGTGAATTCTGAGTACATTTCTTGAGAATGCCTAAAAAATATACATTAAATTACATGAATAAACCTCAAATTACATTCACTTACCTTTCAAACATTATTGTAAGTCTTCTTAATTCCTTTATAACATTTCGTTTGAATCATATTGTTTAGGTTAGAATAACCACAGAATGTTAAATTTATGAATTTTGAAAGTCTATCGTTTCTTTCCTTAAACAAATTATACATTAACATGGATAAAATAAACATCAAACTACGATCACTTACCTCTGAAAATTTATTTCAAGTTTCGTCAAACTTTTCATACAAATAAAATTCGGAATCACTTGTTTTGACAGACCAAATATAAGACTAATTGAAATGAGGTTAGATTCGAATGTTACTCAGAAGAGAGAGCACTATATTCTAGATGTTGTTAATACCGAAATTATGTTGGTGAAAATTAAAGTTACTAACTATTTCCATCTCACTATTTTCGTTCAGAAGAGAGAGAGCATTACATTTTACACGTTGGTAACGCTCACTTCCGACATTGAATAGCGATATAAGGGCAGAAGGAGCGGTGATGGCTCCACCCCCGTGTTTCCGTTCTATTCTTCGAAAATGTAGGTCTCAAAAACCTCCCAAATTCGAAAATTAAATCCTGAAAGACGTTTTCTCGCCGGGGACCCGATCTCGAGATATGTAGGAATCGTTCGAAGGTCGAATCCTTTCTCCCGGTGACCCCGTTTAAGTAGGATGGTTAAAACAAAAACCCGTATTTTGACAGCTCGAGGTTTGTTTATTTCGCGAATTTCTGGCCGTCGGAGATTTTCGGAATATGGAAAGTAGAGCGAAAATTTGCGAAAGTCGGCCGATAGCCCTCCGTTCGATGAAAGATTTTTCCGTTTTCCCGTGGTTTTATGAGAATCTAACTATGGCGGCGCGAAATGCGAAACTCGAGGCTTTTTCGTCGTCCGGGTTTCGTAGCGATCGAAGGCGATATAAATATTTCGTATAGCTGCAAAAGTCCATAGAAATTATCCCCTCCATCCCGGAGATTTCGGAGACGTATTTTATTTTCGCTTTTTCGGAACTTTTTGCCGGAATTTTCGCCCGATCGACCTCTCCGATCGCCCTCCGAAAGATCCGAGTTATCGATTCCGAAGAAATCTCGCCGTTTCGACGTTCCGTTCGCCCGGGGCGACGTTTCGGCGAAATTTTTCGAAAAATCGTCGCGCCTCCGTCGTTCGAGCTAGGGACTCCGAATTTCGCTCGGATCTTCCTCGGACGTTTCTCTACCGGAAAAAAATTATTCGCGGGGGCCTACGGACCCCGCTCGTCCGCGCCGACCCTTTCTTCCCGCCCGGTTCAAACTCCAACCGTCCCCTCCACTTTCCTCGAAATAAGGCTTACTGCTTTAGTATATAAGACTAGTGAGCCCATTAAGATCGCCTCATATACAAAAACGCACAATAGACTAAACGCCTAATATACAAAAACGTCTAATATACAAAACGTCTAAAATACAAAAACGCCTAATATACAAAAACGCCTAATATACAAAAACGCCTAATATACAAAAGCACCTAATATACAAAAAAGCCTAGTAAACTAAACGCCTAATGTACTAAAAACCAAATATACTGAACGCCTTTTCATATCCAACTTCTATACATATATATATATATATATATATATATATATATATATATATATATATATATATATATATATATATATATATATATGTATATATATTATATATATATATATATATATATATATATATATATATATATATATATATAATTTTTTTTTTTTTTTTTGTTCGACACTGTTCTCTTTGTGCCATTCTCTTCGCTTGGCATCTCTAAACTATCCATTCTGCATATATGTCCAAACCACCTTAGCTGGTTTCGGCCAATTGTATTCACAATACTGCCTATTTTGTCCTATATCTTGATTTCTTAGTCTACCTCTCTTTGTCATTCCAACCACACCTCTCAGATACTTCATCTCCATCGAAACTATTTTGTTTTTCTCCTTCTTCTCAATGTCCAAGATTCAGAGCCAAAAGTGAGAATCGGCGCGTATATTGACTTATAAACATTCAATTTCGATTTTGTCCTTATCCTTCTTTTCCTAAGAAATATTTTACTGAATCTTCCATAAACTTTCGCAACATTTTGAATCCTTTCTCCAATTTCCAAATCCTGTTTACCCTTTTCCTCCACTATACACCCCAAATATTTGAAACTTTCTACTCTCGCTATGATTTTGTTGTTGAGTGTCACCTTCGGATTATTTCTGTTATTTGATATAACTATAATTTTCGTTTTTCTTTCGTTCATTTTTAGGGATCTTCTCGTAAGGCAGTTAATCCAAACATCCATATTGCACTGGAGGCCATTTTCATTTCTGGCAAAAATCGCCAAATCATCAGCAAAGGCGCACACAGTGAATTCAACTGGATAACGATTTTTGAAACCCAAGTGGAGCTTTCTGACTTTAGTTTTCGCCTCTTTGATAATTTCATTCATGACCACTATAAAGAGAAAGGGACTCAATATGCTACCCCATCTCAAGCCTTGTTCGGTGACAAACTCTTCAGATTTTATCCCTCTAACTCTTACCACGTTCCTGCATACAGCATATAATCTTTCTAGTGTACTTAGAAGCTTGTGTCCTATTTGTCTTTGTGCCAAAATTTCCCAAACTCGATTTCGGACTTTAGTTCTCACCTCTTTGATAATTTCATCCATGATCACTATAAACAGAAGGGGACTCAATACGCTACCCTATCTCAAGCTTTGTTCGGTGACAAACTCTTCAGATTCTATCCTCTAACTCTTACCACGTTCCTGCATACAGCATATAATCTTTCTAGTGTACTTAGAAGCTTGTGTCCTATTTGTCTTTGTGCCAAAGTTTCCCAAACTCTATGTCTATATATATATATATATATATATATATATATATATATATATATATATATATATATATATATATATATATATATATATATATATATATAATTGTTCTTCGTATTCTAAAGTCCTCTTAAGTTTTCCACTCACCCAGCAGTTCCTGACTTATGTTTGCTATATGCATTTCGCTGGTCCCCCTTCTCATTCTCACCAGATGTTCAACCATATCATTCCAAGAAAGATTATACTGCCAGTTCATTTCTTATATCTTCCTTCTTCAGTCAGTCCCTTTTTTGTGTCACTCACTTTGATAACCTGTAGTTTGCTCTTCTGTGCCAAACTCAGAAGCCAGCTTCCACTACCGCATGCGATAACAGATCTAATTAATGCCTTCTTCAATTAAAATATTTTTGTTCTATTACTCATCTTTCTGTTTCTCATAAATTAGTTTGCAATTGAAAAATGCAGCTTAGAAGCATTTCCTATCCTCTTATATTATTTCTTGATCCAGTTTTGTTTCAACTATTGCAGTATATACCCGTTTTCTCCATTTTTTTCCAACTCTATTGTCCACACTTGCAAATTATCGTGCAGTCTTGTTTTGTTCTTAGAACATACCATCACATAATTTACAAATTCCAATTGATTCCAGGCTTTTGTACCATTTGTGATGTTTCTCCATTACTTTGTGGATAACATCTATAACAATAAGAAATAATAATTTACTCAACACTCCACCCTGCCTGAGTTCTTACTAAAAATGAGTCCAATATCGAATTTCCAGTCGTTATATGATTATTTCTCTGCTGTATATAGGCTTCTGATATACTTCTTCAGTTCATAAGTCACTCCTCTTTTTCTTAGACTCTCCCCTACTACTAACATTCTGCCAAAAGCTTCCTCCAGATCAAGGAAAGCCATTCATATTTTTTTGTCTTTCAGTCTACACTTCCTTATATCTGATTGATGGTAAAGATGCAATCTCAAAAACTTCTTGCATCCCTGAAAAGTGTGTTTCTTAAGTTCTTTTTCAATTAATTCTCTCAGTTTGGTTCTAAGAATTCTTTTGCAATAAAGTATATCTCCTAAAATTTGCTCTTTTACTGTTGTTTCCTTTATTCAGTATTGGAATTATAATGTCAATGCTGTAATTATTATGAGCTGGCACATTTTCCAAAGTGTTGCCATCATAAATGAGGACAGGAATGAAATGTACCATGAACATGTTCACAGTTAATAATTCACTGCTATTTTCCTTAGACTCTCCCAACTCTCCCATAGTGTTCTTCTCAGTTCTCTGTTGAAAGCCTTCCCCAGGTCAGAGAAAACCTATAATAATTATATTATGCCCTCAAGTCTGTTCTTCCCTATTTGTTAGTCAATGGTGAAAATGTAATCCTGAACACTTCTTCCTTTCTTGAAGTGTATTCCATGTTGTTTTCAACTATTTCTGTTATTCAAAGACAAACAGTTACTTTATATTGATGACAGAAAAATTTCGGAAGAAGTCAAACTTTCTCACATACTGTTGTACATTATAAAGCTTTTGCTACTCTTTCTCCATTTATAAATAACTCCTTTTTTCTTGAGACTCTCATACTTTTCTTCTCAGTGTTCTGTCAAAAGCCTTCTCCAGATGAGGGAAAACCATAAATATTTTCAGTCATATATTCAGTCTGCTGTTCTTTATAAGGTGGTTAATCGTGAAAATAAGATCCTGAATACACTTCTTCCTCATATGAAGTGTGTGTTTCTTGAGTTATTTTACATATAATTCTCTCACTTTTCTTCGAAGAAGTCTTTCGAAGAGTTTGGCAATAATGTAAGTCCTTCAGAATTTTCTCAGTTCCTGCAGGCTTTTTTTACAGTATTGTTTTTCAAATGTCAATCATTAAGATGTCAATGTCAAGCCCTTCTGAATATTGCAGATTGCAGTCAGATCTCTTCTTCCCTTATGTACCTATGTACCATGCATTGTCTTATGATAGGTATTGTTATGATATATCCTGGTGAAACACCAATTTTAAGTTCTTTGATCTTTTGCTTCTTTGATATATATATATATATATATATATATATATATATATATATATATATATATATATATATATATATATATATATATATATATATCCTGATCTTATCGAGTTTCCCACCAATACCAATAAAAAGAAACTTTATATTTTAAATGTATAGAGACGAAACCACAATATTTTCAGATATATATTCAGTCTGTTGTTCTAAGTTGGTTGATCCTAAAATAAGATCATGAACACACTTCTTACTCATATGAAGTGTGTGTCTCTTAAGTTATTTTACATATAATTCTCTCACTTTTCTTCGAAGAAGTCTTTCGAAGAGTTTGGCAATAATGTAAGTCCTTCAGAATTTTCTCAGTTCCTGCAGGCTTTTTTATACAGTATTGTTTTTCAAATGTCAATCATTATGAGCTGTTAAACTTTCTCAGGCCCTTCTGAATATTGCAGATTGCAGTCAGATCTCTTCTTCCCTTATGTACCTATGTACCATGCATTGTCTTATGATAGGTCTTGTTATTATATATCCTGGTGAAACACCAATTTTAAGTTCTTTGATCTTTTGCTTCTTTTGGATATATATATATATATATATATATATATATATATATATATATATATATATATATATATATATATATATATATATATATATATTCCTGATCTTATCGAGTTTCCCACCAATACCAATAAAAAGAAACTTTATATTCTAAATGTAAAGAGACGAAACCACAATATTTTCAGATATATATTCAGTCTGTTGTTCTAAGTTGGTTGATCGTAAAATAAGATCATGAACACACTTCTCACTCATATGAAGTGTGTGTCTCTTAAGTTATTTTACATAGAATTCTCTCACTTTTCTTCGAAGAAGTCTTTCGAAGAGGTTGGTATTAATGGAAGTCCTTCAGAATATTCTCAGTTCCTGCAGTCTTCTTTTGCAGTATTGTTTTCCAAATGTCAATCCTTCAATTATTTTGAGCTGTTAAACTTTCTCAAGCCCTTCTGAATGTTGCAGTCAGATCTTTTCTTATCTTATGTACCATGCATTGTCTTATGATAGGTCTTGTCATTATGTATCCTGATGAAATACCATCTTTAACGAAAATCATCAACTATACACAGCATTTTTCAAGAAGTAATTTCACTTTCCACAAAATATGTGATTTTCTCGAACTGGGAGTTCCTGTTGTAATGAAGCTACATAATTTGCTTCACCTGATTTTATCAAGTTTTCCACAAACACCAATAAGAAAGAAACTTTACATTCTAAATCTATAGACTACCTGTTATTCAGTGACTAAACTTCTTAAAATACAAAATAATGTGTTATTCACAGAAGTAGCTCAAAACATGTACCTTATGTGTTTTGTAAATATTGGAATATCCTGAAAAGCTCAAGTTTTCATGGCAACTATATGAAGAATTGTTCAACAAATAAATTTAAGTTAAGAATTGCAGGTAATTTACTTGATCTCTTTCCTTTAGAGTTTGAAATCTGACTCTATTGTAACTATTATTAATCAAACTGGTTTACTTACACAAAAATATCTACGAAGATTATTATCAGAGAACAGGGATGTATTACATTTATAATTACTTGAAACTTTCTTGTTATTGCTTAATATTGTCTTTGCTTAATTTTCATTTAATTTTCCAACCTGTTTACAGTGGATCCAATTAATTCTTTCTTGTTATCAAGTGGATTGTAATCTAAAAATAAATATTTCATTAAAATGAAACTACTGATATGCACTCAAAGTAAAAACTCACTTTCAAAGAGTCACTTTCATACATTTTAATTTGAATAACTTTACTTCAAATACATTGAATTCCATTTACATTTTTGTAATTTCATAATTGTAGTCAAATAAATACTACCACGTTTATAAACTGAAACAAAATTCAATACAGATGAACACAAAATTCAGTTTAAAATACCTTATTTATTATTGTTTTCTTTCATTGGAATACATAGGTTAGAACACAGAATGTAAATATGAAATATGTTGATTCTTCATAATGCTGAAAAAAATACATTACGATGCATTAAATATTCATCAAATTACGTTCACTTACCTTGGAACGATTATTTGAGGTTTTTTAATTAAACGTAAACAGTCTAACATTATTTACAATTTTTCTTCTTCTCTCCTTTTTGTTGCCCTTGATAATATTGAACATCTAGACATTATCAACTTAACGGCAAAGTCCGCCGTACACGACGATGTCCGTCGTACGGGACGGATATTCGATCGTTTAGTGAGAGAATAGAGGGGATATAAGTGTTCGTTTATGTCCCGTCTACTCTTTTCACCTATGTTTCCGGGTACGGTCCTCTTTAAAACTTCTTCTTCTTTGCCCTGTCAGATTGAGAAACGGCGATTTAAGGAGAGTAAGGGAGGGTGATTGGCTCCGCCCCCGTGTTTCCGTTCTATTCTTCGAAAATGTAGGTCTCAAAAACCGTTCCAAATTCGAAAATTAAGTCGTGACATGACGTTTTCTCGTCGGGGACCCGATCTCGAGATATGTAGGAATCGTTCGAAGGTCGAATCCTTTCTCCCGGTGACCCCGTTTAAGTAGGATGTTTAAAACAAAAACCCGTATTTTGACAGCTCGAGGTTTATTTATTTCGCGAATTTCTGGCCGTCGGAGATTTTCGGAATATGGAAAGTAGAGTGAAAATTTGCGAAAGTCGGCCGATAGCCCTCCGTTCGATGGAAGATTTTTCCGTTTTCCCGTGGTTTTATGAGAATCTAACTATGGCGGCGCGAAATGCGAAACTAGAGGCTTTTTCGTCGTCCGGGTTTCGTAGCGATCGAAGGCGATCTAAATATTTCGTATAGCTGCAAAAGTCCATAGAAATTATCCCCTCCATCCCGGAGATTTCGGAGACGTATTTTATTTTCGCTTTTTCGGAACTTTTTGCCGGAATTTTCGCCCGATCGACCTCTCCGATCGCCCTCCGAAAGATCCGAGTTATCGATTCCGAAGAAATCTCGCCGTTTCGACGTTCCGTTCGCCCGGGGCGACGTTTCGGCGAAATATTTCGAAAAATCGTCGCGCCTCCGTCGTTCGAGCTAGGGACTCCGAATTTCGCTCGGATCTTCCTCGGACGTTTCTCTACCGGAAAAAAATTTTTCGCGGGGGCCTACGGACCCCGCTCGTCCGCGCCGACCCTTTCTTCCCGCCCGGTTCAAACTCCAACCGTCCCCTCCACTTTCCTCGAAATAAGGCTTACTGCTTTAGTATATAAGATTAGCACATAAATTCATTCGAAGAAACAGTTACTTGTCTTGTGTTCTTTCTATTGCTTTTACTCATATCTGCCTGCAGATTATTCAATTCTCACTTTGATGATTTATCTTCAACGCTGGATTTGGCACACACTGATTTGGTTGAACGAGTCCCTGATGTGTTAACAGAAGTGATATAAACACAAGCTGCATATGCCCTTACAAACGATTAACATCATCCATGATATTCCAACACACCATAGTTTGTCGCAATCAAATTCCTATCGATTAATATAGAATTTTCATTCCTTATTTGCTGATATATGTCTACCTATGACTTATATAGCTCCAACGGTAATGATTCAGTCCAGCCTAGATTCAAACCCCAAATTTTCTACATTATGAGTTTTGCAGGTACGATTTCAGACTACAAGATCTAACGAATCGAATATTTGGGCGATTGTTGACAGAATAAATCGCTTCGTGAATTTCTTCGAATTTAATTGATGAATGTCATACTTGAGTGTTTCTGATTTAGGTTCCCAGACTCCTAAAGTTCTGTGATTTCCATCACTCATGAGCGGGATTGCTTCATCAGATGATTTATGACCGATAAGTTGCATTACTCGACCATTTACGCAGCTCCAAACTATGTATAGTGAGTGCTTCTGCAATTTTTTATTTGGGTTAGATCCCCTTTCGATGGATTTACACCCTGACAAGAGATCGTCCATATAGAAGTCGAGTTTCATGACTGCACGAGTCACTGGCTCGAAATCTCTCGAGTGTTGGCCTATTTCGTATGGGCAACGTGTGGCTAAAAAGGGGGCAGAAGCTGTACCGTACGTAACAGTACTCAACTCGAAAGTTCTTATTGGATAAGATGGATCGTCGCGCAATACAACGAAAGGCATAGCTCGTTGTTCAGGTTGCACAACTATTTGGCGATACATTTTTGCCACATCTGCTGAAATCACAATGTGTTGTTCCGGAAATCTCAAAAAAGTGAGAAGAGATCATTTTGGATTGGTTGACCTATACGCTGGATGTCGTTCAATGAAGTCGAGCTTCTCGCAGAACCACCAAATACTACGCAAATTATGTAGTAGTACTACTTTCATTAATGACAGCATGATGAGGCAAATAATAATGAAGTAGATTATGTAAAACAGCATATGATATCACATCAGACATGTGACCCAATTGTGCTTATTCCTTCATAAATAGAACGTATTCATGTTTCAAGAGGATGTCCCATGATAATTTTCGTTCAATTGAAATGAATCATTTGTATGCCATTCGATAAGATTTCACTATCGTCGCTATTTTAGAAGCATCGAATGGAATACTAACGATAAACCGTTCTTTTTCATTGACGTTTGTTGACTTTCGATAATGCACCTAAGCGGGATCTCTTTGAGTGTTTGATGTTATATCAGAATAAACAATAAACAACGTGCAACTGACCAAAACCTTTTTTATTGGTAATACACGTCATCGTTACGTGTGAACATGCATTTCACCTGTTATTCATGCGTGACGGAGGAATCATCATCTCTCCTGCAGCAATCCATTTAAAAAAAAAAAATGCTGCGCCTATAATCAGATCCACTGGACCTGTTGGATTGAATGTGAGATCGGCTACTTCTATCCGTACTGGAATTTGAATGATCGCAAATTTCACACGAGGCGATGGCACTTTTGAGACAATACAATCCACGACTATGCAGGAAATTGTTTTCGAAAACTCAGTTGTTCGCGATTTCAACTTGACAATGGTTATTCCGTGAGTTTTCGCCTGTCCTTGCTCAATACCTGAAAGTTGTGTGTGACTTTGCTGCAATTGAAGTCCCAGATGTTTGCACAAACAAGTCGTCATGATATAAAGCTGAGCAATTGAATCTGAAAGAGCTGTGCACTGGTGAGCTTTTCTAGATTTGTCGAATACTTAATTTAATTTGTCGAACCTAATAAGACATATTTGGTCTGTTGTTTATGGAGTGCACCCAAAATATCTCTCATTTTCACTAAATGTTTCGATTATTGTCTCACTGCGATCAGTGCTCATTCGAGGAGAAGACGTTGTAGAACTTACTGTAAGAACTGAATGGATCAAAGTATGATGCTTTCGACCACACTTGTTACATTAACCGAATTTGCAATTTTGACTCACATGTCCATCCGACAAACAATTGAAATCTACCTTCAGTTCCTTGATCTTTCTCACACGTGCATCAGTGGATAGTTTTTTGAAATCTTCACAAGCATATAGAGCAGGTTGACCTCTACATATAACAGAAATTTTATTGGTCACAATGTATGACGTTGATTTTGAAAGTGGCTGTGAGAAATGATTCTAATCTTTAGTTTCAACTAAATATTTGCAATCGCTCTTTGAGAAATTGAACATAGCTTCCAAACTGATTTTTCTACTCATCAAAGAGCAGGCCTTTATACATTAACCTTCGATAGCGAAACTCAATCTCGATTCCAAAAGATATTCGATCAAAGTATCCCATTAGTCGGTAGGTTCCTTCAGAGATTTTGATGAAGGTAAGTGGTTATCGAATGTATCTAACAATGAACGAAAATCGTCAGATGAACTTCCTGTTAATGGTTGAACTATAAAATCTTTCATGTCTTCGTACCACGATTTGATTTTTCTCCACTCTGTTGTATAATTTTCGTCCGAGAAGCCTAACCATGCAATAATGTTCGAAACTTTACCTACTAGAGCATGTTCCAAAAATGTAAATTTTTGAATTTGACTTAAAATCTCACTTTCTCTGATCAGAGGTTCAAGGGTATCACAAAATTTCACCCATTTGTTAAAATCCCTATCAAATTTGAATCTGACGGTTTTTGTCAGAATCGAATGAGCTGATGACACTTGATTTGAAGGATCAATATCACCAACTGGTAAAGATACTTCAGGTCTTTGTTTACTGGGATTACTTAGATTTTCAATTATTGAACGAGCTTGTGCTACCGTACTAAAGAATGACATTTCAAAAGAATCGCGTTCCTCGACTTGAGCATCCATATCTTCAACCTCGCAAATTTCATCGATTTGATCTTGAATTTCAATAAACTTGTCGAATAAAATTTCATTTTCCCTAATCATTCCCTCTAATACGCGATTGTCCGTCTCAACATCTTCCCTATTAATTCTATTTTTGAAACGAGTAAGAGCCGCCTTAGCTGTAGCGCGTTGTTTCACGAGTGATTCTATTTTACCAACGCGAATACTGAATAGAATACAGAAAATGTGAGAAATGAAGGACGTAAAGATTATTGAAGATTAACCTTTATCCTGACTGATTGATGAATGAGAATTATTACCGGGGTTACTGACGTAACAATACTGATGATTCATTTCAACTTCACGAAGATGAACGAAATATATTACCGGGGTTTCCAATGTAACAACACTGATGATGTACTGCACTTTACGAGGATGAACGAAATGTGTTAGCGAGGTTTCCGAAGTAACAACCCTGATGATGGACTGCACTTTTCGACGATGAACGGAATATGTTAATGTGGCTTCTGACGTAACAATACTGCTCAACACTGTGATACATACCCAGATCGAAGGACCAATGTTTGAACTGCTAATAAAAATCAGGAGTTCTGAATTTTATAACCATATTCAACTAAAATAATAAACTTGTACATTTGGAATTGCAGTACGGTATATATAACTCACAACTCGGTTGAGTGAAGATATTTGAATTATGGAATCTTAATATTAATGTCATCGTTAAATCTAAAATATATGCATGAAATTAGAAATATCCCTAATTGGAGGCTCAACAATAAATGAGGAATCTTTCGATGGTAATGAGTGCCTTCTCTTCTTAGAATTCCACAACACTTTCTGTCTACACAGTCTATAATTCAATCTAAAGAAAGCCACAGATAGTGCACTCAGAATAGGCCAATTGAACGCAAGTCATGAGGGTCTGGTAAACAGGACCGAAAAAAACCATAGCTCTAATATGCTTAACACAATTACTGAACGTATACGACCTAAGTGAATTGAAGTATTAGAAAATTAAATATAAATTTTTACTGTAAACTTCTATTGAAAAACTGAACTGATTGAAAAGGAACAATGAAGAGGTAGAAAAAGAAGTTGAGTGGCTTAATATTATAGTAGCTTATGCACCGTTAGCTATATTCATGAACGCATTAAACGTTGAGATTGAATATACATTCCAGCAGATGATGGACGTAGTCTTCTGAGCTTTTCATCACCAGTACTCAAATGATTGGGGGTTGCCCAGTCTAAAATATTCACGGACCTCTAGCCTTTCATACACAAGTTTCGGCTAAAATACATAGTTAGATTCTTACCTCTGCAATAAAATCACCTTGACTTCAATGTCAGCCAATTCTCGACAGATATTCAGTCAGTGTAACTTTGTTTCCGAAGCATTTTCATACCGGCCAGAGGATACACTGCTTGCTAACTTGCGGGCACTATCTGCTATTTACTTCGGGCAGCCCGCAGATACTATATAATTAGAGCAGATGTTCTACAATGGATTACTCTGATTTCTTTATGAAATTGTGTCATCAATGACACCCGAAGATTACCATATCAAATAAGAGACATTCGTTAGGGAGCCTGAAGAGCAGTTAAAAAATTTCGAACAGTAAACATCATATCCAAGAATCTTGAAGGTTGAAATATCCAGACAAAGAAGCTCTTGACAAAGATACTGTGTATCGAAACGCGTCGAGCATTTAGTAATATATTTTAGTGAAAATCATCGTTTACTTATATCCGTAAAGAAGCATCTTTAACAATCACAATCATGACCATCTCCATTTACGAACCAGAGCAAAAGTTGCAATATGACCAGAGAATAGTTATGCTTGCAGCTGTGATGTTCGCACAACCAGCATGTGTTTCGAAGAATCCTGTACTAATTCACTGACCACCTACCTTAGCAACTTCTTATCAAATAAAATCTGACCGACGAGTACGATTTTTAAATTTCCTTCGAGGCATACTCTCGTGATCTCCATCGAGGGGGTGATGAGGACGATGTCACTCACTCTTATCTACCTGAACGCTTGTGTGAATAATAATATTAATTTACATTATCTTGAGTAATGTTTAAAAAATTCATTAACGCCTATATTTCACCCTGAGTCCTATCAACTCTTGCTTGTTTATACTTGTATAGGGTTTATTTCGAAAAATATTGTTATTGATGTTGATGAGGTTTCCTATGAGGTTATAATTCATAATTGACGTCTTTTTAAGTAACTTTCAACTCTGTACCTACATCAACGACTTCCCAAAATCCTTCGTTGTATATCAACAATACTTTGATGAATGAATCCAGCCATCATATTGAGATGTGTACACCCGAGTAGATGTTAACTAGAACTGAATGCTTTATTATGCGTATACTCATGAAATACTCGAGCTTTACTAAGAGATAACGATTTTGAATTCATGGTCAATATCTGAGTCTATAGTACTTATGAATTAGTGAGTAGACACTAAATCCTTTCATGGATAATATATCTAATTTTCAATTCGAAAATTATATAAATGTGAAACTGTTGAACAGTGCATTAATATATTTCATATATTATAAGAATGTATCTTTATCCATCGAGAATCATCGTCGGTTTTATATTGAACATTTGTGAAAATGACTTGAAACTTATATCGACTTGATGCCTATCATACTCATCTTCAGCTTGAATATGTGTGGAAGAGAATGGCATGAAAATCATCCCTTGCACTCTGTCACCTAGATCTTCACCGGCATAAGAAACAAGGGGTGATATTTCCACCTCTGCCTGCTCAAGTGTTCCGCCAAGCTCTTGGATGTAAGTTTTGTGCATACTTAGAAGATCGGTTCTTGCAGTAAGAGGACATTCATATTTCACTGAATTAGGATTTTTAATAGGACTAAATTCGTCATAACCAACTTCCCAAGTGACAAAATTCTGGGCAAATTTGAATGCTTCGAAAACAAACTTTTCTACTTTTATAGCATTTGGCGATGATGGTTGACGTAATATCCCTTTTCATCAATAAAGGGTACTTTTTTTTTGGCTACATGTGGCCTAAATTTCTTTGCGAGCATCTGCTTCATAAAATTAACTGTGAAAATATGTATGCAGATACTGCCCGACTGAAATAAAAGTTCTCCTTTATCATCTGTGCGGGAGGCTAATTCATCGCTTATTTCTGAGTATTCCACGAGGTTATAAAAACCATCAACTTTACAAATGTTGCCAACGTTTTGCTTCGCCTTGTGTTTTTTGAGAACTTTCGCAGCACAGTCAGTTTTAGATTCTATGCAATAACCAACAAAAATAGGATCAGCAACTTTGGCCATTATATTATCTGCTGGATAAACGTATACATAATGAACACCCCTCTTCTGCAAATCCTCAAATATCCCATTGTTTTCCATGGCCTGATATAAACCTCCAGTTCCATCTGGTGCCATTGCAATTGAATCTTTATTTGATAAAATTATCTTGCCATCTAATGTAAAGCATGGATTCATTCCTTGCCTGAAGAGAATTATGTTTTTCTTGCCCATTTCAAAATAATCATTTTCCTCCAAGAATTCTTCGATTTGCTTATGCGTGGTCTCACTTGTTAGTATATACAATGGAACAAAGCCATGTTTCTTTGTTAATTTTTGAGCCAACTCCTGAAGCTTTCTAATTCGTTCAATATGTACTTGAAAAATTGTTTTGCCGGATGGTAATTCAATGGATATCATTCCTTTGGGAATATTCAAACCAAGTCTAGTACCCTGCCCACCAGAAAGAACTAAAGCTGCCACTTTACCTTCTGAGATAGCTTCTAAACCAGAATTCCAGTAAAATTGAATCTTTTCTTGTCCACAAGTTAAAGCTGATCCAAAATCAGAAACTGCTACAGGTTCGATTATCTTTCCCGATAGATTTTCCTGTTCTTCTAAAACTTCCAAGGCCTCTTGAAACAGATCATTCATCGCCACGAAATTCGTTGATTTCAAAAGTTCTAAATAATTTTCTCTCTCGTCTGCACTCAAATCATTATAGAATTGCAACAAATGTGTCTGGTTGCAGATTTCGAGTGTTTTCTTTATTTCGTCCAATCTTGAACATACGGAACAATCTTCCCTCTTTGTCATTGAACCTGCACTGAGTTGAATTAAGTTTGCATATGTATAATTAATTATTTCGTAGAAGATTGTACTCCAACTTTATTTCATTCATTTGAAGGAAAAATGTCTCACAAAAATTTATTCATTTCGATACAAAATGTTAGTCTTCAGATAAACTTTTTCAATGTCAAAGTGACTGATCTTATGTCAAGAATCCTAAGAAAACAAGTAGAATAGTTTTCCATGAACATTTAAGAACACGAATGTCTTCATTGATTAATCGTTTTGACCTCAGAATTTTTATTGTTATTTCTTTTGTAAACTATAAATCATACGAACATTTTTGAAAGCATATTTTGAGTAGGGTACTTTTCGACGCAAGGCTGATTTACTTGTAGTGATTTTCATTATTGAAATTTTTTACAGCAAGCTTTTCAATCTTAATGAAATCCATTCATTTCCCGTTTCGATACTTCTCAAGATGAAATAGGATAAGTTCTCAAAAAATTGAAATATCCCGGTTCGTTTCAGACATAAAACATCAAATTAGTTACGTTCAGCTTGTTTACTAAGCGAACCTGCCTTTAAGTTCTCAATACTAGGCATTTATTTCATATGCGTTCTGAACATGTATAGTATATATTATAATTTAGGTTCCATATAATATGGTACAGGGAAGACAATGGATTTATTGCTTAACAAATTTCTTGACGATGTTTTTTCGATGAAATCGATTGAAAATATCTGTGATTTAGCATCTTTTTTCGAATTCCTTTAGTAAGTCGATAGGTGGAATTCATAAGAACAATATTCGACCAATTCTAGAATCGCTAGACTTCATTCAAGATTTTCAATTTATTCAGTACTGGTATATCCCACTTAGAGTGTCGAGTTCTCTTCACCTAGAAATGTTTTTACTATGTCAGCATATTGAATTCTGTTATTAACATCCCAACTGCTGAATACAAGTAATAATTATCTGACCTTTGTCTATTTGAACTGACTATATCAACTTAGTATTATCAAGCAAAAATCAATGAATGAAGAATTACCTTCTTAACGACAATGAATTAATTCAGTTTCTGATAATGTATCAATTTACCAAACTGAATACTACTGTACTATACATGAAAATTATCTAACCAGCAAAAAACTTGAAAACTACTAATTGGTTCGTTCTATATATAGGACTGCAAAATGGAACAAATTGTTGGAGGCTAATTTACTGCACTATTCTTGAATAATACTGACGATCAAACAACACCGAAATGGGCGAGTTGTTTCTTGAAAATATAGGTGGATGGTGCGATATGCCACGATACCCTTGGTGAAGCGTTTTGCAATATGACAGTTCAAGGTTACTTGAAGTTTTATTTTAAATGAATTATGAAGGTAGTACTACAGAGAGAGAATTCTTACCCATATGATGCTTTTCTTTACACTAAAAATTGCAGTTAAAAAGAAGTTCTGATCATTTTCTAAAATAACTCGTTAGCTATCATGAACAAACGGATTACTTATTAGCTAGCGATTCAGATTATCACGGCAACCGAAAATAAATCAAAATGGCGAGTTATTGCTCGAGTCGCTTCAGTTAATATTTTCACTGTTTACACTAATCGAAACACAATATCGAAAAGGAAAGAAAGCTTTCACGAAAGCAGTGAAAATTTCTAATATGTCTATTGACCGACATCGAATAAACAGAATTATGTTAGAATTTTAATATCATTATATTTAAAAAGGCTATAACTTAATGTATGGAATGTAACAATAAGGTTTAACTGGTGGAAACTGTGCAAACGCTACTGAAGTGGTCTTAGAGAAAATAACTAGATGAAAGCCAACTTCCGAAGGGTAAACAAATGGGCCAGATGGATATTCGAATCATCATGTTTTTTCTTTTTTCACCTGCAATGATTGAATTGAATAATTAATTTTAGTATTTAAATGAATGAGATAATTGAATTACGCATTTTCTGTGGATTTGTTCGCTTGAAAAAACAGATGGAATAACATTATGGTGATTGTTCACTGAAGTAAAATTTCGCTTGATATATCAGTTTGAAAATTTTTATAGACTCTATTGTAAGTCCAATTAGCAAGTGCTTGTTGAACTCATGACCGATAATTACTGTCGATAAAATTTGCAATCATTAATTCGATCACTCTCTTAGCTCTTTCTGAAAAATTTGGTTCAGGGGGGTAGAGTGGATTTTAGAAGGCATGACCTAACATTATCCTTTCAAAAGTTAAAAAAATTCTTTTCTACTAAGTTGAATACCTGTAGGTTGAAAAGCAAAGAGTAAGGCGAATTTGCTGAAGTAATCGTGTACAACTACATGTTGGTAGCTTAACGATCTGGGAAATAATCTTATAAGATCAATAGCTACATATTGCCAACATCTATATATATCTGGATTCGAACCCATATATTCCACATCGAGCTTTTGATCTGGCTTATAGGCCGCACACGGTTTAGATTTGTTGAAATAAAAAGTAATATCTCTCGTTCTTATCTCTTCAGATTTATTAAAAATTTCTGCTTCGATGAATGCAATTATATCGTTATAATTGGTTGTGTTTTGTATTAACGAAAATTTGTTAGCAAGTCCTGATATTTGTTTCACGCTGAAAAGAATTTTTAATTTCAGTGAACAAACAAAAATTTATAACTGAAGTTTCACAAAAGTCAAATCAAATCACCGTGAAAAGATTGAATTCTTACTTGAAAAAGATTCTCAGAAACAAACAAAATTACCAACCGAATGGATAACTAATCTCACTCAAATAGAACATTCTTTCAGCGAGACAAAAATATTAGTACTTGGGAATAAATTTTCGGTAATTCAAAAAACAACCAATTATAACGAAATACTTGCATCCATTGAAGCAGCAATTTCTAATAAAAACAGAAATGAGAAACAAAATGTGTAATATTTTAACCAACCATAAACACAAAAATGAGGATAAAAAAATTTTCAAGAAAAATTAAGATATACACTCATTGAAAACACTAAGGAATTCGTCAAACAAAATCCAAACATCTACATTTTAAAAGCCGACAAAACAAACAGAACAGTACTTATGAACAAAGAAGGCTGTAATTTCATAATTAAAGAATGCTCCAAGATACATCAACCTACAAAAAAGAAAAAGTTGATGCTACAAATAAAATACAACTCGAAATGATCAAAATAATTAACAACGGGTTCAATAAAAATTATGTAAACAAAGAATTGAAAACTAAACTGATTTGTCACAATGGAAGGGCTCCCTTCATTTATTGGTTACGTAAATTACATAAAAGATCAATCAATTGAGACCAATTGTTAAGAATATTCATTCACCCACGTATAACCTAGCACAATGCCTTTCAAACGCGATAACAAACACACTTGGGAAAAATGAATATTACATGAAAGATTAGCCTTAGATATCATCCGTAAAAAATGGCAAAATCTGGAATCCACATGTTTTGTTCTCGAGTATGCAATATTCTCGCAAATTTTTGGAACACCGATGGGTTCACCCATATCTGCAGCAATTGCAAATTTAGTATTGGAAGACCTTGAATATCGAATACGTTCAAAGATCACATTCAAAGTGCAGTTTTTCAATCGGTATATTGATAACTGTAGAGCATGTATTCCTCACGACAAAATAAACGAAATAACCAAAATCTTCAATATATATATCTAAAAAAATTCAATTTACCAATGAAATCGAAAAATATAAAACAATCAATTTCCTCGACATACAATTAACCCACGACGTTACAGAAAAAATATATTCAAATAGGTATCAGAAACCGACATGCAGCGGTAGATACTTAAAATTTGAAACAATTGTATCAAACCGATAGAAAAAAAGCGTTATCAACAGCCTGGTTGATAGAGCCATCAAACTATCAAACCCTAAATTTAGAATGAAAAATATAAGGAAATTGAAAAACATACTAAAGAATAACGCGTTTCCACCTAGTTTTTTTGAACCAGTCATAAAGAAAAGAATGCGTGAAATATACAATACAGAACAAAGGAAAAAAGAAAAAATAGATTTTTAATAAATCGGCCTCACTTATACACCCGGACTGTCACAACAAAGTGATAAATGCCTAGAAAATTACAACATCAAAATTGGACACAAGCCTAATAACTACTGCAAACAATTTCTTACCACTCTAAGGCCAAGGGTGAAACATGAGAACAAAACACAATGTATATACAAGGTTAATTGTCAGGACTATGGAGCGTGCTGTATCGGTAATACTGAACAATACTTGCATGAAAGAATATACCAATTCGACTACTCCGTTAGATCTAATAAAAAAAGTACCGCCCTAGCGAAACTTAGCATTGAACAACAACATAAATTTAATTTGGCTGGTTTACTAGTTCTTGCATCTGAAAGCAACGACTTTAAAAGGAACATCCTAGAAATGATCGAAATCCAAAAAGAACCTAAGACAGTGAATTCAAGAGCTGATGTTCACGGGTTTATGAATGTCTATAATAATCTGATAATATGAATACACTCTTCAATAGATTGCTGAAACCAGTTTTGCTCAAATATTAATTGCTATTGTTTGTTATTGTCGTCTTGCGTTTTGTTTTCGTTTTACCAGTAATGATAATGATGTCAAGAGGGAATGTGTAAGGTAGCTTTTAACGTAAGAATTGTAAAAATATATTTCTCTGAGATTATGGTTTTTATTTCAGATAATAATTGTGCAGAGATGAATGTTTTCTGATCATGGCCCTGTGCCGAAACGCGTAAAAACACTCTGCAAATTATAAGTTTTTAACCTCAAACACTTTCCGTTCTCTAGATATATATATATATATATATATATATATATATATATATATATATATATATATATATATATATATATATATATATATATATATATATATATATATATATATATATGTTTCCATATTGTACTTAGCGCATATGAATAAAGTTGAGCTCAACACCGACCCGTGCGGTACCCCATCTTTCTGGAGCATTGCTGCAGAAAGAACTCAGATTATTCTTATTTTGAACTTTGTCTCGGTCATAAAATTTTTTATGTATACGATAATATTTTATATTACCATTCAGATCACTATTCATCATATTTTTTTAAATATTTCGCCATCAGCATGCATCAAACGCCTTTTTGATATCACAGAAGTTTGCTTGTCCTATTTCGTTAATAGCAAACGCATTATATACTTCTGTTCGTAGTGTTATCAAGTTGTCCTGTATATTGTGTCCTTGTCGAAAGCCAATTTGAGAACTACTGATTATTCCTGCTGCAGTGTTCTTTGATAGCTTTATGGCTGTTCATTCAATGAAAAGGGGTTATTTGTTTTGTTGTCATTGAGTGCGTCAATTTCTAGATGAGTCCTCTTTTCTGTTTATTTTTGGTTTCTGACTATTTATTTGAAAGTTTGATCGCTAAACTGATTCTCCAGTGACCTGGCTATGTATTCTGCGATATCAGTTGGTATTGTAAGAATTTCGCCATTTTCTTTTTCCAACGCTGGTATGTGTAATAATGTGCTCTTACCTTTTATATACTTTATTTTGTTCCATACTTCTGTTGGTTTGGTTGAGTTTGAGATAGAGGACACATATGTCTGGTATGAGGTCGTTTTGGCATTTTTTTGGACAAGTTTTGTGAGTGCCTTCTGTTTTTTCATTTCGACAAAATTTGCTATGGTTTTATATTGACGATATTTATTCAATGCCTTTTTTCTTTTTTTTGACAGCTTCGGTGCATTTTTCGTCCCACCACGGAACTACTTTCTTCTTGTTCAGCGTTTTGCGTCAAGCTATATGTTTTTCAGCAGCGGCGAATAGTTTGTTCCTGAATGATGAGACAATTTCGTCAATTTTACTGCCTGTTATTGGTTCGAAATCTTGCGCTAGGATTTCAGTGAAGACTTTCCAATTTGCTTTTTTCAAGTTCAGTTATTTTTTTCTTGTAGTCGTTGAATACAGTCTAGTCATTTGTATTATTATAAGGGTGATATGATGCAAAGAATTCCGATTGGATGATATTGGTCCGGATTATCTCTATAGCCTGAGGCCACATGTTTCACAACAAATTGAAATGCACTTCTGAATAGACTCAGTACACATTTCGAACATGACTCTCTTCTCGGATATTGTTTCCTAATAAGACCATTTTCAAGAATTTTGGTGCAAAATTGGATTGAATTATAAAGAAATTTTAGTTTTCAATAAAATACAAAATCATCTCTTAACTCTCAATTTCATGAATATGGGTATATGGAAATATGAAATATTTCAATGAGTATTGTAGTTGTCTTTCATTTGAAAATACTAAATACAGAGCGTTCCATTCGAAATAAAAGGAATAATAAGGTTTGACACTCGAAACAATTGAAGGTCCATGGCAGAACATTCTATATATCCAATTTCTAATTGTTTATTGATATTTGGATTTATGAGAATAATTTTGTATTAAAATATGGATTCTAAGACGATTTCGGTAGATACAGGAGATGACATAAGGGTCATATTTTCATTAAATGTTGATTAATTCAGAAATGGATCAGTTAAGGCATAACGTATACTGAAGAATAGCTGGATATAATTAACCTTTCCCAGATTCAGCAATCAAAGGGAATAGGCTGGATTACAATATACTTGACATAAATTTCCTAACCATCCTACACCTATTGAGAATTGCAGCTTTTTGCATTTCTATATAGGTATTCTTATTCAATTCTCATTTCATAAGGCTATCATGCAAAGTTTTGGGTATTAACCCAGTCGAGGATACGATGACAGGAACAATATCTATTTTCTCGAGGTGGCATATCTCCCTGATCTCAATAGCAAGGTCTGTGTTTTTGGACTTTTTCTCCTGCAACTTGTTCAGCACGTTGTTATTATTTGGTATGGCGACATCCACCAGCATTGCTGTTCTGGCTCTCTTATCATACACCACTATGTCCCGCCCATAATTCGTCACCATTCTGTCAGTGATAACAGGCCTATCGTAGTATGATCTGATAGAGTCATATTCCAATACGGGCGCCGGTTGATACTTTTAATATGGCTGGAAGGTATTCAGAAGTCCGTACTTGTGTGCAAGTTTCTGATGGATAATGTTGCATACTTGATTATGCCTGTGAAGATAGTCCGTATTGGCCAGTTGTTCGCATTCGGACGTAATATGCTATATAGTCTCCGATCTTATATGCCATTTTCTGCTTGTAATGTTCCGTCCTTTATAATGAATTTTTTGTAGTTGTTTGTAGCGATCACTTGGTCTTGGATGGCCATAAGGAATCTCTGTTTCCGCGAATAATTCTCCTTTCATCAACCATTTGTTGGAGGCTTCTTTGTCGATGTGTGATTGATTAATCTCATGGTGATGTCGTCCATGCAATTCCTTTCTTGACCATTGCTCTAGTTTTTCAGTATCTGATAGGAAAGGTAGATTCAGCAGGTCATCTCTGGTAGTGAGATTTGGAGGTATTTATTATTATTATTATCCCATGATTTAGATGTTTGCATCGTTTATGGTGAGTTCGGACGTGACATGGAAATTTGGTATCGCTGTGTTATCTGTTCTTTTGGATCTCACGCAGAATGTAGTGGTTGGGAATCAGCAGTCAACAACACATGTGATTTGTGTCTGAAATTAGGACAAAAAAAAATTGAAAATGACTAAACGTTAAAAACATTATTTCAAGCATCATTTTTTTTAAGTTGTCTCTTTTAGAAAATTTGTATTTTTTGTTTATCCTAGTAAAAATTAACATTTTGTGGTCGTTTCAAATTTTTCTCATCTGCGCAGAATTACCGCATGGCCCGCGCCGTATTACCCGACATGTTGGGTAATTCCGCATAATCGGGTACTCATGAATTATGTTTTGTATTTTTTATGTCGTTAGCTGTAATTTTCTCTCTAGTAGTGTAGTAGTGCAAATTTTGCCGAAACTTTTTCTTTAGGTGCGCGTAATTCCCCCGCTTTCCCCTATACATTCCATTCATGAAATTGGTTGTATTGGTCATATGTACAACCCTGTACAAATTGTAGCTTCTTAACATTCCTAGGAGCTCTGAAAGACATAATGACCCATATACTTAGGTCCTATCCATCAAGTAGATTTGTAGTAGCTGTGGACTTTAACATTGACTTTAGTGTCACCTCTGCAAGCACAAAGAAAAGATTTGAACTGACGAATATTTCAAAGAGTTACAATTTGGGACTTATGCTTTACAACCTTCTACGGTAACTGGGAAAACTTGCATAGATGACATTTTCTGTAATTTTCAGTTGAAACAAATGCAATTACTCACAGGAAACCTACAATTTTTAGATCATATGTGCCAGAGCATCGGATTTCAAGCAGAACTACGTCTAGAAAACATCAAGGACAGATAGAAGCGCAGAAGAGTGAAGCAGCATAATATTGACCTTTTTACAGATGCGACATATAGATTTGAACTTTTTGAAGCGAGCGACTTCAGCGCTTGTTATGACAGGTTTTATGCCATACTACATTATGCAATTGAAACATACTTTCCAATGATCACATTCGCTTCAAGTAGAGGGTTGATAATAAAATGACTTGTGAGACGCTGAGGATGGAATATGTATTGGACAGCCTGTACACTGTGGCCACAATGAGGAATGAAAATTCATCTTTGCAGGCCTATAGAATATACAAAGGTATTTACAGAGAGCAACACATAAAAAATGAAAAAGATGATTTAACCAACAATGTACAAGGTGCCCTAAACAAGCAGAAGGCAATGTGGAATATCATTAATGAAAATAGTGGTGGTAGTAAGCGACTATCACACTTTATTATACATCTAGAACCGACATTTGAGCAAGGCATAAAACACCCAAGTTGTTGGCACTTATCTGTCAAAACTTTTGAAAGATTTAATTATTTTTGTTATAAACTCGAATTTTGAGGAACATTTAAAAAAATCACCCCACAAATGCAAACACCGATGAAATTGGCTATTCCATTAACCGAGTTTCAACAATACTATGATCATTAGAAGGACCATCTCTTTTTGAAAAATAAGCTTCAATCATTAATTTACACACGTCGTATAATACATTCTTTTATTTATAATAGACGTTTAACCAATCGTTCACAACCCGGTAATTAATAGCATTGCCATACAATAATTAAAATCGAAATGATTATATATTAGGATAAATTTGAATGTTATGAAAATATTTTAATCTACCAGAATATGATTATAGCATAATCATCCAATTACATCAAGATACCAACGAGTAGTGTCAGAAGGTTTTCTGTCAGAAGAATGGAGTGTACGGACCTTAGTCAAGTAACATTGAATAATATTATAGTATTATTCCTCTGTGAAATGAAAAATCATTGAATCAAATATTGCTAAGAATATAAATGATAAAATTTTCAGCAAATTTTGTTTCATTCATCTGTATAAATAAATAAAATATGTAATAACATTTTGAGCAGTATCAACTAAAAAGAAAATCTATGACTCAATCTCATTATTTCTTTCGGAAAGAACCTACGAAGAATATTACAAAATTTAATGACTGTTATCTTTTGCAACTGTTCAAATAAATTTTTCTTCAGACATAAAATATCAATTTTTGTGAAAGTTTCTTGCAATACCTCCAGTTGTGGAAACAATAATCGGATGAATAAATCTTTTCTGCTTTTGCACATCATTTTATATCATCCGCTAGTATGATATACTTAGAAACCTTTTCATTGTGACTATTTTGTATATTATAGGTATTGGGTATGGCAATATCAATTAAATATCAGAAATTGTCTCCGAAGAAGAAGAGCACAAACGGCCAGAATCATCTATATTTTGTTTGTTGATGTGTCTCTCCAACTCCTTGTGAAGACAACCTGATCTTGAATCTTCATTGCAAAACCTTTTCTTTCAACGAACAATTTTCCAGATACCATCTATTCGAAGCGGTTTCATCAATGAAATAATTTTTTGGGATGCTGTCCTTTTAGTTCCTTCTGCATCCAATTTTCTTTCTCAGATTTATAACCCAATATATCAAAACCATTTTATCTCATTGTCAAATCCAGCAATTTCAAATTCTAATATGAAGAAACAACAGCAGAGATTCTTCGTTTACATGGAAACGAGAACAGAGAAGAAAAATCTGTTCACAATGAAGATTGCTTAAATCACCTAATTCACGGCCTCCAAGAGGTCTAGGTAGTGCTACTTTCTGAGTTGCTAATTTCGAAGAGTGTTTATGATATTTACAAAGTATTTTCATTGGTTCACCGTAGTCCATTCATATCTGTTTTAGATTTACTAGATATTGAATCAAGGAAACGATAAAAGCAAAAAGCACAAAAAAAGCTCATTAAAAAATACCTCTTCTGATTGCAGTGACTTCGGACATTTTATATAGAATATTCAGTTGAAGATGAGTTTCCTAATTCTCATGACAATTTTATCAATTGCCAAGATTTTTTGAAGCCTTGAATGAGGAAAACTATCGAAAACCACCTGGAAATCAATGAAAGCTGTATGAATATTTCTTTTCATTGTTAAAGCTTGATTCACAGCAACAGAATCGATGATAAGTTGCTTTTTAGTACAACTATACTTTATCCTACATCCTTTCTGTAGCTCGGAAAGAATATTTCAATTCGTTAAATATGATTAGAATATTTGGGTGATACATACAAGTAGAATTTCATATATTGTTGTAAGGCATTTAATTGGTCTATACTTAGGCGGATCAATGTTATTAACAATCATCAGTTTTGAATAAGTGATTCCTTGTGAAAGAAATGAAAGAGTAGCTAGACGGTTCTTGATTATGAATTAAAAACAATCTAATTTCTTGCGAATGCATGGGAAGTTTTTTATTCCAAAAGCTAAGAACGCCATCAACATCTGGAGATTTCGAATCCATTGTATTTTTATGAACTGATGTTATATAATCTTTAGAATTCTATCCAAATGCAATCCTTTCAATTAAAAAAAATGGGACATTTCATTCATAATAATACTTGAACAGTAACTGTGTTGCCTTTGAACTGCCCAGATTAAAGACCAATATTAAGTTAGGAAATCAATTTGAGGAACTCCGTTTCCAGAAATATTTTCATTTAAACTCGAAGTAAGTTTGTAGAAACATTTTTTCCTATTTTCTAATAGCTTACTTTGTAATTTTCTGTCTGAATTGGTTCTATATTCACGAAGTCTGAGGGAGAATACTGAAGGTTTTCGTTTCAATGTGTCACTATATTTAATTGATACCCCATTTTTCATTTCGTTATATAGCTATTTCCTCGATTACCTCTGAAATATTCTGTCAATTTTTCTAACTCACTGTGAACACGAGAAATTTTACAATCTAAGCTTTTTTGCCATATAGGTTAGGTTAGGTGAGGTTAGCTTTTTTGCCATATAGGTTTTCTCCTAGTTTTGTAATCATATCCAAAATTTAGTAACTCAGATGAAGTGAGCAAATGATTTCAATGCTGATTTAGAAAACTGGTATTTTCAATGTACCGTTTTTGATTGGCAACTCATTTTCCTGAAAGATTTAAATGGGAATATTGTTCGATAAACATATTATACAGTTTTCGCGTATGCTTTTATCTTTATTTTATAAAAAATAACAAACCGTTTAATATTAATTCATTTCCGAAGTCCATTTCATGTGTTGCATTCTTCAATGGATTTTATTGGAAGACCTGGATCAGATTATATAGTAATGCGTGTTTGTAGTAGTTTGTCTGATATAAACATGTCAGTTTTTCAGCAACCAAGACAACGAATTTTGTAGATCACACTTTTTTATGGAGTTTCGCGGTTTTGTTTCGAGAATACCGAAGATACTTTTTGATTTTTGATGGTGGTATTCTGTTCGAATGAGACAACCTTGGAATCCGTTGAATTTCTTATGATTGGGGGTTTTCTGTATTTTGTTTCTACGTGAATATCATCTATCGGACCGCCGAAATGACTCAAATTGAAACCCAATATTTAAAACCTATTTGGGATAGCCATTGTTGAGAAAAATATTAGATAATTTCCTCAAGTTTTCACCTACGATATATCGAGAACCTGCTTATCAAATAACATATTTCATGTTCCTGGAAAAATATAATTAACGAATTTTAATATTCATTTATGGATGAATCAAGGCAACGTAACCAAATGTACTTATTATATTATTATTAACCTAACCTTTACATTTTCAGAGTTAGGTTGAAAAGCTAAATGAAGAAATTTCTCGACATAAATTCGCAATATTCTGTTTTTCGTCGCAATATCTGTATTAGTTGTTTGGGAATTTGTATGATTGAAGTGGTAATTTACAAATCTCCTAGATGCAGTGAGTTATTTTATTTTCTATAGTTATATAGTTATTTTCCTTAGTTAAATAGTAATATTTTCTATAGTTATATAGTTATAAGTCTTCTAATCAAAAGAAGAATAGTACGATCAACTTCAACTCATATTGTGATAGTGAGTTGCGGAGAAAATATTGGAATTTTCTGGATTTCTTACTTGTTTTTGAGGAACGAATAAAATAACACGTCTACTAATTTGTATATAAGCGACACTAGAGAATGCAACAATGGTAAAACCCTTTCTATCAACTCATATAGAAGAATTATCGCTAAACTGGGGCTAATTGGAAAACCAATTTTCATTCCACTAATCTCTTGGTTTTAATCAATTTCACTGCTTTATTATACTATTGCTATTGGGGCCCTTGATGATGTCGTGCTTGGTGCGCAGATTTGAGAACTAGCTCTTCCAGGAGTATCATTCATTGTTCTAAGGATTATTCCCCTTGTCTCAAGTACATAAATGTACACTCCACGCGAAAGGTATCCCTGAAACATTTACCGACAGTAGGAAATTTGTTACCTCAGAGCACTGTGAATTCAATAGGTCTGTTTCGCTTGAGGGAAAGAGCTAGAATTAAACCTTTCCCAAAGAAAGGAGAGAAGTCCTTCACCCAAAACTTCCACCATGTTACACTTCTTTCTATTATGTCCAAGTGATGAAGAGAGTCATAAATGACGAACACAGTTGAACCTGGTAAGCTTCAACGCAAGCAAGACGCAAGCAACTACGTTTTCTAAAAAGATCTTTGCTAGAGAACCTTCTCTAATGATACGAGGCCAACAAGAAGCAGTCAAAGATTTGATGTACCTCCTCAGAATAAGGGTTAACATCGTGGTTTCGTTGGCATGAACATGTATCAGCATTAGCTGAGTCGGCATCAGCTAAACCTAGTTTTCTTTTCAGAGCCTAACGGTACTTCACGTTACCTCAGCTGTTGCTACTATATAAGGCTCAGATTCGACCTGCTATAGAATATTATTCCCATGTATTGGGATCTGCGCCCAAACTTTTGTTGCGTATGTTGGATGGTGTGGAAGAACAGGCTGTGCACTTCATCGACCATTTGGAAATCAACCGCGATCTCCAACCGTTGGCTCTCAGAAGAAAAGTTGCTGACCTTTCTCTGTTTTAAGGATACTTCCAAGGAAGATGCTTCAAGGAGCTGAAATACCTTGTTCCGGGAAAAACTCATGTTTTCCGCAACACAAGGCTGGCAAGGAGTTCTCATCATATGATGGTACATGTTTTGACCCCTCGAACCTCTCTCTATAAGAATTCATTTACAGGCCGTTGAGCTGTGGAACTCGCTTCTGTCCAATATCTCCACATCCTACAATTTGGCTCTCTTCAAGAAGCGAGAAAACAGACACCTCAATTTTAACCAGGCACCCATTCTTGTGGTGTAACATGTTCGCCTATTCCTGGAAGCGCGCATAAAAAAAGATGATGCGATTCACAGTACCGCAAAATATGGTCTCCAAGTGTCGGAATTTATTCTACTCTCATTTGTTTTCTACGTTCGTCGTTCTTATCAAAATCCGAAGCAGGTTCACTACTTCGGTCCGTAGAGGGCGTCCATCGTATATATTACTTGGTATGTCCTCTCTGGAATCACAATAGTGTTGGTTTTAATGCTGAAAAGCGACACCCGGCAGTGATGAGTAAATCTATCAACAACTGGGATCGAGGTTCATCCGGAACTACATTTTCTAAAAATTGATTAAATTCTAAATTCTATTCAAATTTGACAGACTTTTTCCAAAAAAAAACGTAAGGTTCATAACCTTGGTATACATATTCGTTTTGTACTCTGCCTCATCATCTGATTTTGGTGAGAGATGCTTGAATCTTCTCGAGCCTACGGTGTGACATAGTTCGAAGCCTATTGTCTTTACCTTTTAATTTTGATTCTACAAAACTAAGTCCCACTTTAGAAATAACTTCATCCATAACCTCTATGTCATCATCAAATGAGAACAGATAAGGCAAATACAGAAGCTAATTATCTTCCTACTCAAGTTTAACAACAGTCACAGAAATTTTTTGTATAATAATCACAGTACCAATCTGTTAAGCAGGAATAGCCAATTCGTGCTCTAAATGGAATTGTTTTAATCTATTAGTATGCATCTTTGAGCCATATTTAGCGTTTCGGAATACTATCAGCCTACAGGACAATAAATATTCCTATTAAGATCAGCCAAAATGAAATTTACGGAAAATATACACCTAATTCATAAATCTCTATGGGAACTTACTAAGCAATATTACTCGCTCTGAGCAACAAACATTACTATTCATTCAAAGTTATCCAATAGATCAACTATTTCGAAGATTCACTATGACCTGCGTTGAACTTCATGTCCAATAATAAAAATTGAATTCTTTAAATATTGAACATTAAAATGAGTCCAAATTGAACTTTAAAGGCTTAAATTTGGCGCCGAATTTTTTTAACAGCGTTAATCCAGACACCCAATTAAATTAAAATAATGAATTAACTGTAATGAATAGAAAACGAGTCTTTAATGAACTTATATGTACCACCAGGAAGGTGACACCTATAATAGATGTATGATATGATAGACTATTTATTATACTATTAATATCTTATGTATTCGTAACAAAAAGTTTGTAAGTTTGTATTCACAAAATGCGGATATCAATTTGAAATTGTCAATTGAAAAAAGCTAAATATAATAAGAGAAAAAATAATCTCATTTGTCCTGGTGATTGAACCCTAAAATGGACATGAGGCTCAAAAATGTCAGGCCTCTATCCTCCAACTTCCTTAGTATCTAAATACTGGCTTCTATTTGTCCCATAATTTATTTCTTTATTCGGCTCATTCTGGGTATCCAGGTTATCTCGAGTACATTACTTCTTCCTTTTTTTCTCTTCAAATGACATAATGATATCACAGTCTTTGGAGTGCATATTTTGTGATCCCAAATCGCCCCTTAAAATGTTGAACATAGCAGTCGCCTGCCTGTTATTTGTTTTCTAGTAATTAAATTCATAAAAGAGTGACATTGAGTCGGCCGTTTGAAGTGATATTTGATCGTTATACGGTGATTTTGGTTACTTCGCAAAGAAATCACAAAAGTATCTTGAAAATTTTCAATTAACAAACGTGATAGCTATTCCGATATTTCTATAATCACCAGACGTTCACAAATTGTGAGTTAGAACTAAGATATAGTTGTACAATTTGTCTTAAATATAGAAAAACAGGTAAGAATTATAAAGAGAGAGAAAAACACACAGTTTCTCTTATTGGAATATAGATGGGTATTCAATGGTACATTCATAATTACTTGAAAATCCCAAATAGTTGGGAATAAGATAGGTCTGTGTTGTTGTTGAGAAGGGTAAGATTGTTTCTGTCGTGTTCAGCTCTGAATGTTTTCAGAGGTTCTAGGTAATTGAGTTCAATGCTTTTCGGGGCACCATGAATACTTTTACGATTATATATACTAGGGAAGCGGTGGTTATTACCTAGGAAATCCTGTACGATGGTAGTGTCATTTTTGTATTTACAAAAACAAAATTGATGTACTTCATACCTAATGCGACAAGAACTCCCTGCCTGGGCTATGTATACACCGTTACAGTCAGGGCAAGACAGTTCGTATACTCCTGAATTGTCTAATTTGCGAGTTTTTTCTTTGGCATCAAAAAACAACAACAAAATAATTTACATATGGGTTTGAAAGCAAATTTTATATTGTGAATTAACATTTGATTTGCAACTTGCTGTTAAATTGGAACAAAATAAGTTAAGGTAGAGAAATTTTGAAAGTCGGTATTTGGTTTATCATGGGGGTATATACTATTGTGAACTGAGTGTGTTTATTTTTCAAAGAACTATTTTGTCTAGTATGCAAGAGGGTTAACCATTATTACTGGGGATTGTTTTTATGAGGTGAATTTCTCTGTTAAGGTTTTCCATAGAAAGTGGCAATGAAAATGCTCTATGGACCATTGAATTGAAAACGGCTAGCTTATATTGCTAGGAGTGAGAAGAGTCGGAAGAAATGTGAAAGAAGGTTTTCGAAATATCAAATGCAGAAGATCAACACAACGATACCAAAATATTATTCGTTCTGGAATCTTGAAAAATTTTTCATTCATATAACTTAATAATATTTCTGCAAGAAGTTAACTCCAGGAAGGGCCTATAGCAGGGCCTTCAGACTGTTCAAAAATTTTGTTATTAAATTGAAAATAAATTCGTTAATGAGAAAGGTTGAGAAGAGAAATAAAATCATTGTGAATAATAGGATTAATATGTGTCGGTCGAAGAAAATGCTAGAAATTAATGATAGATAGTCATCTCCGGGGATATTAGAGTAGATTTCGTTGACGTCTAGGTAACGTAGAAAAGCATTTGTAGGTACTGTAACGGAAAGATCTTGGGAAAGTATGAAGGACATCTGGAATATTTGGGCATATAATTTGTAAGCTTTTCAAAAGTGTAATGTAGCTCTGTTGAAAGTTTGTACATTGGAGAACTAGTGTAAGAGAGTTCTGGACAGATGGGGCAATTTCGTTTTGAGTTTTAATAACTCTGCAAAATTAGGGCGAACAAGAAATATGATCCAACTTACAGAGTCTGAAGAAGATCATTGTTCCCATCTACGACTAAATCAGCCGTAATTCTACATCACCATCATGCAAGAAAACGGTCAGTATTGCTTAAACGACTTGTATCAAAGAAGAAATCATGTCTTTTTTCCGTAAGCGACATAAAATTCAACCTTACATTAAAGTGTTGCACTCAGATTTTACTTTCATACTTAGTTCTATAGAATTCGGTAGTTTAGATAATGACGTTAGGAATAACTTAAGCCTACATATCCACAAAAATACAAAAATCAATGTAATAAACTGTATATCCTCACAGTATCACACTTTTCGAAATACTCTGTTTCTGTTCCAATTTCTCCAAAACAAACTGTTCCTCTGGAGAAAGAATTATCAATTATCCCCACTCTACTTTAGAACCTTCCGAACAGAACATTTTGGAAAAGGGTCATAAATTTTGTCCAAAATTAGCCAATTATAGTATAAAAATAATTCAGGCAGTTGAATAAACTCTAAAATTCCAAACAGCCCTTAAATGCTTTTTCACTGAAATTTCACCAACTTTCTTCAATAATCCAAACAGGTCCCTCACAAATAAGAATCCTTGTGCACCAGAACTTTACGCACTTATTAAAACTCATAAAGAAAATGCCTCCATCCATGCAGTTGTCTCTTACACTATTTCTCCAACGTACAAACTTTCAAATGAGCTACTTTTCACTTTCATAAAACTTACAAATATTATCGTCAAATATTCTCTAAATAACTCACAAACTTCACGGAAAACTACAAAATGTTACAGTACCTATAAATGCTCTTCTACTTTCCCTAGACGTCGACGATATGTACTCTAATATTTCCGAATATCGACCACTAGTTTTCAGCATATTCGTCCGTTTACATATCAATCCTATTATTCACAATAATTTTAATTTTCTTCTCAATATTTTCATTCAACAAAACTATTTCAATTTAATAACAATTTTTTTAACAGTCTAGAGGCCTTGCTATTGGCTCTTCCTTGAGTCCACTTCTCAGTAAAATATTCGTGAGTCATATAGAAGAAAAAATTCATCAAAATCCCAGAGCTTCAAAAATAATCTTTTGCTATCGTTATGTTGAAGATGTACTAGCTAGGTTTTCTGGTACATCAAGATAACTTGATATTCTTCTGAATTCCATCACAATATCCAGCCAAAAATCAATTTCAAGTTAGAAAGAGAAACAAAGAGAAGAATAAAGTTTTTAGACTCAACCATTTCCCCAAAAAATAAATCTCTTGCATTTGCATATATTCTGAAAACCTCCTTTCACAGATATTTACATTCCTCATGAAAATCCTCGCCTCTTGTAACATAAACTAGCAGTTTTTAACTCAATGGTTCATAAAGCATTTTTATTGCTACTTACTATTGAAAATCTTTAAAAAACAAACACAGTTAGCTTACAATTGAATATACCATGTTAAACCAAATAACAATATTCAAAATTTTTCTACTTTAACTTACTGTGGTCCAATTTTACAGCAAGTTGCATATCAAATGTTTTTGTTTTTTAATGCGAAAGACAAAACTCACAAATTATCACAAATTAAGCCATTCAGGAGTATACGGACTGTGTTGCCCTGATTGTGGCGGTGTATACATAGACCGGACAGGGAGATCTTTTTGCATTAGATATAAAGAATATCCCCCTTCCTTTTATAAAAACAAAAGTGATTCTGCCGCCAACGCACAGCATTGCCTAAATAACAGCCACCGCTTCCTTAGTATAGATAATCTTAACATTATTCATCGTGCCCCGAAAAACAATAAACTCAATTAGCTAGAATCTCTGAAAATTTTCAAAACAGAACACAATTTTACTCTTACGACAACACAGAACTATGTTTCCCTATATATATATATATTTAGTTTTTCTATATTTAAGACAAATTGTACAACTGTGTCTTAGTTTTAACTCACAATTTGTGAACGTCTGATGATGATAGAAATATCGGATTAGATATCACATTTGATAATCAAATATTTTCAACCTATTTTTGTAATATTCTTCACAAAGTAAACCAAAATCACCGTATAATTTACAATGATGGTGGCACATATAATCGCATTAGCGGTTCGTAGTCGATTGATTACAATTAATTCATTCTGTTCACTTTTGCTTTTATTGAATTATGTGCAAGGGATAACACTGGTTCAAATTTTGGAGCCCAATCTCGGCCTTGAAAGGATAATTAGCGCTCATTTCACAATTAACTATGAATATATGACATAATCTTTGATATTGCCAATCATTATTTCTTTCTTTAAATTTTGGAATTTTTCATTCAAGATTTTTAATAATTCGAAATAGATAGTAAGGTTTAAACAATAAGTTTTGAATGAGCTATTATGTTTGTGAGTTCACTTGATGACTTTTATGGATGTGGTCTAGATTTCGAGCTAATATTAGTTTGGTTGATCATTAGCAGCAATGTTCCTTTATTTAGGTCTGATAGTATTCAGAATTGCTAATAAGGCTTTGAAGATTCATGTGGGTTAATATGCAGAAAACTCGATCAACAGCTTCAGAAGGAAGGTAATTCGCTTTTGAATCCACTTTTTCCACTCTCATTTGATGATGGCAGAATAGACTCAGCACAAAACAAAGATTTATTTGAAGGTTTTCACCCTTTTTGGATTCTTGAGAGGACAATCTGTAGAAGTTGTACCGGATAAAGTAAGGATTTTAAGATGTAACCAATCTTCAGAAAATTTAGATCCGGATGACTTTTTCTCGATTAAAGATGAACATATCGGTACTAGTAAATGTGTTCTCACGCACCTCAACAAGATGTTAGTAGGATTGCTTCATTTCCTGTGGACAAAAACAGAAACTAATACCTGTCAATCAACGGAGTTCACAATTTCCAGGTGGTACAAAATCTTTTTGTTCACGTGTTCCTAGAATGCTTACTCCTCGAGTTGTGTAAAGAAGAGGTGTTAGTCAAGAAAAAATAAATAAATCAGGATCTATTTTTGGGTAGGCCATTGATTTGGTATCGTGGTATGATGTTGGTCACGTGGTATGATGTTGGTCAGAGTAGATTAAGGCTCTTTATTTATTGAAGTTTGAAGTTTGGACCATACGACTATAATGGTGAATTGAATTAATGAGTCGGATGAAAAATTCAGAGCAACAGTGAACAAAAGACGTTCTCATTAAGATCACGGGATCATTTTTTAAATTATTGGAAGTATTCATTAGCCAGATGTTGGTCGATACAGACGTTGAAATCGAGCTTCCTAGTAAATTGTCTTATTATTAGATGGAAAGTGATAAATTTCAGATAAATTGTTTCAATCAAGTGTGCTAATATTACCCAGAGATGAGTTACCCCAAGGGTCACATTTTTTCCACAAATAGAATAATCTTGAATACCTAGTAGTTCTAATATAAGCAACGTGAAACCTCGACATTTCATGGTGTTCTCTGTTGGTATGTGCATGGATGATAAATTCTTCGCGTCAGCTGCTAACATGTTAGAGTGATAAGCTACCAAATGTCGCATAAACAGTGTAATCGGTCGGAACTAGGCGCAGAAAACTCGTGCTTTATGTTTGTGATGGTTGCCAAAAGGTCTTCTGTAATGCATGCTCGGGACTTACAATAGATGAGAATAATTGCATGCAACAAGAAAAAAGAATAGTCAAGTATTACCTCAAGAATTGATGGGAATTCCAAACTTTGTGTCTTTTAGAATGTATGATTAATGACAAAGATAAGATCATACAGATGATGAAAGAAAACATTTGTCAACTAAAGAAGGACCTCGAGAGTGAGAGGGCGATAAGCAACACGCGGTCTTCTTATTCCCGCATTCTCGTATCAGCAGCTGATACAAATCAAAAACAAATAAACAATTCCAACAATACATATTGCATTATCTTGCCTCCAAACAATGTAAAACAGTCATGTACTCCTACAAAGATCGAAATGGGAAAATCTGTAGACCCCGCGAATCTTGGCATTAATCAAATAAGAAATTCCAGAAAAGGAGCACTTGTCATAAAATGTGAAAATTAGAAATCCACAGAGAAAATGAAAGCAGAACTTGAAAGGTCGTTGGCATCTAAATACGAAATAAAGAAAACAATATTGAGAGAACCTAGCCTGACCGTCTCAAATATAAGCCCTGATGTCAAGGAAGAACGAATCATAGAGTATATAAGAAATCAGAATGATTTCATTACTGATAAAGATTACTTGAAATTGAAATTTTTAAGGAATGCTAGAAAAATGAATCTAACTAGGCGGTAATTGAATGCGAATATGAGATTGGCTGCAAGGTATGATCTAGATCACAGCAGTAGATCTGCAGTGTCCCAGCTGCCTTAGGCAGGTTAGAATTACAAGAAAAAGAACGGATTATTCAACGTAAGTTTCCGTGTTTACAAATTTAATTTACCTACCGTTTTATGGATCAGTTTATACGAGAATACGATTATTTAAACATACAAATTTTCACTTATGTGACAAATGCGTATTACGAACTTACCTCTGGTAAAAATTTCAATAATTTCAAAATGTTTCATAACAATATAAGAAGCCTTGGAGAAAACTTCGATCAGTTACATATTGCTTTGAATGAGTTTAGTGATAGCTATGATTTTACTGCATGAAATTTTTCAGATGTATGATATTAATTTATATATGATAGATGGATTCAATATTTTTTTATAATAACGACGTGTACAATCAGAACAATGGGGATGGTAATTTACATCAAAATAAAATTCAGTTGCAGCTCGGAAGTTGGGTCAGTGTGCGATATTAATGTTTTGAAGATTTCAATTGAATTTAAAACGGAGAAAATTCAAATAACAGGTATATACAAATATCCACATGTTTCTGTTGGTGATTTCACGAACTGCTTTCATTACTATTTGAAAACTCAGCGTAAAAATAACTATTCTCATGAAATCATATGAGATATTAATGCCAATATTCTGAGTAGTTGTGATAGTATTAACAACTACAGTTTGGTTATAAATGAGTCTACTCGAGTTCAAGCGGAAAGCAGTTTTTGCCTGGATCACATCTACATAAAGGGAATCAATAATTTCATCCCTACTAAATGAAAATATCATATTACTGACCATTTTTCAACTATCATCCATTTTTCTTCGCATAAAGATGTAAGTGTAGGGAAAGATGTCCAGAAACACGTTCGAGTGAGCTGTTAAAAAATGCAATTGCTCTTTGCTGATCCAGAGTGGGAGTCGTCTTACACAGTAACTGATGCGGAAGTTTTGACTGCTATCAGAACAGAAAAAATGAAAAACAGTTAACAAACACTAAATGAAAATTTTGGATAGCAAATGCAATTTTGAAATCTATTGATGAACGTAACAAACTTTATGAAATTTGCGAAATTAGCAAAAGTGTCAATGATTGGAACGACTTTCAAATTTATAGGAATAAATTACAAAATTTGATCAAAGCAGCAGAGAAAAAAATTTAAGTGGGTGTTATTCGGTTAGGTGGAAATAGCTTAACAGATATGAATAAAGTTGTGAACGAACTGTGTTCCCAGGATGGGTTAAACAGAGCTATCGAAAGCTTGACTTCGCCCATATGATTCAAGGGACATAGCAGGAATTTTCCATGAACATTTTGTCAGTGAAGTAAGGCTTTAGCGAACAAAAAAAGGCAGAACAAGGGCCAAAAATATGGTAAAGCAACAGAATTTGGAATTAAAACTGAAACCAACTTATGTAGGGAAAGTTAAAAGCATAATTGAAGATTTGAAGAATAAAAGGAGTAGTGGTGCTGATGATATAATGAGGTTTCTAGGGTGGGGATAAATTACATGGCTCAACCATTAACACATTCACTAAATACAATCATGAGCAAGGGTAAATTTCTATTCTAACTTAAAACTGCTGTTGTAGTGGCTTTCCATAAAAAACTATGTATAAACTACAGACCGAACTTCTTGTTACCTGTGCTATCCAAGATTGTTGAAAAAGTTCTCAAATTCCGGTTAACTGGATTTATGAACCAAAACAATATTTTTTCGACGTCTCAATTTGGTTTTAGAGGAAACAGATCCACGCAGGATCCCATTTCCGCACTAGTTAAAAAGATCTATTAAGTTTTCAGTGACGATGAAGTAGCTTTATGCATTCTAATCGATTTAGCAAAGGCCTTCGACACAGTAGAACATGGCATCCTGTTGGAATTGTTGGAGGAGTTGGGGTTCAGAGAGGTGGGTCTGGAGTTGATGCGGAGCTATCTTAGCGACAGGTGGCAGATGGTGATGCTGAATGGAGAAACTCCTAGCGAATTTTTCATTTTTGAAAATTTGTCTACGGAAAAATTACATTTCGTAGACACGTCAGTCATTTCAAACATAATCAAACCACAAAAATAAAGATAAAATTATAAAATACAAAAATTCTTCAAGAGTATACGGACAGTTCTCTGTGAGCAATTTTTTACAATATTTCTGGAATGACTTTTCATCTAGAGCTCTCACTTGTGGAGGTAATGCGTTGAATAGCCTTATGTTAGTCGTCTTTTTCAATTTTAATATTTTAATTTAGGTATAACTCTTAAATCTCTATTCCTAGTAGTGTAATCGTGAATGTTTGACATATTATTGAACTTATTTTGATTCCTCTTGATAAACAACAAATTTGCATAAGCTAGGAAAGAAAACAATGACATTATTTTGAGTTCTCTGAAAATAGGAGCACAGCGATCTCTAAAGTCTGCACCCACTATACATCTCACTGCTGATTTTTTCTAAACAAAAACACGCTGTAGGTGAATGTGGGCTGCGCTTACCCATGCCAAGGCGCCATATGACATTAGGGAATGAAAAAGTGCGTAATAGGTAGTCTACTCTGCTTTTGGTCCACCCATATATGCAATCTTTCGAACTGCATATACTGATTTTGCAGGAAGATTCCAGAGGGATTCCAAGTGAGGGCGCATGTCAAGCCGGAATCGATGTCAACTACAAGGAACCTAACCGTATCCACAGATGATGGTCTAGTGACAGATGTCAATACTTTGATCTCCTGTACATTCAGAAGAATTCGTTTTCAATGAACTAATCTTGGGCGTCCCTCATTATTTTGTCATAGTCGATCTGTAAGTCTCCCCTCTGTGATAGCATATGAGTGAAGGTCATGTCGTCTGCGTAGTTTATTATTGAGAGATCTGAAGTTTTCATGCTCTCTACAAGATCATTCATAAATAGTAAAAAGAGAAGGGGCCCCAAAATCGATCCCTGTGGTGCACCTCTCGTTACAACCTGCGTTCTTCCACTTAGGTAAGATGAAATCAGTTTGTTTGCAGTTTCTCTTATTCAGAGATTGTAGAGTTTATTAAGTGATTCTTCATGAGACATGCAGTCAAAGGTCTTAATGGAGTCAGTAACCAAACTTAAGCACAGATCCCCCTCTTCAATAGATTTATATACGTTAGAAGTTAGTGTCATGATGACATCAACAGTATGTCTGTTCTTTCTTTAGCCATATTGACGAGCGAAAAGTAAGTTACGTTTTTCAACGAAGGTGTATAACTGTCTTTGTGTTTCCTTCTCAATTACCTTTGAAAATACTGGTAAGATTGATATTTGCCTGTAGTTGTTTGGATCATCTACATTGACCTTTTTGAAAATTGGGGTCACTTTGGCTCTTTTCAACATTCTTTGAAAAATGCCTTTCGCAATACACAAGCTGACAACATGACAGAGTGGTTCAGCAACAAATGGCCCGCACTTCCTCAGCAACCAAGTGTCCATGCCAAATATGTCCTCCGTTTGCGAATATTTCAAACTACAGATAATTTCTTCTATATCAGCTCAACTAACTGGATGAAAGACCATTCAATTCTGAACTTCAACCTGTTTTGTAGGCCCACAGGTTTCATTTGGGTTAGTCACTTGAATATTTTTAACTGAATTATTGGCGTCCTCAACAAAGAATTTATTCGATGAGTCTATATTTACATCATGATCTTTCTTTTCTACTCTGTCCCGTCCAGCTTCTAAATTTATTATCTGCCAAATCGTCTTGCTTTTGTTTTCATAATTTTGTATTTTGTTATTAAAATGATCCTTTCTTGCTTTCATAAGTCTTAGTTGGTAGATTTTTTGTAAGTTTTTATATACTGACCTGTTGGCTTCTATAGGATAACTTTCACAGAGAGAGTGCATCATCATTACCTCCTCTTTCAAAGATCTAATTTTATGAGTTATCCAATCATTTTTGTCTTCTCGGTTTTCTTATATGTTTGCATTGGAAAAACCCCTGAAAGCAATAACCGAAACTTTTGGAGAAATTGTTGCAAGACATCTCAGCATCATGCATATACACACTCAGTCAATTTTCCGCCTTCAAAAGTGTACAAAAAGTTTCTAGGTTTGTGGGATTGTAATTCCTGAACTTTTTTATTTGTTGTACAGCGTCATACTTTGTCTTGAGGTATAGTCCTTGAGCATCGTGGTCCGAGCTGACTGTATTCAGAATATTCGCATACTCGTATTTAACATGGAAAAATATATTGTCGATACAACTTTGACTATTTTCTTGTCTTCTCTTCTGGTTGATGCATTTATTGTGCGAATAAAGTTATAAGACTTCAGTAGATTCTCTCGAGGCAGCTGTCATGATAGAGTCCAAGGCAATTTATACAAATATAATTTTTGATTGGTCTTTTAGAGCAGCAAATGTAGCCTCTTGGTTTCTCGGGCTCAGTTTTTTAAAGTTTTTCTTGGCTTCAGATGTTCTCAAGTTCTTCTTTGCTCAGTCATTTCGAAATATTTATTTATAAAGTAATAATTATTGAATAGATGTCTTTCACAACCAATTCCACAGAAGATTTTCCAAATGAATATCACGCCACTGAACTGATGCGATTTGGTATTAATTAAATTCTCAATATACGCTTTGATTGAAACAAAAAACCGGCTCGGTGGCGTAGATGATACGATGCTCGTCTCCTACCTGGGTTCAAACCCTACAAAGTATGTGCGATTTTTTGGATTCTGGAGATCGCTTGAATATCCATCTTTCCGAGGAGATGTGAAGCCGTCGGTCCTGTCTAACAGAGATGTGTTGGACATTGAAGAACCCTTCCCTCGACACGAGAGGGATTCAGTAAAGTTCCAGGGTCAGTGAGGTGACAGAATTCCTCGGCGTGTCATTGGCAGAAAGGCGGAAATAGAGCACGTTGAAAGAATAACAAACACAACAATTGGAACAATTAGGCTGATAAGGCAGGTTGATCAGCACCAGGTGCTTATCAATAGAGTCTTTATGTTTGCAAAATTAAAAGTGTGGAAACGAGTGTGAAAAGTTGATTTTCAAAAGTGGGCGCAATTTGCTTTTTGATGATGTTGATGATCACCTATCCAAGATGTATTGTGTCGAATCATTATAAAGAAATAATATTAACTGAGTTTATATATTTTCACGGAATGGCCTTGATTATATCAACAAATATATGGACAACTTGTCGTGGTAATAGCCTTTTCCATTGGAATCGTCTTCGTAATTCAAGAGTAGTTTTGTTGTTAAGTATATCTTCATAACAATTAATCTTATGTTATGATTATTTCGAGATATATTCTAAATATAATAATTAGCTCACAATGATATTAATTACCGTTTTCGTTTTTTTTCATGAAATTGCTTCTTGGTGAATTTCCTATTTTCATATTTATTATTTATTAATTTTGTAATTATTTTATTTCCTAATTCAAATCATGCTGTGCCTTGACAAATTATTTTATCATCTCCACTCTTATTTTTTCTGTGTGAGTGAATTCTTTCATATTTGTTATCATGATAACTAATACTTTGATTCGGGATTAGTAGTGCTCTCAACATCATCATTGTGATAATAGCCACTTTTAATTCTGTTGTTGGAACTATTTTACTTGTCTGAATACGTACACCATCAGGCTATGCCGTTTCTGCAACATCAGTAATATTTATATTTTCTTACTCTCCTCATCATTTATCTTTTGTTTTATGCTTTTTTTCAACAGTTCAACCGTCAACCTCATATATATTTAATATTTCCTTATAATGGACATATTTTAATATCATTCATTTTGATAGCTGCGGTTTTCTATTAATATATAGAGTGCTAGAATGTGTTAGCTTTACAATCGCAGCATTTTCCCTCAAACATTTACTGTGTTTTATCTAGTGAATGTTCGAACGATCTACCAACCATTTTCTCGTAACAATCTGTGTTTTCTTAGACTGAAATACCCTACAAGCACCTGAGGCGAACTCTCGCTATGTTTTGATATAAATTTCTTATCTATAGCTAAAAATCGAAGTTGAATATTTCAGTTGTTCGGTTCTCTCAGAAAAAAGTTACAAGTTAGGTTTTTTCAATGCGAACAAATCCGCCAAAAATTTTTGCTTGGAGGATCTGATTGCTATATCAACACTATAGCTAGCATTCACACGTTCCATTAGTAAATCTGTCTATTTTTATTTCGGTTTTCTTATTCATTGTAAAAACTTATGAAAGAGCTTCCCGTCTAGATTAACAATTCTTGAAAATTTACTAATCGATGGAATTTGGGTTTTGAAGAAATAATAATGATGCTTCCTCCATACAGCATGTTTGATAAAATTTTCTACAATATCCATCGTGGTTTTCAGAATTTTCAATAGTTTTTAGGCACAGACAATAATCTACAAGCTTTGTTTTCCTGATACTTGTCGATTTTCGTGCCAACACTTCATAGGAAACCGATCCTTTACTGCCTACAGAATAAACTACCCCTACCTTTCATTCAAGCATTCGTTGTAACACATAAGTGTGCACAACGTCACCGCATGCTATCAGTAATATATATTGATCGATCAACGTTGGATATAAATTCAATATAACGTTTCTTTATAAAAATTGTGACTTACAATATCTATAATTTTTCGGTGGAAGTATAGGATCGTGACAATTTTTTCTATAGCTTATCGCTTTGAATAATTAACAGCACGCCACTGTAGAATAATGTCAAACACCTCGACAACATATGACAGTTATTGAGGTGCGAAGAGAGGAACTAAGATTACTAGGCGTAACGTTTCCATCCGGTATTCGCAATTAGTAGTACCAGGTGACCAATCAGATAAGTCACCTCATTATTACAGAAAGAAGTAACGACGTCATAAAATCTGTGATGCTTTATTCCCGGGATAAATGATGACATTGACTTGGCATAAATGCTCCTTCTATATGAGGAAGATTCCATTTTGCTGACCATTCAATTATTAAGACTGACTTTGTTCACTTATCTGAACTGTTTAATTATTTTCGACCGAATTCCACCCGATCATTTTATATAAATTATATCTAATACTCAATTATATATATATATATATATATATATATATATATATATATATATATATATATATATATATATATATATATATATATATATATATATATATATATATATATATATATATATATATATATATATATATATATATATATATATATATATATCTTTGAAATATGAATTTGATGATTCGAATTTATAGAAATCTTTCGGTTTTTGTTAGGAAGTATTGTATATAATGTATTCTCAACAAAACAAAATAGTATTTGACTTCTCCAAAGCACTATTTATGAAAAAAATTTGAAATTTGAAAATGACGAAATTTGGTAAAACACAAAAAAAATCCTGAAATAATATTTTCGAAGCGATATGGAAGCACTTATATTTTTCAGTACCCAAAAGGTCCACCTCTGTTATTAATGACACTTTGGCATCGTCGCGGCATGCTCAATATTAAATTGTCTATTACATTTTGGCCTAAGTCATTCCAAGCCCCCTGAACTGCAAATCAAAGCTCCTGTTCATGATGGAGGACGTTTTGACGCAGGAGATTTTTTTACGGTGTCCCACACATGCTCGATGGGATTCAGATCTGGGGAGCAGAATGGTCATGGAAGAAGATCGATATCATTCTCTTCAAGAACGTTCAAGACAACTCTATCACGATGAGGAGGGGCATTATCTTGTTGGAAGAGTGGATTTTGACCCATTGTTTGAAGATACGGTACCAGTACAGTTGAAACGTTAAGAATTCCAAACATACATAACGTTTCGACATCTGCTTGTTACTGTTCGTATCTTTATCGAAGTCCGGTAGCGGGTTCGCCGTGTCGATCCATAGAGGGCGACTCTCGTACGTGTGTACGAAGTGCGTCCTTTCTGGAATTGATAGGGTACCCTGATGTAGCTTGGTAGAATGCTGAGAAGCGATATTCGACGTTGATGAGCTTCTAATAAGGGCGAAACTGCAGTCTGCCGCTTCGTTTCTCGGCATCCTGCTTGGTTGCACTATTGTGGCGCTTGGGGGCTGCGTGCATGGCGGGCAGATTTGGAAACTAGCTCTTGTCAGGAGGGATTTTTCATTGATCTACGGAGTTTTGAATAATTCGACTTGCCTCAGATTTACATATATAGACTCCACGCGAAGTTTATCGCGGAAGATATCTGACCAAATATTCACCGACGGGAGGGTTATCTCGGAAGCAGAGCACTATTCCAGCGGGATTATTTCGCACGTTTCCTACCGTTGATGTGATTCACGGAACGGCGAAAGATGTCTCCCAAATGTTTGGAATTTTTAACATTTCCACATCTGTTCGTTACTGTTCGTATCTTTCTCGAAGTCCGGTAGCGGGTTCGCCGTGTCGGTCCATAGAGGGCGATTCACGTACGTATGTACGAGGTGCGTCCTTTCTGGAATTGATAAGGTACCCCGATGTAGCTTGGTAGGGTACTGAGAAGTGATATGCGACGCTGATGAGCTCCTAATAAGGGCGAAACTGCAGTCTGCCGCTTCGTTTTACGGCATCCTGCTTGGTTGCACTAAGGATTGCGTGCCTGGCGGGCAGATACAGATTTTTGAAGGATTATTCATTGATCTACAGATTTTTGAATAATTCGTCTTGTCTCAGATTATATATATATATATATATATATATATATATATATATATATATATATATATATATATATATATATATATATATATATATATATATATACACTTCGTTACGGTATGGACACAACGCAGGTTATCCTAGGACGCTGTTGAGTTTTATCTTGGTAGGAGAGAGATTTGTAACATTTCTGAAATTGAGAGTATGAACCAGGGCTCCAATTTCAAAAATTTCTCACTTCAATATACACACTGATTCAGATTCACTATTTACTATTCTGCCTCAGAGATGAAAAACGGATATGTTATATGATTATTCAGAATATTCATTCAGTGAATTCTTTCACATTCAACATATTTTGAATCATCATAGTCTAATCCGATCTTATTTCAACGTTTTCTGCTGAAAATTTTATAGGTTATTAGAATAAATTTTCAAACTCGTCTATTGAAGTAACGTTGCCGGTAAAAATGAAAATCTTTCGATGTTAATTTCAACTTGTAACATTCACATCGCAGTCGGCCGCAAATACTTCGTTATCGATTTACAAGATGGTAACTTTCAATCGGAAGATGCAGTTAAATTTGAATTTAACGTTAACCGCTCGAAGTATTGAGATGAAATTTTGGGAGTGTCGGAAACTTTCAAAGACGCATATTTTTCAATGAAAAACAATATTTTGGACTCACAAGTGGCGCAGATATGGACAAAACGCACGAAGAAAAACAAGGACGCTACTGAACTTTTCAAAAAGGAAAAATATTCTAGAAATTTCCGAAAATTTTTCATTGAAAATGCTCACTTGACGTAAGTTTAAACGATGTGTTGAAAAGAATAGTACGACACGCAGTTATCGATTAAAAGAACCACCGTAGTGTATTTTCTGTTATCATTAAATAACATACCCCACAGGAATAAATCGAGGGGGTTTTAGTCTGGGGACCGTGCAGGCCGAGATTGAGGTCCTCCTTGACGAATTCAGCGATTTACATACTCTTAAGTTACGAGCGAGCTGACTAAAATGGGAAGGTGCGCCATCGTGCATAGACCACATCGTTCGTCTTATTGCTAAAGGTACATCCTTGAAAAATTCTGGAAGCGTGTCTTCCAAAATGTGGCGGTGTACCTGCCTCGTAAGTCTCCTTGGTTGAAATACCAGTATATATATATATATATATATATATATATATATATATATATATATATATATATATATATATATATATATATATATATATATATATATATATATATATATATATATATATATATATATATATATATATATATATATATATATATATATATATATATATATATATATATATATCACTGAGTGTCAAATGAACACTGCAATACCAGATAACAATTTGTGTTACCCCTGATGTAGCTGCTATATCAAGTTCACAGTGGTCTTACAATAAATGAATTAGATCACCACTTTAAACTTTATCTTATAAACCTCTTATCGCAGAATTCGACTGACTCTCAAATTGATATTACTCTTACATAGAGTGACAATGTTCTTAAGGACTAATTATTTGTTATCAAAAGAAATGAATGAGAAAAGTAGGACCTTATCCTCAGGCATGCGGTGGAGGTGGGCACTGGCTGCAGCAATGGCGTTGCCATGTTTAATGTACCTGACAATTGTTGGGAAGATTTCCAATACCAAATGGAATGTAAGGAGATTTGCTAATTGAGTCGATAGTAGGTGGCAGAGTGAGGTTTGCTTCGCTGACGTCCCCTTAGGAGTTCCAATACAAAGGAGTATCTCCAATACAACACTCGGTCTGGTCCCACAGTGGACTACTTAACCAATTGAAGAACCTATTACCGAACAATAGATATACTACTTCATAGTAGGATCTTCATCATAACAGTAGCACCCTGCGAAATAGAACAAACGTTTTCTCTCACAACCCATCATTCACAACCCCAACTGAATAGAAAACAATCAGAAACTATGAGAACACTCACCTTCAGATGTTCGAAGCGCTCATGTACCCAAAAAGGCGTGCAGCTAGATACGTTCCTCCGAGGAGTAGTCTATTTCACGTTTCACGCAAAACTCGAACGGTCTCGACCCAATTACGAGATTCAAATGCTTACACCGAGCAATAAGAGCTCAGCAGGGTTAAATCCCCTATAACGGGTAGGAGAGATTTCCTCTTTACTTTACTATAACTCACAAGCTTGCACCACCTAAATGGATCCACAAAAGAAATTTCAGCAGTTTCCTCAGCCTCAAGAAAAAGGATATCCGAGAATCTGTCCAATAACCATTCATACGAGTTGCACGTGGCCATCATAGTCAATAGGAATCTCCCACGTGAGATTCTCCATGCACTCTCTTACTCATTGTTACACAGCTGAATTCTATACTCCTGGCGAAGTGCTCTCTAAATTAATCCATTTCTATAAATGTGAGTCTTCCACTCACGCACGAATTATAAACAGAGCCGGCTCGGTGGCGTAGGGGATATGATACTTGTCTCCTGCGCAGAGTTACCTGGGTTCAGTCCCCACAAAGTCGGTGCATTTTTTCGGATTCTGGAAATCGCTTGAGTATCCATCTTTCGAAGGAGATGTAGAGCCGTCGGTCCAGTCTAACAGAGATGTGTTCGACATTAAAGGTAAGTGAGGCGACAGAATTTCCTGGCGTGTCATTGGCTGAAAGGCGGAAATAGAGCACGTTAAAGGCATAACAAACAAACAAACAAACAATTATAAACAACAGAACAAATGCCCTTGGCACAATCGAACGGTAGTTGTTACGTACCGCTCTCAATACCTTGCTCTAGTCCGATCCATCATAACCTCATATTATCAAGGAAATATTCTGACAGTTAATTCTCAATAATAATAATGAAAAAAGAATAATTGAGATCAACTGAATATGCCCTCTTACTAAAGCGAATGATTAAAAGATAGGATTTTGATTTGCCTTCGAATTTCGAACGTAACATTGTAACTAAGATACGAACGCCTGAAGTTCTTCTTCGATATTCACCATCTGACGTCTCCGCATTTTCATCATAAAATCCATAACAAAAATATCTACGTATTTGTTTTTATTCAAACGAATTCTCAAAATAATATTTATACTACCAATAATAACGATAACAACATCAAAAATCAATAATACACAATAACAATAAAACTAATCAACTCCCTAGAGAACTAACTTATTTTTACTGCGTCTTTGTCTCTTTACTCCAAACTCGATTGAGGTTATTATCTACATCTAAATGCTTATTCCAAAAAACCTTGCCTCATTTGCTTTTCTGGCAATATAAGCAGAGCATAATTTACAACATTATACCACATTTGTCGCATGGATTGTTGTTCTCTGAAAAACTCAAGTAATTTCCATTCAGACAAGTCCGCAATATGAACTCCATTTTACAAAATTTTAACAAATGTAATTAATATTGACAGATATTTCAAAAATTTATTTCATTTGAATTGTTGCTTATAAGACCCAATATGAGATAAACGATACCGCTGAATTGGTCTAGTAACGAGGATCAAAACCATACCAAGTTATAAATTTATATATCTAAACTTGAGAATTTGTTACTCATAAATAATGAACCTTTGGTAATGAATAAATGAAGAATGTTACCGAATACTTTCTCCGGGTTTCAGATACAACTATTATATACTTCAAATAACTCATGCGTTTCAAAAGACTGAAACCGTTATCAGTCTGTGTTAACCAGCTGCCATTCATATTAAGTGATCCATAAATATTGCTGATAGAATACTCACAGAAAAAATAAATTACTTTCTTTTCTAAAGAATATCTCCTAAACTTATTCGATACGGTTTTAAGTACCTTCTTTCACTTCCAATCTACGAGATTGCAATTATTCAAATTTCTAGTTAATTTGCATCGGGTGCTTCTAATTGGTTGAATTAACGTTTTCTGTGATGATATTACAGTACCTATTCCACTGAAATTATTAGGTCGAGACAAATTCGAAATGAATCAATCTTTCCCTTCTATTTTGAAAGATATTCTTAACTTAAACAGTTGTTCTAGTGTTGACAAAATGTGTGAAAAATTTTATTCTTCAATGAATTAGGAGAACTGAAGATTTGAGTAAATAGTATAGAGACTGGACAAAAACTGAACGTCAAATAAGGTCAATTTGACGGTTCAATCACTAAACGCTTAGAGCTCAAAATGTCATATATTATGAGCTCTTTGAGTTAGTCATAAGCAACTTAAGGTTGAAGGTTAGTCATAAGCGTACTTGAAGGTTCTGTTTGTTGTTGTTGAATAATGTATTGCGTTAGTTATGGGGAATGCTACATATTCGACGACGACTTAAAAGTGTCTGTTTCATTGCTTAACAATATTCAGGGCTAGAGGAATTTGAAATTTCATTTCGGTCCCAACTTATGAAGAGGCGCTTCAATCTTCTTGTATATTGATAAAACGAATGATTTGATCTAGGAATGAAAACTAATATTGATCATGTCTGGTCATTTATCTAACGTAGATGAATGTTGGTATATTCTTCCGGTTTCTCGTCCGTTGATCCTGATATTAACCATTCGTTGGTTGTCGTTGACAGTTGAAGAAGAATCTCCGACTTGAAAATGGCTGGTGCGATCATGCCGAATATACATATTAACGGCATAATACCAAACAATCCAATTCTTCTATGATGATCAACAATGAGAAGTAATAATAAGTTTAGGATCTACAATTTTTGTTAGAAATAGTTCTCAGATTGAAGCCGCTTTAAAATCGCGAAAAACCCAGTTTTTCACCATTGACCTCAATTTAATTTTTTTCGAGCATCGGAACGATTAGGAATTTTGAAATATTACTATTAATTATGTTTAGGCTATTTCACTCATCTGGATGTAAATTTACGTACCTCCACTCTGATTATTTGACCTAATATGACCAGACTATTTGAGGTCTGAAGAAAAAATTTATTTGAACAGGTACAGGAGTTAAGAGTCGTCGAATCTTGTAATATTTTTCGCAGGTTTCTTCCCGAAAGAAATAATGAAGAAAAGCCCCAGGTTTTCGTTTTAGATAATACTGCTCAGAATCTTATTCTGGTAGACTGATATATTTTCATATCAATTGAAATTATCCAATGAATAATTGATAATAGTTTATTTATTCAATTCTCTATAGTTTTCAACAGGTTGACAGTTCATTTTCCGCCAACTTGTCATGCAAGAAAAAAAAATTATAAGAATATTCCTAGTGGTTCAAATAGGATGAATAATAATTTATGATCATCAGAAAGAACACGAATAGCATTACCTCTTGCCATCTGGCATAATCGTTAAGTATTAATATTGAAACATTCCGGTTAATATCTTCGACAGACGGACTAAATGTAGGAAACCATATGAAATGCGACCTGATTTATATCAAGTACCGAGTGAGTAGTAACAAAAGCACTCCATAACGGTTCTGTATTTAGTTCTGTAGTCAATGAAAGACATCATTCTATAGCAAAATGAATTCGTATTATCAGTAAATAATTGAGCTAATATTATTTCACTATTCATGATTAAATGTTTAGCTGTGAAGATGTTCCTTCAAATATACATTGCCAATGTAAAGCAGAGATTGAAGTTCATAATTTCTACACTTCAGTTTCTATGACAAATTCTAGGACGGATCAATTTTCAAATTTAGCTTGAAGTGAACACAGATGTGCAGAGAATAAGGAGACGTTTCTTGCACATAGAATTGGCTGCAGAAAGAGTTCTTTTCGAGAAAAGTTCATGTAACCAAATAATGTAAACTTTGGAAGTTATCATGAAAAAAATTACATAAATTTTATTTCGGATCGAATACCATCTATCTCGAGAACTATTTATTAAAGATGTGCGGCAATACAAAACTCGAACGATGACGTCATATGATAAAAATGGAAATATGATCACGTTCAAATTGAACGCGTCAAACGGCGTAACAAAAATCTAACCGAGCTAGGACAACCGTCGTTGGTTTGTTAGATGAAAACATGTCTATGCACTTAATCGATTCTTTTTAATCGTATTCTTCTGGAAGGTTTTTGTTATTCATTTTCCTTGGCAGCGAAAACATCGCTCAGCTTTCTTGACCAGAATCTCATCACTAACACTCTCAGAAGCTTTAGTGTTTATTGTAAAGCAACATATTTCTTCCTTTCAATAAGAGGAAAGAAGGAATAACCGAAGAGATTCGTTCCATTCGTAAGCAAATTGTTCTTCAGTTTTAAGTCTAATTTTCTCTTAAAGGATGATTACAAATTAAATTCTTGAGGATAATGTCCAAACATTTTCGGGGATATTCGGTGAAATTTTCCATTGAATAGTATTCTTTGGCCAACAGAATCACAATTATCTAATGTTTTTTTATACATTAGCCGAAACAAAATCACGATAATTTTGTTTTTGTAAGTGGTAACTAAACTTGTTTAAAATTGTTATTCAAATTATAATTTTTTGACTTTGTAGTTGAATATATCTCATCCAGAGCACTTTCTAAATACCTATTGTTTAATATTTTCTTCTGTAAAATCTTCGATCCTTTAGCACAACAATTTTAAGAAGATCGTTTTAACATCGATTTAAATTTTTATATTATCAAATATCGATACCATGTCTCACATTTATTGTTGCTTTTTGGATAGAATAATTTTGAGTAGAGTTGGGGATTTCCCACCAAAAAATGCAAGTAAGATATTTTCGGAAGTGGAGTTCGATTTCTTTTCTTGTTGCCAATCTCTGGACAGTACATCAAACTTTTCGTCTTCATATTTTGATTCTTGCGGCAGCAGGTTCTCGATATTATTTGCAAAATTCGTAATTTAAGGTTGAATTTTTTAAGTTCTATATCTAATGCACTCCATTTTCACTCATAATCTTATTTAAATAATAACACTGACTCTGTTTTGAAATTCATGGCAATCGATGATGTTTGGTTTAATTACGGAATATTCATTCCGTATCTAGTTATACATAGAAAATACATGAAAAATACAAGAGTCAAAAATAAAGATTCAAACTCAAGAGTGAAAATGTTTAAATTCTATTAGAAAAATAAGTTTCAGAATTATTATGTTATTCAGTGATGGTCATTATTATATATAATAAACTTATTTTGTGAGCTCTTTGTCTGTTGAATGCAAAATCCATTTTCTTTACAAGTGATGTAATTTATGAGAACTCATTTTCCGATGACACTAAATTTCATTTCTATACAAAAATATATTTACATTATTGAAAATAACCAAATTAATGATATTTTTGATTGTTTCATTTTATGGAAATTCATTTCATTATAATTATAATCATTAGTCTGATTTCCACAATGTTTATTTTCAATACACACGAACAGTTTCCACAGTGATACCACTAGTACTAAGAATTACGGGAAATTATGCGATGACTATACCTATTTCAAATGTTGAGTAATGAGAAGTGATTTAATTCTAGTTGACTATTGGCGAACATTCATCTGTTTTTGGAGCTCGAGGGTTCATTGGAATAAGTTTCTTCTTGTCCAATTCTGAATGTGCTTGATAAATTGATTATTTCAATTTTTGTCTGATTACTCTAATGAAAATATTTTGTGGGTTCTCTTGAGGTTTCTGCTACATCTAAGGTATCGATGATGTCTTGCATTTTTTCTTGGTATTGGTTTTCGTCGCGGCATTCTATACTATTTCTTCTAGCAGTTTTCCTAAGAATTAAATTTCAATTCTATAATTTAGTTATTATAGGTGTTATTGTTTCGGTGTTATTACGTACAAAGAGTTTTGAATTGGATTTTTCAATGATTTCACTGATTCAATATATCTAATGGATCTGTAACTAATAACTAACTAGTAACATGCGATAGAGCTAACTCAAATTTGAAATACGTAGTGAGCAAAATTTTCAACATTGAAATACAAAACTGGATATATCTAACAATATTCACAGCTAAGTGGTCCATCACTCCTATTTAAGAATTATATATAAGACCACAATACTATTTTATACTTCCTCATTCGTTGTGTTTGTTCTTTTCATTCATGAAGCTTCACTAAAAGGGAACGCCTGATTGACTGAAAATATTTATTTGAACTGTCTCCTTAATAAGTGAAATAACCTCATGAGAGGATGTCATGAGGGGAGCATACTTCCTACATAACAGTGCACCAGCTCGTTTCACCAGGATCGTCTTCGATTTTTCAAATGACACTTTCACGTTGGCCTAAAAACTGGCCATCTAACTCAACTGACTTCACATGCATATATATTTTCATGGATATATTTGAAATTCTCTGCTGACACTGAAGAAACACTTGCTAGAGAATACTTGATCGAAAGAATCACATCAAACACCCAAACAAATAAGAATTATGTATATGTTTGATATGATCCACAAAGTAAATAAATAATTGGGAATTGGGGCAGAAAATGTATGAAGCAGAAAAAATTTGTTTGCTTCTCCGATGTTCCGTCTGTTTATTGTGTGATTATTTTTCTGTAAGAGGTTTCCAATTCAAGAACTCATTTAACAACCTATTTCTTCCTTCTCAATTTTGAAATCGAAGCTTTTCTTTCGATTTATATTTTTTCATGTGATTTAATGGTTTCAAATTTCTTTTGTTATAAAGATCCGATCAACTTAATTATCATTTATCACACGGCTGAAATATGATGCAATTCAAAAAGTAATGCCAGACTTCGTCATTTCAGCAAAGATCATTTTCTCACCCACACGGGAAATGTTACGGAAGTAGGTTGTTTCTATGAGAAATTTGGGAGACTACTTAGAGGGACCCTCATACCTTCCTATCGTATTTATTAGTTAACCGGCATACTGCTCTCCAATGTGCAAGACTAAGCCTCATCTCGATGTCATCGTCATGGCTAAGGTTCTAGCTGTTGGGCGATCATGTGAGATAGTATTTCGATTGCACCTAAAATTCTTCAAGCTGTTAATGGTAATGGTTGAACACTAATAAAGCAATTTTTCCGGTTCGGGTGACAAAAATTCATTTACCCAATTGTTAGCATGAGTTTGTATTTCAGCCATGTATGTATAGGATATGTGCCTCATATTTTTTGCTTTATTGTGAAAAAGGATGACCTTAATAATTCTTCACTCACATTGTAGCTTGCACCAATTGTATATATTTCAGATTTGGCGATGTACCCAGCTCCACCTAGCTACACTTTGCTATATCAATGTTGTCCCTCACCACCGGGGTACTTCTCTACCAGATATATTTCAGGTTGGTATTTAGCTATTCATTCTTAGAAACTTTTATGTATTGGAACAACTTTAACTATATTAGGCAACATTGATTTTGTGAGAACGATGTAAATTATGTTCTTCCGCAATGTATATATCAATATCAATTCACCATAGTCTGCTGTCGTCGACTTCAGAGCTACCAACTAGTTCTGATGGAAGACTACGATAGCGATTATGTTGCATTGTTGCATATTATTTATAGGTTTTCTGAGCATAAAACTGTAGATAATTATGGCTTCTTTTTATTGGTTGTGCATACTTCTTTTATGATAGCACATGGGCCTTACTTATAGGGGGTTTTACCCCGACGAGTTTCCCATATATATGTTCATGCAATCAAACTGATTTCATGAAAAAATATAAATCCACCACCCGGTAATTAATACCATTACCAGGCAATGATTATAATCTAAACATATCCTGGAATAATTATATATTAGGATAACATTAAATGTTATGAGAATATATCAATCTACCAGAACATATACATACTATAGCATCATCAGACAATGACATCAATGTACCAACGAGTAGTGTCAGAGGCTTTCTCCCCGGAAAAATCCAGTGTACGGACCTTAGTCAAGTAACACTGAATGTTACTCATTAAAAGTTTCCTTTGTGTGAAGTGGTGAACGATCGAATAGAATACTGCTCTGAATATAAATATGACAAAATTGTCAGTAAATTATATTATATTTATATGAACAAATAAATAAAATATGAAATGAGATTCTGAACAGTATAAACTAAAGAGAAAACCTATGACTCTACCTCATTATTTTCGTCGGAAAGAAATCTACGAAGAATATTACAAGATTTGATGACTAATATCTTTTGTTACTGTTCAAACACATTTTTCTTCAGACCCAAAATCTCAATACTTTTGTGAAGATTTCTAGGAATAACACCTATTGTGGAAATAACAATCGGTAGAATAAATATTTCCTTCATTTTCCACAATTTTTTAACCTCGTCGCCAAGCATCATATATTTAGAAATTTTTTCATTGTATTTTTCTCGTAAAAACAACCTGATCCTGGATCGCAATAGCCAAGCCTTCTGTTCCAGCAAACAATTCTCCAGATACTAACCATTTATTCGATGCGATTTCATCAATATAACCATTTTTCAATTCTTTAGGGTGCTTTCCGTGTAATTCCTTCTGCATCCAACTGTCTCTTTTAGAATTATCATCAAATATATCAAAATCTACCTTTTGCATTGTCAAGTTCAGAGGTGTAAGTTTATAATCTGAAGCAACAACAATATCATGTAATTTAGACGTTCTCTGTTTATCATGAAAATGAGAATATATATATATATATATATATATATATATATATATATATATATATATATATATATATATATATATATATATATATATATATATATATATATATATATATATATATATATATATATATATATATATATATATATATATATATATATATATATATATATATATATATATATATATATATATATATATATATATATATATATATATATATATATATATATATATATATATATATATATATATATATATATATATATATATATATATATATATATAGTCGATTTTCTTAGTGTTCATATGAATTATTGAAAATATAATCTAGTTTTCGAAGAATGAAAATTTGTATTAAATAAATGGAAATAGTTCAAGTATCCAACGAATTGTTTGAATCATTACTGTCATGCCTCATTCCCTTGATTGTTGCAATGAATTTAGTGGGACAAACTGTCATGGCGATCGTTCAAGGAAGGTCGAAGATTTCGGTATTTCTGGAAAAAAACATTACTACGAGGGTGCGATGCCCTATTAGCATCAACATTGGACGTTCTATCACACTGATCTTGTAGGAATCTATATAAGGTGAAAAACTGTCATGGCGCTAGTTCGAAGAATCCATTAACTTCGGCAAATTTATTTTCATTTTACTGTGATAAAATCAAGCAGAATAAAATTAGCAACATCGATGGACGTAATAGCATGTTGATTATGAAAGTAAATATAAAGGTTGGACTTTTTATCATACTACGTATGAAACGCGAATACTCACTTGAGAGGAGGTCATATTGTATATGAATAATTTTTCTCAATTTTGAAGTTTCGGAAGATCTGGTGCCGCCCACCAGATATATGTGAACTTGACAAAGGAAAAATTATTCAAAAATCCGCAGATCAATAAATAATCCTCCCTGACAAGAGCTAGTTCTCGAATATGCCATGACAGTTTGTTCGCTTAAGTTTGTTGTAACAATCATTTGAATGAGGCATGACAGTTATGATTCAAACTATTAGTAGGATACTTGAACTTTGAGTTTTTCCGTTCGTTTCAGCAAATCATCGTTCTTAGCACAAGGACTTCAAGATTCATGAAACTTTCATGAGGTTCGTTCCTGCAAAACAAATAATTCAATATCTAGGAGTCTCGCCACATTAGGTAAGCTTTTCATGAAGATTATTCACGATCGAAATGAGTTTGCTAAAAAGCAGCCTCATCATTATTCCTAGTAAAAATGAAAGAGAAATAACAAAGTACTCGTCCGGTGGCCTCAAAATCGTCAGTCAGAAAACAAGACGTCAATTTCTGAAAAATTTGTTTCGATATTTCGAGACAATCTGGAAAACAAAACAGCAAATTGTGCTTCGTTAACATTTATTCCTCCCAATCAGATCATGATGTAGAAAAAACAGAATACTAAGAAAAAATTGACTAATAATCATATAACATGTTTTTGATGAATCCGAATTGATTTCTCGAATTTGCAATATGATTGAAGCTTTGATGAGAAATTCGGGTGATTGAGCGGAAATCGAACAGATACATATTCGAAATTTCTCTCTCTTACAAGAACAAACGGAACTTATTCGTTACACATGAGTAAGGAAATATCGGGAACAATTAGTTACGAAAAAACAATAAAATCAATATTGAATTCTGAAAAGTATTTTCATTATTCGAAATGCAACAACTGGAACGTCCTGAAACACATCTGCATGCAGTTTGAAATTGAATATTGGTATCTGAAGCTAAACGATTTCTGAAGTTTTGTTTCAACTCTTCTATTTTATTATTCCATTGTCTATATAATAAATTCTTGGCATAGCGGCAGAAAAAATGTCTAACGGGATTTAATCTTCTGAAGCAGGTGTCATCTCACTTTGTTCTAAAATACTAATCTTCTTTCGGGCGAGCGAATTCCATTCAAAAAACCTTTTACTATCTTCTCATTTATTGAATCATAATAAAGTTTACTACGAAGATATTTGTCAAAAATAATGTAGGTGGAAACACGACAGTCCAATAACGCGCACCAAAATTTGAATCAGTATCGCCCTTGTTGTTGAATACTCACTTGCCGATTGGGACTAACATCGGATCAGTAAAGTACATTATAGAGGTTGAATAATCCGTCACTGGTTACCCTCACTTTGTCAGTATATATGGTACACTGATAGAATTTGCAAAATGCTAACCATCGCTCACCAACCCAAGGCTGCAGAAACTAAGATTTTCTCATCTTATAAGTTTGAAATTATTTTTTTCAGCGGATTTGCGAAACCTTAGATTTGAGAATCGCACTCTGTGCTCCAAGTTGCAAACGTGAAATTGAGGTATTTGTAGTAACAGTTCCCAAGACTCCTAATATGACTTCTTCATTTTCTTGCGTATTTTATGTTTTCTTTTCGGGTGCTTTGAAACAGCCAGTGTTTATGAAAAAACACACGAGAAAACGAGATTCTTTGCCTTTCAGTGCGGAAAATTGATTTTTCCGCATGTCTGAACATTGAAAACTGTCTAATATTATAATATCTTACATTAAAACATAATATCCAACTGAGAATTTTTCTTTTCAAAAATATTATCATTTTTCGTGGTGACTTTCAGATATTTTTGCCTTTAATCATACTTCTTAACCAGTTTTAGTGCGAAAAAGTCAGCTTTGTCGCTACTGCGCTTGCGGGAAGAATGAAAATAAACATATAATATGTTAAACTACAAACATTAGAGCCAACTAAAGATTTTTCAACCCCAAAAAGTTTTTTAGTAACGATTTTCAGTTATTAATGCCATTACTTCACCTTATTTTTCCGCCAAATTTCTGCTTCATGAAAGTGAGATTATAACTTACAATGCGTACTTCTATTGTAATTCAATTATGTATGAAACCAAAATTGCAAAATATAGCTACTGCGTCATTAACATCGGGTTGTGCACTCATATTTGTTCGTTTCCGCACAGACGGACTAGGCAAGAAAAGGACATTCACCAGCGCAGACAGTTCCAAAAATGGTGGCCTGCTACATGGCTGCTCACTTCCTAATTTTCGCTTTCGCGTGATTTCTTGTACCCATTCCGTCTGCGTACATATGACGTCATATGAGTGCATATGATCGTTTATGTTTATGACGAGTTAGCGTATCCGAGCCGTAATTGCTTATACGTATTACATATATGGCATTCGACATATAAAGGCATAATATCTTGAATTGAATAGTACTAAATGCGCAACTCTCGAACTTTAATTGTTTTTTCACTACTATTAGGGGGCCTTGCGAATACTAAATCGGAAAATCTCAGGTAGTCAATTCCGTCACTATTGAAATTCGAATGTTGATTTATTACCGCTGTTATTGCCAACAAAATAAATGCGAATGTATTGTGCCTCGTTGTTTATATATTTATGCAATAACTGATTATTGGAATCGAATTATAGTTTCTATGAAAAATGAGTTCAACATGTTTCTATATTTTGTTTCATTTATTGATATTACGATAGACATTAGGAGCAACGTAGATCTGATACTATACACAGCAAAAAACAATTTTAACGCCATTAAAGAAATGACGAGTGATACCGTATTTTACAATCTCGGTTACATAATAATTTCAAGAAGTTTCGGGGAAATAAAAAGTAAATTGAATTTGCTACTTGAAAGCATAACCGAAAAAAATTGCAAATTCACCAAAAGTAGTCTAAGTTTCTCGCATAACCTGATATTATTCACTTAGTTGAATGTTCTATTTTGCAATTGTGGTTTCATAAATAATTGAATCTCTATGGAAGTACGTATTGTAAATACTAATCACAATTTCAGGAAGCAAACATTTGTCGGAAAAGTAAGATAAACAAAAAAATTACTGAAGATCGTTATTACATAATTTTTTGAAGGGTGCTAAGTGGCTAAGATTACGGTGAGGGCATTTCGACTTTCTAGACGAGGGGTATCCTTTGAATGCTAAATGAAATGTGATATTACAAACGAATGTGTTAATTTTCTTAACTCTTCTTTCTTTCTTGTATGCAAACGCTGTATTTATATGGAATGAGTTGATGAATGATACTTAAATTTCTGTCATTATAGTCGTAGTTCTTGGAATTTGTTGAAATATTTGGAAAACGGGAATCCTATTTCAAAAGTTTCATCCATCATCTATTCAAATCCAATAACATCTTGACTGAGTGCTTCAGAGTAATGTTATCAAGCAAATAGACTCACTCAAATGAGATGCCCATATATCTGTTCATGTTATTCATGTAATCAAATTGGTTCCATGAAAAATATAAACCCATCACTATGTTATATCCATATTATTGATTTACTGAATGTAATTCAATTATTGTTTTTATGTTATAAAGATGTTCTTAACTCACGAAAATAATAGAGCTTTCCAAGTGTCTTCTGTAAATTTTTGTATGACTTTTTCTTCATGCCAAATATTTCTATAATTCTGAAAAACTTTTGGAATTTTCAGATTTCATCGGCTAGTTTCATATATTTGTTCTCCATCCGTATCATGTTCAGGTCCACCAGAAGCTATTGAAAGGGGATTTTGAACGTCGGCTTAAGTTTTATTTATGGATATGGAAAATGATAGGATGAAATGAAAATTTTGGAGAAATATTATGTTCTTTGATGAATGCACTTTTTCAGCAACTCCCTAGTGCACCTTCTACTGCCATTGTGTAGAATTTTATGGACACACACACTCTTCTAATGAAACATTTGGCAGAGGTGGATTCCGATATTGGTCTGCAAGATCACCTGATTTAGCTCACCTTGACATTTTCCTATGGGACTATGTGAAGTGTATTTCGAACTCCGCCAACGACGGCTGACGATATAAAGAAGAGGATAAAAGAAGCATTTCGATCAGTAACACTGAAGACAGGTTAACATTGTGTATCGTTCATAATGAAGGTCATTTTGCACATCTTAAAATTGATATGAAAAGTCTTCCGACCTCTATTTACAAATATTTCGTTTTTACTATTAGGTTTGAGGTATGAATTGATGTGATCTCATGAACTCGAATTTTTTGTCAATTTTTTTAGTCAATAGTTGTTAGGAGATTACGATTCATGACAATCAAAAACAAGAATGGTTGTATCTAATTCGTTTCTTATCTTCTGAGGCAACAATCGGTTCAAATAATAATTGCAGTTAAAAATTGGAATATTTCTTTAAATTCGATAGAAATTGGCTTAACTCTAGAACAGGGCTGCTCAATCAGTCGATCGCGAGTGCTTTTTGAGTAGATCTCGAGAAAAAAAAATATATATATATATATATATATATATATATATATATATATATATATATATATATATATATATATATATATATATATATATATATATATATATTTTGAAAAGGAGGATTTACAAAAATTTGAATAATTGTTCTTACAATAAATGCTTATATCTATAATTTTGGTGTGTGTCAGAAAAAGCACGAGTGTGAGCTCAGGAAATGTAACAGGGGAACCATACTTTCTTGTATATGATTCATTAAACGAGTGAAAAAACCTGAGGAAAAAACTCGTACTAGAAGTCAATACCACGTCAATACAAAGTTTATTATTAAATAGTACAAAATGATAGCATCGAAGAAATCTAAACCGTATCATTTTAATAACGATTGAGAGGAAGCATTTTCCTTCTGTATGGTGAAGGATAAGTGCATTTGTCTTATTTGTCGTGTGTCAGTTGCAATTCCTCATAGTGGTAACTAGAAGAGGAATCATAAAACGGTTCATGAAAATTATTAAAAGGATTTTCTGCCACTGAGTGAATTGAGAAAACGAAAAGTACATTTTGATATCTTGTTTGAAGAAAGAACAAACCATGTGCTCAAGACCAGCCAACCAATCAAATGCTGCTTCGATCGCGTCATTTGAAATAACTCATATATTAGCGAAACAAAAGAAACCGTTCGAAGATGGATCGAATTTTAAGAAAGTATTCATTGAAGCAGGTTGAGGCTATATCTGGAGATCTTAAAAATAAAACAGAAATCATGTAGGTTATTAGAGAACTTCAGTCATCCCGTCCAACTGTTATAGGACGTATTGAATTCATGAATCAGGACATGGCAGATAATCTAAGACATTATATCATGAAATGTACATATTTTTCTTTACAGTTCGATAAATCCACCAGTATGACAGACGCTTGCCAGCTGTGAATTTTTATTCGGATGGTATTCAATGATGGCTAAGGAAGAATTTTTGACAATCATTCCTCTGAAGGGAAAGGCCCTTAGCGAAGATATATATGACGTTTTTTTCAATTTTGTAGAGAACTAAAAGCTACCAATATATAAATTAGTGTACATTACAACCGATAGAGCACCAGCAATGACTGGAAATAAAAACGGTTTTGTGGTATTGTGTCGAGCAAATAAAGATATCCCTTCATTTTCTTCATTCCACTGCATTTTACATCAAAAATTTTCTGTTCAAAAGTTTTGAACAAATAGGAAATTATGGGCATTATAACAAAAATTGTGAAGTCCATCCGTGCACGTAGCTTGCAACGGCGGCTCTTGAGTTGCAGTTAGAAGATAGTGAGTCAGCTCAATACGCTGATTCAGTTCTTCACACGGACGTCAGGTGGTTGAGTCGCGGAAAATTCCTAGAAAGGTTTCAAGAACTATTGCCCGAAATATATGCTTTTCGAGACGAAAGAGGTAATGACACTCAGATGTTGAAAAACGAAAAATGGCTGAGTGATTCGGCATTTCTGACTGAATTCACAATGCACTTAAACACCATTTACTTGGAGCTTCAAGGTGAGGAGAGATGATTACCGCACTAAACGCATTCAAAACTAAATTGCAACTCATGATAGATCAACTAAAAAGAAAGCATTTGAAACATTTTCCGTCTCTGAAAGCAAGGATTACCCAGTTGAATTATGATACGAATAAGGCTGAATTATCAAATATTTTGGGACAATTCGAAATGCATTTTTATGAATGCAGTAAATTGGCTAATAAAGCATTATTTATGAGTTATCCTTTCTCATGTGAAATCATCGAGGAATTAGCTACTGAAATAGCAAGTCAGTTTAATATGAACTTTTGTTCTGTTGAAATTGAGTTGGTGTATATTATATCAATCTCGAAGCTTCAGCATCTAATACAAATTTCTGGTGTTATATCTGAAGATAAATATCCGAATCTAAGACAAATCGCCCTTTATCTGACGGAAATGTTTGGGTCAACTTACTTGTGCGAGACTGCATTTTCTGAATTGAAGATAATTGAGTCAAAATATCGCAATCGACTAATTGACTACCCTATGTCATCATGCTTGCTATTAGCACTTAGTACTTTTCCTTCTCATGAAAGATTGCTGAGGACATGCAGTGCCACGCTTCATCATCTAAAGTCACTCCTTAGTTGAGTTTAACACCTTATGTAGCTCTTTTGTTTTTTAACAACCAGTTAACTCGCAAGTTTGAATAACTATGAGTTTTTTCATTGATAATGTAGAGAAGAACCTAACTAAATCTAACCCAAACCTTGACTAAAATAATATATATTGTGCGGAAAGCTGATATCTATATATGATACGGTACACCCTACCTAGGTAGGTAGGTAGAGTGTATCTTGCATGTACGACAACCCTGCATCACAAATACTTTCAGCTTCTCAGAGTCGATCGAAAGTAGTCTGAAAATATTGAGGTAGATCGCCAGTAGTTCAATTTTGAATATCTTCGAAACCGTCAGAAATAGTTATAGGAAAACTAGGTACAATTCGAAAGTATTAAGATGAACCACCTATTGGACGTCTTAGATATAGGATATGCCATTTAAAAAAACAGTGAAATGAGATTTGAATGAGTCCGAACATCAAAAAACCATTTTTGAACACCCTGTGTAACATAAATAAAATGTGTCATATGTTCAAACAACAAGAATTACTATCAGGAAAGTGCTTTGTGATCAATATTGAGGGCACAAAAATTTCTTTTTCAAAGTCCTCAAATTTCAAAAAATGTCAAATATATTGGAAAGTCTTCAAGATAGGTCTAAAGAATTTCTACCAAAATCACCTTCATTTTTCCTCACAAACTCAAAAATTAAACACAATATAAGGGTGTCCAATTCAAAAAATATAACTTCGGTAACATTACTATGGAACACCCTGTATTGTCTGAAATATGTTTAGTTTTTTGTCACCACAGCACAACATATTACTCCGCAGAAAAAATTCAAAATCGGCCATAAAATATTCCTAATCCTCTATCGTATATGTTTATCCCACCAAAAACATTCTGTAAAATACTAGCCAAGTCTCAATGAAGCTGCTTGTTTATCTCTGAAAAGTAATGAAATCTAGACAAAAACATGCCAAGTCTAGGTTTCCATATTGCGATTTCTAAATTATTATAGTTGATGTTGTGTAACTTGGCCGTTGAACATTCTCAATACGTTACTGGGTTAGTACAAGTCAATTTCGTTTACACGTACTGTTATATCTCTTGTAACTACCTATGTTTGTAAAGCGATATAATAGCCCATACTGGTATTGCTAAGTATTATTGAAATATGCAGTTTTATCGAGCCTACAATTGACTGATTATTCAATCAACGTTTTTCAAGTGGCAATTTTCCATCGTTTATAGGTAGCGATTCTGGGGACAGATTGGTGCAATGGTGTCATGGAGCACCTGGCTTTGTACCCTTATGTACTTTTCGATAGTCAAGTCACACAACATTAACTATAATAATAAAGAAATCGCAATAAGGAACCTTAGACTTGGCACGGCCTTGTCTAGATTTCATTACGTTTAAGAGATAAATTAGTAGCTCCATCGAAACTTGGCTAGTTTTTTATAGAATATTTTTGGTGGGATTCCACTTCTTTTTGTGGAAACGTGAGCATATTGATTTGCGTAATCGACAATTTTTGTTCTTTTTAGGAGTAGTTTTTATTATCACAAATCTTTCTTCTCTTTTTTTTCCGGTTCTGATTCTTGTACATTAGCAAGAGTTTTTCGGTTTGCTAATTCGCAATTTTTTTTTGTAATCTTATAAGTATAAATATAAAAGTCAATCTAGTCTCATCCAAAGTTTTCCTTGAATTTCATTCATATGTGTTTTAATTGCAGAAGAGGGTAGATTGAATTAGAATGTGTCCCACTATGCTGGATTTCTGCAATGACAGTCGATTTTTTTCAGCTCAGACCAGCTGAAGGTTCTTCATCAGATACTTCAGACCTTCGGTTTTTGTCAAATGGACCACCAAGTTGAATATTTTTCGTAAAGGAGGATTGTCGATCTCAAATAGTTTGATTGAGCTCTTGTGTTTTCTAATCAGAGTGAATAGGTACCTCAGATCTTCGATTATCCTAGTATTTGTAGTTTTTTTCTTCATATTGCCATTAAACTCTAACTCTGTACCAAATTTCGGCTCTCTGAGCTCATGGAAAGTACTAGTTTTTTTCTGATGATCATGAGTGAAACTTGAAATTTCGAATATTTAGTACGTGATTCTAACTTATTGGATGGCGAAAATTTCTGTCTTCTAGAAAATTATCCAGAGGTTCTCCAATGGGGACTTGAAACCGCGGCGAAAAGGCTCCAGTAAAGAATGGTACGGCAGTGTTTGCTTCGAGCTCGACTTGGCTATATACTATCTATATACACATATATAATTTTTTTATAATCAGAATGAAATTGAGACAGTCGATGCAAATCGCATTCCGAAGACCGGTTTCGAATTTTCTGGATTCGGTTTATTTGCCGTGAAGAAATAATGACCGATATGTATAATGAAAATGAATGATAATTCTCTCACTTCTCCATTGATTTCATGTATACATGTATATAGAATAACTGATCAACTCAACGATCGATTGTTTCACGAGCATTAAATATTAATAATGGAGGTGAAACAAGCAAGACTTGCGAAAAGTAGGAGTCATTTGCATTAATCAGTTTCCGAACTTCTCTCATTTTCACTTATAACATTAAATACTCTCGATAAACGTTGAGTATTAACCATCATAACTATTTTGGGCGGCTCCTTCAATATAGAAGTATTTGTAAATTTTGGCTGGAATTTTTCAAGTCCCCAATTGTTTATTAATAGGAAACTTCATAGGCTTTTAAGATCTTAACTTTTCGGAAAATCTACCAAAGAGTAAATTGAACTAAATTCGATGTTATTTTTGGCTTTACTGGGTCTTTGAATAATATCAACCCTGAGCGTTACCGTATAATTTCTCTAATGTCAGAAATCCACGCCATATCCTACAACGTCCACCTTGTGCAGCTTGGTACGTTTTGGGCCACCGAACAACAATTACCAGTTAATATCGTTGGGTCAACTGTAAGCTTCCATGATTTTCCTACACCGCCCCTACGTGCAAACAGGTATTTATGGGCTTGGAAGTTTTAGAAAGGATTCTGTATGAAGCCATAATTCCTGATTCCGCTGAATTACATCTGATTTTTAGAATTAATGCATACCTAGTATCTAGTCAAAAACGAGATAACCAGTGAAAAAATTCATATATTTTTGGAAGTTTTTGAATTGGTTCCTTTAAACTTTGGTTATTATAATTCGAAGGCACCCAACGAAAAGGTGGAAGCTCGAGGAGGTAGAGAGTTTTGAAAGGATTGCTTCTTTCGATCATAGGGGTGATTAAGTGGAAAGCTTTCATCGTAATTTTAGTCCCCTGTCACCGCTCCTACTCCCCCAACATCACAGAACGTATTTCTTCACATCTTATTTTTTCATGCTAGTCGGATTGCCGTCAAAATTCTGAAAATAATTATGAACACTGTTGATCACTTTCCAAATTAGGCAGAATTTTAACGTAATCATTGTGGCCCCACAAGGGCACCAAAAAAATTTTTACCTACGCTCAATGGATGTCAAAGAAGAAAACTTTATCGCTACTGTGCTCGCGAGAAGAATGAAAATAGACATATACTATGTTATATTACAAAAATAAAAGCCAACTGAAGATTATTTAATTCCAAAAATTTTTTAGTAACGATTTTCAGATACTGATGTCAGGATCAGGCAAACAGGCGTCATTAAGGGAAAAAGGCAAGGAAAACTCACCCAGCTCGTCTCAACTTGCTTGGTTATAATACAACGTCTTCCTGGATGTCGGAGTTTTTCATGGTTGCTTAAACCTGCAAACGGAAATAATCAGGATCCGGGAGAGATCGAGAATATTAGGAAAATCGGTTTTATTGTCAGAAATTAATTGTCGTATCATCGACAAGCTGATTCAAGTTGCGGCTGATCGCAAAAGCCTTCGTTTGTCTTCCTGCTTCTTTGGTCCTTTTTGAGTGTCGGACACACTTAAGTCTCCCATTATGATCACCTGAGTAGCGAATGCTGAATATTATCGTGTCTACCTTGTCCTCTAGATACTGAAACAGTCTACAGTAGATGTGATCGTAAGGGCATCGATACAGACAACAAAGATACATGTTCTGTTATATAAACAGATTTTGAATCAAGTAATGAGTCATCCTCCAACGAAACTTCTCTTCAGAATGCGACATTCAATGTGGAAAAGACACAAAGCTCTCCTTTGAACTGAAACCTTAGATCTGACTGGCAGTAAATATAATGAGGTATTCAATATTTATAGATGCAAATATGATAAGGCGTTCAGTATATTGTGCACTGGATATAAAAATGCGATTTTAATGAGCTCACAAGGATGAATGAAATCCTTCTAATAACTGGTTGATATGTGGGGAAATGTCTGCTGAAGCAGAAGACCTACCAATTTCTATCAAAGGTCATTTTATTCTAACAATAAATATTGGAACAATACATCCTCGAGTATAATTGAGAGAAATTGTTGTTTATATACAGTTTTAGATATAACACCGCGGCCAATACTTACTCCTTCAGATCATTGGAAGACACAAATGCCGTAGCAAATATAGTTCAGTTCAATTTGCAAGAGAATGTGAACTCATTCTTTGGAGACAAACTTTGAGAAAATGACAAATATACATTTTTTTTGACAACATAATTGTTCGCAACAGCTTCAGACATCATACTTATGGTAAATTAAACTAAAATAAAAGAGAACGGTACCACTCTGGTCGCCCAGTGAAGCCAGATAATGCTATAGGCTCTGTGAATTGGTCACTTGTGACTAATTGACTAAGACTAAGGTTGCTTGACAGAAAGTTCAGCCTCCAGAGTGGGGGGGCCAAAATTATCCAGAGGTAAACTTGTTCTAAAGTCGGATCTCCGAAGGAAACTGGCTCGTAGGACTTATGATGGTAATACGACTAACAACGGTCCTCTGGCGGACGCATGGCTTCTCCGAGAATACGAGGAGAGAAGCAAATTTGTTAACAGGTTTTGCATCATAAGAAGACAAGGATTCACCAACATGAATGTGAGTACACAATATCGACCCTCACAAGACACGCAAGCTAACAACAGACAACAACTGTCTTTGTTTCGTTAGCTATGAGTGGCACGCAAGGTTTCAGTTCAAGGGAGAGCTTTGTGTCTTTTCAGATTGAATGTCGCAATTATATATATATATATATATATATATATATATATATATATATATATATATATATATATATATATATATATATATATATATATACAGGGTTTTACCCCGAAGAGTTGCCCATATATCTGTTCATGCAATAAAACTGATTTCATGAAAAATATAAATCCACCACCCGGTAGTTAATACCATTGCCAGGCCATGATTATAATCAAAACATATCCTGGAGTAATTATATATTAGGAAAACATTAAATGTTATGAGAATATATCAATCTACCCGAATATATACATACTAAAGCATCATCAGACAATGATATCAATGTACCAACGAGTAGTGTCAGAGGCTTTCTCCCCGGAAAAATCCAGTGTACGGACCTTAGTCAAGTAACACTGAATGTTACTCATTAATAGTTTCCCTTGTGTGAAGTGGTGAACGATCGAATAGAATACTTTTCTGAATTTAAATATGACAAAATAGTCAGTTAATTATATTACATTTATATAAATAAATAAATAAAATATGAAATGAGATTCTGAGCAGTATAAACTATAGAGAAAACCTATGACTCTACCTCATTATTATTTTCGGAAAGAAACCTACGAAGAATATTACAAGTCTTGATTCAATCTGAAAAAGACACAAAGCTCTCCCTTGAACTGAAACCTTGCGTGCCACTCATAGCCAACGAAACAAAGACAGTTGGTGTCTGTTGTTAGCTTGCGTGACTTGTGAGGGTCGATATAGTGTACTCACATTCATGTTGGTGAATCCTTGTCTTCTTATGATGCAAAACCTGTTAACGAATTTGCTTCTCTCCTCGTATTCTGGGAGAAGCCATGCGTCCGCCAGAGGACCGTTGTTAGTCGTATAACCATCATAATTCCTACGAGCCAGTTTCCTTCGGAGATCCGACTTTAGAACAAGTATACCTCTGGATAATTTTGGCCCCCCCACTCTGGAGGCTGAACTTTCTGTCAAGCAACCTTAGTCTTAGTCAATTAGTCACAAATGACCAATTCACAGAGCCTATAGCATTATCTGGCTTCACTGGGCGACGAGAGTGGTACCGTTCTCTTTTATTTTAGTTTAATTTACCATAAATATGATGTCTGAAGCTAATGGGATATACTGCAATGTTGCGAAAAATTATGTTGTCAAAAAAAATGTATATTTGTCATTTTCTCAAAGGTTGTCTCCAAAGAATGAGTTCACATTCTCTTGCAAATTGAACTGAACTATATTTTCTACGGCATTTGTGTCTTCCAATGATCTGAAGGAGTAAGTATTGGCCGCGGTATTATATCTAAAACTGTATATAAACAACAATTTCTCTCAATGATACTCGAGGATGTATTGTTCCAATATTTCTTGTTAGAAGAAAATGACCTTTGATAGAAATTGGTAGGTCTTCTGCTTCAGCAGACATTTCCCCACATATCAACCAGTTATTGGAAGGATTTCATTCATACTTGTGAGATCATTAAAATCGCATTTTTATATCCAGTGCACAATATACTGAGCGCCTTATCATATTTGCATCTATAAATATTGAATACCTCATTATATTTACTGCCAGTCAGATCTAAGGTTTCAGTTCAAAGGTGAGCTTTGTGTCTTTTCCACATTCAATGTCGCATTCTGAAGAGAAGTTTCGTTGGAGGATGACACATTACTTGATTCAAAATCTGTTTATATAACAGAACATGTATCTTTGTTGTCTGTATCGATGCCCTTACGATCACATCTACTGTAGACTGTTTCAGTATCTAGAGGACAAGGTAGACACGATAATACTCAGCATTCGCTACTCAGGTGATCATAATGGGAGACTTAAATGTGTCCGACACTCAAGAAGGACCAAAGTAGCAGGAAGACAAACGAAGGCTTTTGCGATCAGCCGCAACTTTAATCAACTTGTCGATGATACGACAATTAATTTCTGACAATAAGAAAATTAAAATTCTGCCTAATTTGGAAAGTGATCAACAGTGTTCGTGATTATTTTCAGATTTTTGACGGCAATCAGAATAGCATGAAAAAATGAGATGTGAAGAAATACGATACGACAATTAATTTCTGAGAATAAAACCGATTTTCCTAATATTCTCGATCTCTCCCGGATCCTGATTATTTCCGTTTGCAGGTTTAAGCAACCATGAAAAACTCCGACATCTAGGAAGACGTTGTATTATAACCAAGCAAGTTGAGACGAGCTGGGTGAGTTTTCCTTGCCTTTTTTCCTTAATGACGCCTGTTTTCCTGATCCTGACATCAGTATCTGAAAATCGTTACTAAAAAATTTTTGGTATTAAATAATCTTCAGTTGGCTTTTATTTTTGTAATATAACATAGTATATGTCTATTTTCATTCTTCCCGCGAGCGCAGTAGCGATAAAGTTTTCTTCTTTGACATCCATTGAGCGTAGGTAAAAATTTTTTTGGTGCCCTTGTGGGGCCACAATGATTACGTTAAAATTCTGCCTAATTCGGAAAGTGATCAACAGTGTTCATGATTATTTTCAGAATTTTGACGGCAATCAGAATAGCATGAAAAAATAAGATGTGAAGAAATACGTTCTGTGATGTTGGGGGAGTAGGAGCGGTGACAGGGGACTAAAATTACGATGAAAGCTTTCCACTTAATCACCCTAATGATCGAAAGAAGCAATCCTTTCAAAACTCTCTACCTCCTCGAGCTTCCACCTTTTCGTTGGGTGCCTTCGAATTATAATAACCAAAGTGTAAAGGAACCAATTCAAAAACTTCCGAAAATCTATGAATTTTTTCACTGGTTATCTCGTTTTTGACTAGATACTAGGTATGCATTAATTTTAAAAATCAGATGTAATTCAGCGGAATCAGGAATTATGGCTTCATACAGAATCCTTTCTAAAACTCTCAAGCCAATAAATACCTGTTTGCACGTAGGGGCGGAGTAGGGAAATCATGGAAGCTTACAGTTGACCCAACGATATTAACTGGTAATTGTTGTTCGGTGGCCCAAAACGTACCAAGCTGCACAAGGTGGACGTTGTAGGATATGGCGTGGATTTCTGACATTAGAGAAATTATACGGTAACGCTCAGGGTTGATATTATTCAAAGACCCAGTAAAGCTAAAAATAACATCGAATTTAGTTCAATTCACTCTATGGTAGATTTTCCGAAAAGTTAAGATCTTAAAAGCCCATGAAGTTTCCTATTAATAATTATAAACAATTGGGGACTTGAAAAATTCCAGCCAAAATTTACAAATACTTCTATATTGAAGGAGCCGCCCAAAATATTTATGATGGTTAATACTCAACGTTTATCGAGAATATTTAATGTTATAAGTGAAAATGAGAGAAGTTCGGAAACTGATTAATGCAAATGACTCCTACTTTTCGCAAGTCTTGCTTGTTTCACCTCCATTATTAATATTTAATGCTCGTGAAACAATCGATCGTTGAGTTGATCAGTTATTCTATATACATGTATACATGAAATCAATGGAGAAGTGAGAGAATTATCATTCATTTTCATTATACATATCGGTCATTATTTCTTTACGGCAAATAAACCGAATCCAGAAAATTCGAAACCGGTCTTCGGAATGCGATTTGCATCGACTGTCTCAATTTCATTCTGATTATAAAAAAATTATATATGTGTATAAAGATAGTATATAGCCAAGTCGAGCTCGAAGCAAACACTGCCGTACCGTTCTTTACTGGAGCCTTTTCGCCGCGGTTTCAAGCCCCAATTAGAGAACCTTTGGATGATTCTAGATTACAGAAATTTTCGCCATCCAATAAGTAACAATCACGTACTAAATATTCGAAATTTCAAGTCTATAGGCCATTTAGTTCCGAAGTTAAGCGAAAGCAAAATTTCGCATTTACGACACACACTCACTCACTCACTCATGATCTTCAGAAAAAAACTAGTACTTTCCATGAGCTCAGATAACCGAAATTTGGTACAGAGTTAGAGTTTAATGGCAATAGGAAGAAAAAACTACAAATACTAGGATAATCGAAGATCTGAGGTACCTATTCACTCTGATTAGAAAACACAAGAGTCCAACCAAACTATTAGAGATCGACAATCCTCCTTTACGAAAAATATTAAACTTGGTAGTCCATTTGTCAGAAACCGAAGGTCTGAAGTATCTGATGAAAAACCTTCAGCTGGTTTGAGCTGAAAAAAATCGACTATCATTGCAGAAATCCAGCATAGTGGGACACATTATAATTCAATCTAGCCTCTTCTGCAATTAAAACACATATAAATGAAATTCAAGGAAAACTTTGGATGAGACTAGATTGACTTTTATATTCATACTTATAAGATATATATATATATATATATATATATATATATATATATATATATATATATATATATATATATATATATATATATATATACTACTGCTAGTGTTTCACTGAAAATGATTGTGTATATTTAGTTGCAATAGGAGTTTCATTACTATCATAATTTCATATAATGATGTATTATTATTATTATAGTTCGCTACTATATTTTGAGCATGTATGCGGCAAATTATGAATCGATCCACATTTACACGTGGCGTTTACTTAGAGCTCAAGTAGTCCTAGAACTGAGCAGAGTTGGACATGTCACCTTTCGTAACATTCAAATGAGAATCTGTATTTTACAACTTGCTGTCAGTTGGTTCAATCCAAAAAAGGATAGACTGTAGGAAATCAGTTGTAATTTTTCTTCGAGCAATATATTCCTTGAATATATAGAGGGAATATTCAACTCATACCAGATAGTTGCCAAATCTGCGAAATTTTTAAAGAAATCCAAAATTTAGTGAGATGTGATTCAAAATGTCCTACTTATATATTTGTCGGCTAGTACACTTTTCTCATCGTGTAATCTCTGCTTCCAGCCAATATGATATTAGTTTGGGTGGATTTCATATAAATCAAATCATCGAAGGTTGAAATATGTTCGGTAGAAACATTTTGTTCTGAACAAGTCTTTATTGGTGGCGTTGTTATACATTTCGCTGATTAAATCAGATCAATTGATTCTTCCGTTATCCGTAGCTCAACATTTTATGTTAATTTCCGTAACTGTGATGTCAAATATGATTGAAGCTCTTCTACGTTTGATACATAGTGGATGATTTCTCCGGTGTTATGAAGAGGTTTCGGTTTTCTAATCGAGCATTTAGTCTTGAAATTGAAGCTGTCACGTGTTACAAATCTGTTCCTTTAATCATCAGAGTGAGACAATCTGCGTATTGGACGGGTTTGACTACATCATTCAATAATTCTTGGGCGTAATAATAAAGTGGTTAAACAGTATTAGGTTAGATTTTATTTGAGATCTAGTTTATGTAATCTAGCACATATGAAATGTTTTCTTTTAGAAAATAGTTTTATTATGGCTTGAAAGATCTCAGTAGATTAACCCGATCATAAGCTTTTATGTTATCTAGAAAGCCTTTGATTGCATATTGTTCAAGTAAGGCTCCGTAAATGAATATTAATATGAAACGATAAACGATCTGTCACATCTGAATCAATAAATGACTTTCACACCAGTGGTTCGATTATCGCTCTCTCAAAGATTGAAATGGAAGTTCCTCATTTGTGAGGATCTAGAAATTGAATAATATGCAAAGAGAATTCAAAACTTCATTCATGCGAACGGGTTTGGAATTTTTAACTTGATCCAGGTATGATTTCTCATGAGTTTCCACAGTTATGGAAGAAGGTAATGTTCATAGTATAGCTATCTCATCAGTTTATATGATACAGTTTGCACTTAGGAGGCCTTCTTTTTGAAAGAGATCTCCGTGCTGAGCTTGCTATCGCGTCTCATATCTCATACTCGACTGCATACTTATATTGAGATACATTTAAAGTATATGTGTCCCAGTTTATTTCGTTGTCAGTATTGTAAATTCTGGTGGTTAGTTGTTATCCAGATCCATTATCGAGTAAGTTAGAAGCGACCAAATATATTTCAGTGCTATATCGTTTGAATTTAGTATTATTCGACAGTGTCGTCATTTGGGCAAACAAAGGTTTATTCCTTCACAAATTCGTCCACAGGCTACGACTAAAAGAGTATGCACGATTTTAAGGAATGATTTTTTCAGTCATTTTATAACGGAAAGTTCTCATAAACGTATGTCACAAACATTTTGTTATCGATCTGTGTAGAAATATTTATATTTTCCTACAGTTTTCGAAATTTTCAATTCAAATTTAAAACATGGGTGCCTTTCTGTCCACATTATTAGATCACTCAATAGGTTATGAAAGTCCACTCGGTGATATTTCCTCTGAGGCCTCGCAAACTTTTTCTGCGCCCCTAGTGAAAAAATGAAAATAAATCTTTATACAATTTAAGAATTCTTCTGTCACTAACATGTGAGAATAATAATCGTACTGTAAAGCTAATCAATATTCTTTCAATGAAAAAGCAGACTAGATTATATTTCTTCAATTTTACAAAGCAAATGAAATCAGGTACTCAAAAGGTCCACGTTCAGCCAGTACATGGAGGTGAGATGTCAGCGCATACATTTATTTGGTTTCTTCAGTCTATTTCTTGAACGAGAGTACTTTAAACCAAAGTTGTTTCGAAATCGTGCGACAGGAAATGCAGGTCTTCATGCAATGAGTTAATTGAATGAATGGTTTCAAGGTTGGAATTGTAAACTGAAACTTTTCGAGTTAATGCTTTTGCTCTTTGTAAATTCCACATCTAAGATAATTCCCCAACTGGAGAAAACTTGAGTTAAGCATATCGTTGACACTCCTGATCTATAATAAAGTTAAAAATCTTTTAGAAAAACTTTACCATCTTCTAATAATTTGTTTATTAACCTGAATCTTTCATTTATAAACAGAGTTATCAGCCCATAATGTACATGAACACCTAAAGCTAGTTTCGCACAAAGCGGGACAAATTACCCATACGGAACAGTTCACACGACCTTTAACCTTCTGCAATAACCATTGCTAATGCAGCAATTATGAGCATATTTGTGCACCAGACGTATTGCCCCTTGACAGATCATTATGTTCCGCCCAACTATGATATGATATTCTCTGGTCCCATTCAATCCTTTCTCATCTCCTAGTTATTTCTTGGTACATTTACTTCTTTCTTCAATTAGGAATCTATTGAAGGAAATATGGGGCGTAATTTTCTAATGATATACTGGTATTAATCAATGAAACACAAAATATTTATTTTTGATCTAAATTAGGTGTATCGCCTTCAAAGTAGGCCCTTTCCGAAATAATACATTTTCGCCAACGAATAATCCAATCATCAATGTATTTTCACTTGCTTTTTTCGGAATCGACTTCAGTTTTCGGTGTGAATACCTTTTTATGTCTTCTACCGATGCAAAATGGGTACCTCGAAGTGTAAATAAAATCGCCAAAATTGAGTTTACGCGATTTGGATATGTTTCGTTTAAATACTGAAGTCATCTTATACAATAAATTGTCAAGAGTCTTATAGTGCAAAAATGATATCGACGCTCTGAAACGTAGAGAAATAGGATTAAGTACAACTGGCAGCTCTACGTTTAGAAACTGAGAGTATGTATCTTTATCTCATCTAGGTGCAAAAAAATATGGGCTAATGAAGTGACCCGAAGTCCATCTTATATGTTGCCGATTTTTTCTGATGGCATGCTCCACCTATAACTTGTGTATTTTCTCCAGGGCATACGTGATTATTATGGTGATTTATAATAGCTTCCCTAGAAAAACTCGCTATGTCTGTAAATGAAACACGCTTCAGAAATTCCGGCTGCTATCTAATCATCCCTAACATTCAAAGTGAAAAAGCAAAATGATTAGGAACATCACAAGTTAACAGTACCTGGACTCGATCTTCATGATACGGATATGAGAGCTGTTCCTTGAAGATGCCAATCGATTAACATGTTGCTGAAAGAAAATAGTGAGGCAGATTTAATATATATAAATGATATCCAACAATAATGAAACATAAATATTCCTGAAGCTTTAAGTAAAACTTACTTGAGGAAGATAACGCTAGTCTTCTATGACTCTCAAGGTTTTGATTCAAATAACACCTTCATTCCTGACCACGTCACGGACGTGAATATCGTCACTAATCGATTCATCGGAGTGGAACAGCCTTCGCTGTTGATTCAATAGCCTGGTATTTCTTTCTTCACTTTGCGTTTTTAGCCTTCCTTATAGCCAGATGGGAATTCACGGCTTTACTTGAAAATCAAGCTGCTTGACTTAACCAAAAATCCAGTCAAGCATTTGTTTTCAAAATACAAGTCAAGTAAGCTTTAAACAAAAGCTTAAAGATTCAAACGTCCTGAATAGCAACACTTGAAAGCAATTGCAATAAATGTAGAACTTTCTCTTATATTAAATAAAAGCAAGAATAGAGGTTTGAGTGATACTGAATATTTGATCGGGAAACATCAAAATGAAATTCAATGTAGGTAACTGAAAATAATTCATTAGGTTGTTGAAGTAAACACAAATACGGAACAAGAGTGAAGAGAAAAGTATATTTCCAAATAGAATACATCGATAGCATCACAAAAGCAAAATAAATAAATTCTTTATAAAACAACTTAAATAAACTTCTGTGAAAATGAAAACAACTGAATTAAACTACTGTGAATAGAAAGGAATACCAACATCGAAACTTACGTGAAAATTAATGAGACTGAAGTAAACTGCATTCCCTCTTCTTCAGATAGTTCGCCAAAATTGAAAATATAACTTTTGACGTTCTCCATCACTCTAAAATGTTCTCCGAGCTTACTACACAGGAGTTACTCAGGCATTTATCTATCTCATCTCATTACATATCATCATTCTATGTGGACATAAAAGACTTTTTGCATAGACCTAGTAGGTCTATCTTGAATTGATTCAACTTCAAGTCACTGCATTGGCCCTGCTTCGATGCAGCAGTTCTTGGTAAAAGATGTGGGCATCGGTTGGGCGTAAAATATTTTGTTTCATTGGTTTCCTCGAAGTTAGAAATCGCTTTAACTTGCCATTCCTTTCCCCAATTAGAATTTAAAAATGTTTCCATATTATGGCGAGGGTCCATGATCAAAACCACACAGTACACCAACATACTTTCTCTTATAATGTTCAACAGTTTTATCCCTGGCCTCCCGCATGCTAAGTTTCGATCTTTAATTGGTTTCATATCTTTCTAGTTGATTTTTCAGCTCGATAACCCAGTTTCCTATTTATCTAGGAGCATGTTGATGTCAATAGCAACAAGAAGAAGTGCACAGTAGGTTGTGTCTTGTGATAATATCGAAAAAGTTTCGAGAATTTGAAGTCGTCTTTACATTTTCTTTATCAATTACCTTGTGTGTGTCAACTTGAATAATTTCAAATCAGTTGTTTAAGTATTATCGCAAAATAATGGCCGTTTATATTCGAATTCCACTGCAACATTTCGAAGGAGGAATTTCAGCGGGTCTCATCAAGATTTGGCATCGTCATTCGCAGAATTATTTCGTAGATTCTCTGAATTTTCCTTCCTGTCCAATTTTCGGGAAACTCTTCCTCATCTCCATCCGTGTCAGATGAATTTTTTGCAATATGACTGTCCTTGTTGTTATTTTGGGGATCAATCAACAGAGAAGAATTGCGACGAAGTGGGGCAGTTTGAAGAATATTTATCAGGTTCTTCTTTATAAAAATGAAATGGACCAGTCCGAGATTTTTGTCTCATAAAGTAGTCGATGAAATTATTCTTTTCTACTCTATAGGTATTAGAGGTTAATATTTTTGAGAGAAATCTTTCTTGGTTGATACCTAGACCACCTTGTGTAAAACAAAGTTCCCCTTCTGTCTTCAAAAAATTATAGCACACATTCATATGAAAAAAGGAGAAGTGGATTAAAAATGGACACCATGTATGTGATTTCAGAAAATAACGTTTTTTGTATGAAAAAATGTTCAGAATGAAAGAGAATTCTTGATCAACCTTTTCGTTGATGTTGTTGCCACTTGATAGGCTTCCTGAGTGCTTGCAGCAGAAGTTAGCTGTTCCTGCTCTGCTGAATCTCCAAAGAGCGTTTTGTAAACCTCAACATGCTTCATTTTCAAATACATCTTCAGCGACGTGGTTGCATAGTTCTTCATTTAGAAATTTGATGCTTCAAACTTGCATAGATTACACTTATGTGTTTTTGTTATTGGTTATCAATCTGTTGAGACTATATCACTATAAGAATGCTATGAGTATTTGTCTGAGTATTCTAAACTCTTTTCCTCAAAAATATTAGCTTCCTTTTTCGATGAGCTGTCAGAAAAATTATTCATTCTATTTTATTTTTAGTCAATCTCGATTCTCGGAATTTACTTATCGCCGAAAGTGTTCTGTTGAATATCGCCAAATGTAGCGAACCTTAATCGATAGATTTTTATACTTACACCTTCAACTGCTAGGTGACGACAATACGGACATAAATTTCTTTCGGCTTTCTATATATTTTCACAAAGAATATACAATATTGATTAATACGAAAAACCTCTGAAGGAATCATTTTATTTGAATCTTTTATATATGATATAGAAATCTGATGTTGTTCGCGTGAAAATCAAAACGAAGGACCACCAACCTTTATGTAAAGGGAAACAGAGAAAGTAGGACTTACCTTAATTGTGCGTTGATTGTCTACTGGTAGACTGCATACAACTCCATAATATTTGTGGAAGAAATAAGCAGGAAAAGAAAGAAGAAGGAGTATGAGGAAATATCATTGTTCTCAAAGCTAAAGTCCACCTTATATCAACACACAAAGAAAGTATTCCGGAAATACATAGGTAATTGTGGTTCACTGCGTAAATATCACAAAACTGGTAGAAAAAAACACTCCCCAGAACAATACATTATATCTCGATAGAGATCGATATGATTGATATGCGACATGTAAGAAAACGATATGTGTGCGTACGTATTCGTGCGAGTTTCTGTCCCAAATTTTATTACCTGATAACCCATCCCAAAATCAAACTTGTTGTCCATTCACGTGACAAAGCGGCAGTATGCTTTGAATTATCATTGAATTATGAAATGAAATTTGAAATAATTGAAAATGTAGTGATTTGACGCATCCATTACCCCCCACCTAGAAACATCTGTTTTGAAATAATTTTAACGGAATTAATTTTGAAATTTAGAAAAAATTTGACTTAAAACTGAAAGAACAAAGTTCCTCTTCTGTCTTCATAAAATTATAGCACACAATCATATGAAAAAAGGAGAAGTGGATTAAAAATGGACACCATGTATGTGATTTCAGAAAATAACGTTTTTTGTATGAAAAAATGTTCAGAATGAAAGAGAGTTCTTGATCTACATTTTCGTTGATGTTGTTGCCACTTGATAGGCTTCCCGAGTGCTTGCAGCAGAAGTTAGCTGTTCCTGCTCTGCTGAATCTCCAAAGAGCGTTTTGTAAACCTCAACATGCTTAATTTTCAAATACATCTTCAGCGACGTGGTTGCATAAATCTTCATTTAGAAATTTGATGCTTCAAACTTGCATAGATTACACTTATGTTTTTTTGTTATTGGTTATCAATCTGTTGAGACTATATCACTATAAGAATGCTATGAGTATTTGTCTGAGTATTCTAAACTCTTTTACTCAAAAATATTAGCTTCCTTTTTCGATGAGCTGTCAGAAAAATTAATCAGTTTATTTTATTTTTAGTCAATCTCGATTCTCGGGAATTCACTAATCGCCGAAGGTGTTCTGTTGAATATCGCCAAATGTAGCGAACCTTAATCGATAGATCTTTATACTTACACCTCCAACTTCTAGGTGACGACAATACGGACATAAATTTCTTTCGGCTTTCTATATATTTTCACAAAGAATATACAATATCGATTAATACGAAAAACCTCTGAAGGAATCATTTTGTTTGAATCTTTTATATATTATATAGAAATCTGATGTTGTTCGCGTGAAAATCAAAATGAAGGACCACTCTCCTTTATGTAGAGGGAAACAGAAAAAGTAGGACTTACCTTAATTGTGCGTTGATCGTCTACTGGTAGACTGCATACAACTCTATAATATTTGTGGAAGAAATAAGCAGGAAAGGAAAGAAGAAGGAGTATGAGTTAAGATCATTGTTCACAAAGCTAAAGTCCACCTTATATCAACACACAAAGAAAGTATTCCGGAAATACATAGGTAATTTTGGTTCACTGCGTAAATATCACAAAACTGGTAGAAAATAACACTCCCCAGAACAATAAAATATATCTCGATAGAGATCGATATGATTGATATGCGACACGTAAGAAAACGATATGTGTGCGTACGTATTCGTGCGAGTTGCTGTCCCGAATTTTATTACCTGATAACCCATCCCAAAATCAAACATGTTGTCCATTCACGTGACATAGCGGGAGAATGCTTTGAATTATCATTGAATTATGAAATGAAATTTGAAATAATAGAAAATATAGTGATTTGACGCATCCATTACCCCCCACCTAGAAACATCTGTTTTGAAATAATTTCAACGGAATTAATTTTGAAATTTAGAAGAAATCTGACTTGAAACTGAAAGGAACAAAGTTCCCCTTCTGTCTCCATAAAATTATAGCACACATTCATATGAAAAAAAAGGAAGTGGCTTGAAAATGGACACCATGTATGTGATTTCAGAAAATAACGTTTTTTGTATGAAAAAATGTTCTGATTGAAAGAGAATTCTTGATCTACCTTTTCGTTGATGTTGTTGCCACTTGATAGGCTTCCCGAGTGCTTGCTGCAGAAGTTAGCTGTTCCTGCTCTGCTGAATCTCCAAAGAGCGTTTTGTAAACCTCAACATGCTTCATTTTCAAATACATCTTCAGCGACGTGGTTGCACAGTTCTTCATTTAGAACTTTGATGCTTCAAACTTGCATAGATTACACTTATGTTTTTTTGTTATTGGTTATCAATCTGTTGAGACTATATCACTATAAGAATGCTATGAGAATTTGTCTGAGTATTCTAAACTCTTTTACTCAAAAACATTAGCTTCCTTTTTCGATGAGCTGTCAGAAAAATTAATCAGTTTATTTTATTTTTAATCAATCTCGATTCTCGGGAATTCACTAATCGCCGAAAGTGTTCTGTTGAATTTCGCCAAATGTAGCGAACCTTAATCGATAGATTTTTATACTCACACCTCCAACTGCTAGGTGACGACAATACGGACATAAATTTCTTTCGGCTTTCTATATATTTTTACAAAGAATATAAAATATCGATTAATACGAAAAAACTCTGAAGGAATCATTTTATTTGAATCTTTAATATATTATATAGAAATGTGATGTTGTTCGCGTGAAAATTAAAATGAAAGACCACCCTCTTTTATGTAGAGGGAAACAGAAAAAGTAGGACTTACCTTAACTGTGCGTTGATTGTCTACTGGTAGACTGCATACAACTTTATAATATTTGTGGAAGAAATAAGCAGGAAAAGAAAAAAGAAGGAGTATGAGGAAATATCATTGTTCACAAAGCTAAAGTCCACCTTATATCAACACACAAAGAAAGTAATCCGGAAATACATAGGTAATTGTGGTTCACTGCGTAAATATCACAAAACTGGTAGAAAAAAACACTCCCCAGAACAATACATTATATCTCGATAGAGATCGATATGATTGATATGCGACATGTAAAAAAAGATATGTGTGCGTACGTATTCGTGCGAGTTTCTGTCCCGAATTTTATTACCTGATAACCCATCCCAAAATCAAACATGTTGTCCATTCACGTGACATAGCGGCAGTATGCTTTGAATTATCATTGAATTATGAAATGAAATTTGAAATAATTGAAAATGGTGTGATTTGACGCATCCATTACCCCCCACCTAGAAACATCTGTTTTGAAATAATTTCAACTGAATTAATTTTTGATATTTAGAATTTAGAAAAAATTTGACTTTAAACTGAAAGAACAAAGTTCCTCTTCTGTCTTCATAAAATTATAGCACACAATCATATGAAAAAAGGAGAAGTGGATTAAAAATGGACACCATGTATGTGATTTCAGAAAATAACGTTTTTTGTATGAAAAAATGTTCAGAATGAAAGAGAGTTCTTGATCTACATTTTCGTTGATGTTGTTGCCACTTGATAGGCTTCCCGAGTGCTTGCAGCAGAAGTTAGCTGTTCCTGCTCTGCTGAATCTCCAAAGAGCGTTTTGTAAACCTCAACATGCTTAATTTTCAAATACATCTTCAGCGACGTGGTTGCATAAATCTTCATTTAGAAATTTGATGCTTCAAACTTGCATAGATTACACTTATGTTTTTTTGTTATTGGTTATCAATCTGTTGAGACTATATCACTATAAGAATGCTATGAGTATTTGTCTGAGTATACTAAACTCTTTTACTCAAAAATATTAGCTTCCTTTTTAATTATTAATAATTAATAATTAAAAACTTTGAACAAAAAAGAATTTAAATTAGTGAAAGAATTTACTGAGTAAGTAAACGACAAGTTTTTCCTACTGGGCGTCGATAAGTGCCAGACTGGGTTCTCACACTTACTACTCTCACCACTCCATCAACACCAGGGTGAACCTTCTCTATCACACCGAGTGACCAACGTAAAGGTGGAACATTATCTCTCATAATGAGCACTATTGTATTTTCTCTAATGTTTTGTGTCCACTTCGACTCAGATTGCAAAATGTGCAAATACTCATTGCGCCATCTCTTGCCAATAATCTTTTACAATACGACCAACTATTTGGTAGCGATTTAAGCGATTAAGAAGAGTTTCTAGGAGATTATCTGATAGAAGACTCTTGAGAGTGACCCCCACAGTAAAAACTGTGCTGGTGTTAATGCGTTGGGAAGTAAGGATCACTCTTAACCACGCACAGAGGCCTGCTATTCATCACTGCTTCAATTTGCACTGCGACTCTATGTAGTTCCTCGTACGTGTGGATTTGAGTACCTATAAAACGGTAAAAGTGATTTTTGAAACTCTTGATGTTGGACTCCCAGATGCCTTCAAACCAAGGTGCGTTTGCAGGATTTATTCCCCATGAGTTCCTTTATATGCAAGTTCGTTGCCTGTAGTAGCTTGAAAATTTTCCGAATTGAGAAACTCGTCTAGTAAATTGAGTTTTCTACGTGCACTAATGAAGTTTGTGCCCCCATCTGAGATGATCAAAGAACATGGACCTCGATGTGACAGAAACCTCTTAAAAGCGGCGAGAAAACTATCGGTAGATGAATCCTAAGCAACTTCAATATGAACAGGTCTTACAGAAAGACAAATGAATAAGCAGATATATGTTTTCGATAAATTACGCTGTTCTGTTTTAAGTAGTGTAATGGTAAACGGACCAGCGTAGTCTACCCCAGTGCGGTCAAATACGTGAGAACTCTCAACGCGGTAACCAGGAAGCGGAGCCATTTTTGGAATGACCATTCTCGAACGTGCCCGAAAACAAACATTGCATGCAAATATGCGATAGTGACTACGAGTGCGAGTGGAAGGTATCCAATATTTTTTGCGTATTTCAGCCAAAACTAAGTGTTGACCAGCATGTAACAAGTTAACATGGCATTGATCAATGAGCAAATCAATAAATTTTCCTTTTGAAGGTAGCAGAACTGGGTGTTTTTAAGACGACCCCCCACCCTGAGGATACAATTGCCAAGAAAAGGATCTAATTTGATTGTAGCATAGTTTTGAGATTTCTTAAGCGTTATAATTTTCTTGAAGAGACCTGACCCAGATATATAAATCCTTTCTGAGTTCTTTACTTCGAATAAATGAAGTTCCGAGATTTTTCCTCGTGCAAGCACGAAAAACATAAGCTGCTACTCTCAACAACTTCCTGAATGAAGAAACACGATCGGTAGGGAGCTCATATATTATCGGCTGGCTGTGTAACTAGTAACGCAGAAACCTTAATTTCTGACTCAGGGATTGACAAAAAATTATTCTTATTGGAATTGGGCCAACAAGATTTATCCTCATGCAACCAAGATGGACCTGCAAACCAAAGTGTATGATTTATAAGACCCTCTGGCGAAATTCCTTTTGATAAAACATCAACTGGGTTATCGTCTCCGGGAACATATCTCCAATATTGAGATGATATGTTATCTTGAATTTGAGCCATACGATTTCGAACAAAAATTTTCCATTTTGATGGATCTGAATGTACCCAGTGCAAAATGACCTTCGAGTCTGTGAAAACGACTATTTTATCGAAAGAATGGCGAAGTTTATAGCTATCGATGACAGTGCGCATGAGTCTTGACAATAATATGCAAGTAATTCGAGACGAGAAATTGTGAGAACTTTAGAAGGAGCAATTTTTGACTTGGCGCATATTAATTGGACATGTGAGCATCTACCGCGAACAACGGTGCAGACATAAATGCAAGCCCCGTAAGCCTTTTCAGAGCTATCAGCAAAACCCACCAATGAAGTGTATGAACCATCATGAATTCAAATATGGCGTGTTTAAGATACTTGCTTCAACAGCAGAAGTGTATCTCGAAATTTGTCCCTCTTTTCTCTGAGTGAAACTGGCGGTGCATCATCCCAACCAATACCCTGCTGCCAAAGTTCTTTCATCATAAGCTTCGCAAGAATTGTTACGGGAGAAACGAATCCCAATGGATCAAAAGTTCGAGCTAACACCGATAGCATATTTCTTTTTGTACAAGGTAATTGCGTATAATCAACAATGCAAGTGAATAAATCTTTATTGGGTGACCATTTTACATCAAGTATCCTGGAAAATGAGTCAGAGTCGAAGTCAATCATAGTTAGTTGCCGAAATTCAATAGATATCTGCAATATAAGTGCAAGAGAATTCGATGTCCATTTTGCGAGTGAAAAACCACCTGAAGCAAACATTGCATTAAGTTATTCATAAAGATCAAACAATTCGGATTACGAATCAACAGAGTGGGCAATATCGTCTGCAAATGTAACTCGCTCTGCTACTACAGAAGCTAGTGGAAATTGAGTTCTCTCAAGTGTAGACAAGAGACGTACAACCCTATTTGCTGAGTATGGTGTGCAACCAAAGACAACTTTGTTGATTTCATAAACATGAAGCGGCTCATTCGGACACGATCTCCATATGAAATGTTGAAATCTACAATTCCTTTCATCAACTGTGATTTGCGAAAACATGCGTTTTATATCTGCTGTGAGGACGAATTGAAAAAGTCAAATCATTGAGCGAATAAGATCAACTTGTTGCAGTAAATGCATTAAATACAATTCGAAGAGGCATTGAAGGATGCTCCGGACAATACACCCCATGATATGGCATGAAAGAATTACCCCTATCGGATATTTCAGAAGCCTGACCTACTTTTGAAATAGTACCATCCTGAACATATTCTTCAATAATGTTCACATATAACGTTTGCATTTCAAAAATTTTGAAATACAATCTTCTTTTGAGGCACCTAATAATTCCGGAGTCTTGCAAAATGGTAAACGAACTGTAAATGAACCATTCTTATTGCGAATATATGTTTCCATGAAAATTCTTTCACATTCAGCTTCCTCTGCGCTCAGTTACTTTTTATCAAGAACCTCCTCAAGTAACCAAAAGTTTTCGACAAGTGACTCAAGAGAAGGTGTGAAAAGAAACATAATTGTGAATTATCCTCAATTGCAGCTCGACCCTTGATGACATAACACAGCGTCGTTTCCAAAGCAGTCGGAGTATGGAGTCCGCCATTTACCTTTTTGCTTCCAGTAATAAGTGGCCAAAGTTCAGCACCGATCAATAGATCCACATCATGTGGTCCGAAAAACCTACTGTCTGCGAGTTGCAAATTTTTCAAATGTGACAGCTCTGAAATAGAACCAGAAGCTGAGGGAACTCAATCACTAAGACGTACAACTACAAGTACGTGAATATCATGAATATGCGAAGAATCTAATTTTGAGAAAAACTTCAAATGTGCGCAAGCTGAAATGTTCAAAGGCGATGAACCAATTCCTTTCACAACTGACCTGAATGGCTCTAATGGCAGACCCAATTTGAGACATGCTTTATGAGTGAGAAAATGTGATGGCGAACCGCCGTCTAAAATACCGCGCAGTTCGTGCGTTTTAACTCGAAAATCTTTAACGAGAACTGTTACTGTGGCTAAGAGAACAGTGTATGGAATATTCGGTTTTTCCTGCGTGGAGCAATAGACTTACGTAGAACTGATGTGGAACTGTTAGGATTTTATGCTGCATCATCATCAGGAACATGACCAGCAGAAGCATTGCGAGAAGTAGAGCATTGTGCCAAGTAAGGGTGTAATATCTCAACTTTTCTGTGAAGTAAACTGTAATGTTTTAACTACAGCCACCTATCTGACAGCCAGTATTTGATTTGCAGAAATAGCCCATATGAAGTATCGAAAGACAATTGAAACAAACTTTATTTGATTTTGCGTAATTCCAACGATCATCTACTCTCATATTTTTGAAAGGCGGACAAAGGTGAAGCGGGTGAATTTTTGCAGCACTGCATAATAAGCAACCAGCACTATTTTTTGATGCGATAGGTATTTCACCAGCTTCTTTTTGGAAGAAAATGTTTCATTTCGTGACTGCGATCTAGTAGAATAATTAGCTTTGCTATGAGTGTTTCGAGAGTTGATCTTAGCTTGTTCGTTAATAAATGCGAGCAAATCGCTAAATTGTGGAATATTTTTATAGGAGCGAATATCATTTTCAAATAATCTGAAACTAATTTTTTCAAAGCCAAATACAGAAAATGAAATCAGGGATATCCGTCAACTCAAGCGATTTAAGTGCGTTTAAAGGTTCTACAAAATCGCAGAGAAAATTATCAAGAGCCTGTTCAGAGTCGGTCTGAAGATTATTGAAATTCAAAAACTTCTCAACATAAATCGAGATCTTTTATCTTCAGATCTATCTTTGAGTGATTTCAAAATGAGAGCATAATTTTCATCAGTAGGAGAAATAAATGTGCATAGTGATTTTGCAGAACCACGTGAATATGTAACTATATGCGTAACCTTTTCAACATCCGTATACATATCATTTTCATGAACCATTTTTGAGAAGAGTTGATAAAGAATATGCCACTCCTCTGGTGCGCCACTGAATGTAGGCGAATTGATAGGTTGAACTTTCGTGCCGAAATTTTTTGAAAATCTTATCTCTTTGATGCCTTTGATCTCCTTTTTTCACTCTGAAGTAATGAAAAAATCGTGGACAATGCAATAAATTTCGTCAAATGCCTCAACTTCATTATAAGAAGGTTCAAAATTAGCTTTCACATCAAAATAAATTTCGTTAATTTCATGATAACATTCAATGTATTATATTCTTACAGCTTCCATAGGCCTACAATTTCTAATAAATTCTGAAAATTGGTTGTTATCTTTAAAAGTTTTTTTATACAAATCATAAACATATTGCAATGTTTTGAATAGCATTTCACGTTTCTTTTCCTGAATATTCAAACGTTGCGCCGCAGTAGCTAGATTACTTTGCGATAAAAATGAAAACAATGAAATATATCTGAAAAGAAATGATCAAAATAAACAAACTGATTATTATTAGATGAATGTCAATGCGCCAATACCTATGATTCGCGAACTGTTTCGACTTGAAATTGATGCGAGAGGGATTGCGTTGACGAGATGCGTGAAATTGAATCAACAATCGAAGATAATTATGAAAACTGTTAACCGGTGCAGAGTGCTTGTTCACCTTTTTTTTTGAGTGCGAGTGATCTTTCACCAATCTTACAACTTTAAAAGAAATTCGTGCTCGAATCGGACCAAATATGTGCGTGAAAATCAAATTCATAGGTAATTGTGGTTCACTGCGTAAATATCACAAAACTGGTAGAAAAAAACACTTCAGAACAATACAATATTTTTCGATAAAGATTGATGTAATTGATATGCGATATGTAAGAAAACGATATGTGTGCGTACGTATTCCTACGAGTTGCAGTACTGAATTTTATGACCTGCTCAATTGATAACTCATCCCAGAATGGAACATGTTGTCCATTCGCGTGACATAGCAGGAAAATGCTTTGAATTATAAAATGAAATTTGAAACAATTCAGAATGAAGTGATTTGGCGCATCTAAATGTTGTCGGCGACATCATTTTTTTGTTGAGTATTGTTGTTGAGTACAGTAATTTTTTACATTTCTGAAATAACTGCTGCTTGATTTCTCCCCTTTTTCCTTTCAACCAACCAAATTCCATCACATAGCTCTTTGTATCTACTTGTTGCGCTCCAAAACTAACTGACTACATCGAACGTACTAAGTTTTGAAATCCCTATGTGTCGCAGCTAATTACAAAATTCTGTTGTACTAGAGATACTACCTACTTCTATTGCACTTGTATGGCTTTGGTAACAACCGATTAGCAAGTGAACTTAATTTATGCTGTTACAAGTATCAAGCTTTCAAGCCGCTCGAAAAAGCTGGATGTCATGTCAAGCTTTTCGAAAAATTTTCAAGTTGCTTGACTTGATGAAACCTGATGATAGTCATTGAAATAACTGTAATATCAACTCCAGCAAGTATGCATTCTCAAGAAAACAAATTATTGACCAATACTACCATTCGTCATGTTAAGATCATCATCAAGTCTCCTTGTTTTTTATACTGCCTGAGGAAGAAGATTCAGGCTTAAGTTTTGCCTGTTGAATGAATAATCACCCCTGAACCCATTTGCTGTTTTTTGGAAATTTCAAAAGATAAAGAACTTCTTTGTGCGTTCTAGTTTAATTTCATAGCTTATGGACTGGTGCTCTGCCATCGATCATTCCCCATCTCTTTCCAGTCGCCAACAAAAAAATACTGTTAGAGTGCATATGGTAAGTTCTGATATCTATGACCTCTATGCTTACTGCTGAGATAGAAGTTGGTTTATAACCATCACCAGCAATAACAAGATCATGATTGGCTAGATATTCTAGTAGTAAAACTACCACACAGTTGCCATTTTCACACCCTTCGGCGTTGTGATGCGAATTGGTCTCAGCTCCCGATAGCAATTCATTCTGTCGCTTCGTCGTGATTCAGTAAAGTCGTGGCGGGTAATAGCTGATTTCATTATCATGAAACTTCATCACTATATCTTTTGAAAATTTCATTCAGTAGTAGTAAATGTTGGGTTTTTCTTGCCTTTGAGCATAATTTTTCACTTTTTGTTTCATGCAGTTAGTTTCGCGTAATAATTTTGCTTTAACCTCCCTCAACATCTCTTTGAGAATCATATCGAAATTATCAGTCTGTGGCTTCCTCTAGAGGTAATCCGTAGTTATGTTTTGATGCAAAATGTTTATTTAAATAAACCGGGTAGATAATCTTATACTTCACCAAGACTTTCAGATGTATTTGCAAAAGTCCTACAATCACTTTCAGATTCTTCTCCTAAATTCAACACGGTTATTCCCATTTACTGTAGCAATGCACTATTTTGGCTGCTGTTACCATCAATATTGACTCTTGTCCACAATAATGATGGCATTCATCTCTGCATGTACACAGTCCTGTTTTTTCCTAATCATTCAATGTTTATATTTGTTTGGCAGTTTTTTTCCTAATAACTATCCATTCTTAAAGTGTGAGTAAAATAAAGATTTATAGTATGCACAAAATATTAAAGCTATTTGGAATTAGGAGAACGTTATCATAGGTCATATATTTATCCCTTTGTCTTTTGAGGATTTTGCCGTTATTTTATCAAAAAACACGATGTGAAAGTCATATCAAGTCAAGTACTATCATTGATTAGTTTCTCATATTTCATTGGAACAATATGATATTACAACAATAACAATTTTAACTGAAGATACTGTTATTATTATTATTTGAACACACTTCAAGTAAGTGTAACTCGAGCAATTGAAATACTACTTCTTCAAACTGAAAGTCGTTAGGTAGATGTTGCCGGGACAACTTTGTGTAAGTTTAATGTAATAAGTAGGTTGTGAAATTGGTTCTTGCGGACAAATACTTCACAAATAAGAAATGCTGCTCAATCAGTGCATGATCCGTCTAAAAGTGAGAAATCTAACCAAACCATCGTCTATACCGCGCATAGCCTCGTCTCTTCAATACGGATCATTCAGTGCATTTATGAAAAGCCTGAGAATATCATTATTGAAAAGTTGAATTGAATATTGTATTCTTTGGAAGATGGTTTCTGTAGTGATAGATATTTGTGTTTATGGTTATACAGGGGTGAGGAATCAAAACGATTCGTACAATTATGTTTTCTGTTTTATGGTGGCTATTTAAAGATTTTTGCTGATATATATTTGAGAGAAATTTCGACTGAGCAGATGTTTACTCAAGACATTGTTCACCGACTTTTCAAGTTGCTTTTGGAAAATCTTCATCAAAGTACACGTCACTCTTGCCAGTATTTCACGAATTGAAAATTTTCTTTCCACCACCCATATTGTGGGATCATAGTTCTCGAAAAACTTCATGCTTCTAAAAGAACAGTAAATACCTCATATTTAGCGTTATTGAAATATGCGACATAAATAACTGGTGTTTAATGGCATCATCAATTTTTTCAATTCCAAGCGACTACGATCTATGTCAATAGATTTCGAAACTAATGAATTCTTTGAAGATCATTTAGATATATGCCTATTAATCTCTGATACAAAATCTTAATTACTATGTAACATCTTTTTTCAGATGTACGGAAACTTGCTCACCTTTTTTAGGGAAGAGAAATTTGAAAGAGTCGGTCTAGAGACTTTTGGGAATACTTTCGATATTCACCCAAAATTTCCCAACCTAAGTCTTTAGACGCAGAACCACTCCACAATCAGACCAACTCAAGCATATTTATTCGTTCTATGCGAGCTGTTTTAGCTACTATTCTAGATACAATATTTCGCATCTCAACTATTTATTGTTTTTGTTGATGTCAGAGATTTTCACCATTTCAATATGAAAATATTATTCAATGTCTTCAAACACTTAGAACACTTTAATTTTTTGTGACTGAAAATTATGTTAGCAAGGTGCTTATAGTGTTGAAAAAATTGTATGAGATTGGATTTGGACAGGAAAGCATACTATGTCTGATGTCAAATGTTAATATTCACGTAAGTTTCAATTGTCAAAACTGGATTATTAAGCCATTAAAGTGTTCCTTGAGGAGAAATAGATTTCATTTCGTATTTTTCTACTATTGCATGTCGTGCATAAATAAATATACCCCTTTCAATTCCTAATTGTATTTAACACAATTTTCTAATTATTTGACTTAAATTGAATTTTTTGACATAGTAGAGCGACAAATTGGAGAAACACATGTACCAGATAACGGTGAAAGCAATTTTTTCAAGCTTTCATGCACAATGAACTGTTTATATGAAACATTAATTCACTTAATATATTCTTACCTACCTGTCTCTTCATTCAATTTAAATAACTGAACAGGTTTCAATGAAGAAGGCGTGTTAGACAAGAAGATTTGCAATGAATTATGATTGATGCGTATGTGCGTTTGGTCAGTAGCGTGAAAATTACTGTAATTAAAAATATGTATCAAAAAACGCTAACAACTGAACCCATTACAATGGCAATCAAATATGAATGACACTACTTGTAATAAACTGCCAAGAACAACTGCCCAACAGTTATCAGAGCTGGTACTAAATGAAATAAGAACTCAATATAACTACTGAAATTGTAACATAATATTGAGTTCAAATGTAAATTAGGTCGCAGAAATGGAGTAACTTTAAATTTCACTATCAGGGAACAATATGTGAACAGAAAATGAAATGAAAACATAGATAAAATGTTTTTGAACAAAAATCACTTCGTTACATTGTCATGCTACCCTAATTTATCTTCAACATATCAGCTCACCAAAAGAAAGAATTATGAAAATGTACACAGGGTGTTTAAAGATCAAAATATCTACAGTGTACTGGATTTTCCTAAACCTACAATAAACATAGGATATAGAGGAAAACAGCAGGGTTTCAATATGAATCTGACTGGTCTGATCATACCCACAAAAAGATAACCCGATGAAGGGCATCAGAGTTTACATCAACAGTAAACGATTAATATTATCATTGCTATGCAATCAAGAGCAATAGTAAGCATAGTCCTCTTCTTTATTATTGCTCTTGATTCCGAGATTACAAGCTGTAAGAAATGATTGGGATGGTTGAAAATTTTTACATATGCGAGAAGAACAGGAGTCCCAAAGGGCCAAATGGGGCATAGCTGCAGCGCTCTCACACTTATACATATATACATAGATAAATACATAAATTAATCAATGTTAATTTTTTATTAATTAGTAATAGTGAAATAATCTTGATAGGTTTTTTTTGGATTCCTAAGTTTTCTCTGAATAATGAATCTTGAGATATTTGGATTTCATAGTAGGGTCAATATTTTTAAATAAGTTTATTATTGAGTAATTTAAAATATTGACCCTACTATGAAATCCAAATATCTCAAGATTCATTATTCAGAGAAAATTAGAATCCAAAAACCTATTTATTATTGAGTATTCAAATTTTTCAATCATATTATTTAAATTTTAAATAAGCTTTATATTCGTTTTTTCTAACTTTAAATAGAGCTGCATTTCGATCTGAAATTACAGTATTTGGTTTTCCTTTTCAAATGAATTTAATTGAGTTTCTGATATATATGTAAATGTGAAATTTATTCATAACTATTTTTCTCATAATTTCTTTTCTGTAATATCTAATGTTATAACTATTGTATGCTATTACGATTCAATTAGATTCATGAAGATCCACATTAGAATAATGAAGATATGGCGAAATCAGAAGAAAAAGATGTTTGCATTTAATATAAAAAACTGTAATAAAAACTTTTCTTACTTGAACATGCTATTTTTCTATAATCGAGTTCAAGATTCACAGATACGGAAATAATAGTGCCTGAATCTGAAGATATAAGTGAATGGTCCTGAATTTGAGAAATGTAGTGGGCAGATATTGAATTTTTCTGCAGAGATTCCGATTCGATAATCACCAGGATATTTTGGAGATTAATATTTTTATTTGGGTCATGTAATTGACATTTGTCATAATTTAAATACGAATGTCAAAATAATTTTGCAAATTTTTCCTATAATTCACTAAAGATCCACGTGGAAATAATGTATGGGCGATGTCAACCCAAATTGTTTGGTTCATAACGAATCTAAAACATCTATAGTTCAGAATCGGCATCACTTAGAAGACCGAACCTGGCCATCGGAGCCCTCTCAGTCAAACAGATAAGGAATTATTTCGTCGAGTTTAAATATTGAAGGGATTTTCAAGGATAAAAGCGATTCTTCTTCAAAATTGGTTAGCAAGAACAAGGTGGGAATGACTATGCTTCAGGAGACTCACACTGCGACGGAAGAACATCTCCGCGAAAGAGGAAATATCGCAGGTTATGTACTTTTTGATTATCTCTTCAGTCCTATTTATGGCCTTTCTTGCTATGTAAAATCTTCATCATTCAATAATATTGAACTTGTACAGAAGGGTATGTTGAGTGATGTTTTCTATATTGCGTTAAAATTTTTTGATGTGTTTGTCGTTAATATTTACAAACCTCCTGGCGAAATCTGGCTCTTCAATTTCGGTATTATTTTTCCCCACCCTGCTCCCTATTGTGGTGACTTCAATTGCCATCACAATCAATGGGGTTTTACAGAAAACGACAGAAGTGGTATTTCATTAGTTGAATGGATGGAAACAAATGATTTTAAACTTGTATTCGATGCGAAGGCAAAGGGCACGTTTCATTCTGTCAGATGGAATCGCGACTACAATCCTTATCTTTGTTTGGTGTCTAACGACTCTGAATTGTTTCCTCTTCCTGTTCGTCGTAAAGTAATTTCAGATTTTCCTCACAATTATCACAGGCCACATATTATTTCATTAGGTTTTCAATTTACATTTGCAGATTCATTAGAAAAACCAAGTTGGAATTTCAAAAAAAGCTCGTTGGTATGATTTTAGTAAACAGGAGTAAACAGGTAGATAGTGATTTGAGATGGGTTCCCCCCTTGGGTAGAAATTATTTCTGGTTTATAGGCGTTGTCAAAAATGCTGCTAAAAAACATATTTCCAGAGGCTTTCGAAAGGATTATATACCTGGGTGGTCAGAGGAATCAAATGTTTTTCTAAGGATTATCAGCAAAATCCTTCCAAAGAGAAAGCCGATGCACTCCTTCTTCTTTGAACGTTAGCAGAAAGGATGAATGGAATGAGTTGATGAATGGTATTAATTTTCGTCATTCTAGTAGAAGTTCCTGGGATTTGTTGAGGAAATTAGGCAATGCTGATCCCGTTTCAGAAACTCCGTCTTATATGAATCCGAATTCTGTAGCATCTAGGCTTGTTAATGTCTCTAAAAGTGTGAAGATTAGTAAATATGACAGGAACAGAATGAAACGAATCATTCATAAAAGGAATAGGGATGCTATCACGGTTGACGATTTATCAAATCCTTTTGGGGAAGAAAATCTTCAATAAAATCTACTAAAGTGCGTAAAGCTCCAGGATTTGATGGCATTTTCCCTGAATAACGCTAAAAAGTGGTTACTATCCTTTTACAATGACATACTCTGCTCAGGTAGTATTACCGTTGAATTTAGAAAGGTTGAAGTTATTGCCATTCTCAATCCTAAAAAAATCCAGAACTTCCTAGTAATTATCGACCTATCAGCTTACTTTCTGTTTCTTTCAAAATTTTAGAAAGACTTCTTTATCAGAGGTTAGAACCAATCATTGACAGAGCTTTGTCCACTTCTCAGGGAGGTTTTCGAAAAAACTGAAATTGTTCTGATCAGATTTTAACTTTATCCACTTTCATTGAGACAGGCATTCAGGGTAAACTTAAAATAGGCGCTGTATTTGTAGATCTCTCCTCGGCATATCACACAGTTTGGAAGGAAGGTTTAGTTTATAAACTCTTTGAAGTAGTTCAATGTGGAAAAATTGCAAAGTTGATTGAAAATATGTTATCTGATAGAAGACTTCGAGTTTTTATTGGTGAGAAAAGCAGTAGATTTTACACTCTAAATGTTGTCCTAACTCAGGGATCTGTTCTTCCACCTCTTCTCTTCTCTTCAATTTATATATGTCCGACATCCCTGAAACTTCTTCTACAAAAATTATTATACTGCTGATATTGTTTTGGTTTATCGACACTATGACTTCGAAACAATTAAGCAAACACTGACTTCTGATTCAGAATTCTGAACATTTTCTTCAAATGTCCAAATCCTTCGAAAACTGAGGTTTCTTGTTTCTATCTGAATAATCATGAGAAGGATAGGCAACTAAGAGTATTCTTCCATCAATCACTATTAACTCATAATTTCACTCCAGTATATCTCTGTGTTAAGCTTGATCGTTCTTTGAGTTTCAAATTTCATATTGATAAATTATGTCAAAAGTTGAAAACCAGAAACAATATACTACATAAACTAGCTGGATCTAATTGGGGAGCCGGAGTCCCTACTTTGCGAACTGCTGCTTCAGCTTTAGTATTATCAGCAGCAGAATATTGCTGTCAGGTGTGGTTGAATAGAGCTCATGTCAATAAGATTGATTCTCAGTTGAAGTCTTATATGAAAGTCATAACTAGATATATCAGTTCAACTGCTACTCCATGGCTTCCACTTATTTGTAATATAGCTCCTTCTCATATTGGCAGGAAATTAGCTCTTAAATCATCTTGGGATAAGTATCACTCATATCCACAAGTTTTTCCGACAATACACGATCTTCAAAATCCAGCTAACCTGAGATTGAAATCATGGAAACCTATTTGGTCGATTGACTTTTTGCGTACACGGGTGAAGGCTGTGGGTCTTTGGAAAACTGAATGGCAGGAAGTTTATGTTTTCAGTACAGTTCTCATCCTTCCAAAAGGGTTGCAGGTTTCGATATAAGTAGGAAAAATTTGTGTACATTAAATCGTCCCAAGACATGGTCGTAATAATAGTATGTTGTTCAAACGAAATACCGTAGAAAGTCCGGCATGTGAATGTGGTGCTGCTGAAAAAACAATAAGACACTCGTCGATTGTCCTTTTAACCATTTCACGGGAGGTTTTCAAGAAATTCATTCCGTTTCAGATAATTTCATCAACTGGGTAGAGAACTTTAAGTCTATTTAGATATTAGTTTTTGCTCCCCCTTAGTGGTTTTTTTCTATGGTGTATGTTGATAAGGCAAGGGCTACACCTATGTAGGGCTTCATTCCCAAAAGATGTATGAGATGTTTCCTGTTGAAATATAGAGGAGCATTACTTGGGTTTTTAGATTCAAGTGAGTTTAGACATATAAGAGTTATGTACGTTTTGATGAAAATTTTCTGCTGTTTTTCTTTTTTTATTGTTACAGATTTTTCCTGTCCCAATCCCCCTACCTTTTCACCCTTGTCTTCGTGAAGAAGTCCTGGTAATCATAAAGTGCAAGATGACAATGAAAGGATGGAACTGCTAAGCAGAAAAGTGTTTGGTACTCTTTTTGTACATACGACACTAACACACCATAAACAGACAAGCTATTGCTAGTGCAATAGCGACAGGGAAACGAGTTTTTTCAACAGGTTTCTTACCTCGTTTACTGAATTATACGCAAGGTAGTATGGTTCCCCTGTTACATTTCCTGTGCTCACACTTTGGGCGCAATCGTGGGAGGCATGATACGACTTTTGATGCTTGATGGAGGAGAGGACATAGTCTGCTTTTTCTGCAGGTATTCTATTTCTTCGCCGCTTGTTTTTTACGATTGTGTTATTTCTGACATTACAGCTACAAGCATTTATTGTAAATACAATTATTCGAATTTTTGTAAATCCTCAAAATTTATATATATATATATATATATATATATATATATATATATATATATATATATATATATATATATATATATATATATATATATATATATATATATAAGAATAAACTGAAGGGTTCATGTGTTTCTTTACTTGATATTCATATAATGTGTTTGAAAGCAGCAAAATAGATGATTAGATTGGGATATATATATATATATATATATATATATATATATATATATATATATATATATATATATATATATATATATATATATATATATATATGCAGGGTGCTTCAACGAAAACTAAACAGAGGCTATATCTACCAAGATATTCATTTCTGATCAAATCTAAAAACAAGTCAATGTTTGTTTCAATACTTGATATTCATATAATGTGTTTGAAAGCAGCAGAATAGATGATTAGGATTGGGATATATATATATATATATATATATATATATCCCATATATATATATATATATATATATATGCAGGGTGCTTCAACGAAAACTAAACAGAGGCTATATCTACCAAGATATTCATTTCTGATCAAATCTAAAACAAGTCAATGTTTGTTTCAAGGGGGACATCTTTTGAGGTACAAAGCCTGCCTGAAATATCAACCCCCTGAGCGGAGGTTGCAATCCTTGAACATTTTTAATAGGTAAGAAGGGTCGAGTGATGACTCAGAAGAAAGGTGGTATCTTTTTTACATCGCCTCGAACGAATTTCCATTTTTAATTGAAAACTGTAAAAGATACAGGTTGAGCAACTGAAAAATAGAGAAGACTATTTCCCTGAGAGAGTTTTATTGAAGTAGAATGGAACAAATCCATGCGGATCAATGGTAGTCATCATCAAGTACCATCCTCATCTCGAATTTCAACCCCTAGGTTGAATCAACATATTCTTATAACACCCGGCATAATAATTATATTTTGCCAGATTATAGACTGAACGTGAACAGAAGAGGACGTCTTTATGCAGGTATAAAAGTTTTGAATCATCTGCCCAAACACTTACAGTCAGTCAACTCCTTGTCTTCAAGAGCAGCATAAGATTTTTCACGTTAAAAATGTGTTTTATTCCCTCGTGGAATATATCACGAAAAAAATTTTGATGATTATTTTGAGAATGAGTTTAAATAAAATGTCAAAAATATGTCAATTTCAATTATTGTATGTGTGTGTGTGTGTGTATTATGAGGTCAATATTATGTTGCTGCTCCATCTCGAACATTATTGTTAAAATTCAATTCAATTTGTAAATGGAAGTTTATCCTCATGCTCCTTTTGGGCTTTGATGAGTGGTATTTTTTGTGAAAAGCATAATAATATTCCATTCATACTGTATGTTCAACTATACTAATTGTGGAAATAAATTATTATACTAAACCAAATGATTAACTTCTACAACTTATTCAAATGACACAATCAATACTGCTTAATTTATTTCGAACACTTTGTCCACTTATTCACGATCTTTATTCAATCTGAGTTCTTCGCGGTTCTCGAAGTCTCTTCTTAATAATAACAAGCACGAAGGTTCGAAATCCTTCGCGTAATTTCCGCTCGCGGAACTCTTAGATCTTTCTCGAAAGTTTATCGCAATTCGTCATTCCGCCGGGCAGTGGCAGGGTCGGCTTCAGGGACGATTGAATATCGTTACATTGCCCCCCTCTTAAAACTGTTCTGTCTCAGAACAAACTGAGTCTTTGGTTACTATGATGAAATCGGCATTGATTTCCAGCTTGACATCTCCCTTGTTGATGGAAATAATATTCAACTGTCTTCTATCCTTGTCTCGAAGGTGTAGGATTGAAACAGCCCACGAGAACTTCCATTTTGATATCTTGAAGATGAATTCGATAATGCTTCGTACTATTTTCCAATCTAACTGGTCCAACCCACAACCAAGTTTCGGTATGGCGAGTTTCTTCACACACTGCTCAACCAAGTGATCTTTCAAGTCTAGTAAGGCTGACCATAAAACTTCATAGCTGGGTTTCTGGTGTGAATATTCTTTAGTCACCAAGTAGTAGACCGTTCTTCCTTCAATATCTAGTTTCAAGGTCTTGCCTACTGTACTGTAGACAGTTGCTGCCTTAGTTCAAATGGTCTTCCATAAGTAGGCCTGAAAACTTTCGCGATACTCTTATCCATTCGAAGGTCTTGAGTGGCACAATGAGAAATGGCGTATTCCTCGCCTACTTGGAAAAGATCTTGTATTTCTGTGGTGATTTCGAATCTTGCCTTTCCAGTGCCGCTATAATTAGCCAGAAAGAAATCGTAATCCCTAGCTTCATTCACATAATGATTTTTCGACTTTTCTGTGATAAAATGTTTCTCCTTATTCTTGATTTCTTCTATGGAGACAAGCCACGTTTTCTCTATGGGTTATAAAGCCATACAAGATTTCCTACAGAGAATCTGCCTTCAGAACCTTTGAGGTCATAGCAGTGCTTTATCTTGTCACTTGCAATCTGCATGTGCTGTCTGACCTTATTATAGGTAAAACCCATTTTTCTTTCCTGATTACTGACATAATCTTCTTCAGCAAAATCTTCTCCAGGCTCACACCCGAATTCCAGATCACACGCCAACCTCATTTCAAGAGCTAACGTAACCCGAGCTGACGTTTCCCCTGTTGACTCTTGCACTGAGGATCTGTAGGTCATTAGAAAAAGGTGCAGGTGTTTGTCCCAATTTAGCTGATGATCCGATACAACTTTAGCTAGGTATTCTTCCATCCTCTATCAATTCTTTCAACCGTCTGAATGAGGATGGATCGCTGTAGTTCTGGTCAGCGACAGTTGCGGCTTCTTGATTTAGTATAGCATAGGCCTCAAGCCACTCGGTTTGTTTGTATGTATTTGCTGCCGCCATCAGTTTCTGGAAAGGGTCCCGCTATATCTACAGCAACACGTTCCATTGGATTTCCAACATTGTACTGTTTCATTAGAGCCTTGCCTTTTCCATGAGGTCCTTTCACCAAAGCGCAGGTCGTACACTTCCTGCAATACTCTCGGACATCTGCCTTCGAATTGACCCAATGAAATCTAGCTCGAACCTTCTCGAGAGTCTTCTTGATGCCAAAATAACCTCCTGAAGCTTCATTATGTAACTTTTCCAAACTACCTTCATTCTGCTTCTTAGCACAACTAACTGGAGCCGCTCATCATCTTAAGGTTTGTTTTCAAAGTCGCTTCAGCAGACCATCTTCCGTTAACAGCATTTCGCCCAATAAGCCTCGATGTTTCGACTCATCCTGGAAACAGCTTCCCATTTCGGTCGTTTATTATCTTTTTCCATTGCAGAACATTTCCTAATTCAGTGTCCGTCTCTTGTTCCTGCCTTAGTTCTGCTGGCAACCAATTCTCATCAACAACAGTTGTCCTTATAAGGCTTATCTTTTCGTCCAACCGAGGACAGTGACTGAAGTTTATATGTCAGGGCCTTCGCAATAGGGCATCTGCATTTTGTGGCTAGTTCCTGCTCGTTGCTCCTTCCGATGCTTTTTGCATTGTCTTCTTATATGACCAGTTTCATCGCAGTTCCATTATCTGATTTATTTTCTCTTCCTCTGATCCAGGAGCCGAAGAATCACTCGTTCTATAATTTCTTTTTCCTCATTGATGTTTCTTGTTGCACGGGTATCTCCTCTATTCGATGCCTGTTTTGCAGCTTCAAACTCAAGTGCTTGGACCAGATTATCATAAATTATTTTTGACCTAGCTAATCTCAAGGCCTGTTGAGTTTTACCATCTCTGATGCCATCGACGAAAGTCTGAACAGCTAATTGCTCCAAAAAGGTATCAGGACCACGAGGGTAGGCCAATTCTACTAATCTCGCTATATCAGCCTCAAATTCTTGGAAGCTCTCTGTAGATTTCTGTAGATCCCCGTACCCCATTTGTACTTTGGATGTTAACGTGTCGTATCATGCCTGCTGGCTTGCTGGTATTGCCTGCATAATGTGCAGTGCTTCTCCACGTAGAGTTACAATCATAGTCGTTGTTTTTCCTGCTCATTCTATCCATTAACTGTGACTGCCGCCTCAAATTATTTCTGGTACGTCCACCAAGGAATTTTCTTGTCGAAAGTAGGAGGTATTATTTTCATTCATTGAGCTCCAACATCATGTCCACTTTCGACAAAATTAGCTTATGATTCATTCTCACTCTATATGATTGCTCCTTTTCAGTTTTGCTTCCTTTTCATCTAGATGTTCGAATAAGCCACTCAATTTTCCGTTGATCTTTTCCTTTATTTCTTCCTCTATTTTATCTCTCATTTCCTTCAGATTTTCCTTTATCGAATTCAAATTTCCTTCCATTTCGTCCCTAACCTTGTTCAAATATTCCTCCATCTTTTCTTTAACCTTGTTCATATTCTCATCCGTTTTTCCTTTTATCTCATTCAAAACTTCTTGGAGGTTGTTAAAATTCTCCTATAATATAGTTGATTTTTCAGCTGATTTCTCCTCTAGTCTATTGTAATTTTCTTCTAGCATGTTCTAGTTTTCCTCCAAATCATTCGAATTTTTTCTTTTAGTTTAGTTGAATTATCCTAAATCTTTTTTTTCAATTATTTCGAATTTTCCAACATTGTTTCCTTCAACTCACTTGAATTTTCGTCCATTCCCTATTTGAGGTCCATCAGGACTTGCTGAAAAAATTTCAATGCTTCCGTCTCCATAGTTTTGTGTAGCAAGCGGGTAACAGGCATAAACTTACTAGAGCTTTTTTTCTATTCACCAAAACCCCACACCTGACACCAATTGTAACGTTTCTTAGTTCTTGGACTTATTGGTGGGTTTAAACTAAACACTTCAACGTTACAAAAACACTAACAATTTTATTCACACGTAAACTGAACAATTAAAACAATTTATATAACACATAGTCAATACTGCTTAATTCATTTCAAAAACTTTGTACACACTTATTCCTGCCCTTTATTGAAACTGTTCTTTTTCGAATTCTCTCGAAAATGTATCGCAATTCGTCATTCTGCCGGGCAGTGACAGAGTCGGCTTCAGGGACAATTAGATATTGTTACACTATCAAGATTATTTCACTATTCCTAATCGATGAAGAATAAACATTGAATTATTTCATGTAATTATGTATCTGTGTAAGAGAGCACTGCACCTTTGCTCCATTTGGCTCTTTATGACTCCTCTTCTTCTCGAATTTTGAAAAATTTTCAGCCATCCCAATCATCTCTTTCAGCTTGTAATCTCGGATTGGTGCTCTTTCTTATTATTGCAACTGATTGAATACCAGAAGGCTCCCGAATCTTCTGTCAATATCTCTGCATTGATAATATTGATCGTTTTCTGTTGGTCAATACATGATGCCTTCTATCGAGTTATCTTCTTGTGTCATGATCAGACCAGTCAGCTTCATATTAAAAACATTGCTGTTTTCCTCTCGAACCTATGCTTATTGTAGGTTTAGGGAAGTTCAGTACATTCTAGATATTTTGATCTTAGAGCCGCCTGTGTACATATCCATAGTTCTTCAAGAAGCTCTTCCTTTTGGTTAGCAGATATGGTGGAAATTTATTCGGGTGGCATGATATTGTAACGAAGTGATCTTCGTTCAGAAACTTGTAATCTACGTTTTCATTCCATTTTCTGTTCAAATCTTGTTATCCGATTTTAGAAATTTGTTTTGATCAGGATTGATCTCCATTTTCTGCGTTTCCTCCTACTTGATAAGCTTAAAGTAAATAACACAGAAAACCGCCGCTGAAGGGAAATAACCAATGACATCTTCTTCGTGATCTTAATGAAAATCTGAAAGATGGGACACTAGGTCTCTCAGTTAGTTCAGTTATAGCATTCAGATGCTTTTGAAAGTGATAATCACCTCAAAGGATTCATAGTTCAGTGCATTATTTTTCCTGAAATTTGGTGAGTCGTTGGATTAGCTGACGCCGTTAAACATGAAGTGTTATTTCTGTTCATTTTATTTATTATTTGCAAATTATTCTGGAGCAGTTTTGGTAAACATTGTATATAAATATAACATACATCTATATCCCGAAAAATAACAGATTATTTAGTTACGGTGTCTCCACTTCTAATTAAGGATTATTTCACTCCGGTTGTGGTAGATAATTGTGATAAAATTGTTGTTGCCTTTTTCTATAATATAACATACGAGGTATACCGAAAAGTAATAGATTATCTGAAACGATTCAAATAGGTAGTATTTGGTTGAAAATCATATTCTGGTTACTTTAGTGTTTGCCAAATAGGAATTATACCGTTTTCACACAACCGCGTGCTCTTCTGTGTTTGCTATTGATAATTCCTAGAAAAATTTACATACCGCTAACAACTAAATTGTTATAATTGATTCAATCAAAATATCTCATTATCTCTCTGTTGTTTTGCTTAGCTATTTCTGAGTACTTGGAGAGACTTTGAAGATGATTTATGGAATTTGAATACCGCGTTTCCCGTGTTGGTCAAAGAAACAAGACTACCTAAGGCCCGAATTTCGAAAGCATATATCGTCGTCTTCATATACATGAGTACAGAATGTATCCACTTATTATCAACTTATCTCGGACTTGTCTACTGAGGCATTTCTTCTGAGTTTGAAGCGATTCATCTCGAGACGAGGTAAACCTTAAATTATACACAGTGAAAATGGAACTAATTTCAAAGGTGCTAACAATTTTTTACTAGACATGTACATATTTTTCCAAATCATTGACATTTTGAACATGATGCAGAATCAACTTTCATCTCGTGAAATTCAGTGAACATTTATTGGGGTGGTTTCTATGGAGCAGGCGTCCGTGAAATATCGTTTGAATCACATTCTTGGCAAATTATTACCCACTTTCGAGGGATTAACTACTGTTTTTTGTGAAATCGAATATATATTGATTTCGAGACCTTAATTTCCCTTTAGTAGCGATCCCAGCGACTTAACATGTTTAACTCCATCGCATTTCTCAATCTGATACAATTCATTTTCTTCCTCCGAAAAGCCTTTAATATTGAAATCTGATGACAGACCGAAATGGTGGCGTTGTTTCTTCAATTAATCAATTAGTACACGTTAAAAAACCTAATCCTTCACTTCTCAATGGTTGCTTGCGAGAGTTGTAGAGATTTTACTCCGGTAAAATCTCGTTTTTAACTCAACTTACATTCTTATTAGAATCCGTTCTAATAAGAATGTCAGTTGAGTTAAAAACGAGAGATGATATATATTTACACATTCAATCACTAAATTATGAATTTTACATTTCGAATCAAATAACTTAGATACTCTCAAACTCAGGTGGGGATGTTGTTGCGAATTGAACTCCATGCTTGTGCCCTGAGATTCCAGAATTGTCATTACCTAAAAGAAAGGACGCAGTGGTTCATTGAAAAAAGCACATCTCTTCAAATGTACCCTTACAAAGTTTATTCTGGTCCCCGACTATTCTTGGAATCAAAAGCGATGTACATAATATTTGAGAAAGTTGTTTTGTAAATGCTTTAGGTTAAGAAATGACCAGTTAGAATTAGGTATAGAAATAATGTTTTAAATTAATTTCTTTCCCTCAACTAGTCGTCATTTCATGTTCAAAGTGAAAATACTCATTTTTGTTCTCTTGTGAGGTTAAGCCAAGCATCTTTCCCTGCACTATCAAATACATTCTTTGTGCTATAAGAGTGTGAACATTGCAGATCACAATCGTTCAATCAGCGATACAATTTCAAGTTCCATAGTACTTGTGTTTAAATAGAGAATCGAAACTATACTGGTCCTTCGAATTATTTCTTGACCTGGTGTTGAGAGTTCATTGAACACATTGTATGGGAAACGTTTATTGGAACCAGTTGTTTAACGTGTTCACAATATAAAGTGGCCTTGTGATGCCAATGAGAGATAATTTTCGATTCAGTTTCTACGAAATTAAATATACATATGGTAAAACTTGGCTATTCCGTGATAGTTGGTTAGTCGGTGATAAATGCAAAACATTTTATAATACCATTACCCTAACACTTAATGTTTCCTTAAGTAATCAAAAGTTGAAGCTTATTACAAAATATAGAATAGTGAACGCAGAATTTCTGAACCGTTGTCGTGAAGTTAGCGTATGAAAATCTAACGTCATGAAGTGTCAAATATTCTGCGCCGGTTTTTCAATGTGTAACTAAATAATTTTTGAATTCAGTAAATACTCAAACAATGAGAAATTACATAATATTTTTTCCAAAAAGCAAAGGTCGCTTACAGATACTTTAAATTGCATAAATGTAGGGCAGGATGCTGTATTGTATTCTGTAGTTTGGTAAAAATATGATCTCTTAATATAATTCAAAGGTGAAGAAAGCTATCACCGACTAGCAAAGTTTTACCCTAACATTGTTCTTGTATATATCAGTATTCTGATTGTTGTTACTGAGATGTATACATGACCAAATAGAGATATGTTTGTATCTTTCCTGTGAAAAGGCAACTGTATGCATACTTCCTCTTACGAACGATTAACTCGGCAATATACTATTGAATCAAAGAAAATAATATTTATTCTGTTTCAGTTTCATTTACTGGTTTTTGTTTGCTTCATGGTACCCATGATAGTTGTTTTTTGGAATGAAATATACGAGGAAATATAAAAATGGATTTTATAAATATCAATGATTCCTTTGAGCGGTAACTCGAAATGTTTATCTAAGGGTCGAAAATGTTTCATGGACACATCTTTTAACATACGTCAAGAATAATACAGTTAATCATACACAAGGTGCGTCATGAACATCCATCTTCGGCTAATGAATTGTTTTTGTTTTTTTGCGCCATCAGTCCATCCAATTGTTTATCATTCGCGAATTAAGTAGAAAACGGTCTTGAATTATTTAATCCCAATCACTGATGAAAAATGCGTACTTGGTGAAATCTATTCCATCCGTCCGTCTGGCTGGCGGTAGGCAGGCCAAGTTCCCAGAGAAACAACAGATATACTTTGAATTAACATGGTCGGTTTAATACCTAAATGCGACAATCAAGTTCTTGAATATTCATAATTCTCCTCATGGTTTTTGGCTCCTGTAATAATCGGTATGTATATACACAGGGTCTCCACGCGAGACAGGATATTGAAAGGAAAGAGAGAGAAAGGTATGACGGATTGGAGTAATTTCTTCTGATGCCATGAATGTTATTCGAACTAAATTCTGAAAATATTTTCAATGCTGTGATACTGTCATAAGTTGACCATCTTTGTTATTTCAAAAGGCATAATGTATGTTTCTATTTTTTTTTATTGTAAAAAATTTAGTTCTGAACAGTTTTATTTTCATATTTTTCTATCTCGTTGTAAATAAAGCGGTTCATTCAGCAGAATTCAATTCATTTAGAGAATTCATACTATACAGGGTGTTTCATGAGCATGGGACAAATCGTAGTACAAAAGTTCTTTAAGATTTTGTGGACTTTCGAATATTTTTTCGAAGCTTTATACTCAGATATAGAGTTTTCTAAGGAAAATTCGACCCTTCCCCAACTCCGAAGAAAGCAGTATCTGCGGAAACTGATGAAACAGTTCGATTTTTGTTTCCCAGACCACCATTATTTATGCCAACTACTACACTACTATAAAACCATAATAGAGAATATGGGTCGAGAGGCACATCGAATTTTTTTTGTGTTTAATTTTTGACTATAGAGAGATATTATATTATTATAATTCGACATTCTCTTGAACCCGATTTATTATGGAAGAATGGTAGTACAGATAGGTATCAGTATTGAAGAAGGTATTTCCGCATCTTAATTCGAAGGTGTAGGTTAGTTAGAACCTACTAAATCAGTTCCGTAAAAATTATGAGTGGAATCGTTTTTAAAATCTTGTCAAATTTTCTCCCTTCCTCTTAGTAGTATATATATATATATATATATATATATATATATATATATATATATATATATATATATATATATATATATATATATATATATATATATATATATATATATATATATATATATATATATATATATATATATATATATATATATATATATATATATATATATATATATATATATATATATATATATATATATATATATATATATAGAGTTTGCTCTTCACCTGAGTACCTTGTGATACACGACATTTTTTGTTTTATTATCAGGCACAAAAACAAATAACGCAGATGTCTTCCGACCCGTGAACATGCCACATATAATTGACCATGGGATAAACATGGATGTTCTAAATTCAAACCACAAACTTTCAAGGATTGGCCTTGTCGTTTTTTGATGGTCATGGCATATGCAAGATGGATCGGAAATTGTCTTTTGAATTCAAACTGCGTATAAGTTGGGATCATCGGGATCCTCGGAATGAGAACTTCCTCACCTTTGAATTTTCCTTTCAGTACCGTCTCGTAAATGACATTGCTCATCAATTTTTAACCACCAAACGCGTGCCGTTGCACAGTTTTGGTTGGTTTATGCTTCGACGCATGATTACTACGGAGCCAACCTTTAGGCGTAAATTGTGCGGTGGTAAGCCAGGCACATCCAAGGAGTTTGAAAATTCAATTGGATAAATGGTGGCTTCATCTTCATTTGTAACGCAGTCAATAGGTTTGAATGAGTACTTTGTTCCAATGATCTTATTTTGAATTATGTAGTTCAGGTCATCTACATCTTTATTCTTAGCCTCTAAAATTGCTCGCTCACTCACCATTCATTATTTTTGTAGTTAGAAATAATGTTTGGAAATACATTGTTAATAAGTTCATTTTTTGATGAGACAAAATCACAGAAATTATTTGGAAATGATATCAATCCGCTCGATTCATCAACAGGTACTTGACCAGTACCGATAGTCAGCAATTGCTCCGAAAAATCTTCAGCAGATGTATCATTAAGCAATGTAACTCTCATGTTCGTTGTCAGCTCTAGTTTCTTCACATAGCGCCATAGATTCGACGATTCGACAAGCGTTTAATTCGTCGGCAGCCGTAGATCTTGGAATTACTGACAGTACTTGGCGGAAATCATTGCTCCCCCAAAATATCCCGAGTCATTGCGTAAATCTTTCAATGATCGGTTAAGTGCTTCTAATGCACGTTTATGCGCCATTGTGCATTCGTCACAGATGATGATTTTCGATGCCGATAAAACTTTGGCTATTGCTGAGTGTTTTGCAATATTCTTCTTAAATAGTTTGAAGATTTAACGGTTATATAAACCACCATTTTCATCATCGTTATTGAAGAATCATAAACTTTCTCTATCCTTTTTTTTCGTTCTAAAGTTCACTTCAGTTTTTTAATATTGACTTCTTACAAAAAAAAATTGTCATTCAAACGTCCAAGTCACAACGGAACGCTGCCGAACGGAATAACCAGTATCCTATTCCCGGCTTCTGGCTCTAAGCTACCTACCCACATATATTCATATTTGTGGGTAGGACATCTTTTGGGGTACAAAACTTGCATGAAATATCAACCACCTAAGCGGAGGTTGCAATCGTTGAACATTTTGAATAGAGAAGATGGGTCGAATGATGACTCAAAAGAAAGGTAGTAACTTTGTCTACATGGCCTTGAACGAATTTTCATTTTTGTTTGAAAACTGTGAAAGATACAGGGTGAGCAACTAAAAGGTAGGAGAGACTATTTCCCTGAGACTATTCAAGTTTAAGTGAAGTAAAATGGAACAGATCCATGCTGATCAATAGCAGTCATCATCAAGTACCTGCCTCATCTCGAATTTCAACCCCTAGAGCAGGGGTGACAACCCTTGAAAAGTTGGAAGAGGGTAGATGGGTCGAATGATATCTCGAAAGAAAGGTATTATCTTTGTCTGCATTTCCGTGAAAGAATTTTTATTTTTGATTGAAAACTGTAGAAGATACACAGTAAGCCACTGAAAAATGGAGAAGACTATCTATCGCTCTGAGCTTTTCAAGTATCCTGCTCTAGGGGTTGAAATTTGAGATGTGAATGGTGTTTCAGAAGATGACAGCCTGTGATCTGGAATGAATATGTGCCAGTTTTTGCACTAATACTTAATAGCTCAGGGCGATAGATAGTCTCCTCTATTTTTCAGTAGCTCACTGTGTATCTTCTACAGTTTTGAATCAAATATGAACATGCGTTCACGGAGATTCAAGCAAGGATAATACCTTTCTTTCGTGGCACCAACCTACCCATCTACCCTCTTCCAAATTTTCAAGGGTGGTCACCCCTGCTCCAGGGGTTGAAATTCGAGATGAGGATGGTACTTGATGATGACTGCCGTTACTCAACATGGATCTGTTCCATTTTACTTCACTAAAACTTGAAATAGTCTCAGGGAAATAGTCTTCCCTATCCCATATCTTTCAATTGCTCACCCTGTATCTTTTACAGTTTTCAATCAAAAATGGAACTTCCTTCGAAGCGATATAGACAAAGGTACCACCTTTCATTTGAGTTATCACTCGACCCACCTTCCTATTGAAAATGTTCGAGAATTGCAACCCCCGCTTAGGGGCTTGATATTTCAGGCAAGTTTTGTACCCCAAAATATGTCCCCCTTGAAACAAAAATTGACCTGTTTTTGCGTTTTGATCAGAAATGAATATCTTGGTAAAATAGCCTCTGTTCCGTTTTGACTTGACGTTTGAAGCACAATGTATATGTAAGAATATATATATATATATACTGAAGTGAACTATATATATATATATATATATATATATATATATTCTTTAATAACGATGATGAAAATGGTGGTTTATATAACTGTTAAATCTTCAAACTATTTAAGAAGAATAAAAAACACTCAGCAATGGCCAAAGTTTTATCGGCATCGAAAATCATCATCTGTGACGAATGCAATAATGGCGCATAAACGTGCATTAGAAGCACTTAACCGATCATTGAAAGATTTACGCAATCACCCTGTATATATATATATAATTTTTTCGTATCACGATATATATATATATATATATATATATATATATATATATATATATATATATATATATATATATATATATATATATATATATATATATATATATATATATATATATATATATATATATATAGGGTTTTACCCCGACGAGTTGCCCATATATCTATTCAGGCAATCAAACTGATTTCATGAAAAAATATATATATATATATATATATATATATATATATATATATATATATATATATATATATATATATTTTTTCATGATTGAGGAAACAAACAGTTTCTGGATTGTAGTTAATCTAAACCGCAGAAGTGTTTCTAGAAATCGATTTTTTACTAATCTGATCGGATCGTTACAGGATAAAGTCTTCATAATTGCTGGTGGTACAGGGTACAAGAATACCACCCATTGGGCTCCCCTACTAATAGGAATCCTCATGTTTTAGATCCGACGAAAAAATTTTATATTTTTCAAATCAGATTCTCTACGTATCAATGTTAGAATTTTTCTTTGCATTTTTATATTTACAGGTTTTTACATTTCATTAGGAAATTCTCACATATATTTTAATTTTTCAGGAGGAATATTTTTGAGTCCAGATGATGGCAACGTTTACACTACCCTTCAGCCTACTCTCAGCTCCAATCCGAACGTCTTTTTCCAGAGAGGAAATGGGGTTCATCCCGGAATGATATACTGATGAAAATTCTTCTTTGACTTCTATCGTAGTTGGTATCCTGTACCATATTTTCTGAAAATACTTACCAACTGTTTGATATTTAGTTTTAGCAATAATATTGTAGAATATACTTCATAATCATTGTATCATACTTAGCGGACATATATATATATATATATATATATATATATATATATATATATATATATATATATATATATATATATATATATATATATATATATATATATATATATTTTCACAACAGATGAATAAATATTTTATGATTGTTGATTAGTCCCTTCACTTTTACCTGTTTATAATAAATAGAAAATAAGATTTAATTAGATGCTTCAATAGGATCGTGATCTGGGGTGATATTATTTTCAATAGAATCAATATAAATATGGTACACAGATCAAAATTTTAAGGAGTAGTTATTTGGGGAGTTGGTACTTTTTTGTTGTATTCTTGTATGCCGGTGTTTCATCCTGAGATAATTGGATAGCGAACTGTGCGTCAATAATCTAGAAATTGAGTTGTTTGTAGAAACAAAGCTTTCATTTATTGTCCAGGAACAATTTTTCTCTTCATTCTTAACTTCGTTTCAAATATTTATACATGATCAACTTCGCAAGACATTATACAGTGTGTTCCAACGAAAATTTGACCCCCCCTCTAACTCCGAAATGAGTAACATTAGCGAAAAACACCAAGACACGTCGATTTTTGTTTCGAGGGGGAGCATTTTTCGAAATAATTCGAAACTTCTCAGATCAACCCGCTACCCCCAGCAACCCTAACTTTGAAATTCATCATAGGGAATAAGGGTCGAGTGGCACCTTACTGAAAAGGTCTGTCAATTCTCCACCTTGATTTGTCATTTTTAGAATTTTAAATTATCATACAGGGTGTCCCAACCAAGGGTGAATTTGAATTCCTGGAAATCCCAAATACTAAATGAAATAGATTTATTTTGGCATAATGCAAGCGCAGGTTTATGCTCGGTCTAGAAAAACGACCTACACTTGTGAATTTGGAGTTGGTGCAATCAACCCCCTATTTCCAGCATCCCCAACCCAAAATTCATTCGATCGATAATAGGTCAAGAGGCACCTCGTTGGAAAGGTACTGCAATTTTCTCTTCGAATTTGGTATTTTCGAAATTCAGAATCATCATACAGGGTGTCCCGAAGCAGGAACATTGGAAATCCAAATAACTTTTGAAACTGGTTCATTTCGGTATACGAGAACATGTTTGATCCGAGAATAGGACTTTCTTGTGTGGTTATAGAATTTTTGCAATCAACCCTTCCATTCAGCATCCCCAACTTGAAAATCATACAAATAATTCAAGTGGCATATCTTCAGAAAGGTTTTTGAATTCCAGAATGATTAAAGCATTTCATTCAGTTCGGCTCTCCATACAGGATGTCGCTTTCGAAAAATTCAATATCGTCATTTGAAATTATCAACTAAAATTAATTCGAAACTGTTAAAAGTATTGGGGTACGATGTGTTGAGCATCAATTACGAAGAAATAAAGCTGATTTCTGCATTGAAAATGTTCACATTTTTTCATTTCCATCTGGCGTGCAGTCATCTGTTATTTCTCATTTTGCAATGAAATATTATTATTATTCAGATCAGTTCCTCATTATTGTTGTTGTTCGTCAGTTGAAATTAATCTGAAAATGGTTTATTCCACTGAGGAAAGGGTCGAAATTGTATCGACGTATTTTCGAAATAACAGTTGTGCCAAAGAAACGGCAAGGATATTCGATAGGAACCATCCTGAAAGAGAAAGGAGTCAGTCACCAGTACGTTAAATATTTGGTTGACAAATTCCTAGCTACGGGTTCGGTGGCAAACAAAAACATGAAGTGGCATGTCCTGTCAGAAATGAGGCAACGGAAGTGGCAGTAGTGGGTCATCTACAAATGGAGAATACTACTTCGATCAGAAAACTATCTCGTCTGACTGGTGTATCAGCTACAACTGTCCATAGAATCGTGAAACATCACAAATTTCACCCTACAAGGTAAAATTAGTGCATGAAATAAACGAAGATGATCCAGATCGTCGTTCACAGTTTTGTGAAAATCTAAGTGAAAACCTAAACGCTAATCCAAATTTTCTGAATAACATCTGTTTTTCTGATGAAAGCACCTTTATGCTCAGTGGTGAAGTGAATAGACATAATTGTCGATATTGGGACACACAGAATCCTCATTGGTTTAGAGAGGCCCACACGCAAAGGCCTCAGAAGTTGAACGTTTGGGCAGGAATTTTTGGCAATCATCTAGTTGGGCCTTTCTTTATTGAGGGTAACCTGAATGGAAATGGCTACCTACAGTTGTTAGAGGAACACATACATCCTAGATTGACAGAAATTTTACAGAACGATCCAACTCTTTCTGAGGACGAAATGCGTTTTCAACAAGACGGTGCTCCTCCGCATTATGATGCTCGGGTGCGCCAATATTTAGACGAAAATTTCCCAGGAAGGTGGATTGGTAGAAGAGGACCTGTTGAGTGGCCAGCCAGGTCACCAGATTTAAATCCCTAGATTTTTTTTGTGGGGCCATCTAAAATCTAAAGTTTATGCCACAAGACCAGAAAACCTGGAGGAGCTGCGGATGAGGATTATCACAGAATGCCGACTTTTGACTCCTGAAGTTTTCGCTAATGTGAGAAGAGAGTTCGAAAATCGTCTGTATAACTGTATGGAGGTGGGCGGAGGTCATTTTGAACAATTGTTGTAATAATCAAGTTAGTTTTTTGTTTTCAATTGAATACAAGTTCAATAAATCTCGTTTTCCTGTTTAGATGAGCATCCAATCAGTTTCTCCATCATCCCCTCATCCTGATCCTCACGCCAGAAAACCTCGATTGCCAAACTGAAACCAATGCCTCAGTGATTCAGAAAATAGAACAATCTTTCTGGAACTTTGCCACTCAACCTGTAATCACTTGTATGATTTTTTGAGTTGGGGATGCTGAATGGAAGAGATTGATTGCAAAATTCCATATTCACGCAAGAGAGTCTTATTCTCGAATCAAACATAAACATGTTCTCGTATTATACCGAAATGAACCAGTTTCAAAAAGTTATTTGGGTTTTCAGTGTTCCTGCTCCGGGACACCCTGTATGCTGATTCTGAATTTCGAAAATACCAAATTCGAAGAGAAAATTGAAATACCTTTCCAACGAGGTGCCACTTGACCTATTTTCGATCGAATGATTTCTGAGTTGGGGATGCTGGAAATAGGGGGTTGATTGCACCAACTCCAAATTCACAAGTGTAGGTCGTTTTTCTAGACCGAGCATAAACCTGCGCTTGCATTATGCCAAAATAAATCGATTTCATTTAGTATTTGGGATTTGCAGGAATTCAACTTTACCCTCGGTTGGGACACCCTGTATGTTAATTTAAAATTCTAAAATGACAAATCAGAATGGAGAATTGACAGACCTTTACAGTAAGGTGCCACTCGACCCTTATTCCCTATGATGAATTTCGAAATTAGGGTTGCTGGGGGTAGGGGGTTGATCTGACAAGTTTCGAATTATTTCGAAAAATGTTCCCCCTCGAAACAAAAATCGACGTGTTACATTTCGGAGTTATAGGGGGGGTCAAATTTTCGTTGGAACACACTGTATAGTGAAAGTACACAAGAATAAAACGAAGGGGTCACCGCTGATAAGTATTCTCCTCACTTCGATCAGACTGTGTGGACGAATACTTCACTCCTTCAATGGTTGAAATGATACAAATTTGGTTCTTTAGTTTGTACAAAGATGGTTCATTTACTCTAGATGACGAACCCACTTCAACGTAAAGTTTTCACACAGTATAGTGAATTTGACGTACGAAACAGTCCGTCTGCTGGCGCCCTCATTGATAATAGACTACATGTGCGGTACTATATCTATAAGTGCAGTGTTCTGCACAAATAGGACCAAATAGTGAGTGAATTATTCAAATATGGCACATAGATGACGTGTAAAATCGAAAGAACCCTTGATATTTAGCTGACATAAGCGTAGACATGAATAGGAAAAAAGGGTTTTACTCATTTAATACATTACGTAGTCTAGGATTGAATGAGAAATGCAGAAAAGGAAAATATGTTCAATTATATATCGACAGCTTCCAATATATGTTTTCACAAACCCATATATACTTAAACCCAAAATATTATAAATATCCATCCTACTGTGGCATCTCTTTTCAGAGAGATGTAGGCAATCTATGAATGTTTAATTTCAAATCGGAGGAAAGAAGAACAGACATCTATAATATGACTCCAATTCAAGTTACACGCATTTTAATTCAAATTTATGAAAGAGTGCAGCACCCATTTTTCAGAATAGGAATGAAAAATTGAAAATTCGAATTCAGACCCCAAAGTTAGCTTTCAAAAATAATTTACACTTTCGAAAGTGCAATGCCTAACTTAACCACCAGAAAAAATTGTATTATAACATGAAAAATATTTATATCTTTAGTTAAGTGCATTTTCGATGAGAATGATTAATTTCGTTTAATTAAAACATTTCTTGAAATAATTCAATAAATAATTGTAATATTTTTAAATAATTATTCTAAGGAGATGTATTATTATGATATTATCTTATACATTATGAAAATTAATTAACTGCAGATATTGTATTATTTAGGTATTTACTGTGCCTTATGTTAATGGTAAATGCAATTTCGACAACATTCTTGAAGAAGTAATCGGTAAATCAATGTAACAAATATAGAGCGAACGGCGAATATCTGGTAATCAAAAGTCCATTCGATTCATAACAATTCCGAAACAAAAGATCAATCCATTTATTCATGAATAAATCTGTACATAGTCGAAAATAGACAATTTGATGCTTTCATGTTCTCTGTTCGCACTCTCCATTTTCTATTGGTCAGTGTCGCAAAGCATGCAATGGGTTGCATGTTGCGTTCGATGTACCTACCTTTTCTCCGTACCATTTCTATCTGCATTTTTTTCTTATCTCTTGTTGTTCAAAAGATATTTCAAAAACTAAGGAAAAATTGAATTTTCAACTCATTGCAAGGGGTTGAAGTTTTAATTTTTCCCAGAATTTATTGTTGAAGCCAACTGACCATCATATCAAAAATGCAGCTTGATTAGAAGAAACTGCAGTTTCCCAGCTATTTTAACAGATGCCGTCAAATCAAAAGACTCATTGCCTTAAAATTAACTTCGCTCAGTATACTGTTTATCAATTACGGGTTTTATTTTCATTATTATTATCTGATTGATAAGAAATTTTTGATATTTGTCCCGAAAATTAGGTCGAAAAAATGAAAACCTAATTATATTTATTGTTAATATGTATATAATATATCAGAATTATTATGATTATATAATTGAAAATTATGGCCAATAATTAATATTTTTTTGAGCTCGTAGAAATTCATCAAGTGGCAATGTGTATCAAATTAACTTATGCAAATGATCAACTTCATAACTAAAAATAAAAATTGACGACAAATTTCTGTTTTATTATACGCGTAGGTATCTACATAAATATACTTCTATTAATAGATGAAAATTCAAATTTCAAATGTCGATCGATAAACAAAAATCGAATTAAAACGTTTATAGAGTTGAATATGAATATAGAAATAAGATGCAATATTTTAGATAACATATATGAGTTATTACATTTCGAAAGAAATGAAATTCCTCATTGAGACATTATTTCTTATATTTTTGGAATCAATTTTGTATATATACAATTTCATTTTTATAATATATATAATTTTATTTCTTTGATATTGATTTTTGCGATAAATCAAGAAAACACTAAATATTCTGAAAATAATTTATTGAAGATAGGTTGTACATAATTACATAATATATGTATAAAATTTCCTGATGATTCCAAAATCTGAATAATATACCGGGTGTTACATGGAAATTCAGTGATAGCAACCAATAAGAGAACAGGTGTCCAATTTTTCGATACTCGTAATTTGCAAAAATATTGTTCTCTTGCATATTTTTTCATCAGTAGTTTCTCAGTAAATTACAAACTATATATAAGAAATACTAATTTCAGTAAATACTCAGCACACTATGCAATTTCACGGTTAAAGATGTAAAATTAATTTAAGCTTTGAAGAAATAGATTGTAACATAAAACAAATTTTCTTTTGTAATCTCATTCAAATTTGTTGTAGATTAGATTACAAAATGTATTTGTGAATCTGAAACATTTTTTATTCAAAACTGACAGTTAAGTAGAATTGCAACAAGCTTCTGGCCTATACAGGAGACTGCAAAATTGACATTCATTGCAGTGGTTATTTTGTTGCTATTTGATTTTGTGATTGTTTTGTGATTTCGCGAATCAGTGTAGATGTTGGAATCACAAATATTTTCGGTAAACACCAATGCTTTTCTTGTGAAAATATACTTATCAAATCACAACTTGAATCGTAATTCAACCATTTTTTTTGTCCCTATTACAAATTTTTGGAATTATCGAAATTAGTAGGTCAATTCACATTTCGAAAACGAACATTTAACGATCACGTCGGTACTAAATTTATACCCGAAAACTCGTTGCGTCTACGGAAAATTCGGCAATATACGCGGAGAGATGAAAAGTGTTGTTGCTGTCACGAAATAAAAAAATGATTCATCGCACACAAGTCTTTCAATCTTGTGGTTTATATACAGGGCTGGTACAAATACATATCAAACAAAAAAGGTATTCTGATATCGAGCTCAAACAATATTGCACTCACTGCAACAAAGCGTTTTTTTAAATCTCTTATTATTATTGATAATCTTAATGATTTTACTGAATCAGGTGAAAACGTTGGAAGTTCTTCCAATCTGAACGAAATAACAAATATACAAAAGAAGTCATGTATTGGTGGTTTTTCATGTCTGTTTGGTCCGCGGGAGGAATAATACTCCTCCTGTTCTCTATAGGTAAAGCTGACTACTTACTAAAATCAAATATCAATACTATAATAATGAACTTTGTCAGCAATTATTTTACTTATAAAAAACACTCTCTTCATCACTTCGAGGCAAACAATCATCAACAAAACACCATTCCGGATAGATTAATGTAAATTTTTCTATGAGCTATAATAATCATGGAAGATAAACTATTTTTAATATGGAAGTCTCTTGAATAAATTTCTATAAATGATGAAAGAATCTCGGCCGCGGCTTAAACGAATTTATCATTAGCAGGAACTAAATTACCAAATTCTTCGTTTTCATTCGTTCTATAGGCTCTGAAAAGAGCCAGAAACTGTTTGTAAGATTCAAGATTGCTATTTGACTTTCAAAATGACGAACGACAAGTTTGGCAATTGAATCTTTTGTCTAATGTATGAAGGCTATAACCTACGAAGGAGGATGTTGAACATTCTGCCAATGATGAATTTGAATTGCCCGCTGGTTCTAGCTAAACTTTAACAGTTTGAGCTTTGTTTTGTTCCCCGTGTTTTCCTAATGGTGGGCAACAATCTCTATGATCTAAAATTATGTGCCGAAGAAGTGATGAATTTATGTGCTCATTATCAACGTCTTCATCTTGAGAGTCTATGTCAGAATCACTAAAAAAATTTAAGTCATCTTCAGAAACTTCCTTATCCGTAACGTCTTCGTTATCATCCCCAAAGTCGTCGTTACAATTTCGAATCATTGAATCCGAGTGCCCTGGGGTGTCGGCAGTTATAGATGTCGTAGAAAAATCAGATAAAATATGGTAAGATTTCTTAAATTCCACCATCGAGTCGTTATCAGATTCGCAATTACTGAAGTCTGAAGAAGACACCAAACCCGAGAGAAAAATTTTCTGATAATTTTCGCTGAATTGTTCAACCCTAGGATTTCGGGTGAAACCTCTAGTTTGCCGAATGACTGAAAAAAAAATTCCAATAGGTCCTGATTGAAACGAATCGTTAACAAATATTCCATGTTCTCACTTTCCTGTTTTATAGACTCCTAAAGATACAAAATGCCTATCAACGTTTGTTCAAAGCCCAAAATGCAAGGAGAGCGCGCACGAGTAGAACCGGTAATTTACCAATCACGAACATAAACAATGAATTGCCAAAAATTATTCTCGGGCTCATAATTCTTTGGCGAAGGAGCGTAAATTCACCTTTACTTCACATTCAAATAATCGAACAAGTTATTAACCGTCTTCAGAAATTCTGAAGTATTGATTGAGGTATACGAATTCGAGTTGTTAGGTGCTAAACGCCGTTAAAATGGCTGCGGATGCAGAGACTGAAAATTTGGGTTGCTAGAGACACTTTCATTCTCTCAAATGATTAACTAATTTGGAGTCTATTATGTACGTTTCCTCTATGTCTGACCACGACGCTGTCTTACCACCGGCATCTTTTCTACTGTGAGCCACAGATTGGTTACGCACATGTTTGAAAACGCTATCAAGAAAACCCGTCTCTAATTTAATCCAATTGGACCATTTCGAGATTGTGCTTTTATGCGGGAAGTGAATCCCTGACGAACTCGAAGGAAATTATATAATCCCGGGCTTCTATAGAAAATTGTGAGAGAAATTTCTTTTCTTCTTCCGAATACTCTGTACGCAGCTTATGTTCCGTTTGGAGCTCTTGGAACGTTTTGACACTTCCTGATGGTTGATTCACTCTTCTCATATGTTCTTTCAGAAAGATCTGGTCTTTGGCGCGACCGCGACGTAAGCGACGATTATTTTGACGAAGAACATTAAATATTTCCTAAATTTATGGATTCGTTTTTGTTTCCCAGCTAATTTATGTTTCAATTGAAAAATTTCGCAGGAGGAACATGAAGAATCTAAGTTGGCTGTAGAGGAGAAATATGGCGATAGTGTTCAGATACCGTGTTCATCAACAAGTAGTTTTCCAGTCATTTCAGCCTCACAGGGATATGTAATTATATTTTTGTTCTCGTCAGAATCAGCGCCAATATCCATAAAATCGAGTTGCAGAGTTAGTACTGCATGAGAGCGTAAATGACGTTTCGAATGATCAGTAAAACACGATTCCGCAAAGTGTATGCTACAAATTCTTGTGTCCTGATATCTTCACGCGGAACAAATGAAATTAAATCCCGCCGATCGATTGACCGAAGCCAATCACCTTGTCGTGAGTCCAACGGAAATCTGAAAAATGAAACATTTGAAACTCACCCACAACAGTTTTCAATTGGGGAACATAATCATTGATCGTTGCTTTTTTCAGGATGTTAGGATATAAATCCACAAAACATCTGCGAACTCTAAATTCCAAAGCGCTCCGGGTATTCACTAGTGCCGAATAAATTAAGTTCTTCAAATGATATTTTTTGATAAAGTAGAGGTGAGCTGTCTATATTAAATACTCTGATCTGGATTTCTATGACATCACAGTAACTATAATCATAACATAGAATAACAGAAAAATGATAGATATACCCATCGAATAATTTTTTAAGTAAATTAGATAGCAATGATATCATAACGATGATATTCATATTAAAAAAGAAAATTTTCGTTTGCATTCGGGAGTACTCGGCATTTTCTGTATAACTAGGATTACTACAGTCACTTCACCGAAAGTGCTGCCGTATGTTTTCCATTGATAAATGAAAATAGTGGCTCAAAAAGTAGTGAGGTAATTTTGAATACATTACGGAAAAACTAGTCTGTCGAGATTATCGAAACGGAAGGGTAATATATACAAACTGAGTTTTCAAATTTTGAGTACCAGGACTGCTGATCGCAAATGGCAATAACTTTGAGAAGGAACGTAGATCATTAGATTCTTCTTTTGTAATATCCAGGGTACCAAAGTCGAAATGAGAAATTATCATACCTACGAAACTATATATTATAGAAAGCTGAAACATGGCACATTGACAAAAAATCATTATAATGTATTATCATCTTCAAGTGCTGCGGCATTGTTTTCTTAATTGAAATAATGCTCGAACACCACTGTCTGTTTTCGCTATTTCGAATTATTGGAAAGCCTGTATTCTATAGAAAAAAGGTTTACTTAATAATTCTGTTGCGTACGACGCCAAGTTTGGGAGATATTCCAAAGGAAAGTATCAAATAAAGATTTATCCAATATGACTCTTGTGAAGTCCACTTTGACTATTAATGGAACAAAAACATCATTCTTCTCTCAATTTCTTAACCTTTTCCTCTATGAGAAAAATTTGAGATTTGAATTCTAACGAGTTTTTAGGTCTTACTTCCAATCGAGTTTCCACATCAGCAAGTAAATGCCTAATTTGGCACTCATATCCGAAGTGAGCATAATCAGCAAAAGGTAGTAAAAGGGATAGACAGTATCTAGTTTGAAATATATATTATTAGGAATTCTACATTCCACAACTTCATTCTCGTACGTCACTTTTCAGAAGAATTTAAATTTTGAGGGAATTGACGTATTTTTTTTTTAATTTACCACAAATGTATGTTGTGATTTCGGAAATTCGAGCATAGATGATTCTACGATAATCGTAGAATTGCAGGATATGTCCCGACTGCTATTTTTTCAGTTCCTATTCTAACAATACTTTGTTCTCCTCTCATTCCATTCTTGGTAAAATTGATTCTTTTCCAAATTGAGACAAAAACATGGAAAATTAAATAGACGTTATCTTGATTTGAAAATAATTCAACAATCAATTATTTCATCATATCTTGAAACTCAAATAGTTTTCTTCGAAATAATCCAGAGGGGGCTACCGAAAACCTTGATGGAGAAAACTCTAATTCAACCACTATTGCTATGACTAAAAGGTGATTAGACATTTCCACCAGCCATAAGGAATCTTGAGAGGAAATGAATTGTATATTCAAGACTTGAAACGGAAGGTATATATTCGAGTATTACTTACTATGAACACATTTGTGAGATAGTTGAAAGGTGAACATATCAACCGCATGTGTGCAGTGTTTACGTGATAAACTGATTGTAAGTTTTTCAAAACAAATTTATCGGTGCCATCATAATTGAATGCAATCAAACCGGTATGGATGAGGATGACGACCCATCTAATCGTGGCGATACTCCGCCTTCCAGTAAATCTAACATCGTAATTTCTTCTTATGCATCCAAAGTCAACAAACACCAAACACCACGAAAAGATCAAGCTATCATCTTCAATGCTGTTGACGACTGCAAGTTAACAGATTATCTATTAGCGCTAGGTCCTATTGTGGGGCCAAAAAACATTACTTTTTCATCTCGAATCTCTAATAACCGAATTTGCGTTTACCTAAGTAACAAAAATACAGTTGACAAATTTATATCTGAAAATAAACCGATTAAAATAAACAATCAGCTGCTGTATGGCAGACGGCTAATCACCCCCGCAGAAAGGCTAGTAATATCGAATGTGTGTCCCACAATCCCAAACGATGTCTTGGAAAATGAACTGAAACGCTTAGGAATCAAACTTCTGTCATCAATTACCCACCTATCAATAAATATACCCGACCCAGATTACGCACATATACTAAGTTTCCGTCGCCAAGTTTATATCGCCCCTCTAGAGAACACAGAAATTCCTGACTCGATAATAATTTCCCAAGACGAAACGACTTATCGAATTTTCTTGACTTTCAATAACAGTTGCTTCCGTTGCAAACAATCAGGGCATATTGCCTCCGCTGCCCTCTTCAGACTACCAATCAGCCCGCTTCAGAACTCGCTTCGTCACCTATTCCATCAACTCAACATCGACAAACCCAAATCACACCAGAAGGCACTACTTTCGAAAACACCGACAAAATTTTGACTATGCAAACTAATTCAAGCAATACTGGCAATAATTACAACACAGTGCAAATAAAAAGAATACATAACGAGATCGTTTCTCCCACAGCAGACACCCACTCACAGCCAGAAATCAATTTCACCAAACCACTACTCAAAAAACCCAAACACGAGACCAAGGCAAATGAAAACAAATGTAAAATTATTAATACAGACTTCTTTTACCAGTAAAAGACCTCATCGAAGCGCACTCTCCCCTTCGTTCTCACATATGATGAATTAACAGATCTTTTTTCCAACTTACTTGGGGCGAATAATCAAATTTTACTGGCACAAGACTATACAAACGACCTCTCGGGTCTCAACTACATGATAGAGGAAATACAGCCAGCTCTAGAAGATAGAATCCTGAAATCAAGATGCACGAAATTTCGAAAAAAGCTGAAGAGGCACTTAGACGGAATCGCTACTGATTCCGAGAGTGATACCTCGCAAGACCCTAATAATTATTAATGGACCCTAACATGAGTGAAGGAGCCAAAATGGCTTCTACCAACCACTCTTTCTTACAATGGAACATCAACGGCTATTTTTCCCATCTAGAAATGTTTCAAATCCTTATTAACGAATATGATCCTTCTATAATTGGTCTACAAGAGACCCATTTCAAACCAAATAAATCACATTCTCCAAGAAATTACAAAGGTTTTTCAAAAGTAGAGGAACGTAAATCGAGCCAGTGGGGCGTGGCAATCTTAGTACGAAAAGATATTGGAGCAACAGAAATACCTCTTAATACAGAGTTAGAAGCAGTAGCTGTCTCACTCGATCTCCCCAAAAAACGCTCAATCTGCAATATTTACATTCCGCCGGCATCGGACTTCACCTCTAATGACATAAATCTAATATTATCGCAAATACCTTCTCCAAGGATAATATTCGGTGACTTCAATAGCCATAATGAGATCTGGGGTCACGGAATACGGATAACAGAGGAGAAATTTGTGTGATGCTTTGAATGGAGCAAACCTTCTTTTACTCAATACTGGCGAAGGAACAAGATTTAATGTATCAACAGGAAACTCAACAGTCCTTGATTTAAGCTTTTGTGATCCCTCTACATCTCTAAGTCTGCAATGGCAAGTTCTCCCCTTCCTTTATGGAAGTGACCATTACCCAATTATGATCAGCGATACCTCAAATACTTACGAGACAATTTCTATAGAAAATGGAAACTAAAAGAAGCAAATTGGTTTATGTATCAAAAGAAACTAGTAGAAGGAATAAGTTCACTCGACACTACAGAAAATATCGATACAACAGTTGCTAACTTCACCAAATTGCTGACAGAAGCAGGGGAGTTATCTATTGGAAAGTGCTCAAAAACACCAACCTGGAAGGCCTTAGTTCCCTGGTGGAGTGAACAATGTAAACTTGCTATAAAAAAGTACAAACATGCTCTATATAAATATAAAAAGGATAAATCACAAGAAAAGATGATAGAATTTAAGAAACTCAGAGCAGAAGCCCGTTTTTTAATCAAAAAGAGTAAAAAGGAATCTTGGAGCCAATACCTTTCAACAATTACACCTGCAACATCATCTTCGGAGATGTGGAACAAAATTAAAAAAATCTCAGGAAAAAGTACTTATACACCCATCCGCTCTATCGCATTGAATGGATCACTTATGACGAATGACAAAGAAATTGCAAACATATTTGCTAAAACTTATAGCGACCACTCCAGCAACCAAAATTATGATGAACAATTTATTGAACTGAAAAACTGTACTGAGGGCTTCCTCTTGAGAACGAAGTTGGAAATAATGACCTGAACACACCTTTCTCTATGGACGAATTGAATTATGTACTCAAACGTCTAAAAACCACAAGTCCAGGTGTCGATAATATCCCAAGTCCTTTTCTATCGAACTTACCTGAAAATGGGAAAGAATTTCTTCTCACATTATATAATAGAATCTGGGCTACACACAAATTACCGAAAATATGGAAAAAAGCGATAATCATCCCTCTGCCGAAACCGAACAAAGACCTTAAAGATCCAGAATCTTTTAGACCAATTTCGTTAACCTGTACACTCTGCAAGGTACTTGAAAGATTAGTAAATAATAGGCTCGTCTGGTATATAGAAAACCAAAATCTTCTATTTTCCGGCCAAAACGGCTTTCGGAAAACAGATCCACAATGGACAACATTATAGAACTAGAATCGGACATCCATGACGCTTTCATAAATAATCAACAATGTGTAGGAATTTTTCTAGATATCAAGCATGCGTATAATATAACTTGGAGACACCGAATATATCAACAACTCATTTCATGGAAGGTTGGTGTTAACATGCTGAAGTTTGTACAAAACTTTTTAGACCACAGAATTTTCCAAGTCCGAGTGAACGGTGTATATTCAGATGACACCGTACAAGAGAACGGAATACCTCAGGGGTCGGTAATTAGTGTGACTCTATTCCTGTTGGCCATTAACAGTATATCCCAGCATATTACTTCACCGGTAAAATGCAGATTATACGCAGATGATGTTGTTCTGTTCATGAAAGGAAGAGATGTTTCACAGTTATCATGCATTTTACAGAAAAATTTGAACCAACTATCTAAATGGTCGTCGATGACTGGCTTTCAGTTCTCGGCAGAGAAGACAAAGTGTGTTCTTTTCACTAAATCAACCCTCTTTCAACACCTCTACTGAAAATTGCTGGAAAAAATCTTGAATTTTTCGATCAAATTAAGTTCCTGGGTATGATTTACGATCAAAACTTAACTTGGAAACCACATATCGAAAATATCATAAAAAGTTGTAATAAAAGCCTGAATCTATTAAAATTTTGTCCAATCGAAAATGGGGATCTGACACCTCAAGTTTGTTAAAAGTTTATAGAACACTCATCAGATCAAAATTGACTACGGCTCCATTGCCTACGACTCAGCCACACCCTCTGCCCTTAGAGCTCTAGACACCCTGCATAATACTGCTATAAGAATAGTTTTGGGTGCTTACTGCACAAGTCCTATAGACAGCCTACTGTGTGAAATTTCAGAACCCCCTAAGATTACGAAGAGCATATCTATCTCTCACTTATGCATCGTCTGTTATTTTCAATTCAAACAACCCATCTTTCTCTCCCACATCGAATCGGTTTCATGATCTCTATATCACAAAAAACGGTCTAGACCATCTGCCAATGAAAGAATAACGCAATACAAAGATTTATTCGGAATCTCATTCCCAATATCATATTTTTATATAAAGGAACAAATGCCCCGCCATGGACTATCGACAAACCAAACTGCATTCTCACATTGACAAAATATAACAAGCACAACATAAACACGAATACCATAAAAACAGAACTGCAATCGATTCTCAGTGATTTACCAGGAGACAGATTATACACGGACGCATCGAAAATTAATGACGAGGTGGGTGCTGCGATCGTACAGTGTCAGTCGGTTACGAAATTCAAATTACCAAAATATACAAGTACTTACACAGCGGAGCTATATGCCATATTACAGGGTGTCAAACAAATAGAGGAAAACAACGTCCGATCCGCAATACTCATTTCAGACTCTCTAAGTGCAATAAGGTCACTAGATAATATGTACGCAAAAGACCCCCTAGTGCAACAAATATTTAAGGCCATGAATAACATTCAAACGTCGGGAAGAAGTGTATCATTTGTGTGGGTACCCTCACACATCGGTATCCAAGGTAATGAAGAGGCCGATATAGCAGCCCGGGCGGCAATAAGTGCGGTGGACTCAATCGTTGAATCGAAAATCTCGTTTGTGGACTTCAAAAACTATATTAAGAACCAAATTATAAGTGCGTGGCAAAATGAATGGAACCAGTCTTCCTCGAAATTACGCGAGTGTAAACCAAGTGTTGATCCGTGGAAATATAACTTACCCTTGCGTAAGGACCAAGTCGTCTTACACCGGCTGCGCATAGGACACACAAATATGACTCACAGCTACCTCATTTCGAAAGAACAGCGACCCATTTGTCAGCATTGTCAGGCGCCCTTAACCATCAAGCATGTTATAATCGACTGCCCAGGGTACGCAGCGAAAAGAAATAGTTTTCAAATTGGCAATAGTTTACATGCAGTACTGAACAAAGATCTCACTAAGCTCATGAATTTTCTAAAAGACTGTGATTTATATAACTCAATTTAGCTTCAAATTCTATGTTGTTCTTTTTTTGTTTTTATTGATGGATGCGCTAATAACCCTGCGTGGTTGATGCGCTTATTCTAAATAAAAAAAATAAAAAAAAAAAAAAAAAAAAAAAAAAAAAACACATTTGTATTTGGCTACACTATATGTAGTCGTATTCATTGTAATCTTAAGTATAAAATCGTATGAAAGCTCCAATCTATTGAATTAATAAATGATATGGTGCAACGTGCATTTTCAGGTACTTAACTTTGAAATCTTAATTGCTTTGAACTATTCACAACATTTTCCATTTTCGTATTCCATATAATATAAAATTTGAAAGGAAACATATATCTACGTTGAAGATTGCAATTTTTTCAATAATTTTCTTCATCTATAAAATAATTGATAATTTTTATCCATAACCAATCTGACAAGACTGTGTTTAGTCTGAAGCCTCTGGTGGTGCCCGAAAGGAGGCACCAGTAGCAGAGTTAGGGATATCAATTATCGTTCGTCGCCATTTTTTTGTATCCAGAGGAAGTGAATCACCTACTTATTACACAGGGTTGGCGTGGTGGCACTATAGATTGCAGAAAGAAAGCAAACACAAAAAACTCTCTGTTGTTCAAGTGAGCGAAATATTGGGCTTACCAAGATTTGCTTCAATACAGGGAGTCATGGCCATAGTTTTTTAGGGTTAACCGTTTCGAATGGTTTCTTAATGAATAATTTTATGCATTTGAAGTAGTTTACAGTTCAGAAACCGAAATTGTATCTTATGAGAACCTAGAATATTACAATACTTTCATAGGTATTTCATAAATATTTCGATAGAAAGCTGTTCATTGCAAGTTACTTTCCCCATATCAAAATTGTCTTGTAGTTATTGTTGCAAATGCTATAAATATCCCGATTTAGAATGTTGGTGGTACTTATCAACGATATAATGATCCCAGATCCAGATGTTCTGGAGTTTTTCTACGAAGTTCGAATCATTTTAGAATGTTTTTTTAATAATGAACGCAATAATGAATTCAAATTTTCGAAAATTTACAAGTGTTCTTTAAACATGTAGCCAAACATCAGGTACTAATACTTTCAGTGAATTAAGGATAAACAGTTCATATTCATAATATTGATGCAGAAACTCTCTCTAAAATATACGGGATATGTATTAAAAGAAATTGTTATATTTCGTGAAATGTGACAAACATTTGACAGTGATGAATGAAGTCGCTACTTGTCTGATGATAAGCGAAAGCTCCAATTAGTTATAATGTTCCTCATAATGAAACTATTTTAAATTTTTGGAGTTAACTTCTGAAAAAGTATTGTTATAATTTTCTTAAAAAGTCATATCTCTATTTCTGTAATAAGAATCTGGGTATTTACTTATCGTAATCTGTTCTTTCCACTGTATAAGAAAAAGTACGCCCTTGGATTATAATTCTTAGATAACTTTGAAATTTTTAGCAGCCATCTGATAGTAGTAACTGAAAATATAAAATTATAGTATTCTGTTTTATCAAGAGCCATCTATGGACAATCTATGAACCTCATCTCAATCTTTTAATCCGGACCTATACTAACAAGCCAAGATCGCGATTCTGGCTGGTGTATAAACTTCAATATATTCTATGGGGTGCTTTGTCTTCTTCTATAATTAGTCCATGGTTTGTACTTGAAAGCTGTAATTCTCCGATTTGTACTTCATCATAGCGATCTATCTGTTCAACAAACTTTGGCATGCAGATGTGATAAAGAATCACCAATCATCCAATAAACAGTTTAGTATGCAATTTTGCATGAAGAATTTCATACTTGTATCTGAGAACTATAATTACAACCATGGTAAATGATATATGATATCCTACATGATGTCCTAAGATGGTTGTCTAAGATAAAGCCAAATGAATAGTTCTAGCTAACACAAATTTATCTTTTGTGCCGCTGTAATTTCATGACTAAAATTTTTGACATCTGACTGGCGGACAAGAATCGCGATTCCTGTCCAATTTTATCAAATTGGCAATTAGGGGTTCAGGTTATCAGAAATTAAGAATTTCTAATCATAGACCAAGTATAGAAGAAGACAAAGCAAGCTTATTCGCCAGCCAGAATCGCAATCCTGGCTGGTTAGGATAGGTCAGGATTGAAAGATTGAGATGAGGTTCATAGATGGTCCATAGATGGCTCTTGATAAAACAGAATACTAAAATTTTTATTTTCAGTTACTACTATCATATTACATATTCTTATTACAGAAATAGAGATATGACTTTTTAAGAACAATACATTTTTAGAAATCAACTCTGAAAAATTCAAAATAGTTTCATTATGAGGATTGCGAATATTACTACGTAAAAATATCACTATTTAAGATGAAAAAGTTTATTCAACGTTATAACTAATTCGAGCTTTCGTTTATCATCAGACAAGTAGCGAATTCATTTATCATTGCCAAATTTTTTCACATTCCACGATATATAACATATTTAAAGAACACTTGTATATCTTCGAAAAACCTGAATTCTATATTGCGTTCATTATTGAAAATACATTCTAAACTGATTCGAACTTCGTAGACAAACTCCAGAACATTATAGAATATATGATTTCTGGGAGAAACTATTACTTGAATGTATTTGCTTATTGCTACAGAGCCTGCAACCAAAGGCAACTAATGTTTTTGAAGAATCGAGATTTTCGGACCTTTTCCATAGCATTCTAAAGATGGGATATTTTTCACTTGAGAAAAGATATGCTGGCGATGATGGGAGCATTAAATCGTTGGTAAGTACTACCAACAATCTAAATCGCAATTTTTATAGCATTTGAAACAATAACTACAAGACAATTTTGATATAGAAAAGTAACATGCAATGAATAGTTTTCCATCGAGAGTGTTGTGATCTTCTAGGTTCTCATAAGATATAATTTCAATTTTTGAACTGTAAACTATTTCAAATGCATAAAATTATTCATTAAAACAACCCTTCGAAACGGTTAACCCTAAAAAACTGTGGCCATGATTCCCTGTATTGAAGCAAATCTTGGTAAGCCCAATATTTCGCCCACTTGAACAACAGACAGTTCTTAGTATTTGTTTTCTTTCTACAATCTATAGTGTCACTACGCCAACCCGGCGACCGGCGAACGATGATTGTTGTCCGTAACTTTGCTGCTGGTGCCTGCTTTAGGGCACCGCCAGAGACGTCAGACTAAACACACCGTGTTGTCAGATTGATTATGGATAGAAAATATCAATTATTTTATAGATGAAGAAAATTAGTGAAGTGCAATCTTCAACGTAGATATATGTTTCCTTTAAAATTTCATATTATATGGAATACGAAAATGGAAAATTTTGTGAATAATTCGAAGCCATTATAATTTCAAAGTTACGTACCTGAAAATCCACGTTTCATCATACCGTTTATTAATAAAAGAGATTGGAGCTTTCATACGATTTTATACTCAAGATTACAACGAATACGACCACTTATAGTGTAGTATAGTGTAGTATAGTGAACATATGTGTTCATAGTAAATAATAATCGAATATACCTTTCGGTCCAAGTCGTGAATATACCATTCATTTCCTCTCAAGATACTTTATGGCTGGTGGCAATATCCAATCACCTTTAAGTCTTAGTAATAGTGGTTGAATGAGACTTTTCTTCATCAAGGTTTTCGGTAGCCCCCTCTGGATTATTTTGAAGAATACCATTTGAGTTCCAAGACGTGATAAAATTATTAATTATTGAATTCCTTTTAAATCAAGATAATTTCTTTTAATTTTTCCATGTTTTTTTTCAATTTGGAAAAAAATCAATTTCACCAAGAATGGAATGGAAGGAGAACAAAGTATTGTTAGAATAGGAACTGAAAAAATAGAAGTCGGGATATATCCTGCAATCCTACGATTATCGTAGGATCATCTATGCTCGAATTCCCGAAATCACAACATGCTTTTGTGGTAGAAAAAAAATACGTCAGTTCCCTCAACATTTAAATTTTTCTGAAAAGTAACGTACGAGAGTGAAGTTGTTGAATACCCTGAGAGAGAACTGTTTAGAAAATGATGGGAGGAAGTTTGAATATTTGTGAATAATTTGATCGAATTTTCATTACGTGCAATTTTAGACATTATTTTATTCTCATGCATCATTTGTTATGTACTTCGATTCACAATATTCAGTATCCTATTTTCCATAAGTTAAAAATTCAACTGTATTCTTCAAAATTTTTGACTGCTGATTGAACGATTATATATTTGAGTATATTTCGTTAAATCTACTGCAAGTTCTTAATTCGAATTATCGACACTCTGATCATAAAATAATGAATAATTTCTGTCAATGACCCTGTATATTTTGATTTATTGATAAATTAATGTTCTTTGGTTCCGTATTCTCTTACTCGTTAGGGATAGATCGCAATCTGACAGCCTTGTTTACCGAAAACCATAGCATTCATATGCAACTGAATCGAACCAATAAAATTATCATGTGTCTTCTGGATTTCCCTTCTGAATTTCAATGGGTAGGATGTACATCGAGAAGGGGGATGTCACTTCTCAAGAGTTCGTATATCTCTTGTAGTTTGAAACAAAAATTAATATTTGGTCTGACTTTTGGGTAAATGTTTGTTTCTATTTGATTGATTTTGCCTAGAGCAGGTTTATTTTATATAGGGTCGCCGTCGATTGAAAATTTTTGTTACTGAATATACTGAAAGAGCTTTATATTAATATTGTGAAAATAAATATCGCCGTGGGGGGGTTTCAAATGTTCGTGTTTCACTGATCATTCGAACCGTTATTTACGCTCTCATGCAGTACCAATTCTGAAACTCGATTTCATGGATTTCGGCGCTGATTCTGATAAAAATAAAAACATAATTGCGTATCCCCTGTGAGGCTGAAGTGACTCGAAAACTACTTTTTGACGAACACGGAAGTCCACTATCGACATATTTCTCCTCTACGGCAAATTTAGATTCTTCATGTTCCTCCCGCGGAATTTTTCAATTCAAACGTAAATTAGTTGCGAAACAAAAACAAATCGATAAATTAAGGAAATATATTGATGTCCTTCGTCGAAATAATCGTCGATTATGTCGCGGGCGCGCCAAAGACCAGATCATTCTGAAAGAACATAAAAGAGTGAAGCAACCATTACGAAGTGTCAAAACGTTCATAGATCTCCAAACGGAACATAAGCCGCATACAGAGTATTCAGAAGAAGAAAAAAAAATTGCTCCCACAATTTTTTATAGAAGCCCGGGAATATAAAATTTCCTTCGAGTTCGTCAGGGATTCACTCTCCCCCATAAAGGCACAATCTCGAATTGGTTCAATTCGATTAAATAAGAGACGGGTTTCCTTGATAGCGTTTACTTTCGAACATGTGCGTTTGAAATTTGACGGTTCTACCGAAGCAGAAAAAAAATTTTATACTTTTGGATGAAATCGGAATAAAGAGGAGTATTAGTTACAATTCTAAATTGATTAATTTTAGATTATGGAGAATTCGGTCGACAACAAAATTTTGGAAATCACGTTCTTGTTTTTATGATTCGAGGACTTTATGCGTATTACAAAATTCCGTTAAGTTATTTCGTCATTTCTGGAAATATGGCGGGAGGTGCAATAATAACCATAATGCGAACCCTTATATCAAAATTTAAATCAATTGGAACATTGGTAGGCATTTTGTATCTTTGGGAGTATATAAAACAGGAAAGTGAAAACGTGGAATATTTGTTAACGAATCGTTTCAATCAGGACCCATTGGAACATTTTTTCAATCATTCGGTAAGCTAAAGGTTTTCACTCCTACGGTTGAACAATTCATTGACAAGACTTCACATTGAAGTGAAGCGGATGCCAAAAATTTGAATAGAGGTGATTAGAAGTTTTAATAAAATTTTAATATAAATTTATATATATATATATATATATATATATATATATATATATATATATATATATATATATATATATATATATATATATATATATATAGTGTGTTCAACGAAAATTTGACCCCTATAACTCCGAAATGAGTAACATTAGCGAAAAACACCAAGACACGTCGATTTTTGTTTCGAGGGGAGCATTTTCGAAATAATTCGAAACTTCTCAGATCAACCCCTACCCCCAGCAACCCTAACTTTGAAATTCATCATAGGGAATAAGGGTCGAGTGGCACCTTACTGAAAAGGTCTGTCAATTCTCCACCTTGATTTGTCATTTTAGAATTTTAAATTAACATACAGGGTGTCCCAACCAAGGGTGAAGTTGAATTCAGGAAATCCCAAATACTAAATGAAATAGATTTATTTTGGCATAATGCAAGCGCAGGTTTATGCTCGGTCTAGAAAAACGACCTACACTTGTGAATTTGGAGTTGGTGCAATCAACCCCTATTTCCAGCATCCCCAACTCAAAATCATTCGATCGATAATAGGTCAAGTGGCACCTCGTTGGAAAGGTACTGCAATTTTCTCTTCGAATTTGGTATTTTCGAAATTCAGAATCATCATACAGGGTGTCCCGAAGCAGGAACATTGAAAATCCAAATAACTTTTTGAAACTGGTTCATTTCGGTATACGAGAACATGTTTGATCCGAGAATAGGACTTTCTTGTGTGGTTATAGAATTTTTGCAATCAACCCTTCCATTCAGCATCCCCAACTTGAAAATCATACAAATAATTCAAGTGGCATATCTTCAGAAAGGTTTTTGAATTCCAGAATGATTAAAGCATTTCATTCAGTTCGGTTCTCCATACAGGATGTCGCTTTCGAAAAATTCAATATCGTCATTTGAAATTATCAACTAAAATTAATTCGAAACTGTTAAAAGTATTGGGGTACGATGTGTTGAGCATCAATTACGAAGAAATAAAGCTGATTTCTGCATTGAAAATGTTCACATTTTTTTCATTTCCATCTGGCGTGCAGTCATCTGTTATTTCTCATTTTTGCAATGAAATATTATTATTATTCAGATCAGTTCCTCATTATTGTTGTTGTTCGTCAGTTGAAATTAATCTGAAAATGGTTTATTCCACTGAGGAAAGGGTCGAAATTGTATCGACGTATTTTCGAAATAACAGTTGTGCCAAAGAAACTGCAAGGATATTCGATAGGAAACGTCCTGAAAGAGAAAGGGGAGTCAGTCACCAGTACGTTAAATATTTGGTTGACAAATTCCTAGCTACGGGTTCGGTGGCAAACAAAAAACATGAAGTGGCATGTCCTGTCAGAAATGAGGCAACGGAAGTGGCAGTAGTGGGTCATCTACAAATGGAGAATACTACTTCGATCAGAAAACTATCTCGTCTGACTGGTGTATCAGCTACAACTGTCCATAGAATCGTGAAACATCATAAATTTCACCCTACAAGGTAAAATTAGTGCATGAAATAAACGAAGATGATCCAGATCGTCGTTTACAGTTTTGTGAAAATCTAAGTGAAAACCTAAACGCTAATCCAAATTTTCTGAATAACATCTGTTTTTCTGATGAAAGCACCTTTATGCTCAGTGGTGAAGTGAATAGACATAATTGTCGATATTGGGACACACAGAATCCTCATTGGTTTAGAGAGGCCCACAGGCAAAGGCCTCAGAAGTTGACCGTTTGGGCAGGAATTTTTGGCAATCATCTAGTTGGGCCTTTCTTTATTGAGGGTAATCTGAATGGAAATGGCTACCTACAGTTGTTAGAGGAACACATACATACTAGATTGACAGAAATTTTACAGAACGATCCAACTCTTTCTGAGGACGAAATGCGTTTTCAACAAGACGGTGCTCCTCCGCATTATGATGCTCGGGTGCGCCAATATTTAGACGAAAATTTCCCAGGAAGGTGGATTGGTAGAAGAGGACCTGTTGAGTGGCCAGCCAGGTCACCAGATTTAAATCCCTAGATTTTTTTTGTGGGGCCATCTAAAATCTAAAGTTTATGCCACAAGACCAGAAAACCTGGAGGAGCTGCGGATGAGGATGATCACAGAATGCCGACTTTTGACTCCTGAAGTTTTCGCTAATGTGAGAAGAGAGTTCGAAAATAGTCTGTATAACTGTATGGAGGTGGGCGGAGGTCATTTTGAACAATTGTTGTAATAATCAAGTTAGTTTTTTGTTTTCAATTGAATACAAGTTCAATAAATCTCGTTTTCCTGTTTAGATGAGCATCCAATCAGTTTCTCCATCATCCCCTCATCCTGATCCTCACGCCAGAAAACCTCGATTGCCAAACTGAAACCAATGCCTCAGTGATTCAGAAAATAGAAAAATCTTTCTGGAACTTTGCCACTCAACCTGTAATCACTTGTATGATTTTTTGAGTTGGGAATGCTGAATGGAAGAGATTGATTGCAAAAATTCCATATTCACGCAAGAGAGTCTTATTCTCGAATCAAACATAAACATGTTCTCGTATTATACCGAAATGAACCAGTTTCAAAAAGTTATTTGGGTTTTCAGTGTTCCTGCTCCGGGACACCCTGTATGCTGATTCTGAATTTCGAAAATACCAAATTCGAAGAGAAAATTGAAATACCTTTCCAACGAGGTGCCACATGACCTATTTTCGATCGAATGATTTTTGAGTTGGGGATGCTGGAAATAGGGGTTGATTGCACCAACTCCAAATTCACAGGTGTAGGTCGTTTTTCTAGACCGAGCATGAACCTGCGCTTGCATTATGCCAAAATAAATCGATTTCATTTAGTATTTGGGATTTGCAGGAATTCAACTTACCCTCGGTTGGGACACCCTGTATGTTAATTTAAAATTCTAAAATGACAAATCAGAATGGAGAATTGACAGACCTTTACAGTAAGGTGCCACTCGACCCTTATTCCCTATGATGAATTTCGAAATTAGGGTTGCTGGGGTAGGGGTTGATCTGACAAGTTTCGAATTATTTCGAAAATGCTTCCCTCGAAACAAAAATCGACGTGTCTTGGTGTTTTTCGCTAATGTTACTCATTTCGGAGTTATAGGGGGTCAAATTTTCGTTTGAACACACTGTATATATATATATATATATATATATATATATATATATATATATATATATATATATATATATATATATATATATATATATATATATATATATGATTTAATTTTCTTTGAAATGCAATATCTCATGTATGTTACCTAAAATATTTCATCTTATTTTTATATTCATATCTAACTCAATAAACGTTTTGATTTAATATTTTGTTTATCAATTAACATTTGAAATCTATTAATAGAAGTATATTTATGTAGATATCTACGTGTATAATAAAACAAACGTCTGTTGTCAATTTTTATTTCTCGTTAAGAACTTGATCATTTGCATAAATTAATTTGATACACTTTACCACTTAATGAATTTCTACGAGTACAAAAAAATTATTATTTGCCATAATTTTCAATTATGTAATCATAATAATAAATATTATATATTATATACATATTAACGATAAATATAATTAGATTTTCAGTTTTTTTGACTTAAATTTTATACAAATATTTCAAATTTTTCATCATTCAAATAATAATAATGATAATAAAACCCATAATTGATAAACAGTACCCTGAGCGTAGTTAATTTCAAGGCAATGCGTCTTTTGTTGTGACTGCTTCTCGAGACACAGACGAGTTTACTGAGTTTACGAGTTTTTCGCTGTTTCCTTTGAGAGGCCATCGTCCGACAGAACTCAGCTAGACATTTCGTGCTGAACATCGGCCGTTATACACTTTCAACTTGTATTCGAAAATAGAAATTAATTCTCAGCTTCACTTGTAACAGTGTAGTGAGTTGTTTGGATAATATTAAATTAGAAGTTATTACGGGTGGACTTATAGAAACCCAATTTTCTCAATAAATCGTAAAAACTTCGATTAGAGTGACAGAAATCCAAGTTATTCATCAACTCATTTCCAAGAGAATTCACCGAACTAATCACATTTTTTGACGAATTCAATAATCTGTAACGTTTTCGCAATAGCTTCTCATTAAAAAGATTCAAAAATATCCATAATTTTCCGGGTTATCATGCCGAAGCATTATCTTCGGAAGAAGACGCAGTAAAATTTTTACTATGATAGAAATTGCCAACATTGGAACTCGAAACCAATCGATTTCAAACTGATATCAAATAGGAATTTCAGCTAGATGGAAAATGCTTCTACAAAAGCAAAATTTTTGGTTCAACTATGGAAACCACCCAAAAATTTACTAAGATATAATCCCATTGTGGAATATAATATAGTTACTTATCCGAAATCTTTTTATGGAATAATGTAAACAATTAAGATTGTAAATACGAATTTGAAACCACAAATGAATGCCAAGAACTTCAGTTGCAGGAAATTTTCAACCCTACACATTATCGCCATTCCTAGCTTTGTGTTCATTTGTAGTCTATTAGAGGAACTGGAAACCTAATTTCAGAAATTTCACAATTGGTTACTACTCATGAAAATACTAGTGTTAATCAGTTTTCAGTTCAACCCTATGTTCCTTATATTTATAATTTTGCTCATTATAAATAGCGGAACGCACACATATACCAAAAATGAACGTATTCAGACGATCCTGATAACTGGTGAATGCTTACAAAACTTTTAATAATTCTGTTAAAATAGCTGGGAAACTGCAATTTCTTCTAATCAATCTGCATTTTCAATATGATGGCCAGTTGACTTCGACAATAAATTCTGCAAAAAATTAAAACTTCAACCCCTTGCAATGAGTTAAAAATTCAATTTTTTCTTTGTTTTTGTACATCGTACGCTCTATGCAACCTATTGCATGCTTTGCGACACTGACTGGTAGAAAATGGAGAGTGCCAACATAGAACATGATAGCGTCAAATTGGGGCATTGCACTTTCGAAATTGAAAATTATTCTCAAAGCAAAGTTCTGGGTCTGAATTCGAATTTTCTATTTTACATTCCTATTTTGAAAAAAGCGTGCTACACTCTTTATAAAATTGAATTAAAATGCGTGTAACTTGTAATGGAGTCATATAATAGATGTCTGTTCTTCTTTCCTCCGATTTGAAAATTAAACATTCATAGATTGTCTGCATCCTCTGAGAGAGATGCTAAAGTAGGATGAATATTTATAATATTTTGTGTTTAAGTATATATGGATTTGTGAAAACATGTATTGAAAGCTATTGATAAATAATTGAACATATTCTCCTTTTCTACATTTCTCATTCAATCCTAGACAGCGAAATGTAAAAAATGAGTAAAACCCTTTTTTCCTATTCATGTCTACGCTCATGTCAGCAGAATATCATAGGTTCTTTCGATTTCACGCGTCATTTATGTGCCATATCAGAATAATTCGCTCATTATTTTGTCGTATTAGTGCAGAACACTGCACTTATAGATATAGTACCGCACATATAGTCTATTATCAAAGAGGGCGCTAGCAGAGGGGCTGTTTTGTACGTCAAATTCACCATACTGTGTGAAAATTTTACGTTGAAGTGGGTTCCTCATCTAGAGTAATTAAATCATCTTTGTTCTAATGAAGAATTTGCTTTATGAAAATGGAAATAATACAATTTGCTTGTAATTATATCAAAATTGGCATATATGGGTTCTGGTTATGAAAGATTGAGAATTTCTAATGATGTATAGGCCTTTTGAAAACGGGAAGAATACAATTTGCCCGTAATTCTAATCAATCACAAATTTTCTGTTTTTAGTTTCATGTTCAGGCGATACTATATAAATTTTAGTCTTATCTATTCAAGGCTTTGAATCTTCAGTGAAACATGTATACAGAACGAAATCGATTAGTTCATGGATGTTTTCTGATTTTCTTCTTCATTTCGATGATTTGCTAAGATAACAAATAACAAATGTGATACGATATATAATTATTCCTTTCAAATAAAGCTACCGATATTTCTAATAACTGAAGTACTATTGCAGATTCAATTGAAATATGCTTGATGGGATTAAAACTCAGATATGAAATAATTAGAGATTATTGGAATTGTATTTGCATGCGCCTAAAAGATCCTAACTTCTCGTTTGTGCTGCCGACAATTTATATAAAAGGATTCCGAAAAGTAGGATATTCATCGCAACTGATTTTAAAAATTCTTTTGTGATAACTTAATACATCTCGATTTTGGTAATTATAATTCTCTGAGAGATCCACTTTGGAAACTGAATTTCAGAAAAGCTCAACAAAAACGTAGCGATATGTTTGAATATTTAAAATATCAAATCTATTCGGAAATGGAGTGCGCCTTCGAGGAATTAGAAAAATCAGTTGCTTGCTATATATATATATATATATATATATATATATATATATATATATATATATATATATATATATATATATATATATATATATATATATATATATATATATATATATATATATATATATATATATATATATATATATATATATATATATATATATATATATATATATATATATATATATATATATATATATATATATATATATATATCGAAATTGATGCAGAAAACATTTTACTTCGATTTCATATGCATTCACTTATGCAATATACACCTCTGTGTATGGTGCTGGAAATCACTGGGATGCTGTCCGTCCACAATTTTAGACGCTTCGTATCTTTATCAATTCCTAGAGTATCAGAAAACGCAAGAATATTTACCCGACGCTGTACGGTCGAATCAAATCAGATTATGGCTTTGAGGCGTGGCGTTAAACCGAAGGTGAATCATCTTGATGGTCTTCTCAGCCATTTTGAAACGCATTAAATTTCAGAAACATAGCAAACGAACAACATTTCCTATTATACACCTTTCTTTCATCTAACTTAAGTTTCAGTTATGGTTCTTTCAAGATTCATGGAAATTTCACCGCAGTTCGCGGCTCTATTGTAACACCAAACATTTTCCGGCCGAAATCGAAAGCGAAGGTTGTGCTCATATATTTGTATACAGAGGGGAGAGTCAGTAATCGAAAGATAATGCTCTTCGATGAACAACTGTCAGTCGCTGGCCTTTTTTGCACACGCACTTCTTCGGCATCCAGCTGATAATTCAATAACCATAGCCCATATTCTCCCCAAAATTCAAGCATATGAAATGACTCGACACACAAGTGATCTTTAAATATAAGAGTTGCTTTGTAAAATCATTTCGAGAAAACTGTAAAACCTTATCAAAGTAGTAGATAATTTTTTTCTCTAGATTCATTTGTCCATACATATAGAACTCATGTCGATATGAAATCTCGTTCTAAAACTATTCTATGAAATACAAATACCTAATATTTTCATAGAATCACATAAGGTTTATACTAGTAATTTCTGTTGTAATTTTACATTCCTAATATGAGTTTACTTTATTAAGAATAATATGAAGTATATTCTCGAAGGGGAGCACCTTTCTTATACGAATGTACATCTCCTCGTTTTTCTTTTCTATTCTGTACTTCAAAACGGTTGTTCTCGAGGCACCATCAATTTTGAGAATTGAAGAAACCTTCAGTATTTCCTAAACAAAATCTACACAAATATATCAATATGTAATATTTGATTATTTAAGACCATATAATATTCAAGCGCCGCCATTTGTGGTGGCTTCTCTCCAACATTGTGTGAATAGTGATACAGTTTTAGCGAAATCATTCATAAAACGTCTATAATATCCAAATAGTACCAAAATGACTTTAATTTTTTCGGCATTTTTGAACAGAAAGTATTCCTGAATTACAATAATTTTCGGTGGTTCTTATTCTAAGAAAGCTACTTCTTTCTCCAAACAATATTCTGACTTACCTAATTCTATAATACTTTGAGATTATATTTTCGAAACTTTTAGAAAAAAAGTTTGATATAGTTGAGATGTTTTTGCGTTGATCTTGAGAAATGCACAATATCATTCACAATACTGAATTTGTAGAAACATTGACTCAATATGTTATCCATAACCCTTTGGAAAGTACTCGGCGCATTTTTGAACCGAAAGACATTCTCACGTATTCATAATGACCATTGTTTTTTGAAAACTGTTGTATATTCGATCTGGTGATAGCCTTGTGCTAAATCGATGGTTGAAAAGTAAGAGCATTTTCCCATATTATCTAAAATTTCGCCTATTCTTCGAAGTGGGTATTTCTTTTCTCTTGTTCTTCCATTCAATTAATGATACTCAATAACAAATCGCCATTTCTTTTAGCGCCTAGTTTTTTGGTGACTATCCAAACAGGACATAAGAAAATATTGACATATTGAAGGTCTTATGAAATCGTCGTCAAATGTTTTTTTTTCATTTGATTCCGTATTTCGTCTCCCAACTCGGATTCCAATAGGATTTTCTATAAACAGGTTCAAATTGAAAGATAGTTTTACTGTATTAATCGGTCTGAAATTTTAAGTTTTGTTATAGAAAATGTCTTCATAGTTTTTCAGAAACTGTATAACTTCTATTTTTTCCTCCGGTTGTATCACGTTGGACGTGATAATGAACTCTTGTCGCCTTGCCTTCGCTGAAAGAAATTTGACACATTCTACCTCTTGAATATTCAAAATTTTGAGGATTGAGTTCTAGGAAAAATGGAACTTAGAATTGGTAATTGGTTCATTTTGAATTGTATTCGTTTTTTACTTAATTTCGGATCCTAATTTTTGCAAGTTGTAATTGCCTATCAGGGCGTCAAATTTGTCGAACAATTCAATAAGGTGATATTTCTGTGTAAAATTGGAAAGGAAACATTTTTGTCATTACTGATGGAGTAGTGAGAATTGAATTGCTTAGATATTCAGATGCTTCATTCGGGTTGATTATACCATTACTATCTCCCGAACCAATTATGATTCTCAATTCCAAACTAGGTAACGCTATTTAAGGCAATTCTGGTTTGTTGGAAATATTGTTCAAGTCAATGACCCTGAATTTTTCATAGCTTTCAAGGAGAACTATCCGCCGTTTGGTATTCAATATTTCTGTCGGGTTCTTTAAGTAAATTTTATAAGTGAAAATGATTTTCATTTTATTGAGGAGGTCGTTGATTTACATGTTTTAATTGAATAAAATAATGATTCTCCAATTTTCATCATACTTACAAACTTATGACGTGTTTCACATCACTGTGGCCTCATCAGATAAGTAGTACATTCAAAGTGATGATGGACCTTGAATATTACTTTGGTAAAAATAGGTAATCAGATCAATAGGTGGAAAATCCAAACAGGTTTGCTTCTTTTAGGAACTGAAAAGTTTTGGTAATAGTGACGAATTCAGGTCTAATGGACTATAAACTAATTTTACGGAATTTCTCTGTTTATTGAATTCGACTACTCCAGGCTCAATTTCAATCTATTGTTTGCATTATGTTAATCAAAATTATTATCAAAAGTATGGTTGATATCTAGTTATACGATTTGCATGTGAGAATCTGATTTGTATTGGTGAAAACTGCGTTTGTGATAACCTAATACTGAGATTTCTTAAAACTCTTTCGAGATTAATTTCAATTTCTACAAGTCAGTTTAAACAACTGACTTGTGTCCTTACTGAATTTTGGTTTAGAATTGATAGTTTTAATATATCCGCCTAGAGAGTTATCCGTTCTGGAGCTATATTCAAATTATGGGATGAGAATAATGACTTTGAAATTAAAATGGCTAATACTATAATTATAACTATTAATGGCCGCTATTTGTATTATAATATTGCTATTTAAGAATAGGTATTGTAGTGTCAATATATCATACTGCTGGAAGATGATAGTTTATGTGGATGTGCAGAAGAATTATGAATGATATATATGTATGGGATGGTTAATTGAAGAGAGAAAATTATGTCTGGTCAATTTAGGTCATAGTTAAATTTAGGAAGATTCAATTTTATATTAGAGTGAATTTAGTTTATGTAGGTATTAAAGTAATCTAATTGTCTTTTGTTTCTGTGAAACAACAGATTATGTTATCCACATAAATAAACCATTTAACGCAATATTTTAATAACAGACAATTATGAATTATTTTCTCAATGTCGTCCATAAAAATTTCGGCTAGTAAAGGACTGAGAGGTTTACCTAATATTTAGGCGTTGTTGCTCGTGTGAATTTCATCATATAAGATTGGATAATTTTCTTTTTAACAAATTTTCGAGAGATGTCTACATTCCGATTGTATAGTGGGATTCACATTATTAATAAGCAGAGCTTGGTTAGTCAATTTTACTGTATCGTGAGGTGGACTACTACGGTAGAAACTACATTCCAGAGCATAATTTTAGGATTATATGTTGAATTTTTCAAAGATTAATTGATCATTCTCATGAAAGTTGAAATGATTAAAATGGGTCACACTTGTCGAAGAATTAATAAATATAGGATGAAGAACTTATTGAGATTATTAGAAGTAATATCTTGGAAAACATCTCCAAGTTTTTGCATTACATCATACGTTGCGATAATTCAAATGAACCATCTTGTAGATGCAATACAGAAGAAAATTTCTTTTGAAATAAATTTGTTTTTCCATACATATTATCAATAGATGCAAGAAAATGAGAATTTGCATTCAATATTTGTTCACAATATTGTCAATAAGTTCATAAAATCTACATGAAACACCTTAAAATCATATTCACCTCAATTTGATGTGAGAAATTTCGTTTTCGGAGTGATAAAGTGCGATTACCTTCTGAATTTTCATTTTCGACGTTATCATCAATTATTTAGAACATTTTGTTTTCTGATTCCTTATCTTTCATTTCGAGTATATTTTAATTTTTCGTTTTACGAAGTCGATTTTTCATATTGAGTTTTTTGATTAATTTCTCGGGATAATTGCATTTTTTTCGAATGGGTCTTTCTTAATGAAGACAACTTACTATACTACTGGAGAATTAGTAAACATGATATAGGCCATAAAAGAAAGTCATGGGAATTGTTTATTGGCATCCCGAGCAGAATTCGAGCATCAAGTTATTCGGAATGTGAACCTCCGTTAGTGAAATACTTTCAAAATGACGATTCAAGTAGACTGGAAATGTAGCTTACGAGAAAGAGAATACGCATAAAACAGTTTGGACAAAAGATTTCTGTCGAGTTATCTCCCAAAGAAACTCCAAAACTGACTTTTCAATTAGCTCATAAATATCATTTGAACATGCCTGAAAATTCCTATCGAGAATTCAGCTCACGTAAGACATAAATTTGAGGCAAAGAACCTCTACAATATAGGTGAATCAGAAGTAACGACCAGGTATGGTAGGGTAGGATCTATTGGACCGGGAAAATCTAGTGGGTGGATGCAAGAGCAAGAAATTTCGATATACCCAAATTATTTCAAGAAGCATGTCAATACCTCAATAGAAAGAAATGTTACTTATATTAAATAACTGCCAATCACATAGTAGTATTCATTGTTCGGATTATCGCGAAAATGGCATAGTTATTTCTTAGAGATTATGATGCATTTTGCTGGGGAATTGAGCCTTCTGATATACGCAAGATTTTCATTAATGTTGAAGGTTGAATTATTGTCTATTATAGTGTCAACTTTTTCCCTGTTTACAAAATATACGCATATCCAATAATAACAGATTCTCAATGCCGAAGTAATGTTACTTTGTCCGATTCTGGCATCTTCAGTTGCTTTATGGCATTCATCACGAAAGCCATATCTCGTTATGAAATAGTAAATTATGTGATAGTCCCGGATGCTCTTGCGTAAGACTATTTAGATTGGTATGGTACATTCTGTAGGTTGAATGATGAGTGCTTCTGTAGTCAGACGTTGGTTTTCAACGACATTTTATTTACGGCTGTTATATGCTAGGTGGAACTTTCGAGACAATCGCGTTTATTTAGCCACCAATTCTCCGTATTTGTACTATTGGTTGCAGTTTTATTTTTCTTCCACAATGACTAATATATTTTTTCTCAATCGCAGATAACTCAAGTTGGATATGGTACTTATCAGTTAACAAAAATGGCTGCTTAGGATATGACAAATATTTGTACTTCTCATTGCTTGAAAATCACGCACATTACATAGGATGTAGGATCAAAGAAAAACTACAATTTGAAACACTTTACAAGCAAAATTTGACTGTCTTTAATCATTGATTTGTGTGTACATCGAATCTCTTCCAATAAACCAATTACAAGAAACACAATTTGGCAGGCATTACTGAATTAGTACTTAAATGAAGACTCAGTAAAATAATTTCATTAGATATATGAAATTTCTGAACTGAGTTATATTTTCATCAAAAGTCGATTAATTATTAAATCTTTCAATTAAGACGCATTCTGAAAAACTAACCTCATTTTGGGTTAACACGTTCATAAAACGTTCATACGCCATTCTATTAAAGAATTCAGAACCAAAGAAATCTAACCTAAACTAACCGTAACCTAATTGTAAATATACTCTTTCATTATCCTTAACAATGTTATGTACCGATTATGCACAAAAGGGACACCCAATGAGTAGGCGTTCTACGATAGTGGCCAGAGATATAATATGTATTCTTTATAATAGTATCATCCTATTATATTTCGACAGGATCGGTGTCATTCTAAGGAGCTGAAAATCGAGATACATCAAATAGCTGAACACCACTCATGACAATATACTGTACCTTACAGCAATGTCAAATATGAGAGCATGAAGCACTGTAAGTAAAGGCGTCGTATCGGCTCATATACTAGTCAAAATTAAGAGGCGTTTAAATAATTCACAAAAATTGAAATGTTAAAATTGAAACTTTATACTATCGATATTTAAAAAGTAGAAGATTTCTTTGACAAACGTATATTGTCATATGGTGAAACAAAAATCCTTAAGATTAACCATTGTTTCGAAATTATTGAAAATATAGGAGACCAAATTCTCTTCTTTATGATTCCGTGTTTCAATTATTTCAAAACTACAATCTTGCACTTCCCAGGGATGTCCTAATAATATATGGAGTCAGATGACATACTGCTGACTCGTTGATTCCCGAGGATTGATCGATTAGTCAGAGAACTTTTGAACCTAGAAAGCCAGGTTTTCAAGGATGCTCATTTTCAATCTTGCATTCATTCACATTTATATTACCGTTCACAGTCTTCAATAATTATCATATATTTTTTATAAATTCTTTGTGATCACAGAGTGCCCGCGAAGGTGAAAGGGTAAGTGGAAGTCTCTTCAGAATTCATTCATTATTAAATTGAGCACTTTTATTTGCCTACGCTTAATGCCCGTTTCTGATTTTTTCTCGAATCACTAAGTGCAACCTCATTTTCCATTTTTAATATTAATGAACGAAAAATCATTTTCTATTTTCTTAATTTTTTTTCAAAATTCACTCAAAGCTACCCATACAATGAATGGATTCCCTCTTTAGGAATTGGCGCACCCCGAACGGTTAACAATATCTAGCATCTATGAAGTGAATGCCCTCAGAACTTTATTATAGAATGATATGGCGGTGAGATTTAGAAGTACTGCATGTATAACTAGTGAAATTCATCAGAACGAATAGTTATTTCCTTCAGTATTTATTGGTTATAATTATTTGGTATTCTTTTGTTAATAAAAGTCGGAAATTTGATTACTGTTATTGCTCTCCTGGTAGGATGTATTAGGTTAATTTTTCGTTATTTGACTCATTTTTCGTTTCATATTTGAATTGTTCGCAATAATTGTATAAATAAATAGAGTTTCACCATTTCAAAAACTTGTGATATTAAGCACACAACCATAATTCGTCCTTAACGCAATACAATTTTCCCTCTCAAAATTTCCGTTTTCTTTGTTATGTCGTCAAGCCTATATCAACTCATCGAGGTATCACAAAGATACTAGGTACTAACGAAAAACATAGTAACTAATCAGTTGCCTCAAATCCCTATTAAATATCAATTACTATATTTCATCCTATTGTACAGATTCTAGGCTTGCAATTTGAATTATAAGGAGAAAACAATAATACTTTTATAAAGGTTCAGTTAGAAAACCCCTGCCTCGAAATATTAGAATAGTTAATGAGCCTTTTGAAGAGAATGATATATAAAATATAGAAAGCCTTTTCATCCAATCCTACAGATGGAATAATAAGAGCAATAATCATACGTCCAAAGGACAGGAAATTATCAGTAATGAAAAAACGAAACGACTCAATACCTTAATAGCGGCTCCACCAAAATTGAATTTACTCATAAAAGTGACAAATATACATTCCCGGGAAGAATTTTGTTGCCGTAGCTTATAAAAACAATTGTATCCAAAGATAATTAGTTTCCACTGTTATATTAATATATGAAGGCCTTGAGTCAGCTGTTCTCTCACGAAGCACAAATCACTATCAGTCCAACAATAATTGTAAGCACACTATTAAATTTACAATGGTGATTGTGGGGAAAAATATGAGCAAGGGTGTTAGCTTGTTTTTAGCAGACAGGTTTCAGAAACTTCCAAGCTCATGAAAATATTTGAAGTTTTTTTTCCTCCCACAGGAGGAGATCTGAGACAAATTTTATCTTGATTGTGAAAGAAACGATCAATTACAAGTAGACAAAAATATCTGCTCGGTTGATATTCTTGTAAGATGCGCGAAGAACAAACGAAATAGCAAGCGAAGGAAGTAAGATGAATAATACGTTCAGCAATGAAATGTCAAATAGCTATCAAGATCAGCGTCAGGGCTTTTTGAGAAGATTGTCCCTCTTAGGCATAATACATTCAAAGGTACTCGATCATTTTAATTTATATTACGAAGAAGTGAGTCACAGACTCATCACCAGTTAAGACTACAGGAATATTTGGAGGCAGGGTTTTTCTAACTGAACCTTTATAAAAGTATTATTGTTTTCTCCTTATAATTCAAATTGCAAGCCTAGAATCTGTACAATAGGATGAAATATAGTAATTGATATTCAATAGGGATTTGAGGTAAATGATTAGTTACTATAATTTTCGTTAGTACCTAGTATCTCTGTGATACCTCGATGAGTTGATATAGGCTTGACGACATAACAAAGAAAACGGAAATTTTGAGAGGGAAAATCGTATTGCGTTAAGGACGAATTATGGTTGTGTGCTTAATATTACAAGTTTTTGAAATGGTGAAACTCTATTTATTTATACAATTTTTGCGAACAATTCAAATATGAAACGAAAAATGAGTCAAATAACGAAAAATTTACCTAATACATCCTACCAGGAGAGCAATAACAGTAATCAAATTTCCGACTTTTATTAACAAAAGAATACCAAATATTTATAACCAATAAATACTGAAGGAAATAACTATTCGTTCTGATGAATTTCACTAGTTATACATGCAGTACTTCTAAAACTAACCGCCATATCATTCTATAATAAAGTTCTGAGGGCATTCACTTCATAGATGCTAGATATTGTCAACCGTTAGGGGTGAGCCTATTCCCTAAAGAGGGGAATCCATTCATTGTAGGGGTAGCTTTGAGTGAATTTTGAAAAAAAATTAAGAAAATAGAAAATGATTTTTCGTTCATTAATATTAAAAATGGAAAATGAGGTTGCACTTAGTGATTCGAGAAAAAATCAGAAACGGGCATTAAGCGTAGGCAAATAAAAGTGCTTAATTTAATAATGAATGAATTCTGAAGAGACTTCCACTTACCCTTTCACCTTCGCGGGCACTCTGTGATCACAAAGAATTTATAAAAAATATATGATAATTATTGAAGACTGTGAACGGTAATATAAATGTGAATGAATGCAAGATTGAAAATGAGCATCCTTGAAAACCTGGCTTTCTAGGTTCAAAAGTTCTCTGACGAATCGATCAATCCTCGGGAATCAACGAGTCAGCAGTATATCATCTGACTCCATATATTATTAGGACATCCCTGGGAAGTTCAAGATTGTAGTTTTGAAATAATTAAAACACGGAATCAAAAAGAAGAGAATTTGGTCTCCTATATTTTTCAATAATTTCAAAACAATGGTTAATTTTAAGGATTTTTTTGTTTCACTATATGACAATATACGTTTGTCAGAGGAATCTTCTACTTTTTCAAAATCAAGAGTATAAAGTTTCAATTTTAACATTTCAATTTTTGTGAATTATTTAAACGCCTCTTAATTTTGACTAGTATATGAGCCGATACGACGCCTTTACTTACAGTGCTTCATGCTCTCATATTTGACATTGCTGTAAGGTACAGTATATTGTCATGAGTGGTGTTCAGCTATTTGATGTATCTCGATTTACAGCTCCTTAGAATGACACCGATCCTGTCGAAATATAATAGGATGATACTATTATAAAGAATACATATTATATCTCTGGCCACTATCGTAGAACGCCTACTCATTGGGTGTGCCTTTTGTGCATAATCGGTACATAACATTTATAATTATAATGAATGATATTATGATATGATATAATGAAAGAGTATATTTACAATTAGGTTACTGTTAGGTTAGGTTAGCTTAGGTTTCTTTGGTCGTTTTATGAACGTGTTAACCCAAAATGAGGTTAGTTTTTTCAGATTGTGTCTTAACTGAAAGATTTACTAATTAATCGACTTTTGGTGAAAACATAACTCAGTTCAGAAATCTCATATATCTAATGAAATTATTTTACTGAGTCTTCATTTAAGTACTAACTCAGTAATGCCAGCCAAATTGTGTTTCTTGTAATTGGTTTATTGGAAGAGATTCGATGTACACACAAATCAATGTTTAAAGACAGTAAAATTTTGTTTGTAAAGTGTTTCAAATTGTAGTTCTTCTTTGATCCTACATCCTATGTAATGTGCGTGATTTTCAAGCAATGAGAAGTACAAATATTTGTCATATCCTAAGCAGCCATTTTTGTTAACTGATAAGTACCATATCCAACTTGAGTTATCTGCGATTGAGGAAAAATATATTAGTCATTGTGGAAGAAAAATAAAACTGCAACCAATAGTACGGAGAATTGGTGGCTAAATAAACGCGATTGTCTCGAAAGTTCCACCTAGCATATAACAGCCGTAAATAAAATGTCGTTGAAAACCAACGTCTGACTACAGAAACACTCATCATTCAACCTACAGAATGTACCATACCAATCTAAATGGTCTTACGCAAGAGCATCCGGCACTATCACATAATTTACTATTTCATAACGAGATATAGCTTTCGTGATAAATACCATAAAGCAACTGAAGATGCCAGAATCGGACAAAGTAACATTACTTCGGCATTGAGAATCTGTTATAATTTGATATGCGTATATTTTGTAAGCAGGGAAAAAGTTGACACTATAATAGACAATAATTCAACCTTTAACATTAATGAAAATCTTGCGTATAGCAGAAGACTCAATTCCCCAGCAAAATGCATCATAATCTCTAAGAAATAACTATGCCATTTTCTTCGCGATAATCCGAACAATGAATACTACTATGTTATTGGCAGTTATTTAATATAAGTAACATTTTTTTCAATTGAGGTTTTGACATGCTTCTTGAAATAATTTGGGTATTTCGAAATTTCTTGCTCTTGCATCCACCCACTAGATTTTCCCGGTCCAATAGATCCTACCCTACGATACCTGGTCGTTACTTCTGTTTCACCTATATTGTAGAGGTTCTTTGCCTCAAATTTATGTCTATCCATTACGTGAGCTGAATTCTCGATAGGAATTTTCTGGCATGTTCAAATGATATTTATGAGCTAATTGAAAAGTCAGTTTTGGAGTTTCTTTGTGAGATAACTCGACAGAAATCTTTTGTCCAAACTGTTTTATGCGTATTCTCTTTCTCGTAAGCTACATTTCCAGTCTACTTGAATCGTCATTTTGAAAGTATGTCACTAACGGAGGTTCATATTCCGAATAACTTGCTGCTCGAATTCTGCTCGGGATGCCAATAAACAATTCCCATGACTTTCTTTTATGGCCTATATCATGTTTTCTAATTCTCCAGTAGTATAGTTAGTTGTCTTCATTAAGAAAGACCCATTCGAAAAAAATGCAATACTTTGAAAGCTCCCCAGAAATTAATCAAAAAACTCAATATGAAAAATCGACTTCGTAAAACGAAAAATTAAAATATACTCAAAATGAAAGATAAGGAATCAGAAAACAAAAATGTTCTAACTAAACGATGATAACGTCGAAAATGAAAATTCAGAAGGTAATCGCACTTTATCACTCCGAAAACGAAATTTCTCACATCAAATTGAGGTGAATATGATTTTAAGGTGTTTCATGTAGATTTTATGAACTCATTGACAATATTGTGAACAAATATTGAATGCAAATTCTCATTTTCTTGCATCTATTGATAATATGTATGGAAAAACAAATTTATTTCAAAAAGAAATTTTCTTCTGTATTGCATCTACAAGATGGTTCATTTGAATTATCGCAACGTATGATGTAATGCAAAAACTTGGTGATGTTTTCAAGATATTACTTCGAATAATCTCAATAATTTCTTCATCCTATATTTATTAATTCTTCGACAAGTTTGACCCATTTTAATCATTTCAACTTTCATGAGAATGATCAATTAATTCTGAAAATTTCAACATATAATCCTAAAATTATGCTCTGGAATGTAGTTTCTACCTTAGTAGTCCTCCTCACGATACAGTAAAATTGACAAACCAAGCTCTGCAGAATAATAATGTGAATCACACTATACAATCGGAATGTAGACATCTCTCGAAAATTTGTTAAAAAGAAAATTATCCAATCTTATATGATGAAATTCACACGAGCAACAACGCCTAAATATTATGTAAACCTCTCAGTCCTTTACTAGCCGAAACTTTTATGGACGACATTGAGAAAATAATTCATAATTATCTGTTGTTAAAATATTGCGTTAAATGGTTTATATATGTGGATAATATAATCGGTTGTTTCACAGAAACAAAAGACTATTAGATTACTTTAATACCTACATAAACTAAATTCACTCTAATATAAAATTGAATCTTCCTAAATTTAACTATGACCTAAATTGACCAGACATAATTTTTTCTCTTCAATTAACCATCCCATACATATATATCATTCATAATTCTTCCGCACATCCACATAAACTATCATCTTCCAGCAGTATGATATATTGACACCACAATACTTATTCTTAAATAGCAATATTATAATACAAATAGCGGCCATTAATAGTTATAATTATAGTATTAGCCATTTTAAATTCAAAGTCATTATTCTCATCCCATAATTTGAATATAGCTCCAGAACGGATAACTCTCTAGGCGGATATATTAAGAACTATCAATTCTAAACCAAAATTCAGTAAGGCCACAAGTCAGTTGTTTATAAACTGACTTGTAGAAATTGAAATTAATCTCGAAAGAGTTTTAAGAAATCTCAGTATTAGGTTATCACAAACGCAGTTTTCACCAATACAAATCAGATTCTCACATGCAAATCGTATAACTAGATATCAACCATACTTTTGATAATGATTTTGATTTACATAATGCAATCAATAGATTGAAATTGAGCCTGGAGTATTCGAATTCAATAAACAGAGAAATTCCGTAAAATTAGTTTATAGTCCATTAGACCTGAATTCGTCACTATTACCAAAACTTTTCAGTTCCTAAAAGAAGCAAACCTGTTTGGATTTTCCACCTATTGATCTGATTACCTATTTTTACCAAAGTAATATTCAAGGTCCATCATCACTTTGAATGTACTACTTATCTGATGAAGCCACAGTGATGTGAAACACGTCATAAGTTTGTAAATATGATGAAAATTGGACAATCATTATTTTATTCAATTAAAACATGTAAACCAACGACCTCCTCAATAAAATGAAAATCATTTTCACTTATAAAATTTACTTGAAAGACCCCGACAGAAATATTGAATACCAAACGGCGGATAGTTCTCCCTAGAAAGCTATGGAAAATTCAGGGTCCTTGACTTGAACAATATTTCCAACAAACCAACAAAGCTTGGAATTGAGAATCATAATTGGTTCGGGAGGTAGTAATGGTATAATAAACCCAAATGAAGCATCTGAATATCTAAGCAATTCAATTCTCACTACTCCATCAGTAATGACAAAAATGTTTCCTTTCCAATATTACACAGAAATATCACCTTATTGAATTGTATGACAAATTTGACGCCCTGATAGGCAATTACAACTTGCAAAAATTAGGATCGGAAATTAAGTAAAAATAGAATACAATTCAAAATGAACCAATTACTAATTCTATATTTCATTTTTCCTAGAACTCAATCCTCAAAATTTTGAATATTCAAGAGGTAGAATGTGTCAAATTTCTTTCAGCGAAGGCAAGGCGACAAGAGTTCATTATCACGTCCAACGTGATACAACCGGAGGAAAAAATAGAAGTTATAAAGTTTCTCAAAAACTATGAAGACATTTTCTATAACAAAACATAGAATTTTAGACCGATTAATACATTAAAACTATCTTTCAATTTGAACCTGTTTATAGAAAATCCTATTGAAATCCGAGTTGGGAGACGAAATACGGAATCAAATGAAAAAAAAACATTTGACGACGATTTCATAAGACCTTCAATATGTCAATATTTTCTTATGTCCTGTTTGGATAGTCCCCAACAAACTAGGCGCTAAAGGAAATGGCGATTTGTTATTGAGTATCATTAATTGAATGGAAGAACAAGAGAAAAGAAATACCCACTTCGAAGAATAGGCGAAATTTTAGATAATCTGGGAAAATGCTCTTACTTTTCAACCATCGATTTAGCACAAGGCTATCACCAGATCGGATATACAACAGTTTACAAAAAACTGCTATTTCGGTGAACAATGGTCATTATGAACACGTGAGAATGTCTTTCGGTTCAAAAATGCGCCGAGTACTTTCCAGAGGGTTATGGATAACATATTGAGTCAATGTTTCTACAAATTCAGTATTGTGAATGATATTGTGCATTTCTCAAGATCAACACAAAAACATCTCAACTATATCAAACTATTTTCTAAAAGTTTCGAAAATATAATCTCAAAGTATTATAGAATTAGGTAAGTCAGAATATTTTTTTGGAGAAAGAAGTAGCTTTCTTAGAATAAGACCCACCGAAAATTATTGTAATTCAGGAATACCTTCTGTTCAAAAATGCCAAAAAAATTAAAGTCATTTTGGTACTATTTGGATATTATAGACGTTTTATGAATGATTTCGCTAAAATTGTATCACTATTCACACAATGTTGGAGAGAAGCCACCACAAATGGCGGCGCTTGTATTTTATATGGTCTTAAATGTTCAACCGAGCCAAATGTAATTCTCATGAGCTGTATTTAAATCTGAAAAAATTCTGCTAATCGGTTTGGAAATAACCAAATATTACATATTTATATATTTGTGTAGATTTCGTTTAGGAAATACTGAAGGTTTCTTCAATTCTCAAAATTGATGGAGCCTCGAGAACAACCGTTTTGAAGTACAGAATAGAAAAGAAAAACGAGGAGATGTACATTTGAATAAAAAAGGTGCTCCCCTTCGAGAATATACTTCATATTATTCTTAATAAAGTAAACTCATATTAGGAATGTAAAATTACAACAGAAATTACTAGTATAAACCTTATGTGATTCTATGAAAATATTAGGTATTTGTATTTCATAGAATAGTTTTAGAACGAGATTTCATATCGACACGAGTTCTATATGTATGGACAAATGAATCTAGAGAAAAAATTATCTACTACTTTGATAAGGTTTTACAGTTTTCTGGAAATGTTTTTAAAGATCACTTGTGTGTCGAGTCATTTCATATGCTTGAATTTTGGGGAGAATATGGGCTATGGTTATAGAATTATCAGCTGGATGCCGAAGAAGTGCGTGTGCGAAAAAGGCCAGCGACTGACAGTTGTTCATCGAAGAGCATTATCTTTCGATTACTGACTCTCCCTTCTGTATACAAATATATGAGCACAACCTTCGCTTTCGATTTCGGCCGGAAAATGTTTGGTGTTACAATAGAGCCACAAACTGCGGTGAAACTTCCATGAATCTTGAAAGAACCATAACTGAAACTTATATTTGATGAAAGAAAAGTGTATAATAGGAAATGTTGTTCGTTTGCTATGTTTCTGAAATTTGATGCGTTTCAAAATGGCTGAGAAGACCATCAAGATGATTCACCTTCGGTTTAACTCCACGCCTTAAAGCCATAATCTGATTTGATTTGACCGTACAGCGTCGGCTAAATATTCGTGCGTTTTCTGATACTCTAGGAATTGATAAAGATACGAAGCGTCTAAAATTGTGGACGGACAGCATCCCAGTGATTTCCAGCAGCATACACAGAGGAGTATATTGCATAAGTGAATGCATATGAAATTGAAGAAAAATGTTTTCTGCATCAATTTCTATATATATATATATATATATATATATATATATATATATATATATATATATATATATATATATATATATATATATATATATATATATATATATATATATATATATATATATATATATATATATATATATATATATATATATATATATATATATATATATATATATATATATATATAACCACTTCCGTTTAGCAAGCAACTGATTTTTCTAATTTCTCGAAGGCGCACTCCATTTCCGAATAGATTTGATATTTTAAATATTCAAACATATCGCTACGTTTCTGTTAAGCTTTTCTGAAATTCAGTTTTTAAAGTGGATCTCTCAGAGAATTATAATTACCAAAATCGAGATGTATTAAGTTATCACAAAAAATTTTTAAAATCAGTTGCGATGAATATCCTACTTTTCGGAATCCTTTTATATAAATTGTCCGCAGCATAAACGAGAAGTTAGGATCTTGAGGCGCATGCAAATACAATTCCAATAATCTCTAATTATTTTATATCTGAGTTTTAATCCCGTCAAGCATATTTCAATTGAATCTGCAATAGTACTTCAGTTATTAGAAATATCGGTAACTTTATTTGAAAGGAATAATTATATATCGTATCACATTTGTTATTTGTTATCTTAGCAAATCATCGAAATGAAGAAGAAAATCGGAAAACATCCATGAACTAATCGATTTCGTTCTGTATACATGTTTCACTGAAGATTCAAAGCCTTGAATAGATAAGACTAAAAATTTATATAGTTTCGCCTGAACATGAAACTAAAAACAGAAAATTTGTGATTGATTAGAATTACGGGCAAATTGTATTCTTTCCGTTTTCAAAAAACCTATGCATCATCAGAAATTCTTAATCTTTCATAACCAGAACCCATATATGCCAATTTTGATATAATTACAAGCAAATTGTATTCTTCCCATTTTCATAAAGCGAATTCTTCATTAGAACAAAGATGATTTAATTACTCTAGATGAGGAACCCACTTCAACGTAAAATTTTCACACAGTATAGTGAATTTGACGTACAAAACAGCCCGTCTGCTGGCGCCCTCTTTGATAATAGACTATATGTGCGGTACTATATCTATAAGTGCAGTGTTCTGCACTAATACGACAAAATAATGAGCGAATTATTCTGATATGGCACACAAATGACGCGTGAAATTGAAAGAACCTATGATATTCAGCTGACATGAGCGTAGACATGAATAGGAAAAAAGGGTTTTACTCAGTTTTTACATTTCGCAGTCTAGGATTGAATGAGAAATGCAGAAAAGGAGAATATGTTCAATTATTTATCAATAGCTTTCAATACATGTTTTCACAAATCCATATATACTTAAATACAAAATATTATAAATATCCATCCTACTTTAGCATCTCTCTTCAGAGGGATGCAGACAATCTATGAATGTTTCATTTTCAAATCGGAGGAAAGAAGAACAGACATCTATTATATGACTCCATTACAAGTTACACGCATTATAATTCAAATTTATGAAGAGTGTAGCACGCTTTCTTCAAAATAGGAATGCAAAATAGAAAATTCGAATTCAGACCCAGAACTTTGCTTTGAGAATAATTTTCAATTTCGAAAGTGCAATGCCCGACTTTACCTCCAGAAAATTGTATTAAAACATCCAGAATATTCATATCATTAGTTAAGTGCATTTTCGAAAAGAATGATTAATTTTGTTTAAATAAAACAACATTTGGAGTAATTCAATACATAATTGTGATTTTTTTTAATAATTGTTTAAAGGTGATGTATTATTATGATATCATCTATACATTATGAAAATGAATAAATTGCAGATATTGTATCAGTTAGGTATTTACTGTGCATTATATTAATGGTTAATGCAATTTCGACAACATTCTTGACAAGAAGTAATCGGTAACTCAGTGTAACAAATATAAAGCGGAAGACAAAATATCAGGTAGAAAAAGTCTATTCGATTCATAACAATTCCGAAACAAAACATCAATTCATTTATCCATAAATAAATCTGTACAGAGACGAAAATAGACAAACAATTTGACGCTATCATGTTCTATGTTCGCACTCTCCATTTTCTACCAGTCAGTGTCGCAAAGCATGCAATAGGTTGCATAGAGCGTACGATGTACAAAAAACAAAGAAAAAATTGAATTTTTAACTTATGGCAAGGGGTTGAAGTTTCAATTTTTTGCAGAATTTATTGTCGAAGCCAACTGGCTATCATATTGAAAATGCAGATTGATTAAAAAAAATTGCAGTTTCCCAGCTATTTTAACAGAATTATTAAAAGTTTTGTAAGCATTCACCAGTTATCAGGATCGTCTGAATACGTTCATTTTTGGTACATGTGTGCGTTCCGCTATTCATAATGAGCAAAATTATAAATATAAGGAACATAGGGTTGAACTGAAAACTGATTAATACTACTATTTTCATGAGTAGTAATCAACTATGAAATTTCTAAAATTAGGTTTCCAATTCCTCTAATAGACAACAAATTAACACGAAGCTAGGAATGGGGATAATGTGTTGGGTTGAAAATTTCCTGCAACTGAAGTTCTTGGCATTCATTTGTGGTTTCAAATTCGTATTTACAATCTTAATTATGTACATTATTTCATAAAAGATTTCGGATAAGTAACTATATTATATTCCACAATGGGATTATATCTTAGCAAATTTTTGGGTGGTTTCCATAGTTGAACCAATTTTTTTTCCATCTAGCTGAAATTCCTATCTGATATAAATTTGAAATCGATTGGTTTCGAGTTCCAATGTTGGCAATTTCTATCATAGGAAAAATTTTACTGCGTCATCTTCCGAAGATAATGCTTCGGAATGATAACGGAGGAATTTATGAAATACAAACTTTCGAAAGAACGACACATGACTATAGGCATTATTGGAATGGTTTTCATATGGAGTCATAATACCATCGTGAACTTCAGAAATCGTTATGAAATATACTGTATATTTTAGAAATTGAAACTTAATCAATACTAAAATGAAACGCTATAAGGGGTGAATTTCAAAAAATTTGAGTTTTCGGAAGAGCGAAAATTCTCAAAACAGGTGAACTTTGGTGGAGAAATATTTCTGTACAACTATGAAAGAAATTATGCCATCAAAGTACTCTTTCACACTGTAACTAACTCATAAGAAGCTTTTCATGAAAAAGGAAATCAAAAAGAGAAAGAGTCCCGGAAAATTATGGATATTTTGAATTTATTTAATAAGAAGCTATTGCGAAAACGTTACAGATTATTGAATTCGTCAAAAAATGTGATTAGTTCGTTGAATTCTCTTGGAAATGAGTTGATGAATAACTTGGATTTCTGTCACTCTAGTCGAAGTTTTTACGATTTATTGAGAAAATTGGGTTTCTATAAGTCCACCCGCAATAATTTCTAGTTTAATATTATCCAAACAACTCACTACACTGTTACAAGTGAAGCTGAGAATTAATTTCTATTTTCGAATACAAGTTGAAAGTGTATAACGGCCGATGTTCAGCACGAAATGTCTAGCTGAGTTCTGTCGGACGATGGCCTCTCAAAGGAAACAGCGAAAAACTCGTAAACTCAGTAAACTCGTCTGTGTCTCGAGAAGCAGTCACAACAAAAGGCGCATTGCCTTAAAATCAACTTCGCTCAGGGTATTGTTTATCAATTATGGGTTTTATTATAATTTTTTTTATTTGAATGATGAAAAATTTGAAATATTTGTCTTAAAATTTAGGTCAAAAAACTGAAAATCTAATTATATTTATCGTTAATATGTATATAATATATCAGATTTATTATGATTACATAATTGAAAATTATGACCAATAATAATTTTTTTGTGCTCGTAGAAACTCATTAAGTGGTAAAGTGTATCAAATTAATTTATGCAAATGATCAAGTTCATAACGAGAAATAAAAATTGACAACAGACGTTTGTTTTATTATACACGTAGATATCTGCATAAATATACTTCTATTAATAGATTTCAAATGTTAATTGATAAACAAAATATTAAATTAAAAAGATATTGCATTTCAAAGAAAATTAAATAAATAAATATAATATATATATATATATATATATATATATATATATATATATATATATATATATATATATATATATATATATATATATATATATATATATATATATATATATATATATATATATATATATATATATATATATATATATATATATATATATATATATATATATATATATATATATATATATATATAAATGCATAAAAGTGTATTGAAATTTTATAAAACTTCTAATCGCCTCTATTCAAATTTTTTGGCATCCGCTTCACTTCAATGTGAAGTCTTGTCAATGAATTGTTCAACCGTAGGAGTGAAAACCTCTAGCTTACCGAATGACTGAAAAAAAAATGTTCCATTGGGTCCTGATTGAAACGATTCGTTAACAAATATTCCACGTTTTCACTTTTCTGTTTTATAGACTCCCAAAGATACAAAATGCCTACCAATGTTCCAATTGATTTAAATTTTGAAATAAGGGTTCGCATTATGGTTATTATTCAACCTCCCGCCATATTTCCAGAAACGACGAGATAACTTAACGGAATTTTGTATTACGCATAAAGTCTTCGAATCATAAAAACAAGAACGTGATTTCCAAAATTTTGTTGTCGACCGAATTCTCCATAATCTGAAATTAATCAATTTAGAATTGTAACTAATACTCCTCTTTATTCCGATTTCATCAAAAAGTATAACACAGTTTTTTTCTGCTACGGTAGAACCGTCAAATTTCAAACGCACATGTTCGAAAGTAAACGCTATCAAGGAAACCCGTCTCTAATTTAATCGAATTGAACCAATTCAAGATTGTGCCTTTATGCGGGAGAGTGAATCCCTGACGAACTCGAAGGAAATTTTATATTCCCGGGCTTCTATAAAAAATTGTGGGAGCAAATTTTTTTTCATCTTCTGAATACTCTGTATGCGGCTTATGTTCCGTTTGGAGATCTATGAACGTTTTGACACTTCGTAATGGTTGCTTCACTCTTTTATGTTCTTTCAGAATGATCTGGTCTTTGGCGCGCCCGCGACGTAATCGACGATTATTTTGACGAAGGACATCAATATATTTCCTTAATTTATCGATTTGTTTTTGTTTCGCAGCTAATTTACGTTTGAATTGAAAAATTCCGCGGGAGGAACATGAAGAATCTAAGTTTGCCGTAGAGGAGAAATATGTCGATAGTGGACTTCCGTGTTCGTCAAAAAGTAGTTTTCGAGTCACTTCAACCTCACAGGGGATACGTAATTATGTTTTTATTTTTATCAGAATCGGCGCCGAAATCCATAAAATCGAGTTGCAGAGTTGGTACTGCATGAGAGCGTAAATAACGTTTCGAATGATCAGTAAAACACGAACATTTGAAATTTGAAACCCCCCCACGGCGATATTTATTTTCACAATATTAATATAAAGCTCTTTCAGTAAATTCAGTAACAAAAATTTTCAATCGACAGCGACCCTATATAAAATAAACCTGCTCTAGGCAAAATCAATCAAATAGAAACAAACATTTACCCAAAAGTCAGACCAAATATTAATTTTTGTTTCAAACTACAAGAGATATATGAACTCTTAAGAAGTGACATCCCCTTCTCAATGTACATCCTACCCATTGAAATATATAAGGAAATCCAGAAGACACAGGATAATTTTATTGGTTCGATTCAGTTACTTATGAATGCTATGGTTTTCGGTAAACAAGGTTGTCAGATTGTGATCTATCCCTAACGAGTAAGAGAATACGAAACAAAAGAACATTAATTTATCAATTAATCAAAATATACAGTGTCATTGCCAGAAATTATTCATTATTTTATGATCAGAGTGTCGATAATTCGAACTAAGAACTTGCAGTAGATTCAACGAAATATACTCATATATATAATCAGTCAATCAGCAGTCAAAATTTTAAAGAATACAGTTAAATTTTTTAACTTATGGAAAATAGGATACTGAATATTGGTGAATTATTAGTAAGAAATCTTTGATTTGGTGACCTCTGCCAAACAAAGACATTTTTCATACAGGTAAGGTGGCCTAAATTGACTTCTTTCGAGCAGATTAATCTATGGTATAACGTTGTATATATATATATATATATATATATATATATGGTATAACGTTGTACACAGACACATATATATATATATATATATATATATATATATATATATATATATATATATATATATATATATATATATATATATATTATGGTGTCCGTGATTTGCGTGTACAACGTTATACCATAGATTAATCTGCTCGAAATAAGTCAATTTAGGCCACCTTACCTGTATGAAAAATTTCTTTGTTTGGCTGCTAGAGGTCACCAAATCCAAAGATTTCTTTTCTTATTATACTAATAATTCGAGAACCACCCGATCGGTAGAAAACATATTTGGTATGCGTAATTGCGTGAGTTAATCGCCTTTTTTAGTGATCCACTCAATGACCTTGGCGTTTCACAAGTGTCCCTAAAAACTCGAACAAGTTCATAATCAACCATATTTATTCAATCGTCTGCGTTTGAGCAAAACTGTTTTAGACGTTGAGTAGCTAGGCTAATTATCAAACTTCTTTGTGCCTTGAGCAATTTTGATATGAGGAGCGGTTCAATCACAAAAAACAGGTTTTGAATTTCATGATTTCATTTCTTCAACCGCCTAGCAAGTGGAAAATATCACATTTGACCATGTTGTCTCTGGATTAATGTCTGTGGTATGGCAGATTGTCATTTCATTAGGCTTGACAACCAATTGTTGACACAACAGTGTTCCTTAAGTTCTTAATTAGGTATTTTGGGGATTTTCATCACTATTAGGAACGGAGATGTACAGTAACTCTGAAATGGTTGATATGGTTGTGGTGTACGAATTTTGTCAAGGCAATGGACGTGAAAGCGCGAGAGTATATGCTGAAAGATTTCCAGATCGCATAGTGCCGCATCACCAAACGCCTCCGTGAGAATGGTTGCTTCAAGCCCAAGAAATTGGATCGAGGACGACAACCAACAGTAAAGACGAAGAATAAATTTCGGACGTGGTTGATGAAAACCCATAATTAAGCACGCAGCGTGTCCAATTTAATTTCTTAAAAAGGATTAACTCCTGTATTCAGCAAAGTAGTGCAATTTTTGAACATTTACTATAGTTGAATGAAATTTTGGGTCAACCTGTTTTCATATTTCAAAATAGTCCTTGTAAAAAACTCATTAAATTTTTTCTTCGAATGTTTTTATTTTTGTATAGCTGAACATTGAATTTCCCATTTGCTTGATCCGATTTAGTAACTTAGAAAACATCATTATGTATACAAGATGTTGTCAAGCATAATAAAATGACAATCTGCCAGATTACAGAAACAAATCGAAAGCCAACATGGTCAATATGTGATATTTCTGACTTGCTAGGTTCAGTAGGAAAATTAAATTTACAGACGAATACACTTTTGCTAGGTCTGGCATCACTAACCTTCACAATGAACACGTGCACAGTGTCGAAAATCTACATGCTTTTACAAGTACACATCATGAGAATCAATTCAAAATCTACGTATGGATTTCAGTAATTGACATTTTCATTATTGGTCCGCTGGTGAATCTAGTTCAATTAAACGAAGAGGCATATTTGAATTTTTTGAAAGAAACTTTGCCGGATTTGTTGGACGATATTCCAGTATTACTGCGTGCAGAAATATGATTTATGCAAGACGGTGCACCTCCTCACTTCACTTTAGCGGTTCGCGAGTTCTTACATGCAGAGTATGCGAATCGTTCGATCGGAAAGGGAGCTGATGCTCCTGCAAGTTGGCCAGCACGTTCTCCCGACTCGACGCTGTGCGACTTCTTTCTTTGGGGTGCTTTAAAATCTAGAGCTTACTCTTCTCTAATTGACACCCGAGAAAAGTTACATATGAGAATTTTATATGCGGCCAACTCCTTCAAAACTGACCCTGAAGTAATGCCAAGGATCCAATTCAATTTCTTGAGAAGGATTTACTCCTGTATTCAGCAAAATAGTGGCATTTTTGAACATTTACTAAAGTTGAATGAAATTTTGGGTGTGAGCTGATAAATCGTTATTCTGATGTGATTTGTTTTTTTTATTTAGTTTCCAACTGGCTAACCTGTTTTCATATTTCAGAAAAGTCATTGTGAAAAACTCATTAAATTTTTTCTTCCAATTTTTTCATTTTTGGTATTGCTGAACAGTGAATTTCCTATTTGCTTGATTCGATTTAGCAATCTAGAAAACATCATTTTGTATACAAGATGTTGTCAAGCATAATAAAATGTTTACAGAATCAAATCCAGAGTCAGCATGGTCAATATGTGATATTTTTGAATTGCTAGGTGGTTGAAGAAATGGAAACATAAAATTGAATGACTGTTTTTTGTGATTGAACCACTCATCATATCAAAATTTCTCAAGACACAAAAAAGTTTGATAATTAGCCTAGAACACGTTCGAGATTTTAGTGACACTAGTCAAACGTCAAGGCCATTGAGTGGATCACTCAAAGACGTAAATAACGCACCCGAATACGCATACCAAATATGGTTTCTATTGATCGAGTCGTTTTTGAATTATGATTTCATGAAAAAATATAAATCCACCACCCGGTAATTAATACCACCGTCAGGCAATGATCGTTAAATGTTATGAGAATATATCTACAAGGACAAATACAAACTATAGCATCATTCGTCAGTGACATTAATGTAACAACAAGTATATCAGAGGCTTCCTCCCAGAAAAAATCCAGTGTACGGACCTTAGCCAAGTACCACTGAATGTAATTCATTCATAGTTTTCTTGTGTAAAGTGATGAACGTTCGAACAGAATACTGCTGCGAATATAAATGATAGAATTATCAACCAAATATATAACATTCATTTATACAAATAATTAAGATATGAAATAATATTCTGAGAAGTATAAACTGAAGAAAAAACCTATGACTCTACCTATTCTACCTATTCTACTTATTTTTTTCGGAAAGAAACCTACGAAGAATATTGATGACTGTTATCTTCTTTAATTGTTCAAATAAATTTTCTTCAGACCTAAAATATTAATATTTTTGTAATGATTCCTAGAAATAACAGCTGTTATAGAAAAATAATCGGTAAAATAAATATTTTTTCATTCTCCACATTTTTTTAATCTCATCGGCAAGCATAATATATTAAGAAATGTTTTCATTGTATTTATTTTGTATGTTATGTGTGTCGGTTATAGCAATATCAATTAGATATGTTTTTCGATTCTGTTTATCATTAATAATGATATTTGTCTTGTTGTGATTTACAGCTCTGTTGCATAAAATTGTTTTATGATAATAAAGTTTAAATTTGTCGTTGTCACAAATAATCTCAAGTTCATATTTGTAATATTTTATTCCCTTGGGAATGAGGTCATGTTTTTTCCTAAATTAAAATGAATAATATTAGCGACGGCATTATGTCTTTTTAAACATTCTGTTCAGGAAAGTACTGAGCAAGATGATAAAATATGAAAAACTGTTTCTGAAGAACAAAAACATCTACGGCAAGTCCCATTTATATTTTGCCTGATGATGTGTTTTTTATAACTTCTTGTAAAAACAACCTGATCTTGAATCGCAATTGCCAAGCTTTCTGTTCCAGCGAACAATTCTCCAGATACTAACCATCTTTTTGATACGATTTCATTAATATAATCATTTTTCAATTATTTAGGATGCTTTCCGTGTAATGCCTTCTGCACCCAACTTTCTATTTTAGAATTATTATCAAATATTTACAAATATACCTTCTGCATTGTCAAGTTGAGAGGTGTAAGATTATAATCTGAAGTAACTACAATGTTATGTAATTTAGACGTTCTCTGCTTATCATGAAAATGGGAACGTAGAAGAAAAATCTGTTCACTAAGACGATTGTACAAACCAGATAGTCCAAGACCTCCAAGATGTCTAGGTAGTGTACCTCTTTGAATTTCGGACTCTGGGTGGTGCTTATGATATTTAAAAGCATTTTCCTCGTTTCACATTGTATTTCATTCAGATCAGTTTTAGACCATTTAATAATTTCAAAAGAAGATTGAAGAATAAGAACTGCATAGGAGTAGATAGCTCTGAAAAGGTTTTCACTTATTGAATGACTCCTTATTATAATTCTAAGTCTATTATAATATAAACTTCTAGTATTTTCTTTAGTGCTGCTATGATTAATTGTCTTCTCTTGAACAAATCCTATTTATTTATGTATGTATCTCCTTGATGCATTGGCTCTATTTTAATATTGGAAATCTTTATATAATCAGAGGTGATCTTTCCCTTTTCCATTGAAAGATTTTTACATTCAGGAAGCCCAAATTTCATATGAATATCATTGGAATAGTTGAAAGAAATCTCAAGTAGACTTTTCAAATGAGTTCTAGTTCCGGCATATAATTTAATATCATCTAAATAAATTAAGTGAGTTAATTTGTATTCAGTCGACAGACTTTTTAGTTTGAAGCAGATATTAGTAGCATTTAACTCATTAGGTAATGGATTAAGGCAAAGAAAAATCCAAAAAGCACTTAAATAATCTCCTTGAAAAAATGCCTTTTTTGATTGGAATGACTTCGGATATTACCGATAGTTTTGAAATATTCAAATGGAGGTTGGTTCTCCAATATTTCATTACAAATTCAAGAAAAAGACGAAGTGTCTAATCACTTTCATAAATCTCCAATATTTCTTGAAGCCATAAATGAGGAAAACTATCGAAAGCCATGTGGTAATCAATAAAAGCTGTATGAATATTTCTCTTCTCAGTTTGAGCTTGATTCAAAGCAACAGAATCAATAACAAGTTGCTCTTCAGTACCAAAGTGCTTTTTTCTACATACTTTTAATGTTTGGAAAGAATTTTATAATTCTCTAAATGTGCATAAATTTTTTGGTGATACATGCAGTTAAAATTTTATATATTGTTGGAAGGCAAGTAATTGGTCTAAACTAAAATGGATTAATACTAGTAGAACTTTCAGGTTTCAAATAAGTGATTCCTTGTGTGAAGAAAAAAGGAGTAGCTGAGGGGTTCTTGATTATTCATGAAAAATATTCTGCCAATTTTTCATGAACGCAAGTGAATTCTTTGAACCAAAAGTTATGAAAACCATCAATACCTGGAGATTTCCAATTTTTTGTGTGTTTTATTAACTGATTTTATATCCTCGATTGAAATTTTTTAAATCGCATGCATTCTATTTTAGAAAATCAAAACCTTTCATTTAAAATCCAACTTGCACTGGAATTGTGTTGCTTTGGAATTACCCAAATTGAAGACCAATAATCAGTTAGAATATCAATTTTAGGAGCTCCATTTCCAGAAATATTTTTATTTGAATCTGAAATAAATTTGTGGAAATATTTTTCATTATTTTTGAAAAATTGTTTTGGAATTTTCTATCTCAATTTATTTTATATTCACGTAGTCTAATGGAGTATACTGAAAGTTCTTGTTTGAATGTAGCAATATTCTATTCACTGTCCATATTTATCTCATTTAGATTATGGATTTTATTTTTGAAGAACATTTTTCTATATGTGCCATGAGTTTTCTTCATCGATCTTCTTTGGAATATTGTGTTAATCTTCCTATATCACATCGGATACAAGAAATTTTACATTCTGATCTTTTTGCCTTCTTCTTGTTGAATATTTTTAATTGATATTAATTCTGATTCAGATATAAAATTTCTCTTTTCAATATACCGTCTTTGATTCGCAATGCTTTGTTCTGAATTATTGCAATTGGGCAATTTTTCTTTGAACGTACTATATAGTTGAGACATGTACCCTTTTTATTTGTTCCATTATTTGTCATTTTGTAATAACAGAACATTATAAATTTATTAATTTCAGAAGTCCATCTAATGCGTTTTATTTTTTATAGGTTTGTAAAGATCTGAATTAGGTGATGAGGATGTGATTGAATTAGAGGAACAAGGTGATTCTTCATAATCATGATAATAGACATCAAATTTTTGTTACTTGAAGAATAGACAGAATGACTACTTCGTGTATTATATGAATATATATTTTCAAATTAATAATCCTACCTTTAGATAAAATGTTAACGTTATCATCTAAATCATGATCAACGGGTCCAGAAATAATTTTCTTTGCAACGTTGCCTGAAACAGATGATATGAATGTCTGTGAATCAGATGGTCCTGCATCTAAACGAACTTGATATATTCATCATCAGAGACATATTCCGAGAAAGAATTCATTTTTTGAAGTTCGAACTTTCAATTAACTTTGACAAATGTCAAAAATATATTTTATGAGTTTTCCAGAAAATGAATTAATAGAGGTAGGACATTTTATGTGTACTTACTGTTAAGATCTTAAAAATGGAAATAATTTAAATATCTAAAACTTCTCAAAACTTAAAATTATATTGGTGACATTCATATTTGGATGTCATTCAAATATATATATATATATATATATATATATATATATATATATATATATATATATATATATATATATATATATATATATATATATATATGAGAGAAAAGTCATGCGAAACTGCAGTTTTTGTCGAATTTCCAAAGTCAAATTGAAAATTATCAAGACGAATAAAACTCTATTTTCCAAAATTTCATAATTTCATGATGATTGTTCAGAGTGATGACCATTCACTCCTAGTTCTACGCGACTCCTAACACCATGTGATGTGGCTCGCCTCAGTTCCTCCTCTTCCAATTGCATGAAAACATTTTACAGTCTATTATACAGATTAAATAAAGAAGTCACAGGTTCAGAATAAATTTTATATTTCAGCGTTCACCTACAATAAATATCCATAGGCGTTAGGTCAGATGACTTTGGAGGCCACAAAGACAACGAAGTTCGTTACAATCCATCTATCTTCAAACATATCAGATAAAATTTGATAATTTTCATTTGTGTGATGAGCTGGCGCTACATCGATTTGTTACCAACAACGATTCAGCTAGTGAAAAAGTGTCAACGAAGTCACTTACTACCCCTCTCCATATAAAGTTCACCAGTTAAGTTTTCATCATACACAAAATACGAAAATCTGTTGTCCTTCAAAAGTGCAAAAACATCAAAACTAAATTTATTTTGAGGATTTCTTTCCCTCGAAATATAAGCAATTCGGTTAAATGTGATTCATTCCGGTAAAAACCCTTTCATTAGGAAAATTAGCTTCATCCGTCCAGATAATCCTTTCGAGGAAATCGGGATCCACTTGTGTTCTGAGAAAAAGGATCTCACACAGTTCTATCCGAAGCTGTGGATCGCCAGCTTGTAGAGTTTGAACCATTGAAATTTTAGAGGTGCAGTCTATGTTTTTTTAGAATTTTGTGAAGATCATGCTCAATTCTGTGAGATCATGCTCTGCTATTGCCAATAACGCACGCTGATTAACATCAAAATAAGCTAGAACGGCAATTTAGTTGTCTTCATTGTTGACTACTGGAGATGCAAATGATGTCTTATTATGGACCATTTCAGTCGAAAGAAAATTTATAACGTATCTTCTGAATTTTTCAGCCGTCATATAAAGCATATTTGGATGTAATTCGTTTAGTCTCCTATAAGTTCTACTCACTACTCACATTCCGTCTCTCATCTCCATGAATGAAATATGAATTAAGTGTTTGCTCATTTGTTCAGCTCGCCATTCTGTTCAAACTGATTCGACTGACAGTTACAAAACTAATAATTTGTTATGTATGCTCAGGAGCCAGTCTCTGCTCTCGGATATGTCTATGCACGTGCGGAAATCCAAGCCTCTTTTGCCAACTTCAGGTAGGTACGTAAAATTCGTTTATTCGCCATAACTGGAAATCTTGAAATCTCAGGTGCAAGGTATGTATGGAAAACTTCGACTTGAAACTAATCGGTAGCGCCATTGATATGAAAATATTTTAGAAATATAGTTCAGGCCAGGTGAATCAACTACCAAAATTTCAGAATGATATCGTTATTAGTTCCCCATAAACGTCTAATAAGCCTCTTAACTTGGGATACCCTGCATATATGGTACCTAGGTTCCACTCACCCTTTTTCAATGGGTTCAAGATTTTTATCGAATTTCAAGAAATATTTCAATGTTCCACTCAATTTTTTATCTGGACCGATTTCTGCCTCAGAAGAAAAAACCGAATTAGTGCAATCGTTCATGTGTTTAGTTGTAATGAATCTTAACCATCTAAAAACTATTGAGTAAAAGATGACAGAAAATTCGGGATCATGATATCACATCAAATTATACTTAAACCTTTTATTAAAAATGAAACATTTGCAAAATAAAGATAAAAAGACTTTCAAGAAAACTCAAACATACTAAATCAACTGGGTTCTTCATTTAATATACACGAATACAAAATATTTGAAATATTTCACAAACCACAATGACTATCTAATTTTTCATTTTATTTAAAAATGATGCTGATTTAATCCATTCTAAATCATCAGATCCTTATTTTATACCTCAGTATGAGATCATTCAAATGTTTACAATTATTACCTACTTTTTATTTAACGAGGAAATCTGAATAATATTCATTTTGCATATTCCTCTAACTGAAACCTAACCTAACCTAACCTAACCGCCAGGTTTCAACATTGTTTTTCGACTATTATGCGACGTAAAACTTGAAGTTCTCATAAGCTATTAAATCACGACCGCGCTGGCTTTCAATCAACTCCATTATACGAACACACGTATTCGCCACTACAAGTGTCTGTGAGAAATGTTCTAGAAAAACTAAAATACTGAAAGATAAGGGTTGGTATCAATAACGAAAATGATCCTACACAATTATAATTACTAGGTTTTTCCAATGTGGGGCTGAGCAATGCGCCGGGGTCAGAACAGATTAGGAAAGGATTATACTTTCTCACCTGAGCATGGTACATTTGAAATACTTTGCGGAGGTGCACTGATAGCAAAAAGGATATTTTACAACACAGGATTAAATAACCATTTTGCGGAGTTGTATTACAAAAATGGAACATTAGAACACCCAGAAACCAAAATGAATTTTTAAATATAATTTCTTTTCCAAATTAATGAAATTCTCGTACGCCTAAAATCTCTTTTTCATAAAATATACACGATTCAAAGTTGTTATTTCAAATTATAATTACACGTGTCGATCGTTTATTAAGCGGAAATCATCCGAGACCTATTTTCCTAACCTAACCTAACCTAACCCCTTTTCCTGCAAACTCTCAATCAACATCTTGCATTCCCGACGTTCTCACGCTGCGAAAATTATAGCAGTGCAAAATAAATCGACAAGTGGTTGTTAATAAATAACTTGTTTGCAAGATTTCCAAGATCTACATCAATCCGTGGAAATCGATAAAACTGAGGCTAAAGCACTTTTGGCATCAGAATGGGAGATTAAGAAAGTTTGTCGAGAAGATAAAGAGGCATGTTTCGTCAGAGGAGGGGCATTAATGAATTGATCAGTATCCAATTAGTATTCAATCAGTATTCAACCTAGCATTTCAGTTAAATCATTTAATTAAGTTAATGCAGTCATCAGTAAGGTTTACTGTTCTTAGTGTACCGAGAAATAATGAAGCACTCAAATCTATTTAGGTGAAATATTCGATTTCAACCCCAACAAAACTGTTATTATTTATATTGATATTCATATTAATATATTTCTTCTTCATGATCTATTTATTTCTTGCAAGTTGTGAATAATAATTTCCTTTTATACACTGCCTTTTCACTATTCGTAAAATATGACCTCCATAGTTTAATTCCTCATCAATACGGTATTGACAATAACAAGTTATTAAACCTTTAATATTAAACAGCAACATTAGAGTGGTTAGGTTCAGGTAGGTAGCTACTGAGTACAAGGAATGAAATAAAGATATCTCAATTGTTGGAGTACCTTGATGCGATTTTCCTGTACTGAGCATCATCACTTCATTGAATTCAAGTCGATAATGGAATTTGATTCACTAAATGAGATGATATGAATAAATATTATACTTTATTCTGGAAACAAACCACTGCAACTGTAATGCTATAAATTGGAGTGAAAATTTGGAATATTTCTTGAAATTCGATAAAAATTGGCTGGAGTATGGAACATCTTCGAAACCGATAGAATTAGGCATTAGAAACCATAGCTATTCGAAAGGTGTTAGAATATACCTGTTTTTGATACTTTTGATAGCGGGTATGCCATTTGAAAATACAGTGAAATGGGATTTGAATGAGCTCTAACATCAAAAATTGTTTTCTAACATCATGTGTAACATAGATCAACAAAATGTGTTTTATGTTCCAGTAACAATAACACACAATAGTTGTAGATCCGAATCATGGAAATCAATATTTCGGGCACAATTTTTTTTTCTGAAGTCTTCAAATTTCATAAAATGTCAAATATTTCGGAAACTATTTCAGATAGTTATAGAGAATTTCGAACAAACTCACCCTCATTCTTTCTCTAAGAGTCAAAAAGAAACAATATATAGGGTGTCTCGTTTAAAAATCAAAACTTTGGTATGTAACTTTATTATGGTACACCCTATATAGTCTGTAGTGTTTAAGAAATTTATAGTTTATAGTCACTAAAGCACTCTAGATTACTGAACAAAAAATTTCAAAATCTGCATTCAAATATGATATATATATATATATATATATATATATATATATATATATATATATATATATATATATATATATATATATCATGTCATGAGACGGCCGCTCACCTGAAATCAAAATCTGAATACACAGGCGGAATTTATCAGCACAACTTTCACCATCTACAACACCACCGTAGCAAATATTGTTTGCACTAAGAAATCGAAAACATAAGACCACGTCCTGAGTTTGGATATTCCAACATCAATTTCTCATTTTTCGATAATGAAAGGTTGAATCTTGTATTGCTTCTATCTTCCTATAGTTACCACATGTAAAAATAATAATCAGTAGAATAAATATCTTTTCATTTTCCTCATTTTTTATCTCGTCGGCAAGCATCATATGTTTAGAAATTTTTTCACTGTATTTATTTTGTATGTTATGTGTAATGGGTATAGCAATATCAATTATGTATGAATATCACAATAGGCCAGATATCATTTAAGAATGATATCTGCCCTTTGTGATTCACAGCTCTGTTGCAAAGAATGGTTTTATCTAAACAAAGTTTATATTTGTCGTTTTTACAAATAATCTCAGGTTCATGATGTATCATTTGTAAATTCCATTTATCAATAATTGAATATTAAATGAAGATAGATAAAATTCTTACAAATTATCATAGTTTCCTCCTAATAATCCTTCCTTCATAATTCAACTCATTTAATTTTCATTCTCACATAACGGGGCTAATGAAAGGTAATTCAAGTAGATACCGCATAAGTATAGAAATCATCATCCATCAACAATCATTACAGAAATTCATTTATTCCTTAAAACTCAGTTTCCTAAAAGAGAATATATTCGATTCACGAATAATCATTTCGAAGTTGCCTTCAAAGCTTCGTTCGAGGTTCAGCTCCTATATAGTCACGTTCAAAGGTCAGTTCAAGGTTCAGTTTGAGGCTGAGTTCGAGGCCTACTTGAAGATTTTCTTCGTTCGGGTTCTAGTTATTGAGAATTCAACTACTACTTCGGAAATTCAGAGCCTAACGCCTTTTCAGCAGACTCACCTCAATTGTCTGGATTTCTGATTGAAAGAGTTAGTCTGGATCTATGCTTCAAATAAGGCATGTTTCTGTACCACAATTTTCGTAAATTGACGGACTGGTTCTATATCAAATTTTCTTGAAGAAACTCATTGACTTTCTCTGATACCATCAAGTTCACACCTGTATATATATTTTCATTTTTCTAATTTTAACTTTTATCACTTCACCATTTCTCGTTTTAAGGTGAGATGTTACTTCATTTTTTTTTTTCGAGTGGCGTTCTTAAAAAAAAATTAAAACTATTACAAAAAAAAAAACCTCACAACCCAGCTCACTTCTCAAAACACGAGTGGTCGTTAGCAGTAATCCTCATTCCATATCGTTTCGAAAATATTAGTTCAGGATTTTTTTTTGTGTTTTACCAAATTTCGTCATTTTCAAATTTCAAATTATTTTTATAATAGATGTTTTGGAGAAGTGAAATATTATTTTGTTTTCTTGAGAATACATTGTCAACAATACATCCTAACAAAACCGAATGATTCCTATAAATTCGAATCATCAACCTTATATTTTGAAGATATTGGTAAGTGTTCCTAGACTTTTTGAGGGTTTATATATATTTATATATATATATATATATATATATATATATATATATATATATATATATATATATATATATATATATATATATATATATATATATATATATATATATATATATATATAAATTGATGAGTAACATTCAGTGTTACTTGACTAAGGTCCGTACACTGGATTTTTCCGGGAGAAAGCCTCTGACACTACTCGTTGGTACATTGATATCATTGTCTGATGATGCTATAGTATGTATATATTCAGGTAGATTGATATATTCTCATAACATTTAACGTTATCCTAATATATAATTACTCTAGGATATGTTTTGATTATAATCATTGCCTGGCAATGGTATTAATTACCGGGTGGTGGATTTATATTTTTCATGAAATCAGTTTGATTGTATGAACAGATATATGGGCAACTCGTCGGGGTAAAACCTATATATATATATATATATATATATATATATATATATATATATATATATATATATATATATATATATATATATATATATATATATATATATATATATATATATATATATATATATATATATATATATATATATATTGTCACCAAGGTGACAATTATTCCATAAATGAACATCACTGCTAAAATTTTGAATTTTGAAAAGTTTTAGATACTTAAATTAGTTATATTTTTCAGATAAGTATTTTTAAGTTATTAAAAGTAAGTACACATAAAATTTCCTACCTTTATTGATTCATTTTTCAGGAAAACGTTTTATGAAATATATTATTGACAACTGTCAAATTTTCGAATTCCAAAAATGAATACTTCATATGAATATGAATCTGATGATGAATATAATCCACCAAAATATCCTTGCGATTCAAATAATAGATATTTCTTGGAGAAGAACTTCAAAATCTGCACTCAAGATCGTTTAGATGCAGGACCATCAGATTCTCAAACTTTCATATCATCTGATTCAGGTAACGTTGCAAAGAAAATTATTTCTGGGCCCGTTAATCATGAATATGATGATAAGGTAAACAACTTAAATGAAGGTAGGAATAATATATTAAAAACTATACATTCATATCATACACGAAGTAAATCTAAGGGTTCTGACATTTCTACTTGTTCTGTCTATTCTTCAAACAACAAAAGTTTTGATGACTGTTTTCAAAATCATGTAGAATCACCTTGTTCCTCTAATCTTATCATAACTTCATCACCTAATTCAGATCTACACAAAATCAATAAAAAAATAAAACGCATGAAATGGACGTACGAAATGAATAAATTTATTATGTTTTGTTATTACAAAATAACAAATAATGGAACAAATAAAAAGGTTATATGTCTAAACTATATAATATGTTCAAAGAAAAATTCCCCAATTGCTGTATTTCAGAACAAAGCATTGCGAATCAAAGACGGTATATTGAAAATAGAAACTTTATATCTTAATCAGAATTGAAATCAATTAAAAACAACATTCAACAAGAAGAACATTTAAATTCTGAAATTTCAGATGAAAACCTAGTCCCATTCATGAAAAGCATCGAAAATAAATCAGAAAATTCATCTAAAATAATGATAATAAAGATATAGAAAATTTATTTCTCAATCAAATGAATTTATTTGAAAATATTGACCCAACTTTAAGACCTAAACTTCCTAAAATTCATTATTCAAAGAAAATTTTCGATTGTATAAACGTGCTTAATGAGAATATTCTTCCAAAGCAACTTGTTAAAGTAATGAATATCTATACACTTCATCTAATTATATATTGTGCCGCTATTACAGTAGTTAAACATTCTGGATACAAATTAGAAAATTTTGGATCTAATTATAATATCAAGAAAAAACCTTCATGGCAAAAAAGGTTAGAAGGTAAAATTTCTTCTATCAGATGTGATTTAGGAAGATTGACTCAATATTCCAGAGGTAATCGATCAAAAAACTTATGGCACATATTGGAAAAATATTCCTCAAAATAAAACAAATAAAAATAATGAGATAAGTAATGGACAATTGATAGAATACATCGATACTTTAAAACAAAAACTTTCAGTATACTCTATTAGACTACGTGAATATAAAATAAATTCAGATAGAAAATTCCAAAACAAACTATTCAAAAATAATGAAAAACATTTTTACAAATTTATTTCAGGTTCAAATGAAAATATTTCTGGAAATGGAGTTCCTAAAATTGATATTTTAACTGATTATTGGTCTTCAATTTGGGCAGTGCCAAGGCAACATAATTCCAATGCAAGTTGGATTTTAAATGAAAGGTCTCGATTTTCTCAAATAGAATGCATGCAATTTGAAAAATTTTCAAACGAAGATATAACATCAGTTATTAAACACACAAAAATTGGAAATCTCCAGGTGTTGATGGTATTCATAACTTTTGGTTCAAGAAATTCTCTTGCGTTCATGAAAAATTGGCAGAATATTTTTCATTTATAATAAAGAACCCTCAGCTACTCCTTTATTTTTCACACAAGGAATTACTTATTTAAAACCGAAAAGTGATAATACTATTGATCCGTCTCAATATAGACCAATTACTTGCCTTCCAACAATATATAAAATTCTAACTGCATGTATTACCCAAAAATTTATGCACATTTGGAGAATTATAATATTCTTTCCGAACATCAAAAGGATGTAGAAAAAACACCTTGGTACTAAAGAGCAACTTGTAATTGATTCTGTTGCTTTGAATCAAGCTCAAACTAAGAAGAGAAATATTCATACAGCCTTCATTGATTACCAAAAGGCTTTTGACAGTTCTCCCATTCATGGCTTCAAGAAATTTTGGAAATTTATAAAATTGATAAGACACTTCGTCATTTTCTTGAATTCGTAATGAAAAATTGGAGAACCAATCTTCATTTAAATATTTCAAAACAATCGTTAAAATCCGAAGTAATTCCAATCAAAAGAGGCATTTTCAAGGTGATACTTTAAGTGCTCTTTGGTTTTGTCTTTGCCTCAATCCATTATCTCATGAATTAAATGCTACTAGTTTCGGCTTCAAAATAAAGAGTTTATTAACTGAATTCAAATTAAGTCACTTAATTTATTTAGATGATATTAAATTATATGCCGGAACCAGATCTCATTTAAAAAGTCTACTTGAGATTACTTTCAACTATTCCAATGATATTCATATGAAATTTGGGCTTCCAAATGTAAAAATCTGTCTATTGAAAAGGAAAGATCACCTCTGATTATATAAAGATTTCCAATATCGAAATCGAGCCAATGCATCAAGGAGATACATATAAATATCTTGGATTTTGTCAAGAGAAGACAATTAACCATAGCAGCACTAAAGAAATTATTAGAAGTTCATATTACAAAAGACTAAGAATTATCATCAAGAGTTATTTAACTAGTAAAAACCTTTTCAGAGCTATCAACTCCTATGCTGTTCCTATTCTTACATCTTCTTTTGGAATTATTAAATGGTCTAAAACTGATCTAAATGAATTACAATGTCAAACGAGGAAAATGCTCTGTAAATATCATAAGCACCACCCAAAGTCAGCTATTCAGAGAGTTACACTACCTAGACATCTTGGAGGTCGTGGATTAATTGATTTGAATAATCTTCATAGTAAACAAATTTTTCATCTACGTTCCCATTTTCATGATAAACAGAGAACGTCTAAATTACATGATATTGTTGTTGCTTCAGATTATAATCTTACACCTCTGAACTTGACAATGCAAAAGGTAGATTTCGATATATTTGATGATAATTCTAAAATAGAAAGTTAGATGCAGAAGGAATTACACGGAAAGCACCTTAAAGAATTGAAAAATGATTATATTGATGAAATTGCATCGAATAATAGGTTAGTATCTGGAGAATTGTTTGCTGAAACAGAAGGCTTGGCAATTGCGATCCAGGACCAGGTTGTTTTCACAAGGAATTATAGAAAACATATCATCAAACAAAATATAGATGATTCTTGCCGTAGATGTTTCTGTTCTTCAGAAACAGTTTTTCATATATTATCATCTTGCTCAGTCCTTGCTTCAACAGATTATTTAGAAAGACATAATGCCGTCGCTAATATTATTCACTTCAATCTAGGAATTAAACATGACCTAATTCCCAAAAGAAAAAATTTTACAAATATGAACCTGAGATTATTTGTGAAAATGACAAATATAAACTTTATTTTGATAAAACAATTCTGTGCAACAGAGCTGTAAAACACAATAGACCAGATATCGTTCTTATTGATAAACAGAATCAAATAACATATATAATTGATATTGCTATACCTGACACACATAATATACAAAATAAATACAATGAAAAATTTCTAAATATATGATGCTTGGCGACGAGATTAAAAAATGTGGAAAATGAAGAAAATATTTATTCTACCGATTATTATTTCTACAACAGGCGTTATTCCTAGAAATCTTCACAAAAGTATTGAGATTTTGGGTCTGAAGAAAAATTTGTTTGAACAGTTACAAAAGATAACAGTCATCAAATCTTGTAATATTCTTCGTAGGTTTCTTTCCGAAAATAATAATGAGGTAGAGTCATAGGTTTCTCTTTAGTTTATACTGCTCAGAATCTCATTTCATATTTTATTTATTTGTTTATATAAATGTAATATAATTAACTGACAATTTTGTCATATTTATATTCAGAGCAGTATTCTATTCGATCGTTCACCACTTCACACAAAGGAAACTATTAATGAGTAACATTCAGTGTTACTTGACTAAGGTCCGTACACTGGATTTTTCCGGGGAGAAAGCCTCTGACACTACTCGTTGGTACATTGATATCATTGTCTGATGATGCTATAGTATGTATATATTCTGGTAGATTGATATATTCTCATAACATTTAACGTTATCCTAATATATAATTACTCCAGGATATGTTTTGATTATAATCATTGCCTGGCAATGGTATTAATTACCGGGTGGTGGATTTATATTTTTTCATGAAATCAGTTTGATTGCATGAACAGATATATGGGCAACTCGTAGGGTAAAACCCCTATATATATATATATATATATATATATATATATATATATATATATATTATATATAGGTAAGGTATAGGTAGGTTAAGGTAATCCACAAATTTGTGGATATTTGAATCTTATTTCTGCTTTCGACAAGAACACTTCCAGTCGGATAATATTTGTTTTTTGGTAAGCACATTGTGTGAGTTTTTGTCAATTTGAAATTATGCAAAATAGTTATGTACAGGGCAATCATATAAGGTAATCTTTTCATGTATTCAGTAGTGTTCCTTTATTTCATTACTAAGTTCTCGCCTTTATCTTTAAGATACGTTCAAGAAATTTCAATTTGAGGAGAATTTTCAGTTTCTAATTCATTAATATTCTTGAAAAGTAATTCCTCCATCTTGCGGTTTCAAGCTCATTTTTTTTTTAATTTCAATGTTTTCGTAATAGGAAAAAATTGATATTTTCAAATTGAATTGGGATAGTAATGAATAGTGTTCAAATTTGCATGGTTGATGAGTCAGTATCCGTAAAACAATACTGGAAGCTGCGTTACCACAAGGATGTGTTGAGCAGTATATGAGAGAATTCCATATAACATACAAAACAATTAAATATAAATATCAGTGTATCTAATGTCTATCTAATCTAATATTAGGTGATTTTGTATATTAGGGTTTTTGTATATTAGGCGTTTCGTCTATTAGACGGTTTTGTATATTAGGCGTTTTTGTATATTAAGCGTTTAGTATATTAGCTGTTAAGATATAAAAGGCGAACTTAATGGGCTCACTAGTCCATATAGTACTAAAGCAGTAAGCCTTATTTCTAGGAAAGTGGAGGGGACGGTTGGAGTTTGAACCGGGAGCGAAGAAAGCGTCGGCGCGGAAAAGCGGGGTCCGTAGGCCCATTCCAAGGTAAGTGAACGTAATTCAACGAATATTTAATGCAGCGTAATGTATATTTCTTTCAGCGTAAAGAAGAATCCACATATTTCATATTTACATTCTGTGTTCTAACCTATGTATTCCAATCAAAGAAAACAATAATAAATAAGGTATTCCAAACTGAATTTTGTGTTCGTCTCTATTGAATTTTTGTTTCAGTTTATGAACGATGAAGTATGTTTTTATCTTCAATTGTGCCAATGAAAATGCAAATGGAATTCAATGTATCTGAAGTAAAGTTATTCAAGTTGAAATGTATGAAAGTGACTCTTTGAAAGTGGGTTTTACTTTGTGTGCATTCAAGTAGTTTCTTTTTAATGAAATATTTATTGTTAGATTTCAATCCACTTGATAACAAGAAAGAATTAATTTGATCCACTGCAAACAGGTTGGAAAATTAAATGAAAATTAAGCAAAGACAATATAAAGCAATAACAAGAAAGTTTCAAGTAAATATAAATGTAATACATTCCTGTTCGCTGATAATAATCTTCCTAGATAATTTTGTGTAGGTAAACCAGTCTGATATCAGATACAATAGAGTCAGATCTCTAACTCTGAAGGAAAGAAATCAAGTAAATTACCTGCAATTCTTAACTTCAAAAATTTATTTGTTGAACAATTCTTCATATAATTAGCATGAAAACTTGAGCTTTTAAGGACATTCCAATATTTAAATAACACATAAGGTACATGTTTTGAGCTACCTCTATTCATAACACATTTTCTGTTTTTAAGAAATTATATTATATATATATATATATATATATATATATATATATATATATATATATATATATATATATATATATATATATATATATATTACCTAGTAAAAACCTTTTCAGAACTATCAACTCCTATGCAGTTCCTATTCTTACATCTTCTTTTGGACTTATTAAATGGCCTAAAACTGATCTATGTGAATTACAATGTCAAACGAGGAAAATGCTCTGTAAATATCATAAGCACCACCCAAAGTCAGATGTTCAGAGAGTTAGACTACCTAGACATCTTGGAGGTCGTGGATTAACTGATTTGAATAATCTTCATAGTAAACAGATTTTTCATCTACGTTCCCATTTTCATGATAAACAGAGAACGTCTAAATTACATAATATTGTTGTTGCTTCAGATTATAATCTTACACCTCTGAACTTGACAATGCAAAAGGTAGATTTTGATATATTTGATGAAAACTCTGAAAGAGAAAGTTGGATGCAGAAGGAATTACACGGAAAGCACCCTCAAGAATTGAAAAATGATTATATTGATGAAATCGCATCGAATACATGGTTAGTATCTGGAGAATTGTTTGCTGAATCAGAAGGCTTGGCAATTGCGATCCAGGATCAGGTTGTTTTCACGAGGAATTATAGAAAACACATCATCAAACAAAATATAGATGATTCTTGTAGTAGATGTTTCTGTTCTTCAGAAACAGTTTTTCATATATTATCATCTTGCTCAGTCCTTGCTTCAACAGATTATTTAGAAAGAAATAATGCCGTCGCTAGTATTATTCATTTTAATCTAGGAATTAAACATGACCTAATTCCCAAAAGAAAAAATTTCACAAATATAAACCTGAGATTATTTGTGAAAATGACAAATATAAACTTTATTTTGATAAAACAATTCTTTGCAACAGAGCTGTAAAACACAATAGACCAGATATCATTCTTAATGATAAACAAAATCGAATAACATATATAATTGATATTGCTATACCCGACACACATAATGTACAAAATAAATACAATGAGAAATTTTCTAAATATATGATGCTTGGCGACGAGATTAAAAAGTTGTGGAAAATGAAGAAAATATTTATTCTACCGATTATTATTTCCACAACAGGTGTTATTCCTAGAAATCTTCACGAAAGTATTGAGATTTTGGGTCTGAAGAAAATTTGTTTGAATAGTTATATATATATATATATATATATATATATATATATATATATATATATATATATATATATATATATATATATATATATATATATATAATTATATATAGGTAAGGTATAGGTAGGTTAAGGTAATCCACAAATTTGTGGATATTTGAATCTTATTTCTGCTTTCGACAAGAACACTTCCAGTCGGATAATATTTGTTTTTTGGTAAGCACATTGTGTGAGTTTTATCAATTTGAAATTATACAAAATAGTTATGTACAGGGCAATCATATAAGGTAATCTTTTCATGTTTTCAGTAGTGTTCCTTTATTTCATTACTAAGTTCTCGCCTTTATATTTAAGATACGTTCAAGAAATTTCAATTTGAGGAGAATTTTCAGTTTCTATTTCATTAATATTCTTGAAAAGTAATTCCTCCATCTTGCGGTTTCAAGCTCATTTTTTTTAATTTCAATGTTTTCGCAATAGGAAAAAGTTGATATTTTCAAATTGAATTGGGATAGTAATGGAAGTATCTAAACTCTCTAAGAAACTCAAATATCTCCTCATATTTGAATTCTATATTAATTTATCTATATAATAATTATATAATATAAAATGAAAATGAAGGAGCAAACTGGACTAAAACATATTATGTGAGTATCTTTAACAAAAATCATCAACTATACATAGCATTTTTCAAGAAGTAATTGCATTTTCACAAAATATGTGATTTTCTCAAACTGAAAGTTCCTGTTGTAATGAAACTTCATAATTTGTTTCTCCTGATTTTAACGAGTTTTCCACCAATAAAAAAGAAACTTTACATTCTAAATGTATAGACTACCTGTTATTCAGTGAATAGCTTTGAATAAATTTCTAAAAATACAGAAGAATGGGTTATAAATAGAAGTAGCTCAAAACATGTACCTTATGTGTTATTTGAATATTGGAATATCCTGAAAAGTTCAAGTTTTCATGCCAACTATATGAAGAATTGTTCAACAAATAAATTTTGAAGTTAAGAAATGCAGGTAATTTACTTGATCTCTTTCCTTCAGAGTTAGAGATCTGACTCTATTGTATCTGATTAATAAACAGACTGGTTTACTTACACAAAATTATCTACGAAGATTATTATCAGAGAACAGGGATGTATTACATTTATATTTACTTGAAACTTTCTTGTTATTGCTTTATATTGTCTTTGCTTATTTTTCATTTAATATTCCAACCTGTTTACAGTGGATCCAATTAATTCTTTCTTGTTATCGAGTGGATTGAAATCTAACAATAAATATTTCATTTAAAAGAAACTACTTAAATGCACACAAAGTAAAACCCACTTTCAAAGAGTCACTTTTATACATTTCAACTTGAATAACTTTACTTCAGATACATTGAATTCCATTTGCATTTTCATTGGCACAATTGAAGATAAAAACATACTTCATCGTTCATAAACTGAAACAAAATTCAATAGAGACGAACACAAAATTCAGTTTAGAATACCTTATTTATTATTGTTTTCTTTGATTGGAATACATAGGTTAGAACACAGAATGTAAATATGAAATATGCGGATTCTTCATTATGCTGAAAAAATATACATAACGATGCATTAAATATTCGTTGAATTACGTTCACTTACCTTGGAGTGATTATTTGAGGTTTTGTTATTTTAACGTAAACAATCTCAACAATTCTTTTTCTTCTTTTCTCTTTATTGGCCTTGGTACGATGAAACCGATGTTCAACGATTCAAGGACCGCCGTACACGACGATGTCCGTCGTACGGGACGGATATTCGATCGTTTAGTGAGAGAATAGACGGGATATAAAAATTCGTTTTATCCCGTCTACTCTTTCCACCTACGTTTCCGGGTACGGTCCTCTTTAAAACTTCTTCTTTTTCTTTGCCTTGTCAGATTGAGAAACGGCGGTTTAAGGAAAGTAAGGGAGGGTGACTAGCTCCGCCCGCGTGTTTCCGTTCTATTCTTCGAAAATGTAGGTCACAAAAACCATCCCAAATTCGAAAATTAATTCGAGAAGTGACAATGTCTTGTCGGAGATCTGATCTCGAGATATGTAGGAATCATTCGAAGGTTGAATCCTTTCTCCCGGTGACACCATTTAAGTAGGATGGTTAAAACAAAAAACCGTATTTTGACAGCTAGAGGTTAGTTAATTTCGCGAATATCTGGCCTTCGGAGATTTTCGGAATGAGGAAAGTAGACCGAAAATTTGCGAAAGTCGGTTGATAGCCGTTCGATGGTAGATTTTTCCGTTTTCCCGTGGTTTTATGAGAATCTAACTATGGCGGCCCAAAATGCGAAACTCGATGCTTTTTCGTCGTCCAGGTTTCGTAGCGACCGAAGGCGATAGAAATATTTTGTATAGCTGCAAAAGTGCATAGAAATTATCCCCTCCATCCCGGAGATTTCGGAGACGTATTTTATTTTTGCTTTTTCGGAACTTTTTCCCGGAACTTTCGCCCGATCGACCTCTCCGACCCCCCTCCGAAAGATCCGAGTTATCGATTCCGAAGAAATCTCATCGTTTCGACGTTCCGTTCGCCCGGGGCGACGTTTCGTTGAAATTTTCCGAAAAATCGTCGCGCCTCCGTCGTTCGAGCTGAGGAGTCCGAATTTCGCTAATAGACTAAACGCCCAATATAAAACACTCCTAATACACAAAAACGTCTAAAATAAATATATATATATATATATATATATATATATATATATATATATATATATATATATATATATATATATATATACTATTGGAAGTAGCTAGATTCTCTACAAAACTCAAATATCTCCTCATATTTGAATTCTGTATTAAATAATCTATATAATAATTGCATAATGTAAAATGAAATTGAAGGAGCAACAAACTGGACTAAAACATCATATTACGTGAGTATATATATATATATATATATATATATATATATATATATATATATATATATATATATATATATATATATATATAAGAGAAATATTCATACAGCCTTCATTGATTACCAAAAGGCTTTTGACAGTTCTCCCATTCATGGCTTCAAGAAATTTTGGAAATTTATAAAATTGATAAGACACTTCGTCATTTTCTTGAATTCGTAATGAAAAATTGGAGAACCAATCTTCATTTAAATATTTCAAAACAATCGTTAAAATCCGAAGTAATTCCAATCAAAAGAGGCATTTTTCAAGGTGATTCTTTAAGTGCTCTTTGGTTTTGTCTTTGCCTCAATCCATTATCTCATGAATTAAATGCTACTAGTTTCGGCTTCAAAATAAAGAGTTTATTAACTGAATTCAAATTAAGTCACTTAATTTATTTAGATGATATTAAATTATATGCCGGAACCAGATCTCATTTAAAAAGTCTACTTGAGATTACTTTCAACTATTCCAATGATATTCATATGAAATTTGGGCTTCCAAAATGTAAAAATCTTTCTATTGAAAAAGGAAAGATCACTCTCTTTATATAATAAAGATTTCCAATGTCGAAATCGAGCCAATGCATCAAGGAGATACATATAAATATCTTGGATTTTGTCAAGAGAAGACAATTAACCATAGCAGCACTAAAGAAATTATTAGAAGTTCATATTACAAAAGACTAAGAATTATCATCAAGAGTTATTTAACTAGTAAAAACCTTTTCAGAGCTATCAACTCCTATGCTGTTCCTATTCTTACATCTTCTTTTGGAATTATTAAATGGTCTAAAACTGATCTAAATGAATTACAATGTCAAACGAGGAAAATGCTCTGTAAATATCATAAGCACCACCCAAATTCAGCTGTTCAGAGATTTACACTACCTAGACATCTTGGAGGTCGTGGATTAATTGATTTGAATAATCTTCATAGTAAACAGATTTTTCATCTACGTTCCCATTTTCATGATAAACAGAGAACGTCTAAATTACATGATATTGTTGTTGCTTCAGATTATAATCTTACACCTCTGAACTTGACAATGCAAAAGGTAGATTTTGATATATTTGATGATAATTCTAAAGAGAAAGTTGGATGCAGAAGGAATTACACGGAAAGCACCCTAAAGAATTGAAAAATGATTATATTGATGAAATTGCATCGAATAAATGGTTAGTATCTGGAGAATTGTTTGCTGAAACAGAAGGCTTGGCAATTGCGATCCAGGACCAGGTTGTTTTCACAAGGAATTATAGAAAACATATCATTAAACAAAATATAGATGATTCTTGCCGTAGATGTTTCTGTTCTTCAGAAACAGTTTTCATATATTATCATCTTGCTCAGTCCTTGCTTCAACAGATTATTTAGAAAGACATAATGCCGTCGCTAATATTATTCACTTCAATCTAGGAATTAAACATGACCTAATTCCCAAAAGAAAAGAATTTCAAAAATATGAACCTGAGATTATTTGTGAAAATGACAAATATAAACTTTATTTTGATAAAACAATTCTGTGCAACAGAGCTGTGAAACACAATAGACCAGATATCGTTCTTTATGATAAACAGAATCAAATAACATATATAATTGATATTGCTATACCCGACACACATAATATACAAAATAAATACAATGAAAAATTTCTAAATATATGATGCTTGGCGACGAGATTAAAAAATGTGGAAAATGAAGAAAATATTTATTCTACCGATTATTATTTCTACAACAGGCGTTATTCCTAGAAATCTTCACAAAAGTATTGAGATTTTGGGTCTGAAGAAAATTTGTTTGAACAGTTACAAAAGATAACAGTCATCACATCTTGTAATATTCTTCGTAGGTTTCTTTCCGAAAATAATAATGAGGTAGAGTCATAGGTTTTCTCTTTAGTTTATACTGCTCAGAATCTCATTTCATATTTTATTTATTTGTTTATATAAATGTAATATAATTAACTGACAATTTTGTCATATTTATATTCAGAGCAGTATTCTATTCGATCGTTCACCACTTCACACAAAGGAAACTATTAATGAATAACATTCAGTGTTACTTGACTAAGGTCCGTACACTGGATTTTTCCGGGAGAAAGCCTCTGACACTACTCGTTGGTACATTGATATCATTGTCTGATGATGCTATAGTATGTATATATTCTGGTAGATTGATATATTCTCATAACATTTAACGTTATCCTAATATATAATTATTCCAGGATATATTTTGATTATAATCATTGCCTGGCAATGGTATTAATTACGGGGGTGGATTTATATTTTTCATGAAATCAGTTTGATTGCATGAACAGAAATATGGGCAACTCGTCGGGGTAAAACCTATATATATATATATATATATATATATATATATATATATATATATATATATATATATATATATATATATATATATATATATATATATATATATATATATATATATATATATATAGATAGATATATATATATAATATATAAATATGACAAAATTGTCAGTTAATTATATTACATTTATATAAACAAATAAATAAAATATGAAATGAGATTCTGAGCAGTATAAACTAAAGAGAAAATCTATGACTCTACCTCAATATTATTTTCGGAAAGAAACCTACGAAGAATATTACAAGATTTGATGACTGTTATCTTTTGTAATTGTTCAAACAAATTTTTCTTCAGACCCAAAATCTCAATACTTTTGTGAAGATTTCTAGGAATAACGCCTGTTGTAGAAATAATAATCGGTAGAATAAATATTTTCGTCATTTTCCACATTTTTTAATCTCGTCGCCAAGCATCATATATTTAGAAATTTTTTCATTGTATTTATTTTGTATATTGTGTGTCGGGTATAGCAATATCAATTATATATGTTATTTGATTCTGTTTATCATTAAGAACGATATCTGGTCTATTGTGTTTTACAGCTCTGTTGCAAAGAATTGTTTTATCAAAATAAAGTTTATATTTGTCATTTTCACAAATAATCTCAGGTTCATATTTTCGAAATTTTCTTCTTTTGGGAATTAGGTCATGTTTGATTCCTAGATTGAAGTGAATAATATTAGCGACGGCATTATGTCTTTCTAAATAATCTGTTGAAGCAAGGACTGAGCAAGGTGATAATATATGAAAAACTGTTTCTGAAGAACAGAAACATCTACGGCAAGAATCATCTATATTTTGTTTGATGATATCTTTTCTATAATTCCTCGTGAAAACAACCTGATCCTGGATCGCAATTGCCAAGCCTTCTGTTTCAGCAAACAATTCTCCAGATACTAACCATTTATTCGATGCAATTTCATCTGTATAATCATTTTTCAATTCTTTAGGGGGCTTTCCGTGTAATTCCTTCTGCATCCAACTTTCTCTTTTAGAATTATCATCAAATATATCAAAATCTACCTTTTGCATTGTCAAAATCAGAGGTGTAAGATTATAATCTGAAGCAACAACAATATCATTTAATTTAGACGTTCTCTGTTTATCATGAAAATGGGAACGTAGATGAAAAATCTGTTTACTATGAAGATTATTCAATTCAATTAATCCACGACCTCCAAGATGTCTAGGTAGTGTAACTCTCTGAACAGCTAACTTTGGGTGGTGCTTATGATATTTACAAAGCATTTTCCTCGTTTGACATTGTAATTCATTTAGATCAGTTTTAGACCATTTAATAATTCCAAAAGAAGATGTAAGAATAGGGAACAGCATAGGAGTTGATAGCTCTGAAAAGGTTTTTACTAGTTAAATAACTCTTGATGATAATTCTAAGTCTTTTGTTGTATGAACTTCTAATATTTTCTTTAGTGCTGCTATGGTTAATTGTCTTCTTGACAAAATCCAAGATATTTATATGTATCTCCTTGATGCATTGGCTCGATTTCGATATTGGAAATCTTTATATAATCAGAGGTGATCTTTCCTTCTTCAATAGAAAGATTTTTATATTTTGAAGCCCAAATTTCATATGAATATCATTGGAATAGTTGAAAGTAATCTCAAGTAGACTTTTAAATGAGATCTGGTTCCGGCATATAATTTAATATCATCTAAATAAATTAAGTGACTTAATTTGAATTCAGTTAATAAACTCTTTATTTTGAAGCCGAAACTAGTAGCATTTAATTCATGAGATAATGGATTGAGGCAAAGACAAAACCAAAGAGCACTTAAAGAATCACCTTGAAAAATGCCTCTTGTGATTGGAATTACTTCGGATTTTAAAGATTGTTTTGAAATATTTAAATGAAGATTGGTTCTCCAATTTTTCATTAAAAATTCAAGAAAATGACGAAGTGTCTTATCAATTTTATAAATTTCCAAAATTTCTTGAAGCTATGAATGGGGAGAACTATCAAAAGCCTTTTGGTAATCAATGAAGGCTGTATGAATATTTCTCTTTTAGTTTGAGCTTGATTCAAAGCAACAGAATCAATTACAAGTTGCTCTTTAGTACCAAGGTGTTTTTTCTACATCCTTTTGATGTTCGGAAAGAATATTATAATTCTCCAAATGAGCATAAATTTTTGGGTAATACATGCAGTTGGAATTTTATATATTGTTGGAAGGCAAGTAATTGGTCTATATTGAGACGGATCAATAGTATTATCACTTTTCGGTTTCAAATAAGTAATTCCTTGTGTGAAAAATAAAGGAGTAGCTGAGGGTTCTTTATTATGAATGAAAAATATTCAGCCAATTTTCATGAACGCAAAAGAATTTCTTGAACCAAAAGTTATGAATATATATATATATATATATATATATATATATATATATATATATATATATATATATATATATATATATATATATATATATATATATATATATATATATATATATATATATATATATATATATATATATATATATATATATATATATATATATATATATATATATATATATATATATATATATATATATATATATATATATATATATATATATATATATATATATATATATATATATATATATATATATATGAGAAGTAATTTCTCCATCTTGCTGTTTCAGGCTCATATTTTGTTAATTCTAATGCCTCCTCAATTGATGAAAGTTGATATTTTCAAATTGAATTGGGTTAGTAGTGAATAGTGTTTAAATTTGTATGGTTGATGTGTCAGTATCCGTGAAACAATACTTGAAGCTGCGTTACCATAAGGATGTGTTAGGCAATATATGAGAGAGATCCATATAACATACAGAACAATTAAATATAAATATCAATGTATCTAATGAGACGTTCATTATAGTTAGAGCTGGATATGAAAAGGCGTTCGGTATATTCTGCGTTTAGTTTAGGGGTTTTTGTATTTCAGGCGTTTCGTCTATTAGGCGTTTTTGTATATTCAGCGTTTAGTATATTAGCTGTTTGGATATAAAAGGCGATCTTTATGGGGTCACTAGTGTATATATACTAAACGCGTAAGGCACTTTTCGGTTAAAATGGAGGGAATGTAAAGTGGTTGAACCGGGGCGGGGATTTTCCGAATAGCTCTCCAGCGGGAGGCGGAGGCCAGGCCGAGTAATTTTATTATGAAACTAGGTAGTCGGTCGAAAAATTGTGTGAAATCGGAAGGCCGCGGGACCTCGAACGGTGGAGATACGAATTTTCGAAAATTTTCGCGATATCGCCAGTCTCGAAAACGGAAAGAGCCAAGTGCCGGATTCTTTTGGTATTGGTAAATATCGTCTTTCGGAAGACGATTCGTACAGCGATAATCTCGAAATTCGCCGAAAAACCATTCGAAAACGCCAAAAAGAAAAAGGTCCACGATTTATTTGAAACGGCAGGTAGGACATTACCCCAACGAGTAGACTATACAAATTTTTTCTATCGCATAATCGGTCCCGCACTTTTTACCAAACGAAGCGTTCGTCTTTCCCATCTTGCTTCCCGATAATTTTTTCGCGTATGTTCCACAAGAAACCTAATAAATCCGCGTCCGAAAAGAGGTCCATTTGAAGACATTTCCACATTTTCGGAAAAACAGACAGGCCTAATGAAAGTCGCCGAAAATGCTTCGATTCGAGGTTTCAAATTATCGGCAAAAGAGGGGAAATACAACGGAATCCGAGGAGAAAGACGAAATTTATTTTTGACCTTTCTTTCTCGCGAAAAGAGCATTTCTATATTTTCAATTAATTCGATAAATTTGCTCTATACCCCTGCCGTCATCATTTCCTTTTCCACCATTTTGAAACAAAACACGACGGGAACACGACGATTCCCGAACGTCGACATTGACGTTGACGTTACCCAAACTCAAATTCTAGGGTTTGTGTCGTCGAAAAACATCTAAAATAAGAAAATATTAATTATCCCATCGATAAAGGTACATCGAAATCATCTCGAAACCTGTCCAGTTACGTAGAACGTAAATGGTTTGGATTCGATCGTGAGAAAAACGTCGTATTTGGAACGAATAGGGGAGAGCTCCTTCGAAACGTAAGTAAACAATGCGTATTTCGTTCGTTTTTGCACAAAAATTCATATATTCCCAAGAAATACACTTCTCAAGCGATTCATTAATTCATCAAAATTTTCATTTACATCGTATTTTTACCCATCGACCGGATTAAAATACGTATTTTCTTTTATTTCCATGCATACAGCGTTCGTGATGAAAGTTGAAGTAGGCTGGTTACATTCCAGTCAGACGGCCATATTGTCCGACATTCTAGAAAGGGACGCTTGAAAACGAGAATGAGCGTCGAAAATGGATTTGTTCATTTATTGTCGGTACGATTGAAGGCCTTTTGCTATTACCTACGATGCCAATTCCAGCGATAAAAACCATCCGTATTTTCCGATGTTATTAGGAAAATAAGCTACTCGAAAAGTACGTATTTACGGCACGATCTTTTTCGTCAATAATAACACGAAAATTTTCATCTTATTCCACTAAGTAGAACGGGGATATGTGCGACACAGAATAGAACAAGTTTTAATATGCATACGAAACTGAATACCTAATATTGTTTTTTTTTCAGGCTAAAACATTCACAAGCGCCAAGTCAAATAACTTCTTTATTTTTTGGTAAAAGGCTCTATTTTGAAAGTAGAAGAGTGCATGGGTCGAAGAAAAACAATGAACAGAATGCAGCTCTTCAGTCATAATATTACACAAGTAAAATTGGTTATTCAAAAGGTGCAATAGTAATACAACCATCTGTATCCTGTTGGCCTTTATAATTTAATACGATAATATTGAATAGTACTCAGCAATATGTCAGGTTTGTACACTCTTTTTTCTCACAATTACATATAAACTCTCTAATGCATGTAGTAATCGTAGCAAGCCATTAACCTAACATTATGAATATTTTGCAGATATATATGAGCTATGTTTTTCGAAACCCCATTAACAACTTCTATGCAATAGTGTTACTGCTGTTTCTCGATGAATGCAATAAATTTCAACAACATAGTTTTCGACCAGGAGGAATGGGCCTATTCTATATTAAGGTTAGAAAGGTTTTGCCGAGGAATGAAAACTGAACGGTTAATTGCTCAAGTATGTACCTCAATGCAATTTGAAATGTTAGTAGTAGTATTGGCTTTATTTATTTTCACATTGTACAAGCATTAATAAAAATATGTGTTTATTCATCTTGAAATTGTTGGAATTGTTTCATAATTGTCACGAGGTGAGAATTTCGTGCATGTTTAAGAATAAATTTCTTATTTATCATTTCTCAATTTTAACTCTATTTCACAAAAGCGATACTGAAACTTGAAATGCTCTGAATGTTGGGAGATAATTATTGTATCCATCAATTCCAGATTCAAGAATTATGTCTTCCACACTGATATAAGAAAGGAACAAACATGTTAAATTTTACTAAGAATAATTCTTCTGCTTTCAAAATAACATTTAATTTTTTTTCAGATTTTTGGCAGCTCTATAATAGTTCAGTAACTGAGAAACTGATGGTACGAGACCAGAAAATGAAATTTGGGATTTCCAGAACAAAGAGCAAATATCCGGCAATTTCGGAGGTACTTATTTTTCAGCATATACCTGTACATCATACATTACTTTTGATATCAGCTTCTGATGAATAGTTTCTTAATTTGAATTTGTGTCAAGCATTTTGATGTAGTATGTAAATTTTTTCAAGAAAATTTTTCATATTTATATGAAGATAAGGTTTTATTCCCAAGAATAGGATATTTTATAGTATTCTGTATATTTCAATATCAATTCGAATTGAATCTTTTAATTTTCCATCAGTTTTTCTTGCTTCTGTAAAGAATGTAGTTGGTTGTTTCTTTGAAAAAATTTCTTGAATTTGTTATCCATATTCACCTTCCATACCATGTACACTAAATAACTGAGAAAATTCTCACAAAGTCTATGTATTCAGAACTCGCAAAATAAGATATCTTTTATCACATAGTTCTTGAATTCTGGAGAAAATTTGTTTGATATATAAGGTAGACCATTTAAACACATTCTTATCACACCTCGAGAATTTTGTGAAAAAGAGTTGATTTTTCAATGCTGAATACTTTTTGGTCAATTCGCTTCGACATCTACTCCAAGGTTCGGGAGAAAAGGAAAATTTCAAGACCTAAAAGAAATCATTTTATCAACACTTTCGAGTTATCCAAGAACATAGCGATAATTCGGGTGAATGATAACCATATAGTTTTTAGTAAAGGAACAAATTTTACAATTCTATCCAATAACGCCTGGAATATTAGAATGAAATAGGAACTCGGGTACCTAAACTTAGGATAGTCGTTCCAAATCAGGTGCTCGAAATGGTTTCCTCTCTGTTCAATGCATTTTGCTTGCTCTTTTTACCATGTTACAATTGGATCTTCGAATTAGGTACATATTCTTTCTTAGAATTCCACAACTATCCGTAATTCCTTAGATCAAATGTTTTCTTGGCAGTATTTCAACCTGATAAACATTATCTTTTAAATAGCTCCATAAGAAAAAATTAAGTGAGGATGGCCAACTTATAGGTCCATCGCGATCAATGTAATCGGATAAGTGGTATTCAAAAAATTGACTACATTGTTATCGAAGAGAGGGTAGCTCCATCGTGTTGGAAATAGATTCCTCGTATTTCAATCCCATTCACGAAATTTGGTAGCGTATTCTGAAGTAATTGTAGGTAAATGTCTCCTTTTAGTTTATCTTCGAAGAAGTGAGGCCCAACCAAAAAAACCATTCATCATCCCCAACCAAATATTCACCGAAAACCTATGTTGAAAATGGCTTTAGCATGTTAGTCTAGGATTTTCATAAGGCCCATTCATGTGAATTGCGCCAATTGAATACACCGCTCTTCGTAAAATTATATATATATATATATATATATATATATATATATATATATATATATATATATATATATATATATATATATATATATATATATATATATATATATATATATATATATATATATATATATATATATATATATATATATATATATATGTAAATTTGAGTCAAGACGAATTATTCAAAATCCGTAGATCAATGAGTAATCCTCCTGACAAGAGCTAGTTTCCAAATCTGCCCGCCATGCACGCAGCCTACAAACGTCACAATAGTGCAACCAAGCAGGATGCCAAGAAACGAGGCGGCAGACTGCAGTTTCGCCCTTATTAGAAGCTCATCAGTGTCGCATATCGCTTCTCAGCATCCTACCAAGCTACGTCGGGGTTCCCTATCAATTCCAGAAAGGACGCACCTTGTACATACGTACGAGAGTCGCCCTCTATGGACCGACACGGCGAACCCGGTTTTTTTGGTTGGGCCTCACTTCTTCGAAGATAGACCTAGAATTACTTCAGAATACGCTACCAAATTTCCTGAATGAGATTTAAATACGAGGAATCTATTTCCAACCCGATGGGGCTCCTCCCCTCTTCACTAACAATGTAGTCAATTTTTTGAATACCACTTATCGGATTGGAATGATCGCGATGGAACAATCAGTTGGCCATCTTGATAACCGGATCTGAATCCGCTTGATTTTTTCTTATGGAGCTATTCAAAAGATAATGTTTATCAAGTTGAAATACTGCCAAGAAAACATTTGATCCAAAGAATTACGGATAGTTGTGAAATTCTAAGAAATAATATGTACTTAATTCGAAGATCCAATGGTTACTTGGTTAAAAGAGCAAGAAAATGCATTGAGCATAGAGGAAACCATTTCAAGCACCTGATTTGGACCGACTATCCTAAGTTTAGGTACCCGAGTTCCTATTTCATTCTAATATTCCAGGTGTTTTTGCTTGCGTTATTGGATAAAATTGCAAAATTTGTTAATTAATAAAAACTTCATGATAAAAAAATATCATTCACCCGAATTATCGCTATGTTCTTGGATAACTCAAAAGTGTTGATAAAATGATTTCTTTTAGGACATGAATTTTTCCTTTTCTCCTGAACCTTAGAGTAGATGTTACAGCGAGTTGACCAAAAAGTATTCAGCATTGAAAATCAACTCTTTTCACAAAATTCTCGAGGTGTAATAAGAATGAGTTTTATATGGTCTTGAAAGATCTTTTAATATTTCACACTGGATCACACTGGATATTTTGTTTGAGCGCTATACTGAATGTTGTTTTTCGATTTTGTCCCTACGAACCAAAGAGTCAGAGGGAAAATTGAACGAAAACATGTTTTTGCAAAATATCAAATTTTTTCCACACATTACTCAAGGTGTGATAAAAATGTGTTTTATGCTGTTTGGATCATCCATATTTCTAGTTCACAAATCTATTCTAAATTTTTTCATTCCAGTGATATACACGGTGTCATTTGGGCATTTATCTCAAAAAATAATTTTGGATCTAATTATAGTACCATGAAAAACCCCATATGGCAAAAAAAGATTGTATTGTTTCTATGTTCTTGTATCCGACGTGATTTAGATAGGTTGACACAATATTCCGAAGGTAATCGATCAAGAAAACTTATGGCACATATTGAAAAATATTTCTCAAAAATAAAATCCATATACTTAAAGAGATAAATAATGGACAACTAATAGAATATTTTGATACGTTGGAACAAAACTTTCAGTATACTCCATTAGACTACGTAAATATAAAATGAATTCAGATAGAAAATCCCAAATGATATTTTAAATATTTTTGCGAACTTATTTCAGGTTCAAATAAGAATATTTCCGGCAATAGAGCTCCTAAAATTGATATTCTAACTGATTATTGGTCCTCAATTTGGGCAATTCCTAAGCAACACAATTCCAGTGCAAGTTGGATTTTAAATGAAAAGTATCGATTCTCTAAAATAGAATGCATGTGATTTGAAGAATTTTCAAACGAGGATATAACATCAGTTGCTAATGCTAATACTATCGATTCATCTTAATGTAGACCAATTACTTGCCTTCCAACAATATATAAAATTTTAATTACATGTATCACCAAAAATGCATGCATATTTGGAAAGTTATTATATTCTTTCTGAACAACAAAATGATGGAGAAAAAAGTACCATGGTACTAAAGAGCAACTTGCAATTGATTTTGTTGGTAGAGTCAAGTTCAATCTATGAAGAGAAATATCCATAAAGCTTTTATTGATTACCAAAAGGCTTTCGATAGTTCTCTTCATTTATTGCTTCAAAACATTTTGGAAATTTATGAAATTGATAGGACACTTCGCCTTTTTCTGGAATTTGTAATGGAAAATTAGGGAACCAATCATCATTTCAATATTTCATAACAATCGTTGACAGCCGAAGTCATTCCAATCAGAAGAGGCATTTTTCAAGGAGATTCTTTGAGTGCTCTTTGGTTTTGTCTTTGCCTTAATCTATTCTCATGAATTGAATGCTACTAGTTTTGGCTTTAAATTAAAGAGTCTATCAGATGAATTCAAATCAGCTCACTTAATTTATTTAGACGATATTTAATGATATGCCGGAATTAGATCTCATTTGAGAAGTCTACTTGAGAGACATTTCTTCAAACCATTTTTTTTGATTGGAGAGGTCGTATGTTGATGAAAATCAATATACATATTTTCAATGAAATAGAAAAAGAAAAGGAAAAGATCACCTCTGAGTATATAAAGATTTCCAATATCGAAATCGGGCCAAAGTATCAAGGAGATACAAATATCTAGGATTTGTTCGAGAGAAGGCAATTAACTGTAGCAGCACTATATGAAATATTAGGAGATTATATTATAACAGACTTAAAATTATCATCAAGAGTCATTTAACTAGTGAAAACCTTTTCACAGCCTCAAATCCTATTCCAGGATGAGAGAGATATTACACGTTTATGGTTACTACATTATGGAAAGACAAATAATTCCTTAACATAAAAGTAAAGATATATATATTTCCTTTATTTTTATGTTAAGAAATTATTTATACTACTAAAGAACTGTATAAACAAAACAAATACTATACAAATGATTCTACAGATCAGAAACAACATCTCGACATTATAAATGTATCATCCAACCACAAAAAGTATACCCTATATGCTATTACCCTATATACTAACATCCCAATAACAATAATACCAACAATAATTGATATAAAATGGACTGAAATCAAAACCCACACCTCCATACCAAAAGAAGAATTTGTTGAGGTCAATATATATTAGGTACAAATTATTTTCAATTTGATAACCTTTGTTCTCAACAAATAGATGGAATTGCAATGGGAAGTCCCATATCGAGTGTAATAGCGCAAATGGTCATGGAATATTTGGAAGAATCAATTTTGAATAATACACATTTAGACATCACATTATTCAAGAGATATGTAGACGACTGTTTACTAATAATGAACAAAAACGAAGTAGACCAAATTTTTGAAACCTTCAATGATTTCCACAAAAGGTTGCAGTTTACTTTAGAAACTGAGGAAAATAACAGCATCAACTTCCTTGACATAACAATAACACGAAAAGACAATTAATTACTAACGAGATGGTACTGAAGAGAAATAAACAAAGATAACATCTTAAACTACAATTCAAACCATCACCCTTCCCAGAAAAAATGCATTATAGAAGGATATATTGACAGAGCACTAAAACTCATCTCACCACAATTAAGAAAAGACGTACTTAAGGACACAAAAGACCTACTAAGGATGAACGACTACCCAGAAAACGTAACAGACAAAATCATCAAAGAACGAACACATATACTGTACAACACAAAACAAAACGAAAAACGACATTACTAACACCACACGATACATAACTGTCCTTTACATACCTCAACTAACAGAAACCATCAAGAACATCCTCAAACATTATAACTTCAAAATGGCCTACTCAGCCATGAATCAAATGAGACACGTACATACAAAACTAAAATCCAAAATACCGCTTTTGGAGGAAACCCACATAGTGTACGTCACTCCCTGCAAGAACTGCGGAAAGGTCTACATTGGACAAACAGAACAACACCTCAAAGAACGTCTCAAACCTCATAAATACGCAAAAAACAACAGCACTGCACTAAACAAACACAAAAAAAGAAAAACACGAGTTTGACTATGAAAAGACAAAAATTTTTGACAAAGAACACACCAGAGAAAAGAGAGAAATACTTGAGATGATACATATACAAAAAAACATAGACAACTCAGTAAATGAACGGAAAGACATAAAGACACTAAGCGCCTTATACATAGATCTTCTACAAAACAGGGCACAAAAGAAACACGTTTCAAGAAGGTCAACAATTACTGTAGATACAGAGAATATGGTACAAACAGATTCCAGAAACACCTGAAAAGTCCACAAAGAAAACAGCAACATAGAAAACTTCAACACACATTACCTTCGAAAACTGACATCTCTAAAACACAAAATTTCCAAAATACTTACACATAAAAATAAAACAATCATCAAAAGATTAGTGGGTAAGATACATGTAAAGAATAATCTAATATGAATCGTAATGTATATTTCTGTAATATTGTAGATTAAATACTGAAGAAGGGAAGAAAAATCCCAAAACGTCTATTTTACATAGTGTTTAGATATTCTTATATACCTTAAACCCCAAAACAACAAACTCAATATCGAAATATATATATATATATATATATATATATATATATATATATATATATATATATATATATATATATATATATATATATATATATATATATATATATATATATATATAAATATACATGGAGTTTTAGATCTGGTGAAAAATACTATCAGACATAAAATGAGTGTTGAAAGTTTTGGGTCTTTCAAATTCATTAGAGTAGAAATAAAATGGCAGGTCCAGTTATTGCAGTGACCAGTATTTTTAATCCACCACCATATAGTACGAACTCTTTTCCAGAACAACTCGAAAATATATAGCAAATAAATGTAATTTGACACCTGAAATATTATTAGGTGATATCAATATAATTATTTTAGATCCTGAAGAAAATTCTAGTAATGAATATCTCAATCTGCTTTATGAAACTGGTTTCATATCACTAATCAACATACCAACAAGAATAAGTGAGAATAGAAAGTCTTGCTTGGATCATTTTTTCATCAGAACAAAAATTGAACCACAGCATATTCTGCCCATAGAATCCTACTCACAGATAACTGACCACAGTCCTGTTATTCTGAAGTTATCTCCACAACAAAAAAAAACAAGCACTGAATTAGGGTCAGAATATAATATTATCGACTACGGTTCTTTCGTTAGGCTCATATCTCGTACGGATTTCGGATTCGTAAATTCCGGAAATCTAAACTATAGTGTCAATAATTTCGACAAAATCATTGATGGTGGTATAGATTCTGCAACAACGTCAAAGAAATACAGTTCAAATAATGATAACCTTAAACAATGGATGACAATATGTATCATTAATTCAATAAATGAAACAGATAGGCTCTTCGAGCAGTACCGCAAGAATAAAAATAACAAGATATTGGAAAAAAGACTTATAGTTGTTTGACTGTGAATTCAATTCTGAAAATAATGTAAATAAACTTATAGAAAATGCCTACATAAAACTCAAATCAATCTATATGTTCAAAATGTTTTTATGTAAAGTGGAAATTGTGCAATATCATTATTCTCAGCCCTTTTAACTATTGCAGTTCTGTGTATTTTGTCTTTGCCACTGGGTTCATTCAGGCGTTTATTCGGAAATTGCAGAGCTAATTTCTAAGATTCTCTTTTAATATTAACCGCAGGGACCAATATTCTGAAGTGTGAGTATCTTTTCGAGTTGCAATATGCCACTATTATTTATAATATACTACCACCTGGCCAATCGTTATACCTACATAAGTTCTTGTTGAAAAGAAATCAATCACATAGTGTCAACATTCGTAACAGTGAACTCCATACAATACCCTACAGAGACCTTTGAAATTTGAGAAATGTTTTTCCTTCCTGGCAGTGCTGTTTTTCATCGTGCGGCTGTTTCCAGGGACAATTTCAAGAGAAATCTCGAGAAATTTCAATTGGAGACACAATCAAGTGAGAGTCTTATGTGGTTCATTATTGTTTGTTAATTTTATGAATTTATTTATTATTTGAGTGGAAGAACAGCTATAGTTGAACTCATAACTATTGCTTCCAATTATGTTATATGATGTTGTATGCAATAAACTGATTATTATTATTATAAATATGAACATAAAACACATGACATGGACTTCTGAAATGAATAAATATACAACGTTCTGTTATCAGGAAATAACAAATTATGGAATAAATACAAGAGGGTACATGTCTGAACTGTCTAATATATTTAAAGAAAAGAGAAGTTATCTATCTGAATCAGAATTAAAATCGATTTAAAACAACAGTCAACAAGAAGAAAACTTAATTACTATTAATTTCAGATGAAAATCAATTCCCATTCATAGTAAGAATCGAACATATATCAGAAAATTCATCTGAAAATATTAATAACAAAGATTGAGAAAATTTATTTCTTAATAAAACAAATTTATTTAAAATATTGACCCAACAATCAACAACAACAATCTAATTATAATACCAAGAGAAAACTTATATGGCAAAAAGATTAGAATAGGAAATTTCTTGTATCCATTGTGATTTAGGAAGATCCACACAATATTCAAAAAGTAATCAAGAAAACTTATGGCACATATTGGAAAAATATTCCGAAAAGTAAAATTTATAAACTTAAAAAGATAAATGTAGGAAAACTAAAAGAATATATTGGATACATTGAAATATAAACTTTCTGTAAACTCCTTTAGGATACGTGAATATAAAATAAATTCAGATAGAAAACTCCAAAACAAGCTATTCAAAATGGTACAATATATTTCTACAAACATATTTCAGGTTCAAATGAAAATATTTCTTGAAACAGAGCTCCTAAACGTGATATTCTAGCCTATTATTGGGCTTCAATTTGGGTAGTTTCAAGGCAACACAATTCCAATGCAAGATTGGTACGAAAAAATCTCTAGAATTCATGAAAAATAGGCTGAATATTTTTCAAGTGATAACATCATTGATCCATCTCATATTTTAGAATATACAGGGTGTTTAATAATAAACTCACATACCAAAGTTATGTGGTAAACTTCAATAACTTCCGAATAGTACCTAGGTTTCCCATACCTGTTTTCAACGGTTTCGAAGATATTCGAAAGTTTAGTCAATATTAAAAATAAACCAAAGAAAAATGAACAATTAATATCAGAAACAAAGTATCAGAAAACACTCGAAATGATAGATAATTAACTGGAAATGTTCAAAATAAACGATGGATAACCTCGAGAATGAAATATCAGAAAATCACTCTGTGAGCAAAACTGTTCACGAATTAGGATAATAATGATTTTCAAGGTATATTGCTTAAGTTTTGTTAGCTCATTGTCCAAATTATGAATAAATGACATGCAAACTATTTTTGCATCTGTTCAATATATGTATAGGAACACAAAAACATTTCAATAAGTAATGGAATTATCTTTCCTTTGTAGTAATTAAATACAAGATGATCTATTTGAATTATGAAATGATAATATGTGAAGAATTCAAGATGCGTTCCATTATATTACTCTGGTAAGATTAATAAAGTGAGGAAAGATTTTGTGCGTCGAATTGCGATGTGCATCCGATAATAAGGCATACGCTTTGAAAATTTTTTATATGGTGTCCAAGTTTTCCTTTTCTCGGATATTGTTACCTGTATGGCCATGTTCGAAAATTTTCGTGCAAAATTTTATGTAATTATGTCAAAATTTTAACATAAAATGTGAAATCTCATTTTAACCCCCACTATTGAATATGGATAAAGAACACCTAATACATTTCAATAGATATTGGAATGTGAAGTTGCAGTTACTAAATGCAGACAAATAATAAGGTTCAAACAAAAGTGAAATTTGACATCAATTATAGGACACCCTTGAAGTTGTACCAACAAATGCTCAACTTCCATGGATATTTTGGTTCATGATACTAACTTAGTATCAAAATAGATAATATCTTCAGAATAATGGAGAACAATAATTTATTCATGTTTTTCCTGAGGTTCTTGAATGTATCCAATTTTCAATGGCTAACTTGATAGAAACATGGAATATTAAATTTCTCATCCATTATTTAACCGATTTACAATCGAGAAAAGTAATGAATAGGAATTGAGAATCCTGAAAATCTACTATTTGTGGCTAATTATAAAATGAAATTAAAATGATTATTTAAAACTATTTTTATTCTTTCTTTTACTCATACTATGATATGAACATACTTCATTTCATGTACCTTTGGTTACATCAGTTAACCTAGTGGTACTCCAGAACATCTTTGTTGGGAGAAATCAAGAGAAAATCCCCGATTTCCCAAATCACCTGTCTCGGTTGCATCATTTACCACAGTTAGAACAAATGGCTTAGAAGAGGCTGCGAAATAAAAACAATTGGTCATATATAGTAACGATTTTTCCAATAACTTACTCGATAAAGGCTCGAAACCATTTCCACAGAACCTATCAACATTGGCAGCAGCTGCAGTATCTGTAAAGGTTGGATTCGGTATGACTACGTAGTCAGTTGTGCAAATTGCTCCAATAACTGCAGCTGCATTGGTAGAAATCGTTCCAGCCGTTACTGAAGTTGGTGTATCGCCAGTAACAGTAAAAGAATACTGATCTCCAGGTGTTTGACTCCAGTTTATTGAACAATAACCAGGTTGCATGGCAATACATACACCATAGTTTTGATTAGTCAACTGCCTCGTGGCTACTGCATTTCCTGTTGTGCCGTAGTTGAAGCTTCTTACTGTTCCAGTGAGCCCAGTGTAATACATAAGGCATCCTGAAGGTGCTAAGTTCAAAAAAGTGAAATAAATGTCTTTATTAAATTTAGAGTACCAAACATTCTATTGCATAGTGATAATTGTATTTTAGAAAATTAAAAGAATAATTTCTGGTCATCAATTTTCATTCAGAGTACTGAAACTGTCTGTGATGAATTGATTATTCACATCAGAATGCAATAATTCGATTGAAACCATCAGTGCATTATATTACATTTTAATTTGATTGAAATTAATATTACAGCGGATTGCCGTTTGTTTTGAAATTTCTGCAGAACTTTCTCTATGAAGCTGTAACTAGTCGGAATTTTTGAAAATTTAAATCTCATGCAAGTTCTTGATACCACGTCTTAAAAATTGTATGAAATCATATCTCAATAATTACATCAGACTATATACTGCACAAAACTCAATATTGTGTACCTTGTGTTGGACAGTCACAACCAATCTGTGAAATTTTGAAATTCCAAACTCTCCTGGAATTAGATACACCACCGGCGTAGATATTCATCAAAATATTTGCATTTCCAGCGAAATTCACATATAAATGCTGGCCACCATTTTCTCCACATATAGTAGGAACAGGAGAAGCTCCTCCGGTTATTGTCAAACCATCGCTTAAACAGTTACCAGTTGCATCTGGTTGATTCACAGAAAACGCAATGAAATCAATACGAGCCTACAAGTATTAAAGTTCATTGTATGTATTTATTCTTCACGAAATGTTTATGTATTCACCTGGCATATATCGCTGCCCAACTTCTTGATCGTCAAAGTACATGCTCCCCCAGTGAATGAATTTGGGAAATTAGTATTCACAAAGTACGTATTGTTGGAAGTAGTTGTGCCATCACATGTCTTTTGAACTGAAAATTATGAATTTGCCAGTATTCAGAATTGTATTGAGTATTTATGAAATGTGAACTGCATTGAAATATATTAATATTCTGAAACTTACCAATGCAACAAACGCCTACACCAGTCGCGCACGAACCAGATGTTATTCCACCAACCCTTTTGCATTCCCATCTGTTGTAGCAAATACCCTCCAAGCCATCACTACTGGTACAGTTTGAATTGACAAATCTTACCAAACCAATTCCGAATCCTAAAACTGTAAATAGGCAAAATACAAAAATTGTATCTCGTCAAAAAATATTATGGTATATCGACAACATTCAAGGCTATTTAAGGAAGCCTTACTTTGCTCATGCGAATTTTTCCATTTTGACTCTTTTACATAACGAAATCTTATTTTTACTCATAAAATGTGATACCGAAGAGAATCACTTTGTACGTATGCATCAAACATGTTATTATTCATGAACTATCGTAACAATCCGAAAAATATTTTAGGTCAAAATTCAAGTTTTCATAATTTAATCTTATTAAACATTTTGAATGATAGGTGTATATCTAGATATAGATTACTCCACTCTTAGTTAATTACTGCAGTTACATCTCGATAGTCAGAATCTTCCATAGTAAAAGCTATCGAAAGTATTTCTGTATTCGCTTTGGTTCTCTATAACTATTCAGCAGTGAATGATCTAGAGTAAAAGTTTTCAATCACTTTCATGGCACAAGAGCCTTAGTAAGCGAATATATTTTGCATTCAATTATCGTCAGCTGTTTCTAAATTGTATTTCATTATTGAAAATCTTCCTCTTGTGTCGTGAATAATTGATCTAACCTAACCATTAAGCCGTATTTCCCATGTTCTGCCTCTTCTTGTGTTCCTAAGTCTCCAAGATGTTCTCCAATTAATCATTGTAGGAAAGATTCCTCTATCGAAAACATTGCAAAATATGGAATATATAAAGGACATGATACATCAAACTAATTCTTCTACACTCATCACTTTTTTCGGCAGTCTTTGCTAATCATCAGGTATATGTCAAGATGGATAAAGTTTGATTAATGACTTCACAATTAGCGCTAGTGCATATTCATCAAACGTTTTGTTAATTTCCATATGAATTGAATCACTTCTGAAAGATTCTATAACTTCATTACGAATATCAAATCTTTATTTATTGTCATAATTAGGTGGAGCTTGAAGTGGCATATTTTCGAGGTCTATGACGATTCGCTATTGTATTGCTAATTTTGAGTGGCAAATCAACATAAAAATTGCTTCATTTCCCGAAAAGCATTACTAGCTAGTTATCAAGTAGTTTGCCTGTTGGCTAGATCATGTGAGCATCATACTATAGCAGAAAATTAAATTTTACCGACATGGTGACCACAGTTCGTGATCCAGCCTTAGCAAAAATAACATAACATACTTCTGCATCTTCACCATTTGATGAATCTATGGATATTGGTGATTATGCTTTATATGTTGCTGTTGTTGCTTCAGGAAAAATTGTGCTCAGAGAAATATAAAAATGAAGAAACACTGCTTCGCAAAGTTATTTCCACGACTACAACAGATGGTCGAATATATGTTCTGACTACAATGTCCATTGGACGAAGAGGTACATTATTTGGAAGGAAGGAGTAGGAATTCAAGACAAGGTTCGAAAAGCGGATATAACAACTTCATTCCGAAAATATTTTTAACGCTGCGGCACTTCCGGTATACCGGTTTACATCTTTGTTCTTTCAAATGGCATAATGTATCTTTCAATTTTTTTTACTAAAGAAAATTAAATTTTGAACAATTTTCTGTCACCCCAATGCCACCTGAAATCAACCGAAAGGAATATATGAATTTTTCAATCGGAAATGTGCGATCTGTGGTTGCCTCTCAGAGGGCATCATAAAAATACTAAAGATCATTAAATATCGATTATTTCTAGCTTATTGTAAGTAAAAAGGCTCATTCAGCATTTAGAGGCTTCATGGTATACAGGGTGTTTCGAAGCATGGGGCAAATCGTAGTACATTCAAAGGTACAAGAGCCGGTTTCTTCAAATTGCACACACAATTTAACTCGTGATATTGATAGGCATCGATCTGTTGTAGGTTTTCCTAAACCTAGGTGCATCGTTTCCGAATCATCTGCCATTCCATCCTGAAAATTACGATTTTTCGCGCGAGAACCCTGAAATTCTCAGATTATATGAATTGAAATCTTTCAAATAATGCATTTTGATCTCTCAAAACGAGACCCATCTCAAAATCTTTATCAAAGTAATTCTGGTCAGAATTCCGAGAGAAAAAGTGCGAAATCAATTACTTTTAAAGTGAATTGAATCTAATTTCTCGTTTTTCTTCTTTTTTAGTAGGTATTCTCGATTACATCAGTTACTTGTCAGGAAAGTCATCTTCGAATTACCAAAAATACCTTGCTGAATGAAGCATGTTGATTTTTTCTATGATAAGATGTAGGTACTTTCCAAAATATAGCCAACCAAAAAAACCATGGACGTATTCATTCAATTATGCTGAAAAATATCTGAGTTTTAACTCGTGAAATAATGTTTAGAATATCCTGTTTCAGGACAATTCGTGGATTTCAAAACGTTTAGATCCAAAATCAATAACAATCAAGTCCAATCATTTCGGAATACGAGAGCAATCATTTTTGAAAAGGAGAGCAATTATTTCAAGCGAAACTGAATAATATTGGGGTTTTAATGTTTCAATGATCATTGGATCCGACTGTCATGACAGTTTCATAGTGAAGAGTGCGAAAAATTTTCCAAATTTAATCAAAATCTGAAGTCTCATGAAGAAATCAGGAATTTGTTCATTATTCAAGGTCAATGTAGAAATAATTAATCAAACTTGCAGAGCATTCTCGATATATCTTAATATATATAAATATCAGGTGTCACGTTATTTGTCCGCGATGGATTCCTAAACTACTTAACCGATTTTGAATTAAATTAGCACACCGAGTGCAGTATGATCCAACTTGAAATATAGGATAGGTTACATCTCAATTTATATCCGCAATATTGTTTTATTGCAAATTATAAGTCTATTATTTGACATTCACAATTTGTTTACTCCAAACGATTTTAACAGATGGTGATATCTGTTGACTGGATTTAGTAACTAATAGATGCCGCTGCCATGTTGAACCTACAAATGTGTCATATAAGCTTCAATTTAGTAGCATAATCATCACGTGTTGTTGAGCATAAAGTATAAGCTAAATGTATTTTGTAGTAAACGAAATACCCTAACATTCAATTGTTTCTACTTTTTAAATTTTTGGTGTTAGTATAGCCAGCCACGTGTTACTCAGACTGAATTGTAAATTAAATTCATATTATAATGAACATAATATAGTGAAATTATTCCTGCTTTTCACAATGAAGCAAAAATAAGTGAAAAGTAGGAATAGTTTCACTATATTAAGTTCACTATAATATGAATTTAATTTACAATTAACTAAATTGTAGCTTATATGACACATTAGTAGGTTTAACATAGCAGCGGCATCTATTGGTTACTTACTAAATCCAGTCAACAGATATCACCATCTGTTAAAACCGTTTGGAATAAACAAATTGTGAATGTCAAATAATAGAAAAATAATTTGCAATAAAACAGTTTTGCGGATATAAATTGAGCTATCCTCTGTTTCAAGTTGGATCATACTGCACTCGGTGTGCTAATTTAATTCAAAATCGGTTAAGAAGTTTAGGAATCCATCGCGGACAAATAACGTGACACCTGATTTTATATATATATATTAAGATATATCGAGGATGCTCTGCAAGTTTGATTAATTATTCTTACATTGACCATGAATAATGAACAAATTCATGTTTTCTTCATGAGACTTCAGATTTTGATTAAATTTGGAAAATTTTTCGCACTCTTTACTAAGTTGTGCCTGTTAACAATCTCATTCTTGTGGAAAGTTTCCTCGTCCGAGAAAAGAACTCTGCTAAACATATTTGGATTTTCCGCTACTTTGTCACTTGCCCAATTGTAAAAAATTGATTCGATTTTCATAGTCTTGATTGTTCAGTTCCTGATGCAGCTGTACATGATATGCATGAAATTTATTCACTTTCAAGATCCTCTGGACGGAAGTTTGACTTATATCTGTTAACTGAGAAATCTCTTGTTGGCTTTTATATGGGTCCTCTGTCACCGTCAATAAAACTGATAACTGGTTGTCTTCAGCTGTAGCAGTTTTTGGTTTTCCATGTTTTTTGTGAGCGATATTACCCGTTTCGATAAATCTAATTAGAAGTTTTTCAAAGCATCTTGCTTCAGGATGCCTCTTATCAGGAAACCTTTGTGCATAAACTCTACTTGCCTACAAAGAATTTCTATCACACTCACCCAGAATAAAAATCATATTAACCATTTCCTCTTTGGAGAACTTCATGGCAGTCAGTTGAGAAAATTGGGTTCAAACCTCACTTTAACATTGTTTAATAACGAAACACTGATAAGTTCACCATGTAAAATGCAGAATATATGTACGGACATCTGACAAGGCATATATAAAAAAAATATCAACACATACATCATTCGTTAACAGAAAACTATCTTGTTTAGCTTTCATTTTTTAATACCTGAATCATTACAGAAAACAAAACTTCTGTGCGAATAATGATGCATGTTGATGAGTTTGATACGGTTTGTAGAATTTTCATCAGAAATTTTTACAAATAATTGAATATTTCGAAAATATAAGGTAAGGATACTTCTGCAAAAATATAGCACAATATTTTATGCCTTGACATGAATAATAAAATACAGGGTGTTCCATTTGAAAATATAAAGATCAATTCATCAATAACGCTATCTTATTCCAATAAGAAAACGAAATTACTTAAAGACATTATAGCAGAGTTTAGGACATTCCTGAACAAAAAAGTGGTCTTCCAATCTGAAAAACCACCCAACATTTTTCCATAGAATATATATATATATATATATATATATATATATATATATATATATATATATATATATATATATATATATATATATATATATATATATAATTTGAAGTGGAGCCGACAAACTAGCGGAACACGATTTTATGAAAATTGTAAATATATATATATATATATATATTTTTCAGTTTTAACCACAATTATCAATTCAGTTTGCGTCATCACAAAATTTTAAGCCTGGAACAGAGGACAGCCCTTCTCGACACTGTATTTCTTTATCGAATTTTAAATCTTTCTTTTAGTTTTCCGCTTGGTAATTATCTCACTTTCAATGTTCCCTTGTATCCTAGTCGTCGAAACGCACTCTTTTATGTTCCGAAGGCCCGTACTAGTTTATTTTTTATGTTTTCTTGCGAATTATGCTTCTGTACAATTGGCATATTGCCAGTATAGATATTTTTCGTGAACCTCTTTCATCTTTCAAAAAAAATGTTATTGCTCATCTCATTAGATCTGAGTCATGCTCATTGTAGTAGTTTTTAGTTTTCATGATATTTTACTTGATTCTGTAGTATTAAGTGAGTCTTTTTTTCTGAATTTTGTGAAAGTTATAATTTTCATTTAGTATGACAGTCTCACTGTTTATTTTTCGGTTATCATTTTTTGTGAACCCCGGTAATAGGGTCTATCCTGTAGGGGTTCCTATGTTTTGTAACACTGAATAAATGAAAAATAAATAAATAAATATCTTTCGGATTCTAAGGGTTGAATGGAAAGGAAAGGCTTATGAAATAATGTTACGTTTTATCTTTTATAGCAAGTCCAATATTTCGACACAATTTGCATCATCTTCAGGGAACTGAAAAGGTAAGAACATTTTTCATTACTTGGGCTGGGTTAATTTTTAAGTCAAAAAATATATGAAAAACTCATAGCTATTGGATACTGGTTTAAGACAAATCACCATATGAAGACGCAACCTGACATTCGCTAAATCCATTGATTCATTATTATTGATCCAATGAGTTTAGTTAAAATTAGTTGAAATTACATAGTTAAAATCATATATTGAAAAGAAAATAGTTGAAATTACAATTGATACACTACATTTGAGATCTTTTTTGAAGACAGTTTCACAGAAGGTAAGGTTACAGGCTTAAGAATTGTAGTTCAAAAACCTTCCAGAGCTAGATGACTTTTGATACCAGTTTGTGATAACTGCATTGTTTTCAGTTCTAATGAGGACTACATCAAGGAAAGGTACGTTTCTCTCAGTTTTCCGTTCTACAGTGAATGTTATAATATTTTTGAGAACATTGTTGAATTGGTCCTGGACATATTGAATTTTTTCAAGTAGAACTGCCAGAATAAAGCATCTGCATTAAGGAAAAGTATTGGGGCATCAAAATCAATGTTATATTTGACTGTCTTCATTATCTTTGTAACAACCACATTGGCTAGAATGGGACTAAGAGTACTTGCCATTGGGCATCCATATTTTGTTGGAAAAACTTCCCTTTGTATGTGAAATAATTTGAGTTGAACAAGAACCTTATCACCCTCAGGAATACAGAGTTTGGTATGTTCAAAGGATCTTTTATGGTGTCCCACTTGTATCACTACTTCGACAGTTATGTTAGTAAATAGTGGAACTGAATCGAGTGAAATTAATTCATAGGCAGGTGGCTATAAAAAATAAAACGTAGCATTATTTTATAAGCCTTTCCTTGCCACACAACCCTTAGAATCCAAAAGAAATACATATCTCATCCGCAATTATCAACACAAATCGGAATATAAGAATAGGTTTCTTCCAAGAAGTCACTTTGAATCATAGTCTCACAGCAACTAAGACCTTGAAAGAATGGGCAAGTGAAGTAGGGGTGAAAAATTTACATCTACCTGCTCATTCAAAAGCTTGTCCAAATGTTTGTATCTATTTATTTCTAATGCTTCTAGGAGATCTAATTTTGAACTTTTGATTTTATATGTAATATGTTAAAATTTTTTGAATGAATGGTTTTTTCTTTTATAGGGTGATTTGAATAATTTGAATCAGATTTATTTTATCGAAGCTACGTTTATGTTCAGATCTGAACATAAACGTAGCTTCGATAAAAAATAAATTAATCTGATTCAAACTATTCAAACCACCTAATAAAAGAAAACCATTCATTCAATAAAAACTTTGACATAATACATATAAAATCAAAAGTTCAAAATTAGATCTCCTAGAAGCATTAGAAATAAATAGATACAAACATTCGGACAAGCTTGAATGAGCAGGTAGATGTGAATTTTTCACTCCTACTTAACTTGTTTAATTAGTTTTTATTACCTTTCATACTAACTGTACAATGACTCGGTGTGGATTTTCCTGTTATTCATCCAACTTGTTCTACGATTCGTTTATAATATCATACTTTTCATTCTGTTTGTCATTCTTGATAAAGCTGCTAAGTCAGCGAAACGTCGTCGAATTTTTTCAAATAAAGTGTAGATTAAAGTTAAACCTTGTGTTTTTATCTCATTTATATCATGGATCTACATCAAGTAACGGCCTCCACAATTCAAATATATCTGATAAGTTAATCCCAGAAAAGGTCCAGCAAACTCTTTCGTTAGGACCAAAGTTTGCATACTGTCCAAACCAAGATGAGGTGAGTGTCAAACATATTTCATCTGAATTGGAAAATGCTATTTCTGCTATCCCCAGAAGAGAACAGAACACAAATAGGGCCAAACTAACAAATGTTATCACCAAATACTTTCACAATGATTGCACTGCTGAATCATGTCTCAATTCCAACTTTCGTGAATCCAAAATGTTTTTGAGGGCAAACCCAGAGTTAGTTGTATGTAGCTCGGACAAAGGAAACGCCACCGTTGTCGTCACGAAGAAACAGTACGAACAAAAAGTAAATGAGCTTCTAAACGATAGAAGTGTATATCAATGAATGAAATCAAACCCAACTGATAAAACGATAAGGGAAAACAACAATATTTCGACAGAACTAAAAAAACTATATATATTATATATATATATATATATATATATATATATATATATATATATATATATATATATATATATATATATATATATATATATATATATATATATATATATATATATATATATATATATATACCAAGGTGACAATTATTCCATAAATGAACATCACTGCTAAAATTTTGAATTTTGAAAAGTTTTAGATATTTAATTTAGTTATATTTTTCAGATAAGTATTTTTAAGTTATTAAAAGTAAGTACACATAAAATTTCCCACCTTTATTGATTCATTTTTCAGGAAAACGTTTTATGAAATATATTATTGACAACTGTCAAATTTTCGAATTCCAAAAAATGAATACTTCATATGAATATGAATCTGATGATGAATATAATCCACCAAAATATCCTTGCGATTCAAATAATAGATATTTCTTGGAGAAGAACTTCAAAATCTGCACTCAAGATCGTTTAGATGCAGGACCATCAGATTCTCAAACTTTCATGTCATCTGATTCAGGTAACGTTGCAAAGAAAATTATTTCTGGGCCCGTTAATCATGAATATGATGATAAGGTAAACAACTTAAATGAAGGTAGGAATAATATTTTAAAAACTATACATTCATATCAAACACGAAGTAAATCTAAGGGTTCTGACATTTCTACTTTTTCTGTCTATTCTTCAAACAACAAAAGTTTTGATGACTGTTTTCAAAATCATGTAGAATCACCTTGTTCCTCTAATCTTATCATAACTTCATCACCTAATTCAGATCTTCACAAAATCAATAAAAATATAAAACGCATGAAATGGACGTATGAAATGAATAAATTCATTATGTTTTGTTATTACAAAATAACAAATAATGGAACAAATAAAAAGGGTATATGTCTAAACTATATAATATGTTCAAAGAAAATTCCCCAATTGCTGTATTTCAGAACAAAGCATTGCGAATCAAAGACGGTATATTGAAAATAGAAACTTTATATCTGAATCAGAATTAAAATCAATTAAAAACAACGTTCAACAAGAAGAACATTTAAATTTTGTAGTTTCAGATGAAAACCTAGTCCCATTCATGAAAAGCATCGAAAATAAATCAGAAAATTCATCTAAAATAATGATAACAAAGATATAGAAAATTTATTTCTCTATCAAATGAATTTATTTGAAAATATTGACCCAACTTTGAGACCTAAACTTCCTAAAATTCATTATTCAAAGAAAATTTTCGATTGTATAAACGTGCTTAATGAGAATATTCTTCCAAAGCAACTTGTTAAAGTAATGAATATCTATACACTTCATCTGATTATATATTGTGCCGCTATTACAGTAGTTAAACATTCTGGATACAAATTAGAAAATTTTGGATCTAATTATAATATCAAGACAAAACCTTCATGGCAAAAAAGGTTAGAAGGTAAAATTTCTTCTATCAGATGTGATTTAGGAAGATTGACTCAATATTCCAGAGGTAATCGATCAAAAAACTTATGGCACATATTGGAAAAATATTCCTCAAAAATAAAACCAATAAAAATAATGAGATAAGTAATGGACAATTGATAGAATACATCGATACTTTAAAACAAAAACTTTCAGTATACTCTATTAGACTACGTGAATATAAAATAAATTCAGATAGAAAATTCCAAAACAAACTATTCAAAAATAATGAAAAACATTTTTACAAATTTATTTCAGGTTCAAATGAAAATATTTCTGGAAATGGAGTTCCTAAAATTGATATTTTAACTGATTATTGGTCTTCAATTTGGGCAGTGCCAAGGCAACATAATTCCAATGCAAGTTGGATTTTAAATGAAAGGTCTCGATTTTCTAAAATAGAATGCATGCAATTTGAAAAATTTTCAAACGAAGATATAACATCAGTTATTAAACACACAAAAATTGGAAATCTCCAGGTGTTGATGGTATTCATAACTTTTGGTTCAAGAAATTCTCTTGCGTTCATGAATAATTGGCTGAATATTTTCATTTATAATAAAGAACCCTCAGCTACTCCTTTATTTTTCACACAAGGAATTACTTATTTAAAACCGAAAAGTGATAATACTATTGATCCGTCTCAATATAGACCAATTACTTGCCTTCCAACAATATATAAAATTCTAATTGCATGTATAACCCAAAAATTTATGCACATTTGGAGAATTAAAATATTCTTTCCGAACATCAAAAGGATGTAGAAAAAACACCTTGGTACTAAAGAGCAACTTGTAATTGATTCTGTTGCTTTGAATCAAGCTCAAACTGAGAAGAGAAATATTCATACAGCCTTCATTGATTACCAAAAGGCTTTTGACAGTTCTCCCCATTCATGGCTTCAAGAAATTTTGAAATTTATAAAATTGATAAGACACTTCGTCATTTTCTTGAATTCGTAATGAAAAATTGGAGAACCAATCTTCATTTAAATATTTCAAAACAATCGTTAAAATCCGAAGTAATTCCAATCAAAAGAGGCATTTTTCAAGGTGCTTCTTTAAGTGCTCTTTGGTTTTGTCTTTGCCTCAATCCATTATCTCATGAATTAAATGCTACTAGTTTCGGCTTCAAAATAAAGAGTTTATTAACTGAATTCAAATTAAGTCACTTAATTTATTAAGATGATATTAAATTATATGCCGGAACCAGATCTCATTTAAAAGTCTACTTGAGATTACTTTCAACTATTCCAATGATATTCATATGAAATTTGGGCTTCAAAATGTAAAAATCTTTCTATTGAAAAAGAAAGATCACCTCTGATTATATAAAGATTTCCAATATCGAAATCGAGCCAATGCATCAAGGAGATACATATAAATATCTTGGATTTTGTCAAGAGAAGACAATTAACCATAGCAGCACTAAAGAAATTATTAGAAGTTTATATTACAAAAGACTAAGAATTATCATCAAGAGTTATTTAATTAGTAAAAACCTTTTCAGAGCTATCAACTCCTATGCTGTTCCTATTCTTACATCGTCTTTTGGAATTATTAAATGGTCTAAAACTGATCTAAATGAATTTCAATGTCAAACGAGGAAAATGCTCTGTAAATATCATAAGCACCACCCAAAGTCAGCTGTTCAGAGAGTTACACTACCTAGACATCTTGGAGGTCGTGGATTAATTGATTTGAATAATCTTCATAGTAAACAGATTTTTCATCTACGTTCCCATTTTCATGATAAACAGAGAACGTCTAAATTACATGATATTGTTGTTGCTTCAGATTATAATCTTACACCTCTGAACTTGACAATGCAAAAGGTAGATTTTGATATATTTGATGATAATTCTAAAGAGAAAGTTGGATGCAGAAGGAATTACACGGAAAGCACCTAAAGAATTGAAAAATGATTATATTGATGAAATTGCATCGAATAAATGGTTAGTATCTGGAGAATTGTTTGCTGAAACAGAAGGCTTGGCAATTGCGATCCAGGACCAGGTTGTTTTACAAGGAATTATAGAAAACATATCATCAAACAAAATATAGATGATTCTTGCCGTAGATGTTTCTGTTCTTCAGAAACAGTTTTTCATATATTATCATCTTGCTCAGTCCTTGCTTCAACAGATTATTTAGAAAGACATAATGCCGTCGCTAATATTATTCACTTCAATCTAGGAATTAAACATGACCTAATTCCCAAAAGAAAAAAATTTCAAAAATATGAACCTGAGATTATTTGTGAAAATGACAAATATAAACTTTATTTTGATAAAACAATTCTGTGCAACAGAGCGGTAAAACACAATAGACCAGATATCGTTCTTAATGATAAACAGAATCAAATAACATATATAATTGATATTGCTATACCCGACACACATAATATACAAAATAAATACATTGAAAAAATTTCTAAATATAAGATGCTTGGCGACGAGATTAAAAAATGTGGAAAATGAAGAAAATATTTATTCTACCGATTATTATTTCTACAACAGGCGTTATTCCTAGAAATCTTCACAAAAGTATTGAGATTTTGGGTCTGAAGAAAATTTGTTTGAACAGTTACAAAAGATAACAGTCATCAAATCTTGTAATATTCTTCGTAGGTTTCTTTCCGAAAATAATAATGAGGTAGAGTCATAGGTTTTCTCTTTAGTTTATACTGCTCAGAATCTCATTTCATATTTTATTTATTTGTTTATATAAATGTAATATAATTAACTGACAATTTTGTCATAATTATATTCAGAGCAGTATTCTCTTCGATCGTTCACCACTTCACACAAAGGAAACTATTAATGAGTAACATTCAGTGTTACTTGACTAAGGTCCGTACACTGGATTTTTCCGGGAGAAAGCCTCTGACACTACTCGTTGGTACATTGATATCATTGTCTGATGATGCTATAGTATGTATATATTCTGGTAGATTGATATATTCTCATAACATTTAACGTTATCCTAATATATAATTACTCCAGGATATGTTTTAATTATAATCATTGCCTGGCAATGGTATTAATTACCGGGTGGTGGATTTATATTTTTCATGAAATCAGTTTGATTGCATGAACAGATATATAGGCAACTCGTCGGGGTAAAACCCTATATATATATATATATATATATATATATATATATATATATATATATATATATATATATATATATATTCATTCAATAAAAACTTTGACATATTACATATAAAATCAAAAAGTTCAAAATTAGATCTCCTAGAAGCATTAGAAATAAATAGATACAAACATTTGGACAAGCTTTTGAATGAGCAGGTAGATGTAAATTTTTCACCCCTACTTTACTTGCCCATTCTTTCAAGGTCTTAGTTGCTGTGAGACTATGATTCAAAGTGACTTCTAGGAAGAAACCTATTCTTATATTCCGATTTGTGTTGATAATTGCGGATGAGATATATATTTCTTTTGGATTCTAAGGGTTGTGTGGCAAGGAAAGGCTTATGAAATAATGCTACGTTTTATTTTTTATAGCCACCTGCCTATGAATTAATTTCACTCGATTCAGTTCCACTATTTACTAACATAACTGTCGAAGTAGTGATACAAGTGGGACACCATAAAAGATCGCACGAACATACCAAACTCTGTATTCCTGAGGGTGATAAGGTTCTTGTTCAACTCAAATTATTTCACATACAAAGGGAAGTTTTTCCAACAAAAATATGGATGCCCAATGGCAAGTACTCTTAGTCCCATTCTAGCCAATGTGGTTGTTACAAAGATAATGAAGACAGTCAAATATAACATTGAATTTGATGCCCCAATACTTTTCCTTAATGCAGATGCTTTATTCTGGCAGTTCTACTTGAAAAAATTCAATATGTCCAGGACCAATTCAACAATGTTCTCAAAAATATTATAACATTCACTGTAGAACGGGAAACTGAGAGAAACGTACCTTTCCTTGATGTAGTCCTCATTAGAACTGAAAACAATGCAGTTATCACAAACTGGTATCAAAAGTCATCTAGCTCTGGAAGGTTATTGAACTACAATTCTTAAGCCTGTAACCTTACCTTTTGTGAAACTGTCTCCAAAAAAGATCTCAAATGTAGTGTATCAATTGTAATTTCAACTATTTTCTTTTCAATATATGATTTTAACTATGTAATTTCAACTAATTTTAACTAAACTCATTGGATCAATAATAATGAATCAATGGATTTAGCGAATGTCAGGTTGCGTCTTCATATGGTGATTTGTCTTAAACCAGTATCCAATAGCTATGAGTTTTTCAAATATTTTTTGACTTAAAAATTAACCCAGCCCAAGTAATGAAAAATGTTCTTACCTTTTCAGTTCCCTGAAGATGATGCGAATTGTGTCGAAATATTGGACTTGCTATAAAAGATAAAACGTAGCATTATTTCATAAGCCTTTCCTTTCCAATCAACCCTTAGAATCCGAAAGATATTTATTTATTTATTTTTCATTTATTCAGTGTTACAAAACATAGGAACCCCTACAGGATAGACCCTATTACCGGGGTTCACAAAAAATGAAAACCGAAAAATAAACAGTGAGACTGTCATACTAAATGAAAATTATAACTTTCACAAAAATTCAGAAAAAAAAGACTCACTTAATACTACAGAATCAAGTAAAATATCATGAAAACTAAAAACTACTACAATGAGCATGACTCAGATCTAATGAGATGAGCAATAACATTTTTTTTGAAAGATGGAAGAGGTTCACGAAAAATATCTATACTGGCAATATGCCAATTGTACAGAAGCATAATTCGCAAGAAAACATAAAAAATAAACTAGTACGGGCCTTCGGAACATAGAAGAGTGCGTTTCGACGACTAGGATACAAAGGAACATTGAAAGTGAGATAATTACCAAGCGGAAAACTAAAAGAAAGATTTAAGATTCGATAAAGAAATACAGTGTCGAGAAGGACTGTCCTCTGCTCCAGGCTTAAAATTTTGTGATGACGCAAACTGAATTGATAATTATGGTTAAAACTGAAAAATCTAAAGTTGTAACTTCTGACAAACTTTCTCTGGACTCGTTTAATTCTGTCAATATACTTGCAATAGTGAGAGAACCAAACAGGTGCAGCATATTCCAAATCGAAAAATATAGCATTTTTAAAGACCTTGGATCACTGAAACTTTTAGTAATTCTTAGAACGAAACCCAACATTTTGAAAGTCTTCGAAACTATATGATCAATATGATACTCAAAGGACAACTTAAAATCAATATATATACCAAGATCCCTGATTTGGTTTACTCTCCCAATTACAAGCCCATCAACAGAAAAAATAGCATCAAAGACATTGACATTCTTTGTAAACCTTATATGCTTACACTTAACAATATTTAATTGAAAATACCTACTTTGACAAACAGAGAGAAGTCTGTCAAGATCACTCTGAAACCGCAAAATATCATCATACGACCGAATAGCACTGTACACTCTAAGATCGTCGGCAAATGAATCATGATTTGTATAAAGAAAACATTCCGAGATATCATTAATATAAATTGGAAATAAAACGAGACCCAGATGTGACCCTTGAGGAACACCAGGGGTGACACGAACGAAACCGGAATGAGCGCCATTGAGTGCAACATACTGCAGTCTATCCCATATTTACGATTCTGTCCATTTCAGTGAGGACTCCTCCACACCAAAGTCCTCTAGAACCCACAACAAAGTTGCATGATGTACCTTATCGAAGGCCTTGGCCATGTCTGTGTAGACGGCACCAACTTGAATACCATCGTCGAGACTACTACTTATGAAATGAACGTAAGGAGTTAAATTAGTTAACACCGAACTACCATTGAAAAACCCATGTTGAGATTGAATCAACTTAGAACCGGATGAATGAGAAAATTCATCAGTTTCTATTGCTTCAAGAGTTTTACCGAAATAATTTAGAATATAAACAGGTCGGTAATTACTTATTTCATTTTTCTTACCACTTTTGAAAATAGCTACGATCTTTGCCGCCTTCCACTTATCAGGAAAGACACCTTGTACTAAAGATTTGTTGAAAATAATTTGAAGTGGAGCCGACAAACTAGCGGAACACGATTTTATGAAAATTGTGAAAAATATATATATATATATATATATATATATATATATATATATATATATATATATATATATATATATATATATATATATCTATTCTACTTAACTTGTTTAATTAGTTTTTATTACCTTTCATAAAGTTGCTAAGTCAGCGAAACGTCGTCGAATTTCTTCAAATAAAGTGTAGATTAAAGTTAAACCTTGTGGTTTTTATCTCATTTATATCATGGATCTGCATAAATTTTTGGGTAATACAGCAGTTAGAATTTTATATATTGTTGGAAAACGTCGTCATCAAGATGTTATATCTTCGTTTGAAAATTTTAACGGCCTCCACAATTCAAATATATCTGAAAAGTTAATCCCAGAAAAGGTCCAGCAAACTCTCTCGTTAGGACGAAAGTTTGCATACTGTCCAAACCAAGATGAGGTGAGTGTCAAACATATTTCATCTGAATTGGAAAATGCTATTTCTGCTATCCCCAGAAGAGAACAGAACACAAATAGGGCCAAACTAACAAATGTTATCACCAAATACTTTCACAATGATATATATATATATATATATATATATATATATATATATATATATATATATATATATATATATATATATATATATATATATATATTATCATATAAGGTGACAATTAATCCATAAATGAACATCACTGCTAAAATTTTGAATTTTGAAAGGTTTTAGATATTTAAATTAGTTATATTTTTCAGATAAGTATTTTTAAGTTATTAAAAGTAAGTACACATAAAATTTCCTACCTTTATTGATTCATTTTTCAGGAAAACGTTTTATGAAATATATTATTGACAACTGTCAAATTTTCGAATTCCAAAAAATGAATACTTCATATGAATATGAATCTGATGATGAATATAATCCACCAAAATATCCTTGCGATTCAAATAATAGATATTTCTTGGAGAAGAACTTCAAAATCTGAACTCAAGATCGTTTAGATGCAGGACCATCAGATTCTCAAACTTTCATATCATCTGATTCAGGTAACGTTGCAAAGAAAATTATTTCTGGGCCCGTTAATCATGAATATGATGATAAGGTAAACAACTTAAATGAAGGTAGGAATAATATTTTAAAAACTATACATTCATATCAAACACGAAGTAAATCTAAGGGTTCTGACATTTCTACTTTTTCTGTCTATTCTTCAAACAACAAAAGTTTTGATGACTGTTTTCAAAATCATGTAGAATCACCTTGTTCCTCTAATCTTATCATAACTTCATCACCTAATTCAGATCTACACAAAATTAATAAAAAATAAAACGCATGAAATGGACGTATGAAATGAATAAATTCATTATGTTTTGTTATTACAAAATAACAAATAATGGAACAAATAAAAAGGGTATATGTCTAAACTATATAATATGTTCAAAGAAAAATTCCCCAATTGCTGTATTTCAGAACAAAGCATTGCGAATCAAAGACGGTATATTGAAAATAGAAACTTTATATCTGAATCAGAATTAAAATCAATTAAAACAACGTTCAACAAGAAGAACATTTAAATTTTGAAGATTCAGATGAAAACCTAGTCCCATTCATGAAAAGCATCGAAAATAAATCAGAAAATTCATCTAAAAATAATGATAACAAAGATATAGAAAATTTATTTCTCAATCAAATGAATTTATTTGAAAATAGTGACCCAACTTTAAGACCTAAACTTCCTAAAATTCATTATTCAAAGAAAATTTTCGATTGTATAAACGTGCTTAATGAGAATATTCTTCCAAAGCAACTTGTTGAAGTAATGAATATCTATACACTTCATCTGATTATATATTGTGCCGCTATTACAGTAGTTAAACATTCTGGATACAAATTAGAAAATTTTGGATCTAATTATAATATCAAGAAAAAACCTTCATGGCAAAAAAGGTTAGAAGGTAAAATTTCTTCTATCAGATGTGATTTAGGAAGATTGACTCAATATTCCAGAGGTAATCGATCAAAAACTTATGGTACATATTGGAAAAATATTCCTCAAAAATAAAACCCATAAAAATAATGAGATAAGTAATGGACAATTGATAGAATACATCGATACTTTAAAACAAAACTTTCAGTATACTCTATTAGACTACGTGAATATAAAATAAATTCAGATAGAAAATTCCAAAACAAACTATTCAAAAATAATGAAAAACATTCTTACAAATTTATTTCAGGTTCAAATGAAAATATTTCTGGAAATGGAGTTCCTAAAATTGATATTTTAACTGATTATTGGTCTTCAATTTGGGCAGTGCCAAGGCAACATAATTCCAATGCAAGTTGGATTTTAAATGAAAGGTCTCGATTTTCTAAAATAGAATGCATGCAATTTGAAAAATTTTCAAACGAAGATATAACATCAGTTATTAAACACACAAAAATTGGAAATCTCCAGGTGTTGATGGTATTCATAACTTTTGGTTCAAGAAATTCTCTTGCGTTCATGAAAAATTGGCTGAATATTTTCATTTATAATAAAGAACCCTCAGCTACTCCTTTATTTTTCACACAAGGAATTACTTATTTAAAACCGAAAAGTGATAATACTATTGATCCGTCTCAATATAGACCAATTACTTGCCTTCCAACAATATATAAAATTCTAACTGCATGTATTACCCAAAAATTTATGCACATTTGGAGAATTATAATATTCTTTCCGAACATCAAAAGGATGTAGAAAAAACACCTTGGTACTAAAGAGCAACTTGTAATTGATTCTGTTGCTTTGAATCAAGCTCAAACTAAGAAGAGAAATATTCATACAGCCTTCATTGATTACCAAAAGGCTTTTGACAGTTCTCCCCATTCATGGCTTCAAGAAATTTTGGAAATTTATAAAATTGATAAGACACTTCGTCATTTTCTTGAATTCGTAATGAAAAATTGGAGAACCAATCTTCATTTAAATATTTCAAAACAATCGTTAAAATCCGAAGTAATTCCAATCAAAAGAGGCATTTTTCAAGGTGATTCTTTAAGTGCTCTTTGGTTTTGTCTTTGCCTCAATCCATTATCTCATGAATTAAATGCTACTAGTTTCGGCTTCAAAATAAAGAGTTTATTAACTGAATTCAAATTAAGTCACTTAATTTATTTAGATGATATTAAATTATATGCCGGAACCAGATCTCATTTAAAAAGTCTACTTGAGATTACTTTCAACTATTCCAATGATATTCATATGAAATTTGGGCTTCCAAAATGTAAAAATCTTTCTATTGAAAAGGAAAGATCACCTCTAATTATATAAAGATTTCCAATATCGAAATCGAGCCAATGCATCAAGGAGATACATATAAATATCTTGGATTTTGTCAAGAGAAGACAATTAACCATAGCAGCACTAAAGAAATTATTAGAAGTTCATATTACAAAAGACTAAGAATTATCATCAAGAGTTATTTAACTAGTAAAAACCTTTTCAGAGCTATAAACTCCTATGCTGTTCCTATTCTTACATCTTCTTTTGGAATTATTAAATGGTCTAAAACTGATCTAAATGAATTACAATGTCAAACGAGGAAAATGCTCTGTAAATATCATAAGCACCACCCAAAGTCAGCTGTTCAGAGAGTTACACTACCTAGACATCTTGGAGGTCGTGGATTAATTGATTTGTATAATCTTCATAGTGAACAGATTTTTCATCTACGTTCCCATTTTCATGATAAACAGAGAACGTCTAAATTACATGATATTGTTGTTGCTTCAGATTATAATCTTACACCTCTGAACTTGACAATGCAAAAGGTAGATTTTGATATATTTGATGATAATTCTAAAAGAGAAAGTTGGATGCAGAAGGAATTACACGGAAAGCACCTAAAGAATTGAAAAATGATTATATTGATGAAATTGCATCGAATAAATGGTTAGTATCTGGAGAATTGTTTGCTGAAACAGAAGGCTTGGCACTTGCGATCCAGGACCAGGTTGTTTTTACAAGGAATTATAGAAAACATATCATCAAACAAAATATAGATGATTCTTGCCGTAGATGTTTCTGTTCTTCAGAAACTGTTTTTCATATATTATCATCTTGCTCAGTCCTTGCTTCAACAGATTATTTAGAAAGACATAATGCCGTCGCTAATATTATTCACTTCAATCTAGGAATTAAACATGACCTAATTCCCAAAAGAAAAAATTTCAAAAATATGAACCTGAGATTATTTGTGAAAATGACAAATATAAACTTTATTTTGATAAAACAATTCTGTGCAACAGAGCTGTAAAACACAATAGACCAGATATCGTTCTTAATGATAAACAGAATCAAATAACATATATAATTGATATTGCTATACCCGACACACATAATATACAAAATAAATACAATGAAAAATTTCTAAATATATGATGCTTGGCGACGAGATTAAAAAATGTGGAAAATGAAGAAAATATTTATTCTACCGATTATTATTTCTACAACAGGCGTTATTCCTAGAAATCTTCACAAAAGTATTGAGATTTTGGGTCTGAAGAAAAATTTGTTTGAACAGTTACAAAAGATAACAGTCATCAAATCTTGTAATATTCTTCGTAGGTTTCTTTCCGAAAATAACAATGAGGTAGAGTCATAGGTTTTCTCTTTAGTTTATACTGCTCAGAATCTCATTTCATATTTTATTTATTTGTTTATATAAATGTAATATAATTAACTGACAATTTTGTCATATTTATATTCAGAGCAGTATTCTATTCGATCGTTCACCACTTCACACAAAGGAAACTATTAATGGGTAACATTCAGTGTTACTTGACTAAGGTCCGTACACTGGATTTTTCCGGGGAGAAAGCCTCTGACACTACTCGTTGGTACATTGATATCATTGTCTGATGATGCTATAGTATGTATATATTCTGGTAGATTGATATATTCTCATAACATTTAACGTTATCCTAATATATAATTACTCCAGGATATGTTTTAATTATAATCATTGCCTGGCAATGGTATTAATTACCGGGTGGTGGATTTATATTTTTTCATGAAATCAGTTTGATTGCATGAACAGATATATGGGCAACTCGTCGGGGTAAAACCCTATATATATATATATATATATATATATATATATATATATATATATATATATATATATATATATATATATATATATATATATATATATATATATATATATATATATGATTTATATATACCAATGGTGTTTGCCGAGATAAGATGTCATAAATGAAGGATTCGACTTTCTCTCGATAAAACCTAGACTCCTCAAGATTTGGGGCTCAAATTTTCCACATAAGCTATTAAACACAATCTGAATCACCAGGTGAGGCCAAATTTTGGAACAGTATACAGGGTGATACTTTTCATGGGCCATGTTCCATTTTACCCTCGGAACTTTTTTTGGTACGCCACTGGCACTAACAAAAATAAAATCGAATAGATCATTTAATTCAAAATTTTCTTGGACAACTGCATTTTGATCGTAACTATCACCGTTTCTGAGATATTAATTGTTGAAAATAATCCAATAGTTTTCCCATATCGAAGCCATGGAGATATTATCTTAATAACTGATGCAATTTTTCAGGAATTGAGCTAAAATTTACACAGATATCTCCTTATTGTATGTTTATAACAAAATGAGGCAGAAATTCTTGACAGTATACAGGGTGTTATTTTTTCACGTGCATTTTCCTCTTTTTGCCCCCTGAACTTTTTTGTGGTGCGCTACTGGTATATTCTGAAAACAGAATCAAACAGATTATTCAAAGTGAAAATTTTTCTGTTTCTTGTATTTTTCCGTATCTGCCACCATTTTCGAAAAATTAATCAACAACGCCCGAACAGGCTACCCCTTTGCCTCCGTATATTTTTTCGGTGCATAACTGACGTTTTTCGTAATCAGAAACGGATTTTTCATTCAATTCGGATAATTTTGTGCTCATCTTGATCCTCATGTCTTTCACCGTTTTGAATTGAAAATCATCAGAATTTATCGTGTCTTCCTCATATCAGAACACGTTGGTGATTTCAAAAGGCTTAGTAGGCTCTGATACAATTTTGCAAATGAAATCATAGAAGAAAAACTTGACACTTCAATGATTGTAAGTTTTATCATTCAGTTTGTTGTGCCTACATTTGAAACAGCTGCAAGTAGTAACCAATAATCTTTGAAATGGTTTTCACTAATGCAGAAATGGCCGATATACATTTCATGTACGGTGTGGCTGAAGGAAACGCAGTGCACGCAAGGCGTTTGTATCAAGAACGCTTCCCTAATCGAATCATTCCTGATAGGCGTACGTTTTCTGACATCCACAGAACATTGAGAGAACGGGGTACATTCAAACCGAATCATGACTTGAAAGGGCAAATCGGACAATAAGGACCCCGGAAATCGAAGAGGCAGTCTTAAATTGTATAGATGAGGATCCTCAGCTGAGTACAAGAAAAATTGAAGAGAGTTGAATATCTCATTTGTATTGGTCTGGAAAATTCTCCATGATTTCTTGCTTTACCCATACCATATTCAACGCGTCCAAGCTCTACTACCCCACGATTTTCCTCTGCGACTCAATTTCTGCCGATGGTTCCTTCATAACATTGCTCATAATCCCCTTTTTGATAGCGAAATCATCTTCACAGATGAGGCGTTCTTCTCGAGAAATGCAATCAGGAACTTTCATAACAATCACTATTGGACTGAAGAAAATCTCCATATGATTGAGGAATGTCACCATCAAGAACAATTCTCGGTTAATGTCTGGGTTGGAGTAATTGGGGATTTCCTGATCGGGCCATTTTTGTTGCCAGACAGGCTGAATGGAGCCTTATATCGCCACATTCTAGAAGAGATTTTACCTGTGTTGCTAGAAGATGGCTGCAAACTAGAAATAGAATGTGGTTTATGCATGACGGAGCACCACCGCACTTCAGTATGGAAGCTAGAGATTATCTGAATATGACATTCAATAACCGCTGGATAGGGCGCCAGATTCCAAGGTCGCCAGATTTAAACAGTTTGGATTTTTTTCTTTGGGGACATCTGAAAACTTTGGTTTATAGCTCTCCCGTGAATACACTTGAAGAATTGAGGAATAGAATTACAGCATCATGTGACGTCATCAGAAATACCCCAGGAATATTTCAGAGGGTGCGCACTAATATGCGGAGACGAGCAGAAGCATGTATTCTTTCAGGTGGAGGACATTTTCAACATCTTCTTTGATTTGTTCTGTTTGTTCAATTTTGTTTTCATCATTATGAGTTTTTGTTATTGAAATCATTCGCGATTATTTATGTTGTTTATTCAATGACTTCCGATTTATACACTCAATAAAACACATTTTTGAATTCGAATTCAATGATCAGGAAATGATATCACCCTTTATACTTTCTCATAAATCCTACCAATCTAGTGGTGCAGATCTCAAAATGTGAACTTCGTTTGAAATTCGAGCTCAAGGTCTTCACAAATTGCCGAAATAACATGAAAAATATCTTCAAGCTTTCAATACGGAAGGGACTATACGATTACTTTTCTTGATTAATATCTCGAAAATGGTAGGATAAAATACAAGGTACAGAAAAGTTTTCACTTTGAATAATCTGTTCGATTCTGTTTTCAGAATATACCAGTAGCGCACCACAAAAAAGTTCAGGGGCAAAAGAGGAAAATGCACGTGAAAAATAACACCCTGTATACTGTCAGGAATTTCTGCCTCATTTTGTTATAAACATACAATAAGGAGATATTTGTATGTAAATTTTAGCTCAATTCCTGAAAAATTGCATCAGTTATTAAGATAATATCTCCATGGCTTCGATATGGGAAAACTATTGGATTATATTCAATAATTAATATCTCAGAAACAGTGATAGTTACGATCAAAATGCAGTTGTCAAAAAAATTCAAATTAAATGATCTATTCGATTTTATTTTTGTTAGTGCCAGTGGCGTACCAAAAAAAAGTTTCGAGAGTAAAAATGGAACATGGCCCATAAAAAGGATCACCCTGTATACTGTTTCAAAATTTGGCCTCACCTGGTGATTCAGATTGTGTTTAATAGCTTATGTGGAAAATTTGAGCCCGAAATCTTGAGAAGTATAGGTTTTATCGAGAGAAAATCGAAAAATTTTCTCAACTTTAACACCCTGTATCTCGGCAACGAAGCATTTTTTGACCATTGGTTCTTCGAACTTTCTTGCTCAAATCATTCAGGGATTCGCATCCTTCATTTATGATATATATATATATATATATATATATATATATATATATATATATATATATATATATATATATATATATATATATATATATATTTATATAATATATATATTTCTAGTTCTGTCGAAATATTGTTGTTTTCCTATATCGTTTTATCATATATATATATATATATATATAAAGGGCTTAACCCGACTCCCCGGAAAAATTCAGTGTACGCACCTTAGTCAAGTAACACCGAATGGTACTCATTCAAAGTTTTCTTTGTGTGAAGTGATGTACGATCGATTAGAATACTGTTCTAAATATAAATAAGATAAAATTGTAATCTGATTATATTATATTTATTTATTCAAATAAATAAAATATGAAATGAGATTCTGAGCAGTATAAACTAAAGAAAACCTATGACTCTACCTCATTATTTTTCTTTTGGAGAAAACTGCGAAGAATATAAGAAGATTCCATGACTGGTTAACTGTTCAAATAAATTTTCTTCAGACCTAAAATCTCAATGTTGTTGTGAAGATTCATAGGACTAACTAACACCTGTTGAGAAATAATAATCGGTAGAATAAATATTTTTTCATTTTCTACATTTTTTGATCTCGTCATATACATATATATATATATATATATATATATATATATATATATATATATATATATATATATATATATATATATATATATATATATATATATATATATATATATATATATATATATATATATATATATATGTCTAAGTATTCTATGAGTATTTTATTTTGGAATTCTTTTTCTGCTTCTGAGACAATCTTCTTTGGTAGATTGTGATGAGAGAAGTAGTGACGCAATTTATTCAAAATTGGAGGCTCGCTCCATCTCTCACAAGTTATGCTTGGCCATATCTCACGAGAAGGGCTATAACTGTTAAGAATTTGGAATTATGAAAAGAAAATGTGTCAGTGTGGTTGAAATAAAATGGTCAAATGGCCTTCTTGCTAAAATAGGTACCGAAAATTCTGGTTTGTAGGGATTTCTCTCATATTTTGACCTGAGGCATAATTCGCAACAATTAATAATTTCGGCTATGGTGTCTTTTATGTTAGACCAGTAGTATTTTTGTTTCAGATAGTTGTTCGTCTCTGCAATACCATTGTGGGTTTTGTTATGGTCAGTTTTAACCGTGTCTTTTTGACACTCCGTTAGTGCCAGGTTTATGCAGAAATTATTAGAAATTATAAGTTTTACCGTATAGTTGAAATTTGCCTTGCAAAACTGAATAAAATATAGGCGTAGATTGTGGCTTATGAAAAGGTACCATAGGTTTCGTTGGGTCGAAATATTTCTCTGAACATTTTTGATAAATCAGTTGTTATTGAGTTAATTCTTATGGATACTATGTAGGTGTTTTTATTGAATGGTTGAGTATACTTCATCTTATATTGTTCGCTAGTATTCAAAATGATTCTTTTGTCTAGGAAAGTGAATATCGTTTGACGAGGGGTATAGACAGCATAAGAACAGTGTTTTATCCTGCAAACATATTTTAAACCACGCAAGGTCAAAAGCGTCGTCCTCCATCGTATCCTGTCTCTGGCATGCAACATCCGATCTAGCGAAAACACAGAGGCCTCTCGTATGTAACTCATACCTATTAAAACGTAAATACGTTGTGTCGGTTCTTTGACTTATTTGGGTTTCGATTAGGGCCAGCAGGTGGGGTTGTGTGTTTTGCAGATGCTGGTGCACTACATCGACATTCACGTTATTGTGCCCCAGTTCTCTGATATCGCAGAACTCTATCAAGAGTTTGCTTTCTCTTCGAGAACGTAAATGAATAAGTGAATTCTCTGGAGGAGTGCTTCACTTACCCGCATCATGAACCCCTCGAGACAGTCCACCCCCCTCAAATTAATTTGAAGGAATAATTTCCCTATGGTCAAAATTTGGGTCGATGGACCAAAAAAATGTAGATTTGTAATTTGATCGAAATTGACCTTATGTTGTGCCACTTTTCATTTATTTGATACTAGAAGGACCAATGAGATTTTTATTGTGAATCTCACGAACCTTTTCGAACTGGTGTTGCAAAATAAAAATAACAAATTTAATATCTTGGATGATTAAATCAAAATCTCCTACTCATCTACAGTAATATCTGTTACTTATATAGTGTAAAACTTTAATACACCTGAACATACATACAATAAAACAAAAGTGGAATATAGAGACTCTATTAAGCAAAATAAACCTTCGAAAAGCACTCACAAATAATATATTTCATAATAACCGAAACAGGTATACGCCAGAGCAGGTAGATGATTTAACCTATTCACACTATAATACGATAATAATTAAGCGAATATATACATCTTACATCAGCAAATTGCCCTTGTTTTGCAACTCTCGTTTTAAATAGCCCTGGTTTTTCTCCGAAAATCATTTCCACAAAATTGACCAACAAAATGAACAGAGAAAATCAGCCGAATATATCGTCACTTATGTAAACTTGACTTAATTTTTTGACATTTCTGAATATTTTCCCTTTTTTCTTTTTCCTGAATACTGATCCATTACAATGACGATCAAAACCAAAAATAATTATTCATTTTTATCGTTTGTATTGTGAACTATATATGTTGAAATCAGCCAAAATACAATTTTTGGTTTTGCTTCATCACAAGTCATTTTTTCTTCTCTATTTCATGCACTGAAAAAAGGTTTTCATCTAATTTAGAATGATATTTAAATGATAACACCTGGTTTCTACTGCTGCATAAATTTTTTTTCGAAATTTCGAACTGACTAATGGTTCAAAAATGGCTTTGAAATATTCACTCTCTTGATATCTATTTTTAATAATTAACTGGACGAAAAAGTTATTCGGATCTTATTTTCATTCATTAAATATGCTCATCACCAGTGCATATCCCAGATTCAAATTCTTCCCTTTACAAGGTTACGTAATCGGAATTGAAAAATATATTTTCTACAATATTTGCACTTGATTTTCACTTACATTTTGATGATCTATTAGCAGATTCGGTTTCAAAGGCTTGGATATATGAACTAGCGAACCTTACACTTATTGTAAGAAAAAAAATTAGGACCGCACTTAACATTTCCTGATCAAATACAAACATCTCAACACCATGAAAATTATGAAAGAAATTTAAGGCATGGTTCTAAATAAACTTTTATTTACCATTTCAATTATCACATATAAAAAGTAAGGCGACAAACGTATCTGAAGTATTTGGTTCTCCATAAGCTAACGGCAGTTCCATATTTAACTTATTGTCCACTGAATAAACAATGAGTCAGTGTACTGCTGAAAATTGTTATCCTGAAATGCAAAAATCCAGAGTACGTAATATTTGAATGTAATTAAGAAAGTCAAACATTTGCATTTATCAAGTCCATCAATGTTGATTTCTTTTCCATTTGTACACCGGTTGAAACAATAAGCTTGCGGTATCCTGAAAATAGCAAATACTATGTAATTTTATAACATGGAGGTCAGATATTGAAATGTTCAGTATTCGAATTAGAATTTGACTTCTATTCAATACTCAGAAGATTTTGTAATGGTTTCCTATATTGTGATTGATAATAGTTGAGTTCGGAATCAATTAATTAGTTGGAATTACCTGGGTTCTTGTGTACTTCAAACATTAAAAAAACATCGTCAACAATTTTCTTTGCTTTGAAGTAATATTCACAATCTAACATGATTAGTTAATGAAATTGTGAATTTCTAGAGTGAATTCAAGAATAAGTTCATATCGACATAAGTCAACAGCTTCAATTTCAAGATACAGGGTGTTGAAGATTCTATCACCCTTCAGTTTTTTGTCAAAAGCAACCACAGATTATCAATTTTTCAACCGAAAATTGTCACTAAAATCTAGATCAAATCTACATCACCGAGCAAAACGAACGATTGTGACAGAAGAGAGTATTAGTTTTGCATTGGTCGAACTCCAATTTTGCCCCCTCATTTTTTTTGATTCTCCACTGATACATTCTTCATAATGAATCTCATGAGTCGTTTATTTTCGAATTTCTTTTATCTCTTGTTTTTTATGAGTCACTGCTCTGGAGATAGTTATGATTAAAAATAATTGTATGGTATTCGATCAACTGCAGATATATATTTTTAAAGTTCTGTAATTGGGAGAGATATTTTGATGATTTATTTCTCGTATACGTTAACAGATATAAGTAAAATCACGAGACAAAAACAAAGTTCTAACATTTTAAAATTAAGAAAGTGATCCAAGTCTTCTAATACTACAATTTCAGAGTTCATCATCTTAGATTACATTCTAACGAATCAAAGTGTAATATGGTATCAACATAAAACAGTACTAGTTTGCGAAAACATCATGTGATTATTTCGAATATCCATTCAGTGAATTTTTTATCGTTAACATTGTTTGAATCGTTATAATAGAATCCCATCTTAATTCAACGTTTTGTTTTGAACAATTGATGCATTATGAGACTAAACTCCTGTATAAATTAAATAATAATATTAACAAATAAACAAATTCGTATGTTGATTTTAACGCAATGAGTAAGTATGTTGATCTAACTATGGGGCATTGATTTGGTATCATGCTGCGAGGTCATCCGTAGTCGATTGGTAGTCTTTTGTTATTGAGATCAGGTCGTACTTTGAACCCTTTGGCTATGATGATGAGTTGAATTATGAAATTAGGCGATGATCCAATAGGCATTTACCTTGTTCCAATAAGATCACTTTTCAATGAATTGAAAGTACCACCCTCTGAAGCACAGTAAACCAAGATTCATCTTCGTAACATTCTTCCATTCTATCAGACGCAATTAACACTTCTAATTCAGACTTGAGGTGCTTATGTAGATAACCACCGTAGAGAAGCAGTTGTAGCATTGCAGTATTCTACATAGAATCAACAAGTTTCTGCCTTCGACCCGGGCTTAGCTCATCTTGTTGTTGAAGACTTTGCTGAGGTTCCTGTTTCTGAATATTATCAACAGAATGATTCGTCTAAGAATAACTCAACTAGTCTTTGGTTTGATTGTTCGACACCTGAAAACCGCACAAAAGGTTATTTATAATTTAAGAAAAAGATGTGTTGTAGGTGTAGGATACCTATTATAGGTTTTCAGATCATTGACCAAGTAGTGGAACTTAGATACTTCGCCGACTGATTCTACTGTCCGTAATAGTATATCTTGAGTTTTAGATTATATTCTAGAAAGTGTTCACGGTAATGACCGTGCTTATTTACGTGTTTCAATTTATAGTAAGGAATGTCTCGGATTGCTGAATAGTGGAACCTCTAGTCAATAGGCATGGTTGGAATATTTTGGGAGGTCTAAGTGTCGTTACATACACTATGGCTGTTTTCTAGCATTGGAAGTTGTTCACTTTAGTAACTTTTTTGACACTTGTTATTTTTTCGTACCCCCGACCGATTTTGAGTGAAAAATTATTGAATTTGAATTATTGTGTCATTGTATTGTATTATTGTGTGTATATTTGCAGGTGTCGTCCAGCTGCAAGAATACAAGCCTCTGTCCTTCTTCGCATATTATCACGCACTCTTTGGAATATTTCTGTGTTATTTCTTATCCTGTCACAAGAGGTTATTATTCGATTTCTCAATTCTTCTACAGTGTTCACTGGAGTGGTATGAACTAAACTTTTGAGATATCCCCATAAGAAAGAGTCTAAGTATGGTAGTTGTATTCTAGCAATGGTAGTTTATTTGAAGTGAAGAATAGGTTCATATTTTTAGCAATTTCGGTTGTGCTAGCATATTTTTATTGGATGTGGATTTTAGGAAGAAGCTTAGAGAAATGCCAGGTCTCATTAATAATCTAAGAAAATTTTCGTCTGACGAAGAGTTGCGTACTGCTAGTTCAGGTGATTGATGTAGTCTTACGTCTGAGCAGACGACAAAATTAGATGAGTTGGGTAAGAAACTTGAAAACACGACTGTTGTTGAGCGTAAATTTGTCGTTGATGGTCCTGTAATCAAATGTCGTTACTATACTGTCTCTCCTGTCATACAGGCAAACATGAATCTTGAGGTCGATCAAATATTGCAACAAAGTATAGTCTAGAAAATTGACATCCCTTGATCTTCTCGTATAAACTTGGTAAAGAAGAAGGACATATTGATTCTGCCTTGACTACCGAAAATTAAATGCAGTCACGAAAAAAAACCTCTTCTTTACGACACTAATACATAAAGCAAGCTGCGTGATTCACAATACTTCAGTTCATAGAATGTTAAATCTGTGTTCTTGTTCAGGGAACATTCTCTATACTACATTGACTGTTCCAAATCGAGGTTTGTTACAGTTTGAGTGAACGCCATTTGGTCTGAACAATAGTACTGCTACTTGGCACAGAACCGATAGATATCTTGAGCCATATGTGTTGTGCTATTTGGATGACAGGGATATTGTCACTCTAGACTTTACTAAGCATTCAGAGTTTTTGGAGGAAGTCTCTGCTAGGATAATATCACGGTATCCAAAGATAAGAGCTAGTATCGTCGCGAACAGGTGAAGTACTTTGCTTATGTAGTTGATAGAAGATATTTGAATGTTGACTCAGTTGAAGTCCAAGAATGTCGAGGAAGTACGTAGCGTTCTTAAAACTTTCTTTTAGTATAGGAGGAAAATATCGAATTTTTCAACCGAAATGCACTTTTAACTGCACTTTCGAAGAAATACTTCAAATTCGGTTAGATTTCCGTACTTGAAACATCTTCTTCTAAATTTGTGCTCTGATTATCGATTGTCCTCGTTACGAACTCCATTTTCAGGTTCATTTGATGCATCTGGACATGGAAGTGCAACCTCTTTATTTCCTTCCAACCTCAGGAGCAAAAACATTCCACAACTAAACAAGAATGTTTGGCAGTAGTGTGTAATTTGTAAATGCGGATATATCGATGAAGAAAAGATGAAAGTGAAAACTGATCACAGGAGTTTGATTCGGTTACTGAACCTTAGGGACGTTCCTGGTCTTATAAGTCTGTGAGCAGTTCGTATGCAACAATTTCGCGTGGTATTTAAACATTGTAGAGGATCGGAGCATGTCGCGACAGATATATTGTCTGGGTCCGTTCCAAATTGGGATTCAGTGAACTTACTAACTTTCGATTCTTCTGGTACTATAATTGATCCTTGGTATGCTTCTACGGTTGAGAAAGTTCTTGAGAAATCCAATAATTTGCTTCGTTGGAAAGTGGAAGGTGAAAACCTCTATTAGTTAGGTGAATATCCAAGAGTCGACTGAATTGCTGATACTGAAAGTTGAAAACTTGTTATACGAGAGAACCATAGTCGTAGAATTAAGAAATGCTCTAAATGCGCTATCCGGTCAAGTGAATATCTTAATAATACATGGGGATTTGTGGGAGATATTATTGGCCTAAACCAATGGTGTGGCTAAACATAAGGGCAAGTGTAAATTTTCCTCACTCATAAACCAGACAAGTTAAAACCTGCTGAGCTTGTGGCTTCCCATTATGCTCTGTCTAACCTAACCTTGGAAGATGATCACCTTAGAGCTTTTGGATTCACTGCCTTTCACAAAAGACAGACATTTGCGTAGTCAGAAAATACTTCAGTAATTTTTGTTTGACTTTCCTTTTGAGAAAAGACACGGCAGCAATAATTTGCTGAATACTAGAGGATAAACGTCTTCCTCACATTTGTAGTGCCTCTAATTACTATTAAAGTCAATAATCTGTAATACCATAATGAATATAGCAAGCTTTTGGAGAATTATAAGATTTAGCCGAAGGTTAATTCTTACTTCCATTCGCAGGCGAATCCAACTAAAAAACGCTATCAGAACTTGCGTGCGCTCTAAGATCTACCAGTAATAAGACGGCTCTGAATACCTTATTTCTTAAATTTGTTCGATGAATGATGTTATGTTATTCCTTGAAGTCAAGAATGAACACGAATCTACGACAGATAAGGATAAGCGGTATTACAATTTGCATAAAAGTCTATAGACGGAATTTGGTACTATCCGATGAAAGTAAACTCGCCCGAAAACTTCCCTTATATTTATTTCCAGATGTATATATCTTTGGTACTAACAATTGAAGGAAGCTAACGGTAGAGAATGCGATATTTGGTACGCTGAGAACTTCAGATCTGATCCACTGTCTATTGATCGAGGTGGATAGCACTTCGTAGTCATTAACTATGTTATTAATTTGGTACCTTTGGCGTATGAACAATGAAGACACTATATCACCACTACACCAAAACTTTGACCTTAACTTTCGACGCGCGTTTCGCTAACTAAGTTTAGCGTCATCAGGAAATGATAATATACTTATTCCAAATTATAATGCTAGCCTATTTATACTCTAGAGCGATAGGCAAATCAGGTTATTCACCCAACCTGTTTCCTGATTGGTCGACTCGCTTACAGTGGGAGGGGCGTATATTAATCGATCAAGCTGTACAATGTGCTCGCGGGTATCGGGCCTCTGTCTCTATTCAATCTATTATTGCAGTTAATAATCTCAATACTATCAAACGCATTCAAAGTATTGGCATTATTTACATTTCTTAACAACTTTACATTATCGAAATCTACATTGTGATCGAATTCGAAAGCAAGTTCGGTTATACTAGATTTTTCTGTTCGTCCATATTACAAGTGTGCCATATGTTCTTTAACTCTAGTGATAATAGATCCTCCAGTTTCACCGACATACTTCGAATTACATTCCTTACAGCTAATTTGGTAGATACCACTCTTTTCCAAATTGCTGAATTTATCTTTAGGGTTACCAAGAAGTTTTTTCAGAGTTGAGTCAGATTTTAATGCAACTCGATTATCAATGTTTCTGAAAATGTTTTACAATCCTCGTGTATAACGAGGGTCGTAAGCTGAGGCGATGAATTTTTCTTTTGCTTTCTCTGTTTGAAGAAAAGTGGTATCTAACAAATTTTTCGCAAAATTATGTCTATTAATTAACCTATCGTTATAACCATTCAAAGTAGCCATATTATTTTTGTGAATCTTTTCTTGAATGAAGCATTCTTCGTTGAGCGGAAAGTGTACTAAACGGTGAAATACGAAATGCAAGCTAGCCATTTTATGTTGTTGACAATGAAAAGATTCAGATGGAATATATCTACTTGTAGCGACATTTTCTCTATATACATCGAATTCTTATTCAAATAAATAAACGAAGTATGCTTGAAATCGAAGCATACGGACTTTACAAGAAATTGACATATAATTTATCAAATTTTGAATTTGACTATTGGTGTGACATTCAGAGGAAAATGTTTAAGATAACTAACACAAAATTTTCGAAGAAAATGTTTTCGGTCAATAGTAAACTCAAGAAATTGATACCTAAAAAAACATTTTCTAATGAAACTGTAAACATCGTAGAAAATAACTCATCTGAAACCTTTGGTCAGGATGAAATGGCCATTTTGAATAAGGGTCCTGAATTTTGCATTATCTCCTAAGGAAGGTTCAACAAATTTAGTAGGACACATTGAAAGTTCAATAAAGAAACTTTCGGACAGTAAAAAATCTTTAATAAGAAAGGCATGTAGAAACCAGATTTTCAAAATATAATTCATAACACTAAACCTTCTTCTAAGCAGGAAAGGTGCCTCATCAAGGATTAGTACGTAGTGCTACGGAGTTAAGGGAGGAACAGTTGAAGGATCCCGAAATTCAGAAAATTCTGGAAAGTTTCTCGAATACAAACTACGAGGAACAGGTTCCGCAAGGGACAAACCGAGGATACATGATGACACAAGGAGTCCTCTACAGGTACGACAAAGACGACGACGAAAACGCCCAACTGGTCATACCAACATACGAAAGAGAAGAAATTCTAAAAACAGATCACGATGCTCCAACGGCCGGACATTATGGTGTAGATAAAACGTCATGAAGTATCTCAGTCCGATATTACTGGCCTGGGTAGAGGAGGGATATGGCAAAGCATATAAAAGATTGCTGAGCATGTCAGAGATACAAGACCAACAACCTTAAACCAGCAGGACTAGTGCAAACCCCAATAGTGCAACAACGTTCCGAAGTAATGGCAGTTGATATGTTTGGACCATTACCACCCTTCGACGAAGTATGCAGATGGGTATTAATCATGGAAGATACCGCATCTAGATGGATCGAATTATTCCAACTAGAGAAAGCTACCGCTGAGTCATGTGCATGGACACTGGTTAACGAAATATTCCTCATATATGGATGTCCCAGTAAGGTAACAAGTGACAATGAGACACAATTTATAAGCTCGATAATGCAAAATATCACTTATTGTTTGGGAATCACCCAGAATTTCATCCCAGTTTACCATCCAGCAGCTAACCCAGTCTAGAGACGAAACAGGGAACAGAAAACCCAATTAGCCATTCAGGTCAAACAAAAACACTACATTTGGCCAGAACGACTACCAGCGATTCGTTCCGCAATGAATCCAGCTCAACGTGAAATAACCGGTCATACCCCGGCATACCTCACCTTTGGCCGCGAAACAGAACCTCAGAGAACTCACTCGCGACCTCAAGGCAATAATTTCCATATAAAACTTTGTTCCAGAAGCCACATCTAAACTAAAGACTGGCAGTAACACTTCACATAGCCCGCGACGTCCAAGAAAGAAAACAGGATCAGAGGACATCCTATGCACACACAAGAAGATGCCCAGATTCTTCATACGAATCTGGAGATCTGGTGTTAGTCACAACACACTGGCAGAGTAGCAGACCCACACGGTTTTCTTCAAAACTTGCCCTTAGACGAGATGGGCCATACGTTATCATACGAGTTTTCACCAACTCTCACGAGATCGGCAACCCGACAGAGAGACGACCCAGAACCACTGAGACGATACCATGCTCCAGAGGAAATCAAATAAGTCCCCTGCCAACCCCTCCGAAAGAGAGGAAAAAACCAACTTCTCCTAGACCTATGGCCGAGACGTCCTCACAGTCTATAGGGGGAGTGTAACACGGACGTTAGTACAAAAGTGCTCAGCTAATACGCCCTCCGAGCACCACCTTCGAATCAACCCTAACAATGAAAGCCACCCCGAACTCACGAGAGCGCATCACCCCAGCTGAGGTTTCGCCTCGAGTGTTCTGCTTTTGTTCTCGTGTTCTCTTTTCACTGAAGCAGGGAAATGTATTTATCCGTTTTCCTTGTCTTTGTTTAGGTTATCTTTTTTATTTTTTCGTGTTTCTCCATTTTTTCCAAGAATTTTTCTATTTTCTCGACAATCATTTCTTCTAGCGGCGTCATATTGACTTCTCGTTCTGATTTGTTCATTTGATATATATCACACACAACATTCACACACATACATATGTATTGTATATTATATATATATATATATATAGATATATACATAAATATATATATATATATATATACATATATATCGAATATGATATATATATATATATATATATATATATATTTATATATATATATATATATATATATATATATATATTGTTACTCGGTATGGGGTCACGCACACGATGAAAACACTGATGGTTAACATAAACACTTTTTTATAAACGTAAATTTAAAAATTTAAAATGAAATAAAACACGTGTTCGTTGGTAAACAGCGCAGTTTCAATATGGCGGGAGTACGGAAGGCCGGCTCGTGCAACGCGTGCTGCAGCCGGTTTTGAGACGAAAGTGTATGGCGCAGAAGCATCAGTAGCATTAAGTGTTCCGAATGCACGGATATTTAAACCTCGGTTCAGGTAGGCCCAGAGTACGTTCTTGCCCGCCTGGTCGATGGGCCTTCTTATGATCTGTGACGCTTATTCGGAGGGGCCTAGATGATCTATGGTGAGATACCGTAGGGAATAAACGATATATATATATATATATATATATATATATATATATATATATATATATATATCTCATATACTCTATACCTTCACTCCGTGAGGATGTGTGGCCGTTTTTTAGCTGGTTATCTAAACTTATGATCTGTGGAATACCTTTGATATATTTAATGGTCAAATTGTTTTCGCCGTCTTCGAACCTCTTCTGAAAATCAGCTCGAACATCGTTCAGATAATTCATTTGGTTTGCAGAAGGACTCACAAATAAATAAATAATCGAATGAAATGAAGGTTGCCTTTCATAAAGTTTTTTTTTTATTTCATTGAAGTCCATTCTCAATTTTAGGAGTTATAGTTTGGGGCCTCTTTTATTGAACACCGGTACACCAAATCCTATATCACCGAATGGGTACATGTTTGTCAAAGTTTACAGTATGACTTTTTTCTCGGATCATACTCTTTTTTGGTTTCATTGACTTTTTGTTTGATGTACCACTGACATATTTCGAAAATGGAACTCAATGAATCCTACAGTTCGAAAACGTTCTTCGATATCTTGCATTGATTCTGTTTTACTCTTCGTGATATTAGTTATTGAGAATAAGTTGCTAGTATTTCCTTCTCTGAAAGCTTGAAGATATTTTTCTAATAACTCTGAAATTCTATACACTGATCACCCGTGGCGCCTAATCAAAAAAAGTGAAGTGAACAAATTGAATGAGCTATGATCAATCCTAATGAAATTGTTTCGTTCTACCAGCTATGCAAGTGTGGAAGAGGTATAGAGAAATCTCTTAATGCTACTGATCTTCTGCGCCATCACTTTCGAATGACGACTCAAACGTGAAAAAATCGTCTCGCTGATAGTGTGACTCGTAAATACTTGAGAAATTGATCAATTCAGTATGAATTTACTCATTTGAATTAAACCTCAAACAGGCCGGTAACTAAATGAAAAGGCAATTGGTATCTTATTTCATCTCTATATTCGGATTGTTCTGGGTATCCCTGCTTAATCCGGATACTCTGCCACCTATAAAATGAGAAGAAAATCGTGGTAACACCACTATCTAAAATTATCCCAGTTCGATATGGTTGCCCGATCCATACAGACGTATTCTTCGAAATCCCAAAACATTCAAATAAAGAATTTTTGTCCTAGTTATTCATTTCAGAGCGAATTCAGAGTTTCGAATTAGAGATTTTTTTCATAATCAAGACTCTCCCTATATATTCGAGAGAATTAATATTTTCAAAACTACCAAACATTCGCAAGAGAAATATGGTTGATGGCAATGAAATCAGGAAGAAAAATATCACAAGAGATACTGAACAAGACAGTCAGGATGGCAATTGGGAGCCCCTGATATATATCAAATGAACAAATCAGAACGAGAAGTCAATATTACTCCGCTAGAAGAAATGATTGTCGAGAACATAGAAAAATTCTTGAAAAAAATGGAGAAACACGAAGAAATAAAAAAGATAACCTAAACAAAGACAAGGAAAACGGATAAATACATTTCCCTGCTTCAGTGAAAAGAGAACACGAGAACAAAAGCAGAACACTCGAGGCGAAACCTCAGCTGGGGTGATGCGCTCTCGTGAGTTCGGGGTGGCTTTCATTGTTAGGGTTGATTCGAAGGTGGTGCTCGGAGGGCGTATTAGCTGAGCACTTTTGTACTAACGTCCGTGTTACACTCCCCCTATAGACTGTGAGGACGTCTCGGCCATAGGTCTAAGAGAAGTTGGTTTTTTCCTTGGTCTTCCTCTTTTTCGCAGGGGTTGGCAGGGGACTTATTTGATTTCCTTTGGAGCATGGTATCGTCTCAGTGGTTCTGGTTCTGGGTCGTCTGTCTGTCGGGTTCCGATCTCGTGAGAGTTGGCGAAAACTCGTCGTATGATAACCTATGGCCCATCTCGTCTAAGGGCGAGTTTTGAAGAAAACCGTGTGGGTCTGCTACTCTGCCAGTGTGTTGTGACTAACACCAGATCTCCAGATTCGTATGAAGAATCTGGGCATCTTCTTGTGTGTGCATAGGATGTCCTTTGGTCCTGTTTTCTTTCTTGGACGTCGCGGGCTATGTGAAGTGTTACTGCCAGTCTTTAGATGTGGCTTCTGGAACAAAGTTCTCTATGGAAATTATTGCCTTGAGGTCGCGAGTGAGTTCTCGGGAGTTCTGTTTCGCGGCCAAAGGTGAAGTATGCCGGGGTATGACCGGTTATTTCACGTTGAGCTGGATTCATTGCGGAACGAATCGCTGGTAGTCGTTCTGGCCAAATGTAGTGTTTTTGTTTGACCTGAATGGCTAATTGGGTTTCTGTTCCTGTTTCTGTCTCTAGACTGGGTTAGCTGCTGGATGGTAAACTGGGATGAAATTCTGGGTGATTCCCAAACAATAAGTGATATTTTGCATTATCGAGCTTATAAATTGTGTCTCATTGTCACTTGTTACCTTACTGGGACATCCATATATGAGAATATTTCGTTAACCAGTATCCATGCACATGACTCAGCGGTAGCTTTAGTTATAATTGATATATATATATATATATATATATATATATATATATATATATATATATATATATATATATATATATATATATATATATATATATATATATATATATATATATATATATATATCATATATATGATATATATGCTACTTATTTACAGGGAATGCTAAAAGAGAACAGTATTTGCTGTCAATTCGTATGCCGAAAGATACCCCATCGACAATGCCTCGCCAGAAATTTTTTTAGTCGCCTGGAGGGTCAATTTAGAAGAGAACCCAATAATGATCCTGAAGAAAAGTTTATCATTGGAGAAGACACTGAAATTAATGTGTCAGCACGAGTGGAAGAAGAAGTATAATTATGAATCATACAAATATCAATGACCTCAGCATTTGTATAAAGGTGATTATTCTAGGCGGATGGAATAATGCAATTGAATGATGCGAAATAATGTGCAACCATACAATAATTTTCTAAAAATAATCTTGTTTATAGATGAATCGAGGTTTGAGGATGGATTGCGGTCAATGTAATACGTCCGCTTCAAAAACATAGAAAACTTGTTCTTCTGCGATGAATGTAACAAGGCGTTTTGCGCGGTTTGTTCTTGACTCATTGCAGATGAATGTAAATGTATGTAACAAGAGAAAAAAAATCTTAAATATTATTGCAAAAATTGCCTAGAATTCCAAACTTTGTGTTTTGTGAAATGCATGATAGACGACAAAGATTGAATCATAAAAAGGATGGAAGAAAATATTAACGAGATGAAAAGGGAGCTCCAAAGTGCAAAAGAGAATATCAATAATTCGAGGTCCACCTATTCGAGTATTCTCGCATCTAATATTGATGGGAATTTGAAGAAGAATTTAAACAATACTCCTTGCATAATATTAACACCGAATAATGACAAACAGTCCAGCACAAAAACTAAATTTGTTATGGAACAATTAAAAATTCCAGAAATGGAGCATTCGTCATAAAGTGTGACAATACATCATCAAAAGATAGAATGAAAAGCGAACTTCAGAAGACTATTGGGGTTGAATACGATGTGAAGGAGACCAAACTAAGGAAAACAAGCATTGTTATTTCAAACATAGATCTAACTGTGAAAGAAAACTCTAATATTGAATGTATTACAAATCAAAACCATTTCATTTCCGAAGAATACAACGTAGAATTGAAATTCCTAAGGAAAGCCAGGAGAAGCGAGTCAAACTGGGCTGTGATTGAATGTAATATATCAGCATATAGAAAATTTCTGAGAGAGAAAAATGTCAACATGAAATATGGTAGACGTCCAATCTACAAAAATTTATACCTTCCAAGATGCACCAATCGCAACGGATTTGATCACAAGAATCAGGATTGTAGCAGAAAAGTGTCATTCGGAAATTGTGCCTGTGAGCATGCTATCAACGCGTGCACAAGTGAATATAGAAGGTGTATAAATTGTTCTATTTCGAATTCAAAGTTTGATTCCAATTATGACGTGAATCATAGCTGTTTGGATCTCAGACAATTGGAAATAATCAGGGAGAGAACGGTCTACTCATCGTAAGTTTTTATATTTTTCAAATTTTGTATGGATCAGTTCGTCAGACATTATAATTATGATAGTGTAGAAACTCTGGCCTTTGAAGAAGCTGACTTGTGCCGAAGATATACATCGAATAAGCTCTTGGATCATTTCAAGATCTTTCATAATAATATACGGAGTTTGCGTAAAAATTTCGATCACCTTCAAGTTGTGTTACATGAATTGGCAAGTAACTATGATTGCATTGTTTTGACAGATTACTGATTTAGATTTGTTTCAGCTTGATGAGTACCATATACTTTACAATGGTGGAGATTATAATAGAAATAACGGCGATTATAGTCTATGTAAAATCTAGTTTTAGAGATACTTTTGAAAGTGTAGAAGGTAGAGATATAAAAGTAGTGAAGTTGTTGATCTGAACCACTAACAAGAAAATTCAGATAAGCGGGTTGTATAAGTCACCAGATATTCCTGTTTGTGAATTCAACACGAACTTATTTGAGATCTGCGTGTAGAAATGATTATTTCCAAATAATTTTAGGAAATATGAATGTGAATATCAAAGAATATGATGAAGATGTGTTAGATTATTTGAATATTCTGTGCGAGGAGGATTTTAGATCCGAAATAAATGAGTTTACTAGAGTGCAGGCAAATAGTAAATCTTCATATCGATCATATTTTTACTAAAGGGATTGGAAATTGTGTTCCAATTGTATTAGGAACTCATGTCACAGATCATTTCTCTACCATATCTTCTTTTCATATTTCCAAGAAATTGGTTGATCGTGAGAAAACTCAAGGACATTTCAGAATGAATTTTGTCAAATTGAAATCACTTCCTACTGACTTGAAATGGGAATCATTTTATAAAAACACAGATGTTGAGAGTTTGACAGTTTCATTCACTGAAAAAATTAAGGTCGTGGTAGCAAAATGTAAATACAAAGACAAAGAAACTAGAAAAGAAAATTCTGGATGACCGCTGCACTTTTGAAATCTACTAACGTAAGAAACAGACTTTACAAAAAGTGGGAGAGCAGTAAAGACATTAGTGATTGGAATTAATTCAAAGCTTATCGAAACCCATTACTAAATCTAATGAGAATTTCAAAAAAGAATGTTCATACCGAAAAAATTCAATCAGGCCCAAATAGCACGACACAAATATGGTCAGTCGTAAAGGAATTGTGTTCGGGGGTCGCTCAAATAAAAATCGAGAAATTGAGTATGGATCACGGTGATATTCATGGTGCCGGGGAGATAGCTCGCGTTTTTAATAAATATTTTGTAACTATCGGGGAAGAGTTGGCTAAAACAATTAAATAGAAAAGAAGTACCATTTCAGTAACCTACAATCTTAACACTCAACTGTCTGTAACACCAACAAATACAGGAGAGGTAAAAAATATTATCAAAAATTCAAAGGTTAAAAAAAGTTGGGGGAATAAACGGATTATCTGTAGAGGTGTTCAAGGCGGGTGCTGATTTTTTAGTGTCTCCAAAAGAGTATATAGTAAATACAGTTATGAGAAATGGGGTGTTCCCCGACGTCCTGAAGACTGCGGTTGTTGTCCCTCTACATAAGGGAGGTAGTAGGAAATTATGTGCGAACTATAGGCCCATCTCTTTGCTTCCTGTTCTATCTAAAATTATAGAAAAAATTATTATTGAATTATTGAAAAACCGCTCAACCACATATATGACACAAAAAAAAAATATATATATATATATATATATATATATATATATATATATATATATATATATATATATATATATATATATATATATATATATATATATATATATATATATATATGATGAATGCTCCATTTCTGGAATTTTTAATTGTTCCATAACAAATTTAGTTTTTGTGCTGGACTGTTTGTCATTATTCGGTGTTAATATTATGCAAGGAGAATTGTTTAAATTTTTCTTCAAATTTCATCAATATTAGATGCGTGAATACTCGAATAGGTGGACCTCGAATTATTGATATTCTCTTTTGCACTTTGGAGCTCCTTTTCATCTCGTTAATATTTTCTTCCATCATTTTTATGATTCAATCTTTGTCGCCTATCATGCATTTCACAAAACACAAAGTTTGGAATTCTAGGCAATTTTTGCAATAATATTTAAGATTTTTTTTCTCTTGTTACATACATTTACATTCATCTGCAATGAGTCAAGAACAAACCGCGCAAAACGCCTTGTTACATCCATCGCAGAGAACAAGTTTTCTATGTTTTGAAGCGGACGTATTACATTGACCGCAATCCATCCTCAAACCTCGATTCATCTATAAACAAGATTATTTTTAGAAAATTATTGTATGGTTGCACATTATTTTGCATCATTCAATTGCATTATTCCATCCGCCTAGAATAATCACCTTTATACAAATGCTGAGGTCATTGATATTTGTATGATTCATAATTATACTTCTTCTTCCACTCGTGCTGACACATTAATTTCAGTGTCTTCTCCAATGATAAACTTTTCTTCAGGATCATTATTGGGTTCTCTTCTAAATTGACCCTCCAGGCGACTAAAAAAATTTCTTGCGAGGCATTGTCGATGGGGGTATCTTTCGGCATACGAATTGACAGCAAATACTGCATTCTTTTGGCATTCCCCGTAAATAAGTAGCATATCCACTTTCTCATTCCTTGTGTAGGCTTGAGGCATTTTAACAAATAAAAACGCTTCAGTAAACTAAATTCGAGTGAAATTGACCGATGCAAACTCTACTATCCGTATAACTTTTATATTGGAAACAACAAAGTCGTTTGTTTTCATAGCCTTCTTTGTCCGAAAAATAAAAATCCACTCGAAAATAATTCTGATTCCTGCATTATCCATTGTGAGGTATAGTTGAATTTGGAAAATTATTTGCAATCTGCATATTCTAAAATACACAGGGTGTTCGAAGATCTCCGTTGGCCTACTGGATTCACTTCACACGAATTGAAATGAAATTAATGAAAATTTTTACATCACCAGTATTTGTTAGCATTTAAAACAAGTGTTTACAGTATTTGTTTACCCATAGGATCAAGCTTCTATTGTTACCTCGGTACCAATATGGTGCCATTTGAAAAATGATTTTGGAGAACATTAATCTGGTCTGGACAGGACAAATCTGAAATTTTGATGTTAGTTGCTTTTTAAAGTGTTTCTTTAATCAATTAAGGTGAATTGGCAATATTCATGGCGCACCCTAGATTGAAAAATAAAACCGAACCAAAAATAATATATATATATATATATATATATATATATATATATATATATATATATATATATATATATATATATATATATATATTTTTTTTTTTTTCGTTGATACATTGAAATCATTGTCTGATGATGCTATAGTATGTATATATTCTGGTAGATTGATATATTCTCATAACATTTAACGTTATCCAAATATATAATTACTCCAGGATATGTTTTGATTATAATCATTGCCTGGCAATTGTATTAATTACCGGGTGGTGGATTTATATTTTCTCATGAAATCAGTTTGATTGCATGAACAGATATATGGGCAACTCGTCAAAAAAACCCTATATATCTTATATATATATATATATATATATATATATATATATATATATATATATATATATATATATATATATATATATATATATATATATATATATATATATATATATATATATATATATATATATATATATATATATATATATATATATATATATATATATATATATATATATATATATATATATATATAAGACAAGACAAATTATTCAAAATCCGTAGATCAATGAGATCCCTCCTGACAAGAGCTAGTTCCCAAATCTGCTTGCCATGCACGCAGCTCAAGCGCCACAATAGTGCAACTAAAGCAAGATGCCGAGGAACGAAGCAGCAGACTGCAGTTTCGCCCTTATTAGCAGCTCATCAGTGTCGCATATATATTCAGCATCCTACCAAGCTACGTCGGGGTACCCTATCAATCCAGAAAGGACGCACTCGTACATACGCACGAGAGTCATATGATGGATAGACACGGCGAACCCGCTATATACCTATATAAAAATACGATATAATAACCAATATATATATAAACGTTAAAAATTCCAAACATTTGGGATACATCTTTCGCCGTTCCGTGAACCACATCAGCGGTAGAAAACGAGCGCAATAATCCCGCTGGAATTCTGCTCTGCTTCCGAGATAAACCTCCCGTCGGAAGCAGAGCACTATTCCAGCCGAATTATTTCATATTTATTTCAACTTGAATGGCACTGACAGTTTATTTGAAACGTTTCCGGTTTCAAAGGAAATTAGCCGAAATTTCGATTTTCAAATGGCTCACCCTGCTTTTTTTGAGGAATCAAATCAAACACTCTTTTTCTATACATTCAGCTTATTTGAAGACGAATTTCCCGAATTTTTAAATTTTTCATGATAAATTTGTTTTCAAGTCAAGGTGGCTATGACCACAAAAACTGCGTGATTTATCGACCGAAATCGAGTAAATTTGGATTCATCACTGAAACTGTAGAATTCCTTCTGTTATTGGCTTCGTAACATTCCAAACATTGTTTCTTAAAAAAAAATCCTATTTCCGCAAGGTATAATAGAGGCTTATTAGCACTATAATACACAGAATATTTTACGAATATTTTGATGTCAAATTAATAATTTTTAGTTGAAAATTTCCATTCGTAATCCTGGACATAGTATAATACTCGTTTTTCAACTCATTATCTGAAGTGCTTTGGAAATGCATTGAAATCCTATCACAGATAGATCACAGATCATAGAGTTTTTTGTATTCAATTTTAAATGTCATAAGATGAGATTGTGTTGCATTTGAATCGGTGAGTTGGTATTAATTGTTTTTTAATTTTCACGGCAGAAAAACAGACGAAATGCTGTACACACAGAATGAAATAGTAGATATGCTACTCATTTATGACGAATGCCGAAAAAACTCTACAGCATCAGCAACTTTATTCGCTGAACGCTATCCAGAACGGCAACATCCTTCAAGGCACTATTTTCCAAAACTGGAAGTGAAGTTTCGTCAGCAACCGGTTGTTGCAGATAATCAAAATTTCATAGTAAGCGAAAACTCTGAAATTGATGTATTAGCGTACATTGATTTGAATTGAACGGCATCTCCAGAGAAATCGCATAAGAAATAGGGATAAGTCATCAGAGTGTTTGGAGAATTCTTAAGAAGCATAAATTTCGCTCGTTCAAATACAATCTTCATCAACACCTTTATGAAAATGATAATGGCCGAAGATTAGAATATAGCAACCAGTTTCTTCAAAGGATGGAAATAGATCCAAGGTATTCTTATAAAATTTCATATTCAGATGAATCCCGATTTACTAACAACGGAATGTTCAATAGAAACAATACGCGCTATTGGGCCCACGAAAACGAGCATTTAGTACGTGAGGGTAATTTACAGGAGCGATTTGGGTTTAATGTATGGATGGCAATGGTAGGGCATCTCATAGGTCTAATCATTTTTGATTAACCATTAACAGGGGAAAGATACTCAGGATTTTTACAAAACGAAATAAGCGATTTGATTGATGGTTTACCACTGGTTGTTGCTAATGACTTAATTTTCCAACAAGATGGAACACCAGCGCACAACTGCAGGGAAGTTGTTCAATACCTAAATGATAATTCAAATGAAAGAAGGATAGGCACCAACGGTCCGACAAGATGGCCAGCTCGATCGCCCGACTTGTCCCCATTAGATTTTTTGTGGGCTCTTGTGAAAAATCTTGATAATAGAACTGCTTCAGAAAATCGGGAGGATTTAGAGAATAGAGTTCGGGGAGCAATAAATGAAATTTTTCCAAATCAAGTGGATAATGTAGTACGGGCTACCATTCGCCGCAATAGGCTGTGTCAGGCACAGAATGGGTGTCTCATCGAAAACCTCGATTGATTTGATGACATTCCATCTATGGTCCATTTGTGTATTTTGCGTTATTTATGTGTTTTGTTAAATTTTCATTCAACTGGAATGTACGATGATGAGTAAGTACGCCATGCCAAAATAAAGCTAAGGTTTTGCGTTTATGCTTTGTGTGCATTACAATTTTAGAACCAGCTGAGTCGTCATAACCATCTAGACTTGAGAACAAATTTATCAAGAATGATTTAAAAATTCGGCAAATACATCTTTAAATATACTGAATGTATAGACAAAGATGGTTTCATTCGATTTCCCAAAAAACATACAGGGTAAGCCATTTAAAAATTGAAACTCTTGCTCATTTCCAGTGAAACCGGAAGCGTATCAGATAAACTGTCAGTGACATTCAACTTGAAGTAAATTTTAATCAATTTCAAGAAATTTCATTGAAAAATATTGGATAGGAAAAAAGTTTTAGGGGTTAGGTTAGGTTAGGCTAGGTTAGGTTAGATTTTATACCAGCTCTATATAGTTATATATATATATATATATATATATATATATATATATATATATATATATATATATATATATATATATATATATATATATATATATATATATATATATAACTAATAGATGGAGTAATGGTATTGCTTTCAAGAAAAGAGAACACATATACAATGTGAGTAACTAAGCACTTCAATATGAACTCAATGGCAATACGCAGCACAAACGCACTCGCGAACTTTAAAACAGTTATTTATCCAAATAAAATTGTATTGCAGTGGCGAAATTGCATGGGTATCAATAGGTAGAATATTTTAGAAAGAAACGTATCTTGAAGGTTCGAGGTGATGCCAGCTATCTATTGTGTGCGCGCGCATTTGCCAGAAAAGCGGTACATTTGCATTCGGATTTGATGAGTGTTCGAAAATAAGTTGAGGCGATTGAGGCTTCAAAAGTGACCGAGAAATAAGTTATATCAAGGAGTATATATCAACCAAAGAAAATGTATAAGTATGTCCAGGAAGAAGTGTTAAATCTTTAGAATAAAATGACGGTATAAACACCTTAGCATTAATAAAAATACACCACAAATCAATGAAAATCGGACAATAAGCAAAATAGTACAAAGTAAAAGCAATTCCTAATACCGAACTGATAGTCAAGAATAAATTATCAGCTAATAATTTTCTAGCTGTTCTTGTCATTTAGTACAGCTTTGGCATCATCAGATGAACACAAGCAGAAATCAGGAAACACAGACTACAAAACAACATGCATGGTGCACAACACCTCAGAGCCGACATAGTTCATCTACATGCACCTCGAAATGAAAGGGGAAGAGGATCATTGAATGTGGAAAACAACTGTACCTTCATCATTTGAATTATACGTGAAACTTAAAACAAATGATAAATCCATTGGAATGGCATGCAGACATAACTCGAAAAATGAGGAAGTCAGAAGAACGAATAGAAGACTAGCCACTAACCCGTAACACACGAAGAAATATTTGCTATTCTCCGGTGTGTACAGGAAAACCTACGTAGGAACTATGAAGACGCATACATTCACATATGCTCTGATAGCCAAAACGCCCGTGGATATCTTAAAGATACGAAGGTTACATCCAAACTGGTTGACGAATGCAGAACTTCGACAACTCAGTGCTACAAACAGAGTCACTCTGATTTGGTCCCCAGCCCGTCAGGGCATCGAAGGAAACGAGATAGCAGACAGCTTCGCTCTAAAGGCAACAGCTGTCAGGCCGATGGAACCAGAACCAATTCTGACCATACCATGGACCCATTTTCTCTCTTTCTTTCAAAACTGGACCATCACCGAGGCCTAAAACTACTTGGCAGGCATCTCGGGACTGAGACAGTCAAAAAGACTCATAAAAGGGCCGCAATCAAATGAGGGTACATGAACTACTGTCCCTCGAAAAAAGTCTGTTGGGATGGTATTGGGCCTATTGACGGGACAACAACTCAACAAACATTTACACGTCATGAAACTATCGGAAACCACACAATGTCGTGGTTGCTTTGAAAATGACGAAACAACGGAAAACATACTCTTCGAATGTCCCGCTCATAAGGAAACCAGACTTTTTCGCCGTTCCGTGAATCACATCAACGGTAGAAAGCGAGCGAAATAATCCCGCTGGAATACTCGATTTTGGTCGATAAATCACGCAGTTTTTTGTGGTCATAGCCACCTTGACTTGAAAACAAATTTATCATAAAAAATTTAAAAATTTGGGAAATTCGTCTTCAAGTATTCTGAATGTATAGAAAAAGAGTGTTTGATTTGATTCCTCAAAAAAAAAAACAGGGTGAGCCATTTGAAAATCGAAATTCTGGCTAATTTCCTTTGAAACCGGAAACGTTTCAGATAAACTGTCAGTGCCATTCAAGTTGAAATAAATAAATATGAATATGATATATATATATATATATATATATATATATATATATATATATATATATATATATATATATATATATATATATATATATATATATGTATACAAAAGCACACACCTGTTTTACCATATATCAAAAAGTAACAACAGATGAAATAGGCAGAATATTAAGGAAATACAAAATTAGAACGGCAACAAACCATACTTAACTGCCGAAAAAATTCTCAGAAACCAGAAGAACGATTCCTTCAGAAAATCAGGGAGATACTCTATTTCATGCGGAGATTGTGACGAGATAAACAAGGGCCAAACCATTGGAAGAATAAAAGAAAGAATAGACAATAGAGGAACACATAAAAGGGCACCGAAAAATTAGTCCATCTCATCCGCCATTTATCTACGTAAATTACATATAGGTCATCAACAGATAATAATGAGAGCATCCCCACCAGCAGGTCTACCGATGCCCCCAACGAGGACACAAAAAGAGAACCACCGGCAAACTGTATCAGTTACGCTCGACACATCGTCTACCGAACGCCTGAAGATGACAAGGGACAACTTGTCGAAACGTCGTCAAAATCAAAATAAACCACGGAATAAAACCTGTAACATATCAAATCATAGATACTTCCGTGAAAATTATATATATATATATATATATATATATATATATATATATATATATATATATATATATATATATATATATATATATATATATATATATATATATATATATATATATATATATATATATATATATATATATATATATATATATATATATATATATATATATATATATATATATATATATATATAACTTGTCGAAACGTCGTCAAAATCAAAATAAACCACGGAATAAAACCTGTAACATATCAAATCATAGATACTTCCGTGAAAATATATATATATATATATATATATATATATATATATATATATATATATATATATATATATATATATATATATATATATATATATATATATATATATATATATATATATATATATATATATATATATATATATATATATATATATATATATATATATATATATATATATATATATAAATTAGCAGTAGCGCGTTCGTTATCGCTGAGAGTCTGAGGAGGTGCTTGCTACCACCTCCCTAAGTTTTACTCAACAAAACCGGCTCATTTCTGAATTGGGTTCTTCAGGGATTTCTGCAATAGAAATTAATACTTCAACTTCTGAAGAAGTTGTAACTTCAAACTTCTTGAACGTTGATTTCGGGAAAGATTGTATCAGAACTCTAATTCTGTAAGGTTTGGTGCAAAGTTAATATCAAATGAAGAAGTCAGACCAAAACAATAATTGAAAACTTTCAATTTTTGGAAAAATATTAATTTATATATAAATTATGGTGTGTCAAGATTTCGATTTAAATACTCACGGGAGGAACCTGCCCCTTCCTCATCGCACCCACCTTGCCTCTGACGTCACATGCCTACTTTATCATATGGTTTGGAAGATATACGATAGTGACCAATGAGCATGATTTTTTAAGTGATTATTGAAACGTTTGATGGTTGGACTATTTTAGAGTTCTTCTTCACAATTTCCGAGAATAATCTAGAATAGTCCTGAAATATGACAATATCGGGTAACGATTCCCCAAATCCGTGGAAATTAATGCCTAGCCGCAGGTAAATAATACCCCTTTTTTTGGTATTGAGCGCGCACACAATAGACATCTCGCATCACCTCGAACCTTCAAGATGCGTTTTTTTTAATATTCTACCTTTTTATACCCGTGCAGTCTGGTCACTGAAGTTCAGTTTTATTTAGATAAATAACTGTCATTAAGTTCGTGAGTGCGTTTGTACTGCGTGTTACAATTGAGTTTATATTGATGTGCTTAGTTACTCACATTTATGTATGTGTTCATGTTTTATTGAAATACTCCATATACAGTTCTTCTCAAGAGAAACCTAAGAAAAAAAAAGGTTGAAAGAAACTCTGTGAAATGGACATATGGATATATCTCTCTCATCCACATTATTATTTTTCAGGAAAGTTTAGAAGGTGTTGACAAATGCTTCAGTAATAGAGAGGTTTTCAAAAGTCTTCAAGTTGATCCTCAGGAACGCATAGCCCAGGGCTACGATAGCTGCTCGACAATGGTTGGGGTACAAAAACGGCTACGAAATTTTTGGAAATATCAACTATATTATACAATTTTATCGTAAATCACCTCTAAGAAGAGTGCAAGCTGCAACACGATGGTCATAAAAATAGGCTTTTTCAGGAAAACTTCACGATGATTATCAATGGACTGCTAGCGATTTCAGCCGAGGGCAACTGCATACATCAGCGACTAGAAGTACTTTCATGTACTACCTTTGCCGTATTTCAAAGTATTCATCTTATTTGGAACCAGTTCTTGATGTATTGCAGGGGGTGGCCATCAACTTGTTCCTGGTCAAAGATCTAATACAGATTATTATTGATATGATTTGTGACCACCGACACAAGGCGAATGAAACAGTGGTGACCATCTACAATGAAGTGCAATAACTAGCTGAAGAGATAAGGATCGAATAATTCGACCGAGAATTGGAAACAGACTCTTTGGGCTAGCCCGTACACAACGTCAGTAGCAGACTACTTTAGAGTGGCCGTCTTCATTCCGTACATAGACTCGTTGCAACAGATGCGCTGATAGAAGTGAGAAAATTTTGTGAAATCCGGACAATCTACAGTGAACTGAAGTTGTGGAAGCGATATAAGGCTGAGAGGAAAGGTCCGGAATCGACTTTGTGTATACATTACATCATACAGCATTTTTGTCCCGGCGTGCATCAGGCTATACTAACGTATCTTGCGCTGCCATGTGCAATGGTAACAATCGAACGGAGATTCAGCACTATGCGCCGGATAAAAACATGGCTAAGGTCCATAATGACCTCCGACCAAGTCAATCTATTAGCTTTAATATTTCAATATCCATTCACAGGAAAACGATAAAAAACAATATAAACTTTGAAAAGATAGCCCATCGAAAATTCACAACCAAGAAGGCTCGGCGTCTTGTTTTAATTTGAATAAGAAACTGCTCGTATTCTCAATTTTTTCAAGCCATTCTTACCTTATTCAACCGCACCCCCCTTGCCCGAAGTCTTGCTATGCCCATGCCATTAATTATCAATATGAATCTTTTGTAGATTTCAGATCCCTAATTCAAAAGTATGTAATTGTTTTTTTAAGGTTAGACAGTTTATATTTGATTCATATTTGAAATGAAAGAATTATAATAAACCTTTTCTTGAGATAAAGAGTCTATAAAATAGTTTCTATGGATGCCAAAAATATTCTCAAGGAAAAAGCATAACAGTTATCAGTTATCTGGGAAAATTCAATCACTTAGTCTCTCACGAATAAGGATAGAAATATCATAAAACGTTTTCCGTATATCTAGGCCAAATTGAACAGAACGCCAAGCCGTAACATACTTTTACCGTTTTCTCGAATATTATACTATAACATCCTTATGACTGGAGAATTTATGCTAATTTAGAGGACATACGAATTTTGAATTATGTTATTGGTAAGTATCAAACTGAAACGATATAGGGTAGTTACAGTTGATCTTCTTAGCCAATATATTTATTATCACAGTTACATATTATGTAATAATACAATCGGATACAGGAGGTTGAACGACATCAAATCCATACTACCCTGTATATAGTTTGAACTTCAACTGAAGTTACTTGAATAAATGATGAAGATTTTAAATCAGGCAAATTTCGCGGAATCTGTCATATTGACAGAATATTGAAGTATATTTTTCTCTACTCAGAACAATCAGCAATTTTATTGCAGATACATTTCCTATGGCTGAAACGACATCCTCAAGTAAATCACGAGTACTTGAAGATATCATAAATTTAGAACAGGACTTTAAATATAACCTTAATCTTCTGAAAATAAGAGATATCGAAATCGAAAAATGTAATATAGTTAACCAGAATCTTCAGGCAAAGCTGAATAGAGTGGTAGCAGAGACAAAAGAATTGAACAAAAAATACATACAACTTCAACACGAATTTGAAGCATTGCAGCAAGAACGAAAGGAAGATCGGAAAGTTATCGAAACTAAGTTGTCTCTAGAAGATAATGAAAGACGACAAAGTCACAGAAAAATTCAACAGATTTTCGGAAACAATTTCTCTCAGAAGAGCAATATTTTGCAAATTATATCTGAAATGAGAATTGCCGAACAAAAATACAAAGAAACTATTACAACATACAAAACTCAAATTGGCGACCAAACTAAACATTTGGACAATTTACAGAAAAAGTATACTAACATAATGGAAGAAAATATAACGTTAAGTAATAAAATCAAAGATATAAACGCTCGAAAAATTTCGGAAATCTGTATGTACAAGTATGAGTTAGAAAAAGTTCTAATGAGATTGAATTGCTCAAAAAGAAATAATTTTAATCCAGGAAGATTATAAAGCTTATTTGAACAGTCAAAGCAAATTAGTGAAAGAAAACAACGAGCTTCAAGTGAAAATTATATCGATTAGTAAAAATTACGAGAAATGTGTTTCTGAAAACATGAAATTTAAAGAAGAAATAGAAATTTTAAAGTTGAAATTAAATACTTTGAAATCCGCACATAGTTTATTAACTAGGCAAGATGAGCTTTTGAATCATCAAATAACTATTAAGAGCCACAAAGCTTTGGTGGAACAAAATAAAATTATGCAGGAAATTATAAAATCACTCAGGAATAGGGTGCAACATACAAAGGAAATCAATGATGATAATGGCCACTTTCATAATATTTAAGCATCTACTCTTAAAATGTAAGATTGAATAAACCAGCAAAGAATTAAGAATAAATATCTAATGTCTTACAGATATTCAACTGGTTAGTTGAAAATTGAAGTTAAAATCTTATACATGGAGCAGAAAATGAAATAGAATTAATAATTGTAGAACTATTATGTTCGGGCAAAACAAAAACGGTTCAATTATTGTTTGTGAAATTATTTTTCTATTTTTTGAAAAGTTCTCCAAAAGTCGTAGCGATAGGACAAGTACTTTGTAGAATATCAATCCTGTAAATCACACTGAAATTTGAATAATCTTAACGTTATTCAAGCAGTTTAATTTTTGAAAATACAACAATGTCCTGAATTTTTTCGGAAGCTCATGCGGAAACTTTTCATTCGTTAACCAAGCAAGAATAATATTAGCTAATTTTCTTGACGAGAATCACTTTTTTATTTTTAAGTATCTTCGGATGTACATCGTCAAAGAAATTGGTGGAAACAAACATCGGAATAGAGCAGATTTGAAAAGCTGAAAAAGTTCCGCGCTCATCAAACCGAGAAAAACACTCGGTAAAGCGTAGTCATTCTCTCGTTTTCTTGATGAAAAAATACCATACGGATACAGTCAGAGTCCTGTGCGATTCTTTGAAACATTTTCAATTTTTTCAATGACAGAATGTGAACTTGATATGAATGCCACATTTTCAATTTTCTGAAAAATAAAACAAATAAAATAAAATATTTAAAATTTCAAATCGTTCCCGAGTTTTGAACAGTTCACGTCTCATCTCTCTCACCCTATAGAAAAATATTGGCAAATTTGATCATTTCGTACTTCCGACGTTATTTCCCGTTTGAAATTGATCCTGGAAATCACTTACATGATAATTTAAAGAGAAACTGTAACGTGCTGAAATCACGTCACAACTATTTGGATTCAAAACACCTAATTCCAATCAACTCTCCATCTATGCCCAAACGTTACGCCACTGGCTAACAGTCTAGTGCGCATATTCTGATATCAGATGTTATATTCCATTATGCTTTAGAATTTTCACTTTCCGTTTTTCTTCTGCCAACCTTCAAAGTAATGAGTTCAACTTGAAAATTATCTTTGATTGTATTTGAAATAATTAAATTATATAAAAGTTCTTTAATGAAAATTAAAGACATATCTATATCTTAAATATTGTGTAGTGACCTATATTAAAAATAAAGGTCGTAGGTGGAGCTCAGAGGTCAAAATATAATTCCTATCTGAAGCCCTGAAGTCTAGATGAATCTGAAGTTGAAATAGAGGTTTTCACTCCACACGTAGTACTAAGAATACAAGATACTTTTGGAACTTGAACTCACATAGACGACTTCTGCCTCATCTGTCTCTACAGGACCAATAATTTTTGACTATCACCAAGATAAGTCTTATTAATTGTACATATGGAAAGAAGCATTTGTTGGTATTGTTTGCCATAACTTTTAATGACAATTATAAGATGTAATTAAATATTTGAGCAGAACTACCTAGACCTTTTCTTCCAAGACCTCAGTGACAAAAAATGATGGCAGATCGGCAATGCACATTGCACACCTTATATGTACAAATATTATCTTTTGAGAATATAATGAGTCCTCAAGTACTGAAACCAAGAATAACAATGAAAATTCTTCAATTTCAATTTATTTAATCACACTGCAGAGAAACGAAAATTTCAAGATCGACATCTTTTTGTTATTGTTCGTTGCTTTTCTCGAAGTACGGTAGCGGGTCAACCGTCTCGGCCCATAGAGAGCGACTGTCGTTTGTATGTACGGGATGCGTCTTTTTTTTCTGCTTCAACTTTCCATGGGGTCATAGTGGGCGTCTTTGCGAGTGAAGGGGGAACTGAAGAAATTAGAAAATGAGAATAAGACCTGGAATTTTTCTCAGTTCAAGTCCTGTTATGATTCTACTCTTAAAAGCCTCAGTACACTATTAAATAACAATAATAATATCTGCATCATCCATAAACAAACAAATACCCGTATCAACCATCAAATGTACAGATAGCCGCGTGGTAATAACCGAAATGTGCTAGTGCCAATTATAGGGGAAAAAATATGTGAAAAGTTAAGAGCGCCGACTTAATCAAAGCAACGTATTTCAAGTCAAGGTATGTATGCCTAATTCTTTTATTATATCTCAATAATTTTCGATAGTATTTGAATGATCAAATGAGGTTGCATGTGAATTTCCGTTGATTTTAACGTATTTTCTGTGAGTGGCAATAATTGGTATGCTGAATCATATCTTTCGTAATTGTATGCATGTGTGCCAATATGCAAAGGCAAGAATGAATTCAGAGATCTCCAATTATCAGTCAAAAAATTTATGGATGCTGAAAACCGACCGAATCCATTCAAAAAAACATGCCAGGTAAAATATATAACATTATATGTTATAAAAGATTATATTCCTGCATACCTCTATTTTAAGGAGACCATTGGTATAGATCATTTCTCAGGCGCCATTCAGTTATGATGCATTGAACGCCTGAAGCCGTTACTGTAGCTTCATCCAACGTCTCGAAACTGGTTCAAGGAAATAGAACAATACCTACAATCCGGGGATTATTTTTCAATTCTCGATGATCCGACCAGGGTTTATAATGGGGTTGAGACCAGCTTCCTCTTTTGTCCCAAACTAGGAAAAGTTATAGCTTCGAAAGGGTCAAGTAATGTTTATGAAATAGATAGGGGACATGCGAAACAAAATTTATCTGTTATGTTCAGCTTTCGTGCGGCGGGAAATGGTTCTCCACCACTCATAATCTTTCCCAATGAAAGACTCAGTAAGCCAATTTCTGACAGCATTCCAAATGATTGGGGTATTGCAATGAGTGACAATGGCTGGATGAAATCGGAGTTATTTATTGACTATATCATAAGAATTTAGTTAAGCAAAACATTCAATTTCCTATTATTTTATTTGTTGACGGTCATAGAACCCATCTCAGTTGTGGATTGAGCAAATTGTGCACAGAATTGCAAATTATTTTTATAGCTCTATATCCAAACGCAACCCGTATTTTCCAGCCAGCCGATGTCGCATGTTTCAAACTAATGAAAATTTTCTGGATATAGGTGTGCTGCAATGGAGAAGAGAAAATCCGTATTGTCAGTTTAGTAAACAGCAAATCGCCACGCCTTCCAATGAAAAAGTTTCAAGTAAGGAAAAGTCAATCGACTTTGAAAAGTTCACTAACTTTTTGGATGAAAAAACAATTGAGGAGCTGGAAGTGGAATAACAGATGAAGAACATGGCGATAACTGCCATTATTTTAAAATATTGAAAAATATATATTCAAATTCACATCCATTTTTATATGCAGACCCCACCCCAGACAACAATTCCATCGATCAAGAAAGAGACGTCACTTTGATTGATATAGCTATTTCGGAATTTGAATTGAACGAAAATTATAAATTGGAGTATACAGAAAAAGAGATTTTTCAGATGCCTATTGTACTCAATGGAATGGAAGAAAATGTGATAACGAAATTTTGAATACCCCGAATAAAATGAATATTATTGAAAACAGGATTATAAGAACATCTGAATAAGAAGGAGAAGGGACAAATTATAACATAGGTGATTCTGAAAATGAAACGAAGAATATACAGAGTGGAATGAATATGAATATATTGCTGCAGGATGAGAACTCGGTTGTGGTGCACTCACATAATGAATTGCTGAAAAAGCCTGTGGTTGAATATCCACAAAATCAGGAAAATACGCATATCGCAGAATACTTTCAATTGGCCAGAACACCACAAACAACAGTCAAAAGAAAATCGAAAAGAAAATCATATGTCATAGTTTCCTCTGATCATAAGAAGGACTTGGAAGAAAAAGAAGACATCAAACAAGAAAAAGAGAGGAGGAAAGTGGAAAACAGACTGAAGCGAGCTCAAAAGGCAAAAGAAAATGTATCTAAAGAGACCGAAAAGAACGTGAATAATAAAAAGAACAAGAACAGAAAAAATACTTCGAAAAACGTTTGCACAGAAAATAAAAGCAATGACTTGAAAGTAATAGCTAAGACGGAATATCATGTGAAGACAGCAGATGGAAATTTTATGCAAGGATAGGGGAAAGAAAATGTTTTTCTTTTATCCGAATTTGTTTCAAAGAAAACATATACGAATGAAAACCATATAAGGAGGTTGTTCACCGACGAACCAGAAAACTCAGCTGAAGTAATTGATCTCAAGAAGATAGATGTTGAACGTTTCGAGGACAACACAATGATATATGTAGGCCTCTGCTTTATATGCACTAAAAATATGCATTTTGATAATGTTGGTGTGAAATGTATTAAATGCAACAGAAAACATCATGTTAATTGTTTGAAGAAGCGCCAGTTATACACTGAAAATTTTTTATGTGGATCATGCTCTTCTAAAAGACCTAATTTGTGAGTTTTAATAAAGTTCATGATTCATCACATTTACAAATGTCCATTTTTATATGAAATTAAATTACAGAGTTGAAAATTGAAAGGTGTCAATCATTAGGATGCCAATAGCTGGAGCTGTGCCTAACTATTAAAAAGAGCATGGTGCCAATTTTTAGCAGCTTGGTGCGTATAATTGGAATTTTGTAAATTTCTCATAATTCTCAAAATTCTTCAAATGACACAATTAAATTCAAAAATGAAATGAAATATTTGAAAATTGTGAGCAATGGATTCGATTAAAGTATTCCCATCAATCAGTCCAATAACATTTCGTTTCTAATTCGTCTTAATGGAACATTTTGAGCTTAAAGTGCCAACAATTGGGCTTCTTACCCTATCTTAAGTTGTTCACTTGTTCACTGCTAACTCTGATCAGATGATACATACATACAAATTTTCCAACTGAAAACTGGCGAATCATACAAATACCTAGGAATGAGCCAAGCATTGGATATAAAAACAGCCGAAATGAATGGGGTATACACCAGTAAGTTGTTTCACAAAGTGAAGAGGGTTCTGCAAAGTCGTATTGATTCTCAGGCTATATGCACTGCCATAAATTTGTGCGCCATGCCTATCATGACATTATCGTGTAAATTAAGTTCTCTTAAAAAAAACCTTATTCGACCATTGAAGTAGTAGACAATGTGAAAGTCTTAACATCCGAAACAATAATGATTTATAATCCACAAAATGTGCATAATGGTCGATTTATCCTACTCGACTAATTCTCAGAAAATTATGTGACGTGATCTCATTTAATGAGACACGTTTCATGAATATCTTAGGAAGTTGATTTAACGTAACTATTCTGTTTCTAAGAGAAAAATTTAGGTTTTCTACACCTTAATATTTCAATTGAGTTTCCGTTAAAGGATTTTGTATATTTTCTCTATTGCAACCTGTATTGTTGTTCAAATTTATATACGATAAGAAAGTAAGAATTATAATATAAATCAATATAGTATATAAACTAATATTATTATAATGAAACTTTGGGTTTTGAATTGATGTCCGATACTTACTTCCTCATTTCAAGGGTAACATTCCTCGATTGTCTTTTATTTTCGTGAGGTTTATCTCGGAACATTTTGTGAGCAAGCCGGCTGCTGCGAAGATTCCGAGGATGATGGTCCTGGAACAATGAGTTGTCTTAAATTTTTTTAATGTACTGTTGGGCCTATATTTTGTTTTGATTTGTTACCTCCTAGTTCTTGAATTAGTGCTTCATTTCCAGGCAATAACTTGATTAAGGTGAATGGTCTGTTGAATTTTTCACCGGTCGTATTACGAGCATATTTGTAACCTTTCTCGTATACTGTCTCCCCTTCAATAAATGAACGATTCACTTTATGAACTATTCCATCTTCAATTGCTGTTAAATTATTATATATATAATATATATAAATTGGTGCTAATTATTCTTTGTGTTTTTGTAAGTAATCGCTAGACATTCATACAATATGTCAAGGGAGCCCCTTAATTTTGTATGACCGAAAGTTAATTCGAGTAGAGTGGGTTTTGTAGCGGAATAAGTAGTATCACTTCAAGCTATTATTGCAAATTTCTTTATTAAACTTATTGCATCTTTGAATTTGATTCTTAGAATTCGAGTTCTAACCTAACCTGACCTAATTTAATGAAAGCGTCTGCAACTGTTAAAAATTTCGCATTTTCTAAGATTAAATAATAAAATGTCTAAATGAATATTTTCAAAAGGTTCTTTGGGCGTGTCCATTAGCATCGTCTCTATCCTTTGTGGACTACGTTCTTATTTACTCCTATTACATGTTTCACAATTTGCGATGTGTTTTGCTTAAGTGGAAAATAATATAACTTGAGGTCTCCATCCTCAAGAAATTCTCTTCGTTCGGTACAATAAATAATTTCAGGTCCGTCCCTGTTCAATATTTTATTTACTACACTATTGAACGTTTTAAACAAATTTTCCGATGTGAAATGAAAATAACATCTTTTCTTATCTGCGGTGTATTCTTTCATAACTTCTTGATTTCATTCTTATTATCTCTGCTAACTTTCACTTGGAATCTTTGAATTTTCCCTATGGTTTCTTTATTTACAGGTTTTGGATTATTGTAAACTTCGTGAATGAAATATTTATTTCGTTTTGAATCAGTTACATCACTCGATATTAGGGGATGAATCTTCAGCTGTTGAGTTAGTCGAATGTATAGTTTGTTCATCTATATCCTTCTCAGTTTTCTTTCTCCTGATATAGTGGGTCTTTTTCCGTATCTGAGCAGACAGTATCCAGATCTCGTCGTTTTTCTGATCTTTTCTTTTCCATTTTGATTTTCGGAGTTCAGTTTTTTTTAATAAGTCTTCCATGTCCGATTCCGACATTTCCGCTTCTGTAACGTCCTCTAATAATCTTGCAATTTCCTCATCATCCACGTTGTTTGCTAATGATTCTGTTTCTAAAGCATTTAGTTCAATTCTTGACAATGCATCCGCATTTTTATTGATTGAACCCTTCTTGTATACCAATTCGTAATCATATTCTTTTAGGAGTATTTTCCATCTCTGTAATTTTGAATTTGACTCTTTTAATTGACAGCCAGACCTAAAGTCGATGATCTGTATAGACGAAAAATTTCCTACCGTATAAGTCTGGTCTAAAGAATTTGACAACCCATATTATGTATGTACATTTCATGATATCATGTTTTAGTTTATATGCCATGTTCTGACTCATGACTTCAATACGCATTGTGACAGTCGAACGAGATGACTTAATTTCTCTAATAGCTGACATGATTTCTGTTCTATTATTAAAATCTCCAAATAAAGTCTCACCCCCTTCAATAAATGCTTCCTTCACAACCGATCCATCTTCGAATGGTTTCTTGTGTTTCGCCAATATATGAGATATTTTAAATGACGCGATCGTAGGAGCTTTGATTGTTTGGCTGGTCTTGTGAACATGATTTGTTCTTTTCTTAAACAAGATATCAAATCACGTACTTTTCGTTTTTCTCAATTCCTTCAATTCACCATACAAAAGAGAAATTCTTCCTCCCAATCGTTACTAAAAAGATATGTTTTAGATTTCTTCGCTGCACTCATTCTGTACTATTTAATAATAAACTTTGTATCGAAGTAGTATTGCCTTCAAGTTACAATATTCAATGACTCCAATTCCTCCAGTCGCAACATTTATATCGGCGTGAACGAAAGTCTCGAATCTTTCCGTTCTTTGACAAAGAAAAGTTAATTTAATAAAGCTGCCGTTTGCCGCTAGCAGTGTTATTTTATTACGTAATGAATTTTTGTAGTTTAGCTACCTACTTATTGAAAAATCTTTTCTTCTCGAGATCCACTCAAAAGGCTCTCGCTATCGACTGGTCGATTGCGATCGACCGTTTGTGCACCCCTGGTCTACAACCTCAAGATATGTATATTTACTGGTTAATTGGTTGCTCTCAAATGGTTTCCTTAAAATTAAAACTGGGTTGTTTTCCTTCTCATGGATAACCTTGAAAATACCCAAAACATTGAAGGAAACTCGTTTCAAATATAAAATGAAATTATGACTTTAGTTTGGATATTAATTTTCATCAAATATCAAAATCGAAATCAAACATGTTTATTTTATATTCGAAGTTATTTGATTTAAAATTGACTGAACTTCATATGTGGTTCTCTTGAATTGTAGAGAGAAAATCAGCAGTAAAAAAATTATGAGAAATATGACATGATGAAATTTCAAATTCAAACTTAGTATGAGTCAGGTGCAACGGCTTAAACATATCTGAATTGGTTTCCTGAAAAGCAGCGTTCTGATGAGTCCATTTCTGAATATTGAAAGAAAATCTTCTCACTAGTAGATGGCTCAAAGCACCTAAAAAAAAGAAATATGAATTAAGAGATAAAAAGAAGCAACATTTGGAGTAATTGAAGCTACAACGGCCAAACCTTTCATGTCGGTCACGTAACTAGAGGCAGAAATCGAAATGTCGAGACATCTCAATTCCCGTATTCGACCGCAAAATCCGGTCAAAAGTGAAAAATATAAATTTCAACAAAGCACAAGACAATTTGCATCTAGTCGATGGTTGAGTATGTATGTCTGTGTGAAAAATAATAATAGTAGGGATATTGATTATAACAATGGAAAAACAGTTTTTGATAAAAAAAAGGCCCCGAATGCACAAACGATAATATACAATATCTCTTCTTCCACTAACAATATTGAAATTCCGGTTTTCAAATTTATAATGTGATAATATTATATTTGTGAGGTGATTCTTTCTTATGTGGAAATTATTCAGGAACGTTATTGAAATATATAGTAAAATTATTGTCGTTGATTCAATGGAAATTAACACGATAATCGTAGGATTGCAAGATATGTCCCGATTGCTATTTTTTCAGTTCCTATTCAGTGTTTTTCTTTTTCTTTCTATTCTTGGTGAAAATGTTCTTTCTACACATTGAGACAAAAATATGGAAAATTTAATAGAAATTTTTCTGGCATAAAAATAATGCAACAGTCAATTACTTCATCACTTCTTGAAACCCAAATGGTTTTCTTGGAAATAATCCAGAGGGGGTTACCAACAACATGAATGAAGAAAATTTTCATACAATCACTAATTCTAAAACTTACAGGCTATTGGATTTTCCCACCAGCAATTAAGAGCGTTGAAAAGAAATGAATTGTATATTTTAGACTTGAAACGAAAAATATATTCGTTGTAATTCTGCCGCTGTAGTATACTTCTGAATTTTCATTTCGACAATTCATGTACATTATTTATCTTTTGTTCTTCAATCTGATAATGCGGAAGTTTATTACTTACTATGAACACATTTGTATTGTCATATATAAATATTTTCATAAGACAATTCGATGTTTCAATTTTACAAAATATTCGAATATAACAAAACCTATGAATTATGTAGTCGTATTTGTTGCAATCTCAAGTATCTGCTCTAGAGGTATATTTCAAAATATTATGAATCTGTTAGGATCAGTCTGCATCCAAATTTATTTAATTATTCAGTTACAAAAATTTATGTACTAAGTGGAATAATTGAATTTACATTTCGTGAGAAAAATAACTATAACCATTTAAAGTGTATGGATTTTTATGATAACTGAATAGGAGCTTGTTCTTCCAGCATATCATTTATGTAATATCAAGTAAAAGCAATTACTTAGCGGAATGCATCTGTTTAGCAATGTGAACGAAAATTTACCTTCGAGCTTACTGAAATTAATGTGTAGCAATAAGTAAATCTTTATCCTGCCAAGAAAAAATATTTATTATTGATAAAGTATGTATTTGTTCTTCCAGCATATTATCAACTCAAGCTAAAATAAAAGCAGTCACAACAGCTTGGACAATACAGAAATGCTAAGTTGAATGAATTGTTTTTGTTATTTTGAATAAAAATATGCATTAGTTTCAACAAAGTCATATTCTTAATGACAAAAAAATTCTTTCAGAATAATATACTCTTTTCTCAAAGAAATACTACATTTGTTATTGCGATAATTCTCTTTGCTAGATAGGAAAGGGATATTTATTGAAGGAGAAAAGTTTACTCTGCTGTTTCAATAAAAAAATGTTTTTCAGAATTATCCAGATTTTGTTAGTTGTACAAAAGTCTATTTTCAAAATAAATATTTTTCACTTACATAAACAAATAACGTGCTTGTCCGAAATTCCACTGAGTTTTTTCTGTGGAAAGTACCAAAGTGTTTTTGAAGTCAACAGAAAATTTCATCCGTGTATATTGAAAAGTAATATTTTGGTTTGGCAGCAACCAGTTACATGTATAAGAATGGTAATTATATTGAAACAATTTTGAATTTTTCAAAGTCGAAATTCCAAATTTTCTAGCAGTGATAAAGTTTGTACGTCTAAAGAAAAGCATTATTATAATTTCCTCAAAAAGTAATACATCTTTTTTTAATGGAAATCTAAATATTCACTTATCGGAATCTGTTTTATCCAACTACTAGAAGAAGAACTTTTATGGATTATTATTGTGTCATATCTTTGAAAAGTTTAGTAGCCATCTGATGGTAGTAATTGGAAATAAAAATAATTAATATTCTGTATTATCAAGAGTCAAGAGTCTATGAACCTCAACTTAACTTTTCAATCCTGGTTGGGTTAGCCAACTAGAACTGGCGATTTTGGTGGGCTTGGAACATTCAACCAACTGTAAGGGAGCATTGAGTTATTATTTAATTAGTCTATGATTGTTCGATGTGCTCTCTTTGAAAGTGGTGCACATGTTTCTGAAAACTCACTGTCATAGATTGGAGCTTCTCGTCATCAGATAACGTAGGAGTTGTTAGAAGTGTATCCGATTCAGGTGCTTTCGATTTACTTGTCGATGGTTGTGGATTTTAACTAGGTGGCGGTGGATTCGACAGGTCTAACTTTTCATCAAGCATCGTTTGTTTCTTATCATCTCCTTTCAAACTAATAAAGCAATAACGTAATTAGTTTCTGAATGTGAAACGAGCATAACTAAATATTTTTATTATTATACAAACGTTCTCCCATAATGAAGAAATGGGATTAGCGTGAAAAGTTAACAGATTAACAAGTAGGATAACTTTCAAATTCATTTACTACTACGAAATTGTAGCGACTTCGTTCGCGAAGAAGTTGAATTAGTCAAAATTAAAAAATGTATGTTCAAGTTTTGGTAACAACAATTGAAGCCTATGTTAAGGCCTTCTGTCGAAGTCACAGACACGCCTTTTTTGTTTTATTTGGATATGGTCAAATCTATACAGCAGTTTAGGCCATTCTGGAATGCAGTAGCCGTAGTGAATTTTGCTGTTTTGGAACGTTGCCTAGTAACAGTAACAATCAAATATGAAATTATTTTAATACATAGTATATTTACAAAAAAAGCATTACATTATTTTAAGAATACCTTGACGAATAAAAGTGTTTCTTATGACGTTAATTCATGTTTGACGTATTTCCTAATGCTTTATGGTTTCGAGACAATATCTGCATTTTACTACTTCGTTGTTGTTAATCTTCTCAAAATACTGTCAAAGTTCCCCTTAATAAGCGGCATTCCCCTAGTGACCCAAATGTCGATACACATCCCAGAATAATATTGAATACTTTCAGATAATATACTTTAATGAATGAAATAATTCTTCTTATTCTAACGAAGGTTAGCGATCCACTTGGCAATAATTGTTTTCGACACTGCAGCTCTGAAAATTTCAGTGGACGTTCTTCCAAACCACCTCCGTAGATCTTTCAGCCATGAGTTCTGGCGTCGTCCAACTAATCTTTTTCCTTGGACTTTCCCCTCAATAATCAGGCGAAGGATCTCATATTTTTTGCCGCGCATGATGTGCCCGATGTACTCGAGCTTTCTTTCTTTGATGGTTCTCATCAACTCTCGTGATTTTCCCATTGTATTTAGGACGTCGATGTTTGTCCGTCTCTCCATCCAAGAGATACGCAATATTCTACGGTATAGATACATTTCGAAAGCGTCTATGCGTCTCTCCATTTCAGGATTAAAAGTCCAACTTTCAGATCCATAAGTAAAGACAGGAAAAACATAACAACGAAGTAGTAACATACGAAGCTGAAGATTAAGTCCGCGGTTGACGAAAAGGTCTCTCATGCCAACGAAAGTTTTACGGGCTTGTTCGATTCGAGATTTGATCTCTATTTTCGGGTCATTTTGGTCGTTCACCGTGGCTCCCAAATACCGAAACGAATGCACTTGTTCCACAGGTTGGTTGTTAATGCGTATTACAGCCTCCACTGCTTGCTTAGAAAACACCATACTTTTAGTTTTGTTAACGATAACAGATAGTCCAAAGCGTTGGCTATGCTCTACAATAAGGCTCATGGCTCTCTGCAAGTTTTGAAGGTTGTTAGCTAGTACCACGGTGTCGTCTGCGTAGCGGATATTACTAAGTAGTTTTCCATGTATTCTAATGCCTGTGTCTATGTTTTCAAGTGCTTCTTCGAATATTGCTTCTGAGTAAATGTAAAACAATAGAGGCGACAGCACACAGCCTTGACGTACACATTTCCGTATTGCTACCTGTTCAGATGTTAGCCCATTAACTCTCACTTGTGCAGTTTGGTGCCAATAAAGATTTGTAATAAGGCTTAAGTCTCCTGCATCAACCCCGGTATTTTTTAGAATTTCCGCCATTTTTTTATGTGAAACGTAGTCAAAGCCTTCCGATAGTCAACAAAGCAGGCGTAAACATCGACATTCATGTCTCTGCATCTTTGGGTGAGTACATTAAGAGAAAAGAGAGCGTCACGCGTTCCTAGGCCATTTCTGAAACCGAACTGAACTGGATCGATTTCTTGCTCGCATTTGGTGTAGATTCGAGTATGCATAATTCGTAGAAAGGTTTTCAGAACATGCAACATTAGGCTAATCATTCTGTAGTCATCACAATTTGTCGCATTGGTCTTTTTGGCAGGGTGACAAACACAGATTTGAGCCAGTCTGCTGGGATTTTACCGGCTCTATAGATGTTATTAAACAGTGCTGTTAAGAGCTTAAGGCCAGCCCCCTCTTGCTGTGTCATTAGCTTAAGCGTCTCTGCATAGATTCCGTCGGGGCCAATAGCTTTACCATTTTATTGAAGCTTTATTGCTCGTATAGTTTCTTCCGATGTAATGCAAGGACTAGTTTCATTAAATTCTTCAGGTTGCGGGCTTTCCGTTCGATCTTCCCCAAAAAGTTCTTCAATATAGTCCTTCCATCGTTTCAGCTTTTCTTCGACCCCGATCAGTGACTCGTTGTTGGCCCCCTTTAACATTCCACTGTTAGCTTTGTGTTGTCTTCCTGTTATCTCCCTGATCTTTTTGAGCATGTTGAATAGATCATGCTTTTTTTGGAGATTTTCAATTTCTGTGCATTGGTTAATTAGCCATTGCTCTTTGGCCTCCCTACATTTTCGTCGAATTATTTTGTTCAGTTCTCTATATCGTTCGATGTTTTTTTTTTCAGTTCTCTTCTATCGTGCATCATTTGAAGAATTTCGTCAGTCATCCAAGGTTGTTCTCTTTTTGTGCTGGTTAGTTCTGTGTTGGTTTCTTGGGTGACTGTAAGCGCTTCTCTCAAAGCACTCCACTGGCGCTCAACGTCAGTTGTTTCAGATGTTTCAGCAGCTTCCAGTCTTTCTTCAAGTCGTTGACTTACTTTTGCCCTTATTTCACTATCGTCTAAGCTCTTTACGTTGATATGTTTGATTTTTTTCTGGCCGCTTAACTGTTATAAAACGGTGCATTTGTAGGTGCATTACAACCGGGTTGTGATCACTGGAAACGTCAGCGCCAGGAAATGTTTTGGTAGATTCCACAAATTTTCGCAATTCGGATCTGATGAGAATGAAATATATTTGATTTCGAATCAAATGATCTTCTCTGTCAGCTGGAGATCTCCATGTATACAGCCGTCGGGGATATAATTTGAAAAAAGTATTGGTGCCTTCAGCTCTTGCTCCTACATTAGCGTTAAAGTCCCCAAGCACGATTGTTATTTCACCTCTCCTTGTTAATTTCATTGCTTTCTCCAGGCTGGCATAAAATTCTTCAACTTCGTCGTCCGATTTGTCATTTGTTGGAGCGTAACATTGAATGACATTCAAAACACGATGAGTTTTTGCAAGCTTGAGAACCATGACGCGGTCGTTCAAAGGAAAGAAGTCTATTACAGATGGTTCCTATTCAGTAAAAATGGGTGTGGCCACGCCATATTGGTGTTTGGGATCATCGCCTCCAGAGTAATAAATTAACCCATGCTTTGTCTTCAATTTACCGGAACCTGGCCATCGAACCTCGCTTAGACCTAGGATGTTGACTACGGATATTCCATGTCGCAATTCTAAAATTCTAGTCGTCTTGTTGTAGATCTGATATTTTGGATAGTTTGTTGTGTACGGGGGGATTCTTAGCACCCTCTCCCCACTTAAGGGGTGCCCCGGACTGAGGCCCATACTTTTATTTCCTTTAGCCATTTGGGTCTTATTGGAAAGAATAGTGCTGTAGGAGTTCCGTTTCCTTTCATCACCGCAGTGTGTAAGTCGTCGAAGCTGTTGCAGCTGCGCCTTCCATTCTCCAAAATAGCGCTGTTACAGAGGTACATCCTCACACACCGCCATTAGGTACTGATGAGCCTGCTGCCGTTCACCAGTTGCTTGTTTTGGTCCGCCCCGAATATTTTATTTTTCCGGTACCACCCATATCTGGGAAGCGTTCCCCTATCCGCCACCCGGGGAGGCGTCCGATGGGGGACTAGCAACCCCACACGGAAATAATAGTCAAGCACAATAATGATTGCTTACAAGAGTTAATGCAACAGAAGAACAATTGTGAAACGGCCAATTCAACAATATTGAAACAACGGTGAATGAGTGTGGGATTGATCAGAGTGAAATTTATGAAGAAAAGGTTAGAAACTGAATTGTGAACGGAAACGACGATTTCGATTTTTGAAATGTTATAGATCAGAAGATTAAGAATGGCTGAACTAAATGGCGTTGCCATAAACATGAGCCGTAAAGCCCCAAGTTTTAACTAGGTACTTTCTGAGATTTATTCGATACGATACTTGTTAAAAAGTGCTCATTGAGTAAAAGTACCGGTAAAACATTCAACACCGCCTCACGACCCCCCAACTATCTATCTAGTCCTCCCATAATACATATTGATGGCACTAATTTAACCACGTCAAGTGTCAAACTCTGTCGATGAAACTTCAATCGCTGATAAATGAATTGTCCAATGTCTGTCTATGTCAAAATTCTCAGTTTCCCGCTATACCCTTTCATTTTTGCGGTTTGTGCTTCCAAAATCATTTTCTTTTTAGGTGCTTCCATTGCTGGTGTCTTGGACTCAAGTTTAGTAATTTTCTTGAAAATTTATGGTAACTTAATTGAATTTGTGAAGTTTTAGCCATTTAGTGCATCTTGAGCTTTGTTTGATTCTACGGTAACTAAATTGGATTATATCTAATTCCTATCGGTTTTCTTCTTAAATGTGAGGTTCACCCCTTTGACGTGCGGCGGGAAAGGACTATACCTTACAAGAGGACCCCTATGAATGGCGAGGAAATATAAGTAGCCGAGGAAGGTTTTTTCGAGCCCTGAAAAGATAAGTTGATTTGAATTATATAAATTTTCTTGAGATTCTCAACTTTCGAATTTGTCAGGATGACTTCGTTAGGGAATAAATATCGCTGCAAATTTCCCATATGCCCCAACAAGTACGTCTTCCGAGCTGAAAATACCAGTTTCTATGTTTTCCCTCGACAAGATCCATCAACTTGTTTGAAGTGGAAAGAAATTTGTTCTATAAGTGAAACTGTCGACGCTACTAACTTTTTTTTATGTAGTGATCACTCTAAAGCAGACGACTTCGATAATGCAAATCAAAAATGATTAAACCGTGGCATTATACCATCTCTTCCTATTTTGAATAATGAACCATCTTGTTTTTAAAATAAAGACGGTCAGTCAAAAGTAGGCAGTATTTCTTCTTGGCCAGGAGCTTTCAACGAGCAATATCATTTATTATCAAATGATCACTCGAAGGTAGGCTTTTTACACCCTGCTTACACTTAAGGTTCTGCGGGTGGAACCTTATACATTTGGTTTATATTTATACTATGAACCTATAAATTGAACCCATCAGGAATATTAATGTAACCCTACTATCCAAGATTAGTAATGAAATTACCTATATTTACCATATTCAACAGTTTTGAGTGATCTCAAATTCATTTAAATAAAAACTTCTTGAGGCAGTTATTACTGCGTTTTTTTCTTTCCTTAGAAGCAGTATGGGGTAACTGCCATAAAGATGGCAGTGAAGGCAGTTTACCCCCAACGGGGGACCAATGGTAGCAATGGAGAACCAATATTATGGCTGACACAAATATTTCAGAATTTCTTTTCTATTTGAATGTTAGAATGTACCTATTTTCTGTGATTTATATCTTTGATTTACATGTGTTAAGAATTTATTTTATTTTTATAAATTTTTTCGGTATATATGGTTCAAGAGATTTCTGTTATTTCAAAATTAAAGTGTGGAATTGTGGAAAAATACTCATTATTTCGTAGCAGAAATAATCTGCCACGATTAGACTAGTTCATATACCCCATTTCTGTCAAGTCAAATTCGATCCTGGGGAAATCTAGAATTCAAATTACTCGCCTTTGGGTTTAGTTTCCCATAATGGCACGCGTAGCACTAGTTTCTATGCATAGACGGCCATATTGTTTCCTATGTCGGAGCACTGAGTTTTTATTTCTAATTAGGGTCTGTTCTGTGGTTGTTACATATTGATGGTTTTACTTCTTCCCTGTGTTCTCTGTTATTTTTTGTATGTAAAAAAGATCTTTTATGTATTGCATATAGAGAACCCAATTCAAGAAGTACCATACACAGTTGAGTGTATTTCGTGTGGAAAACTGCTTGAAGTGTTGGTGAAAATCTTGAAAATAGTTTCTATTTCAGGAAAAAAACTAGGACAATATTGAAATATGGGTAGCGGTCCCGTATGAGACAGAACACGAATTAGAATATTTTTAATATTTTTCAGTGTAAAAAGACCCCGTGAAGTCGAAAGTGATATTAACTTTTCGGCAAATCACCCGTTCAATAAAAGAAAATTTAATATTTCGTGAAATTATTTAATGAAGTTACTTGAAACGAACATTTAACGATAAAAAAGGTTTACTCGCATTTATTTGAGTTAATTATAAATAAATATCAATTTTAAGTCCTATAAGAATGAAAAATATGAGGTAAGACACTTTTAATCTTACGTCAAAAGATGTGTCCGGTTGAAAAAATCCTGATATACTTTCTTCAGGGACATCCCTATCAAAATTAATAATTCTCATTCAATAATTGTATAGCAATTTGGCAACCCGGGACCATATTTATTCTACTCATAAAATTATGTAAACAAACAGCCATCCATCTTCAAATTTTCATAGAACTCAACTCGGTGAATTTTGTTATGAATTGAAAGGTGGAGCGATAACTTATCAGAGTTGTCAGATTGTAAAATTTGTCCAAAATAACAAGAAAAAATCAAAAATCAGATTTATAAGTGAATACTCTAACCTGTGATTTTGGGAAATTGTTTGGAACTGTTAGGATATTCGGAATTCAATAAAAAAATCATTACTCACTAATGTTGAGGTTAGATCCCTGAATGTAACCTGACATAACCATGATCTACAGCAAAGAGAAATCTAACCTAACCTATCATAATGTTTCACAACTAACCCAATCCACCTAATTCGAAAGTTTTTCCTTTCCTCAGCCATCAGCCCTCTGTGCCGAGACAATAAGACAACACTGTGTTGAAAAGGACGGGTTTCTCGAACTCGAAAGGAAGGCAAATTGCCCATTAATTGGTTCATGTTTCTTTGTTTGAGACGAAAGCAGTTCAGGCAGCCGTGAATGATTTTTTACTAAGTTTTTACCCTTTATTAGCCAAAATTTCTGTCTCAACTTATACTGAGTTTGCTTGACGCCTGAATGTAGTTCGGTTGAATGGGTATCCAAAACTATTAGGGATGTTACATGGTGACAATTGATTCGATGTTTTGCATCGAAATTTATATCAAAATTATTCAATCGTCCCCCCACTCTTAATATGCCATCCGTGTCCAAATATGGGTTTAATGATATTAATGTACTACTTCGATTCACTTGATTGTTTTGCTCAAGTTGTGTGATTTCGTTGCTGAATATTTCATTTTGCGTTAATTTTATGAATAATATAAAACCAGCATTCAATTCAGGTGTTGTTAGAAAACCTTTTGTTTGATTTGAAGGATTTCTACAATTGTTACAAAATCATAAAATGTATGATAGCATGCGCTGTAATTTAGGAAATTTTGAAAATCTTTTAAGGATATCATTTTTAAGGACAATTTTGTTCAAAAAAGTTAGGTAAAATCTGATTTTCAGTAAAGGTGTTTAATGGGATTGCCGGCCAAGACGCACTGTCTTCCTTCCAACAACTGAGAATCGTGCCACCATAGGTCTAAATTACAAAGTGTTTGTGCTGTTGCTTCTCGAGAAATCACGTCGGCTGGATTGTCTTTTGATTTGACGTGGTGCCAATTTTTAATTTCTGTTACGCGATTAGCTAGAAATGTCTTCCAGTTCATTGAATTCAAACAGTTAGGTACGATTGTAGAGTCAGTCCAATGAAAAGATGAATTGGTATCTAATTCTATGGAACTGAGTACCTTGTTCATTAATTGCGCTACCAATAATGCTCCGCAAAGTTCTAAGCGAGGTAGAGTATCATTTTTTAACACTTCTCGAGATTTTGAGCATAGTAATTGCGTATAAATAATGTTTTCTTTGTCAATGATTCTCAAATAAATGCATGCCCCATAAGCGGTTTCTGACGAGTCAGAAAAACCATGGATCTGTATCTCTGCAATATTATCCGAATTTGTTAGAAGAGCATTTCGACAAACTCTACCTACATTAATTTCCTGGTAATGTTTACGAAGAACATCATTCACAGAAAGTTTAAAAAATAATTCTCAGATTATTCCATTTCTAAATTTTATCCCTGTAATTTAGTTTGACAATACCATCAGGCGTCTAAAAAAAAAAGTTTCTATTTTAGTACCTGAAACCAGTCAACAAAATAAGGCACATCTGAATCGATTCAAGTTTGAAAAAACAAACATTAATTATGTGATTACTCGAGTGTCACTTCTAAGAATGATGAAATTTCCGAAATGAGATTGGGAAAATCTGAAGAAAAGCAAAGTTGTCTAGAAGGATAATTGACATGATCGCAAGAAACCTTCTTTTCTGAGATGTTGAATTTTTTCCGCATAGCTCGGTTCTAGGAAGCTCCACTAGTTGTATCTACATCCACTGAAAACCCTGGTTTTTCTAGCGGAATGATGCATTACAAGATGAGATGATGCAAGACAGTAGCAGATGAGCAACCTTCAGTTAAAATGCAGGCCAAAGACTGGACCCATGAACCTCAGAATGGTTGAAACATAAACACTAATGCATGATCACCCTTGTCATTTTTTTTATGTCGAGCAGTATATTCTCCCAAATCAGTAAAACTATTAATTTTTTATGTTTCACTATCAAAATTTAAAGTTTTTGTTAATTTCATTCATAAGAAGTGTACTTATAACAAGAAATAATTATTAAAAAAATAATGTTACATGTTCAGTTCATAAATACCTTTTTTTCCTTTGACTTCATACAGAATTATTTTCTCGAAAGAGTTGAAATGTTGAATTTTGAAACCCATAATCATTCATTTTTTCAACATATTTATTCGAAGTAACACAACATGGTAGTGGTAGAAGCTTTTGTTTTTCCAAATGCTTATAAGTAGCTCTTCCTTTTATTGGTACTAGAAGGCACTCATATATCCACAAAAAAGTATAAGGCTGTTGTTTTGGGTTGGTTACTCTTGATTCAGCAAAACACATTCTAAATGCTTCTTCATGTTGAGATTTTGGTAGTTCTGATATAATTTATTCTAGTTTTAGGAGCCAATAAAGCACTTTTTTTCTTTTATAGCTTGACTGTTCATTTTGTAATCTTAAAGAAGAAATGAATAGAGATAGTGTGAATAGAATCTTAATATTTTACCTTCTGTTTTGAGCGTAGATTTTTCCGACCTACACAACGTACTACTTCTTTCAATTTTTGATGATGCTCTGAAATAAATGGTTTCTTTTCCATTGCCAGATATCAACTTGTAGTTACCACAATATTTTGTCAGTAGTCCTTTCTGTCCAGGTTGTTTTGAAATTAAATTACCAAGACATAATTTTGGTGTACTGAAAATAAAAATACAAAAATACCTTCTTAGGCAATATACCTCTTTGGTAACTATTTAGTATAGTGTCGATAGTCAACATTCATTGAAAAAGTGTTTGCTTACTAATTTTGGGTCCCAGAATCCAAATCTGAGATCTTTTTGCCCCGGAAGGCTATCGTTCAGAAAATCAAAATCCAAAATTTCCTTGAAAGTCATCTTGTCTATATCGTTCAAACTCTATAATTGCTTCATTAAAATGCCTTGCTACTATTAAAATGGATGATATATACACACATGTACCATTGGTTAGTAATTCTACGCTCAAATATACATTAATTTTTCATTAAAATGCTTTTCAATTCGAATGTTCATTTTCTAGACAGTTAACCCGCCATATTTACATGATTGTCTCTCTCAATTCTCAATATTAGGCAACAATTTCTCATACAATCCAAGATCTACGTGACATGTCCCAACAATAGTGAAGTACTCGCCATGTTCCGTCATAACAGAGAGGGATATTCGAATGGAAATCTTCTCAAACCAAACCTAACTAACCTAACCGAACCTCAAACCTAATTTTAAAATATAATTTTGAATTGAATAGGTTAGTAGGATAGGATTTATGTAAAATTAGGTGTTAGATTAGGCTTGAAAATATTCTCATTTAAATTTCGGTCTGTTATGAATGATAGTGAGTAATTCTGTCTCTTTCTTTCATCGTTTTGAGCCTTACGTCATATAATATGTAACATGAAAACGTTGTAAATATGAAGAGTTAACTATCTGAGAAAATAAACATTCGAATTGAAAAGCATTTCAATAAGAAATTAATGTATATTTGAGCGTAGAATTACTAACTAATGGTACATGTGTGTATATATTATCCATTGTTATAGTAACAAGGCATTTTAATGAAAACTATAGGATTTGAATGATAAAGATAAGAGGATTTTCAAGGATATTAAAATTTTTTTCCTAAACGAGAGCCTTCCGGGGCAAAATGATTTCAGACTTGGTTTTGGGGCCCAAAATTAGTAAGTAAACACTATTTCAGTGTCACTATACTATACTATATATAAATAATTACCATATCTTTAATTGAAATAGAAACCAGCAGAACCATAACGAATCAATAAGGAAAATACAACACAATTGTTACAAAATGGACAACAATACAAAAACAAGAAATTTTTCAAAGAAAACCTTGGTGAAACTACACCATGTCATATAAAAAACATAAATGCAATGCTACTGTTTCATCCAAATCCATGAATCCACAAAAGGGCATCAAGAAAAAGATCATCTAAGTGAGACATTTCATATATATCAACAAATTATCTGAAGGATTTGATTAAAATAAATCTAATATCCTAACTTGACATTATTGTTTTACATTCTCTCATTTTATTGATTAACTGAAGTATATCTTCCAAATCACTTGAATTAGTAATGATTATAGCTCTTTCTCCCATCTCAACTTCACTCCATCTAAAAAGCATCTGAAAAAGGATCAAGATTATAACATAAATCTCAAAATGAGAAAATATTTTCCAAATATGAAAAAGCAAATACTACCTTAAAATACATATCGTGATGTATAATTTTTGCTCTAGTATTATAAGTTTCAACAGACTCTGCAAATATAATTTCGTTCCTTCCATGTAAGAAAGTACCAGAACAAGTTACATTTGCAGTTAAAACTTTGTCAAAACGATCTTTCAGGCGTTGAAACAAGTCAGGCGTTATTTGTTTCTCCAAACTTATGAAAGAAACTAAGTGAACTTCATTTGCATTTTCCCCGAAGCAATTTAATCCCTCAGGTTTTTTTGAGATGTTACTTTTTTTCTTTACTTCTATAGACTCCTCACTTCTTGCACATGGTACTTTTCGCTTTTTCCTGTGAGTCGATAAATACAAAGGTCAAAGAAATAAAATTAGCACTGAACCTTTTTTCAACATGGGTCTTCCTCTTTTCATCTTATCTATACAACCATTAGGCATAAAAATTTATAATCTCATCCTTGGCAAAATGTAAGGAACAAACAACATTATTTGGACCCAATAATTTGTCCTTTCTAGGAATAGCTTTATTCCACGCCTGGATCTTATATTATATTACCTTCAATGGTTTCCTTTCTAGTAGATTTGCATATATTCTTCTTCTTCTTCGTATTTTCTTTTACAATGTGTTTAGGAACTATGCACATCTGCAGAAGCTGCTTGTTATGGATGGTTGGGCTTGTTAGTGACGAATCTTGGGCATTTCCAATACCCAACCATGTAGTTACTTTATTCCACTTATTAATTTTTGGTGATTGATCCAGTTAATTTAGAAGGATTAGTTTTCTTTTCACTTTGTACTTTTGTACTTAAATTTTTAGGTAGGTTGGAGGAATTATGGACACAAAATTACTTCACACACATCAACCTAGGTGGAGTAAGTTTGATTAGTAGATACCAGTTCATCTTTTCCTTGATTGTTACATTTCAATACCTGATGATTCAAGAAAATCAACTATTAGTTTTAAAATCTTTAGGTCTTCATGAAATATAGCATCATAAATAGTAATAGGAGATATTAATTTCAATTTATTTATTAAATCTGAATATAATCTATCCTATCACATATACACATACATAGTTCTGACTGAATAGCTTTAATTTTGAATAAATGTTGTGGATGTGAGGCATGGTTACTTTTCAACCTGCATATTCTAGTTATGGCCCTTCTTGCCATTGAAGAGTTACATAACCAAGGTTTTTTTTAGTTTTTCCTTATAAACCATGTTGAAGTTGGTTCTGCCTTTAGTCTGTCCTAACATAGAATATTCTTCAATCCATTCATTCCATATTGGCTTTTTAATACTTGAATAAAATTCACTCACATCTCCCTTAATGTTTTCCACTATCTGCCTGTTAAATCCCATTTTTCTAGTTTATCCACTTGCTCATTGCTATATATATATTTGTATGCCCTGGAATCAAGATTAGTTGGATTTCAGGACCTGTATTTGTCATATCTATGATTTTTTTCTAATTTCCAAAGTTAAGTGATCATTCTAAGAATGTATTTTCCAATTTGTGATTTTTTCGAGAGCAGTCTGGGGGAGTCTGAAATAATTAGAAGTTTTTGATTCTTATTTTCTTGACTTATTGTGATTGCTTTAGAAATAGCAATCAGCTCAGCTGTACAGATAGTGAAGAAGTTAGGAAGTCCAAGAGATATGGACACTCCCAATGAATTGTAAACACCCATGCCTGTTTTTCCTTCATTTTTTGACGCATTAGTATAGACCTTTGCATATTCAGCTAATTTCATGAGAACTTTGTCCAGGAATAAGGTTGAGTTATGCCGGTTGTCCTATTTAAGGTTTTAATTTCTATATTGAATATTAATGAGATAGTATTTTAATGAATACTTATAGAACGGAAGAGAGTCATCAGAAACAATTTTATAAAAGTTTTATACTCTTAGCGCCTCTACTACTACCGGGGGGTTTCCTCCTGGCCTCTTATTTTGCCAAAAGTTCAAGGATTTTATTTTATTAAGAGTCGGGTTATCTTCAGTTTCACCTATAAATTTTGATGCTAGCCATAGTCTTCTTCTATTTTAATGGAAGTTCGCTGCAAGAATAATATTTGTAGGGAATTTTGTCAAGTTTGTATAAAAGATTCTTTGATATCTTTCCTATAATAAAGTTTCCGTAGTCTAAAAGAGAACGCACTGTAGCTCGATAGATATTCAATAAGTTGTTGGGTGAGCTCCCCACCATGTTCTGCATAGTGCTTTCTTGATACTTATTCCCTTCAAAGTTTTCTGTTGAATGCTGAATTATTATCGATTACTACTCTCGAATATTTAACATGTTCTTCCGACGGTATTAGACTATTTGCAATATATATAGACGGAAGATATACTTGTTTTTTCCTTTTTTGAAAATACATAATTTTAGATTTATTAGAGGAGAGTTCTAGGCCTTTGTTATGTGCCCATTGTTCCAATATTACTATCGCAGCTTTCATTATGTTTGATGTTCGTTCCAAAGATGTTCCTGTGGCTACTATAGCTATATAATCTGCAAATTTGATCATTTTAATACCTCTCATCTCTAGTCTATTTGTCAGATCTTTTTTAAGAAAGTCAAAAAGAATTGGGCTTATAGGTGATCCTTGAGCTAGTCCTAAATTGAATTTTCCAATTTTTTTGTATATAGATCTATAATGAAAATGTTACGATTGATTATTAAATTTTTAGTATCGTAATTATATTAGAAGGTATATTATCCTGATAAGATCTTCATTTAGGATATGAAAGCAAACGTTGCTGATTTGATATCAGCAAATAATACTAATATTGTTTCTCCTCTTGAAAAGGCCAGATATATAGAGGAAATTAAGTAAGTGAGAGCGTCATTGACTGATTTCCCTTTCCTGAATCCAAATTGAAGTTCGTTTTTAGATGTTTCTGTTCCATAAATAATTTCTAGTCTTTGGCCAAAATGGATTCTAATATTTTTGTAAGACAAGAGGATAAGGCTATTGTTCTTTAATTTGCACCCACGTTTGAAGACTTTCATGGTTCACACAGGGGGATTATTACTGTTTTTCATTATTTGTGGGATATCTGGTTGAGTGATTTGGTTGTTGAATAATTCTAGAAGTGACATTTTGGCATTTATGGGGAGTTCTTTGATCATAGATTACGTAAAACCGTCCATTCCTACTGATGTTTCTTTTTTATTCTTTATATTGATGTGGAGTTTGTAGAGGGATATTGGAGAGAATGAGTGAGAGTTTGGAACATCGTAGGATTTGGTTGGGAGGGGGATATATGGAGGGCCAAAGTCGTTCAAGAATTTCTTCACCACATGATCTCTCTATATTTTTGTTATTTTGTGATATAATTCTAGCTTTAAATTTTTTAATGTCTTGCCATAAATTTTTTGAATTTTGAAATTGCAAGTTTTCAACAAATTTTGAAAGGGATTCTTTTTTTTATCTAATTAGTAACTTTGTCTGGGCTTGTATTTTTTTAGCCTCTATGTATTTGTTCATATTGTAGTTGTTTGTTAATTTGCGAAATGCAGCAATCCCCTTTTTTGCTGCTTGAGTTAATTCCTCAATCCACCAGTACATTTTTAAGCCTGTTCTTTTAATATTGTTCTTTTTCGGAATTGAGAGGTTTGCTGATTGTATTATAATTTCATGAAAGTCCTCAAGGTTATTAAGGTTTTCTGAGGTTAGTTGTTGTGTAATAGATTCTTTGTATTCTATCCAATTTGCTTAAGCTTTATTGTACCTGATTAACAGGCTAATATTATTTGGGTGGGTGGGAGTTTGAAAGTTCTTGTAATTGATTAGATCCTGGGTCTTCTAATACTGACCATTGAATATCTATTTTGATATCCGGAGATGACATAGAGAGATCAGGGGCACTTTCATGCTCTCCTGGATGGGTAATTCTGTATGTGAACCATCATTTAGTAAGAAATATTCATTGAAGGTTATGAACTCTGCCATAGATCTTCCACTAGTGTTTGAAGTTCCAGATCCCAAAATGGAGTTCTGTGTAATAAAGTCACCACAAATAATGAAAGGAGGTGCAAGAAGGCTATATCTTCAAGTGTGTCTACATTTAAGTTTGTATCTGGGGGACAGTGAAAATTTACTAACAATAGTTCCTCTATTCTAACTGCTTGTATTTGTATTTTCTGAGGTAATTCTAGATAAGTAAAATCTGATTAAATTTAATGCTTTTGTGTATGAGGGAAGCAAGGCTTCCCCCTTTAGTATCTCTGTCTTGTCTGATTATATTGTATTCTTTTATTTGAAAATTAATATTCTCTTTTAAAAATGTTTCTGATAATAAAATAACAAGGAGGAGTCTTTCGTTGATTAATATTTTCAAGTTTTCTGAGTTTGTTTTAACTGATCTAATGTTCCATTGTATTATGTCTACCATTTTGTTTTATTTCTTAATTTTGTTTTACATAAGACATCCTTCATATATTTTATTAGAATTTCATGTCGGAATGTACACTGTCAGATTTTGTTGTATTCGACAGGGTACACTCCTGGTTCTCATCCTTTTTCCAGTTTGACCCAGCCGAGTTTAATTGACCGGACGGCTCATTCAAATTCACTGGGGCTTTTTCAAGATTTTTTTAACTGTTTGTTTTTGTTTTGTGTTTCAGCTAGTGCTATGTTTTCATTCAACAAGATGACCAAACTCTTTGCATTTTCTATTATATTTTTAAAATTATTTTGACCTCTATTGGGAGTTGAAGTGGTGCTATGGCTCACGAGAATATCTGAATTATAAGAACCTATTAGCTGTTCTTCATGGGTTTTTTAACATAGTCTCTTGAGGCAGACGTCTTCTTTTAACTATGTTTGTATATGAAGTTTGTGAAGTATTTGAAGTGTTTGTCAGTTGAGTCAGTGTTCTTCTGTTGTTAACATGTATTACAGAAGTTATTGTATTGTAGCATACTGTTTTTAAGACAGGATACTCCTGTGGGCATAATAATGGGCTAATATAATCTTTTTTAAATATTTTAATTACTTCGAAGTATGAAATATTCTCTAATGCTATTATTTCGTTTATTTTTTCTTGTCGAGTATATTCAGAGCAGATTCAATCAGTAAAAGCGTGATTACCTTCACAAAAAACGCATTTAGGTTGATCTTTAGATCCGCACTTAATTTCTGAGTGATTTGCTTCACAATTTCTACAACGTTTCGAACTTTTTCAGTTCAATAAGGTATGACCGTATCTAAGGCACCCGTAGCATTGAATTACTGTGCCGATATATAGGAAAACATCCCTTGAGCAACACAACATTGACATTTTATCTGGTAGGGCTTTGCTACCGAAAGTGACAACCCATGAATTTGAGGAAACATATTCAATCTCTGCATTTTCTTTTTATTTCTTCTTTTTAATTGTCTAGCCCCCAAAATTTTTACCCTAGATTGTGCAACTTGTCATACGAGTCTCTATTAAAAATTGTATTATTTTCCATAATTTATTTGCCGCTAGAGGGAAGAAAATCAAACGATATTCCTTTTTCCTTTTTTTTTCTATAGATTTAACCCCACTAGTACCTGATTAAAGAACTCTTTTGCCTAAACTCATTGAGTGCATATTACCTAGATTATTATCATAAATAGATTCGGCAATAACTATAAACGGGCCAAAGTCACTTAGCGAATATCTATGTTGAATTTTAGGTTGTCTTTCCTTTTTCTTTTTTTTTCAGATATCGTATCTACTATGGTTTGAGATAGGGTTGCCGCGGAAGAACAATTCAGTGTCTTCGAGAAATTTTTTTGTTGTCTTCAAATTCCCTATTGAGGGCTTTAACGTATGCTTGGGAGAAATAGCTCTCTCCTGTTTTCAGGTATGTTATTTATAGTTTTTAGTGCTTGTGGAGAGGTAGACTCCCCCCGAAGTCACTATGGCTTTGCTATACTAAAACCTATTTATAAAAAACACCTCGTGGAAATGATGTTTAAATGATTCCCTTGACGCAAACAACAGAAAATGCTACTCACCCAACAGTTACCAACACTCCCACTGTTAGTAATATAAGTCTTTCTGGGTTTTGATTATAATTTTAGGAATTTAAAATGAGACTTTTTAAATTTTTCAGAAAATTTACTCTCTGAATTTTCGTTAGTCAAAACAGTGTTTCTGTTCTAATAACCTATTAATGAAATCTCTAAAAGTTCGTTCATTTTCTTTTAACGATGTGCTCGGGAACAAAGCCCATTTACACAGGTGGACCTACAGCTTATAGTGGATCCCGAACCACTCTCTTAGACCCTGCAATAATAACTGCCACCACAAGGATTACAAGTTATCTGGTTCAGGAAGTTTATGCGCTTTATAGGCGACTCTGTCGAATTCAAAGACGCATGCAACACCCAAACCTTCGCCGTAATCGAACCAGCAGCAGCATGTGTACAAACTAGGAAGCGTGTGAACTTCCCACCTGGCCACAGCGGTGGTTTTTGTAAAAGTTCTACTTCCACGAGAGAGCTTATGGACTTCTGATTTCTTGTCTTTATGAATTTTAGATTTACAGTTTTAATATTTCTGCCAAGGGTATTATTCGTTCGAAAAGCTACTTTCAAATTATGAGATGAAATGCAAGAGTTTGAATTTAGACTTAGTTAAAACAACTAGAAGAAAGTCATTTCCAACCTAACTACCTTCTTCGCCACTGCTGCCGAACAAACGGTAGCATATTGAAAACTGTTAATTTTTCCAGCTTATGCATAAAAACTGAAATTATTTTACAGTTGATTTTGTATTTTGAAACCATTTATCAATAGTATGTGTAAAAGGTAAGCGAGTGTTTAATAGTTGCCTCACATAATTGTACCTTTGGGCGGTAAGAAATTCGAAGAGATTCCTAATACTTGCAAGTCAGTAGGTGTACTTTCCTTTTTCACCAATTTTCCTCTTCAATTCAATTCATTTATACATTAACAACACTCATATTAGTCTGTAAAGCTGATTATTTTAATGTCAACAAGTTTTTCTTTCTCAAACTCTGCACAATATGTTTAAGGGTTGTGATTTCCTATTTATAGAGTTTCAGAGATAGCTTTCTGTTTTGTACTGCATGGATTTCCTTTTCACTGTAGCTCTTGTTTTGAACAATTCGGTAGAAATGAAATGATGTGAACATATTCGGTCACAAGTAGTTGTACTTGAGTCTGGAATTTAAATATTTTGTTGATCCAAAATGCTTCTTATATAGATCTATTGGAAACTTATACATCGATTTTTAAGAATGAAAAAATGGCGTAGCATTGGTTCCTGGATTTGATTTTATTCTGATATGTTCACTTGGTTGAAACGAATGATATATTATATCATTATTGAAATTATATCACTGTTAAAAAATCTAACAAGTTGCAATAACAATTTCACTTGAAAATAGTTGCATAAATCTCTATAGACAACTCAATTATTCACCTGTGAAAGGTAATTCCAGGCACTTTTTTAACTACGGCTCTTACACCCAAAATTCGAACAGTTCACTTTGTCATTGAATTTAAAAATTCCTATTTATACAAGATTTTATTCAAAAATCACGATATCACCGGTATGTTTGCCACCAAAACAATGGTCGCCAACACTAAATTAGGCACAGCCAGAGATCAAGTATAGAAGAAGACAAAGCATCCCATAGAATAAAATGAAGCTTATTCGCCAGCCAGAATCGCGATCCTGTCTGGTTAGGATAGGTCAGGATTGAAAGATTGAGATGGTCCATAGATGGCTCTTGATAAAACAGAATACTATAATTTTTTATTTTCAGTTACTACTATCAGATGGCTGCTAAAAATTTCAAAGTTATCTTATAATGATAATCCATCGGCGTACTTTTTCTTATACAGTGGATAGAAGAGATTACTATTAGTGAATAGTTAGATTCTTATTACAGAAATAGAGATATGACTTTTTAAGAAAATTATAACAATACATTTTTAGAAATCAACTCTAAAAATTCAAAATAGTTTCATTATGAGGATTGCGAATATTACTACTTAAAAATATCACTGTTTAAGATGGAAAAGTTTATTCAATGTTATAACTAATTCGAGCTTTCGTTTATCATCAGACAAGTAGCGAATTCATTTATCATTGCCAATTTTCTTCACATTCCACGATATATAACAATTTTTTTAGTACATATCCCGTATTTTTGATGGAAGAGTTTCTAGACCAATATTCATATGGACTCTCTATTCTCAATTCACTGAAAGTATTAGCTCCTGAAGTTTGGTTACATATTTAAAGAACACTTGTATATCTTCGAAAAACTTAAGTTCTATATTGCGTTCATTATTAAAAATACATTCTTAACTGATTCGAACTTCGTAGAAAAACTCCAGAACATCATATAATATATGATTTCTGGGAAAAACTATTACTTTTCTTTGCTTATTGCTACAGAGCTTGCAACCAAAAACAACCTGTGTTTTTGAAGAATTGAGATTTTCGGACCTTTTTCATAGCATTCTTAAGATGGGATATTTTTTACTTGAGAAAAGATATGCAAGCGATCATGGGAGCATTATGTCGTTGATAAGTACCACCAACAATCTAAATCGTAATTTTTATAGCATTTGAAACAATAACTTCAAGACAATTTTGATGTAGGAAAAGTAACATGCAATGAATAGCTTTCCATCGAAATATTTATTAAATACCTACGAGAGTGTTGTGATCTTCTAGGTTCTCATAAGATATAATTTCAGTTTCTGAACTATAAACTACTTCAAATCCATAAAATTATTCATTAAAACAACCCTTCGAAACGGTCAACCCTAAAAAACTGTGGCCATGATTCCCTGTATTGAAGCAAATCTTGGTAAGCCGAATATTTCGCCCACTTGAACAACAGAATGTTTTTAGTGTTTGTTTTCTTTCTACAATCTATAGTGTCACCACGCCAACCCGGCGACCGGCGAACGATGATTGTTGTCCGTAACTTTGCTGCTGGTGCCTGCTTTCGGGCACCACCAGAGGCGTCAGACTAAACACACTGTGTTGTCAGATTGATTATGGATAGAAAATATCAATTATTTTATAGATAAAGAAAATTAGTGAAGTGCAATCCTTAACGTAGATATATGTTTCCTTTCAAATTTCATATTATATGGAATACGAAAATGTAAAATTTTATGAATAATTCGAAGCCATTAAGATTTCAAAGTTAAGTACCTGAAAATACACGTTATTAATAAAATGGATTGGAGCTTTCATACGATATTATACTTAAGATTACAACGAATACGACCACTTATAGTGTAGGCGAATACATATGTGTTCATTGTAAATAATAATCGAATATACCTTTCGTTCCAAGTCGTGAATATACCATTCATTTCCTCAAGATTCTTTATGGCTGGTGGAAATATCTATTCACCTTTAAGTCTTAGTAATAGTGGTTGAATGAGACTTTTCTTCATCAAGGTTTTCGGTAGCCCCCTCTGGATTATTTTGAAGAAAACCATTTGAGTTTCAAGACGTGATGAAATAATTGATTATTGAATTCTTTTTAAATCAAAATAATTTCTATTAAATTTTCCATGTTTTTGTCTCAATTTGGAAAAAAATCAATTTCACCAAGAATGGAATGGAAGGAGAACAAAGCATTGTTAGAATATGAACTGAAAAAATAGAAGTCGGGATATATCTTGCAATCCTACGATTATCGTAGGATCATCTATGCTCGAATTTCCGAAATCACAACATACATTTGTGGTAAAAAAAATACGTCAATTCCCTCAACATTTAAATTCTTCTGAAAAGTAACGTACGAGAGTGAAGTTGTTGAATACCCTGAGAGAGAACTGTTTAGAAAATGATGGGAGGAAGTTTGAATATTTGTGAATAATTTTATCGAATTTTCATTACGTGCAATTTTAGACATTATTTTATTCTCATGCATCATTTGTTATATACTTCGATTCACAATATTCAGTATCCTATTTTCCATAAGTTAAAAAATGTAACTGTATTCTTTTAAATTTTTCACTGCTGATTGATTGATTATATATTTGAGTATATTTCGTTAAATCTACTGCAAGTTCTTAATTCGAATTATCGACACTCTGATCATAAAATTATGAATAATTTCTGTCAATGACCCTGTATATTTTGATTTATTAATAAATTGATGTTCTTTGGTTCCGTATTCTCTTACTCGTTAGGGATAGATCACAATCTGGCAACCTTGTTCACCTAAAACCTTAGCATTCATATGCAACTGAATCGAACAAATAAAATTATCCTGTGTCTTCTGGATTTTCCATCTATATTTCAATGGATAGGATGTACATTGAGAAGGGGGATGACATTTTTTAAGAGTTCGTATATTTCTTGTTGTTTGAAACGAGAATTAATATTTGGCCTGACTTTTGGGTAAATGTTTGTTTCTTTTTGATTGATTTTGCCTAGAGCAGGTTTATTTTATATGGGGTCGCTGTCGATTGAGAATTTTTGTTACTGAATTTACTGAGAGAGCTTTCCCAGTAATAGCGATAGTAAAAAATCCAATAACATCCAAGCAATCGTATATAGGTGTTCAGTGAAATGTTGTGAAAATAAATATCGCTGCGGGGGGGTTTCAAATGTTTCATTTTTAAGATTTCCGTTGGACTTACGACAAGGCGATTGGCCTCGGGCAATCGATCGGCGGGATTTAATTTCATTTGTTCCGCGTAAAGACATCAGGTACAAAAGAATTAGTAGCATACACCTGCGGATTCGTGTTTTACTGATCATTCGAAACGTTATTTACGCTCTCATGCAGTACCTACCCTGCAACTCGATTTTATGGATTTCGGCGCTGATTCTGATAAAAATAAAAACATAAGTACGTATCCCTGTGAGGCTGAAGTGACTGGAAATCTCCTTTTTTACGAACACGGAAGTCCACTATCGACATTTTTCTCCTCTACGGCAAACTTAGATTCTTCATGTTCCTCCCGCGGAATTCTTCAATTCAAACGTAAATTAGCTGCGAAACAAAACAAATCGATAAATTAAGGAAATGTATTGATGTCCTTCGTCAAAATAATCGTCGATTACGTCGCGGGCGACCAGATCATCCTGAAAGAATATAAGAGAAGAGTGAAGCAACCATCACGAAGTGTCAAAACGCTCATAGATCTCCAAACGGAACATAAGCCGCAGAGTATTCAGAAGAAGAAAAAAAAATTGCTCCCACAATTTTTTATAGAAGCCCAGGAATATAAAATTTCCTTCGAGTTCGTCAGGGATACACTTTCCCGCATAAAGGCACAATCTCGAATTGGTTCAATTCGATTAAATTAGAGACGGGTTTCCTTGATAGCGTTTACTTTCGAACATGTGCGTTTGAAATTTAACGGTTCTACCGAAGCAGAAAAAAACTGTGTTATACTTTTTGATGAAATCGGAATAAAGAGCAGTATTAGTTACAATTCTAAATTGAATAGTTTCAGATTATGGAGAATTCGGTCGACAACAAAATCTTGGAAATCACGTTCTTGTTTTTATGATTCGAGGACTTACGCGTATTACAAAATTCCGTTAAGTTATTTCGTCGTTTCTGGAAATATAGCGAAAGGTGGAAAAAACCATACTGATAACCCTTATTTCAAAATTTAAATCAATTGGAATATTGGGCTATCACGTGTTATCAGGGTACGAATAATAGAAAAGCTTATCGTAATATAGTGGTTACCGTGGAACATCCTATTGTTAATATGGACGGCCAGATATTGTTTTTTCTTTACGATGTTCCTCATTTAATAAAATCACTTCGTAACCAATTTGTAGTTCACGGTAGAGTAGATGCCGGTGGTCGAACATAGAGGAAACGTACATAATAGACTCCGAATTAGTTAATGCTCGTTTAATGTGTAAAATAACAGATGCTCATATACGTCCAAATCATTTGAGAGAATGTAAGTGTCTGTAGCAACCCAAATTTTTAGTAACTCTGTATCCGCAGCCATTTTAACGGCGTTCAACACCAAACAACTCGATTCCGATACCTCAATCAATACTTCAGAATTTCTGAAGAAGGTGAATAACTCGTTCGATTATTTGAATGTGAAGAAGAAAGGAATTTACGCTCTTTCGCGAAAGAATTATCAACCCGAGAATAATTTAAGGCAATTTATTGATTATGTTCGTACGTGGGTAATTACCGGTTCCACTCGTGCGCGTTCTCCTTGCTTTTTGGGCTTTGAACAAACGTTGATAGGCATTTTGTATCTTTGGGAGTCTATAAAACAGAAAAGTGAAAACGTGCAATATTTGTTAACGAATCGTTTCAATCACGACCCATTGGAACATTTTTTATCAGTCATTCGGTAAGCTGGAGGTTTTCACTCGAAATCCTACGGTTGAACAATTCATTGTCAAGACTTCACAACGAAGTGAAGCGGATGCCAAAAAAATATATATATATATATATATATATATATATATATATATATATATATATATATATATATATATATATATATATATATATATATATATATATGATATGATATGATATATGACGAATTCAATAATCTGTAACGTTTTCGCAATAGCTTCTCATTAAATATCCATAATTTTCCGAGACTCTTTCTCTTTTTGATTTCCTTTTTCATGAAAAGCTTCTTATGAGTTAATTACAGCGTGAAAGAGTAAGTTTGATGGCATCATTTCTTTCATAGTTGTACAAAAATATTTCTTCACCAAATTTAACCTGTTTTGAGAATTTTCGCTTTTCCGAAAACTCGAATTTTTTTGAAATTCGCACTTTTATAACGTTTCATTTTAGTGTTGATTAAGTTTCAATTCCTAAAATAGACAGTATATTTCATAACGATTTCTGAAATTTACGATGGTATTATGATTCCATATGAAAAACCATTCCAATAATGCCTATAGTCATGTATCGTTCTTTCGAAAGTTTGTATTTCATAAATTTTTCCGTTATCATTCCGAAGCATTATCTTCGGAAGATGACGCAGTAAAATATTTCCTATGATAGAAATTGCCAACATTGGAACTCGAAACTAATCGATTCCAAACTGATATCAAATAGGAATTTCAGCTAGATGGAAAATGCTTCTTCAAAAGCAAAATTTTTGGTTCAACCATGGAAACCGCCCAAAAATTTGCTAAGATATAATCCCATTGTGGAATATAATATGGTTACTTATCCGAAATCTTTTTATGGAATAATGTAAATAATTCATTAAGATTGTAAATACGAAATTAAAACCACAAAAGAATGCCAAGAACTTCAGTTGCAGGAAATTTTCAACCCTACACATTATCGCCATTCCTAGCTTTGTGTTCATTTTAGTCTCATAGAGGAATTGGAACCTAATTTTAGAAATTTCACAGTTGGTTACTACTCATGAAAATACAAGTATTAATCAGTTTTCAGTTCAACCCTATGTTCCTCATATTTATAATTTTGCTCATTATAAATAGCGGAACGCAGACATATACCAATAATGTTAAAATAGCTGGGAAACTGCAATTTCTTCTAATCAATCTGCATTTTCGATATGATGGCCAGTTGGCTTCGACAATAAATTCTGCAAAAAATTAAAACTTCTACCCCTTGCAATGAGTTAAAAATTCAATTTTTTCTTAGTTTTTTGTACATCGTACGCACTATGCAACCTATTGCATGCTTTGCGACACTGACTGGTAGAAAATGGAGAGTGCGAACATAGAACATGATAGCGTCAAATTGTTTGTCTATTTTCGTCTCTGTACAGATTTATTTATGGATAAATGAATTGATGTTTTGTTTCGGAATTGTTATGAATCGAATAGATTTTTTTAACAGATATTTCGTCTTTCGCTTTATATTTGTTACATTGGTTTACCGATTACTTCTTGTCAAGAGTGTTGTCGAAATTGCATTTGCCATTAATATAATGCACAGTAAATACCTAACTGATACAATACCTGCAATTTATTCATTTTCATAATGTATAGATGATATCATAATAATACATCACCTTTAAACAATTATTTAAAAAATATCACAATTATGTATTGAATTACTTCAAGAAATGTTTTATTTAAACAAAATTAATCATTCTTTTCGAAAGTGCACTTAACTAATGATATTAATATTCTTGATGTTTTGATACAATTTTCTGGAGGTAAAGTCGGGCATTGCACTTTCGAAACTGAAAATTATTCTCAAAGCAAAGTTCTGGGTCTGAATTCGAATTTTCTATTTTACATTCCTATTTTGAAAAAAGCGTGCTACACTTTTCATAAATTTAAATTAAAATGCGTGTAACTTGTAATGGAGTCATATAATAGATGTCTGTTCTTTCCTCCAATTTGAAAATTAAACATTCATATATTGTCTGCATCTCTCTGAAAAGAGATGCTAAAGTAGGATGGATATTTATAATATTTTGTGTTTAAAGTATATATGGGTTTGTGAAAATATATATTGATAGCTATTGATAAATAATTGAACATATTCTCCGTTTCTGCATTTCTCATTCAATCCTAGACTACGTATTGTAAACAATGAGTAAAACCCTTTTTCCTATTCATGTCTACGCTCATGTCAGCTGAATATCATAGGTTCTTTCGATTTCACGCGTCATCTATGTGCAATATCAAAATAATTCACTCATTATTTTGTCGTATTAGTGATTTATACTGCACTAGATAGATAGAACCCACTTCAACGTAAAATTTTCAGGGCACAGTAAAGTGAATTTGACGTATAAAACAGTCCGTATACGCTGGCGAAAATTTTGATAATAGACTATATGTGCGGTATATATATCTATAAGTGCAGTATTCTGCACTGAGTACGACAAAATAATGAGTGAATTATTCTGATATGGCACATAGATGACGCGTGAAATCGAAAGAACCTATGATATTCAGCTGACATGAGCGTAGACATGAATACATTTTTGGTATATGTGTGCGTTCCGCTTTTTATAATGAGCAAAATTATAAATATAAGGAACATAGGGTTGAACTGAAAACTGATTAATACTAGTATTTTCATGAGTAGTAACCAACTGTGAAATTTCTATATCAGGTTCCAATTCCTCTAAGAGACTACAGATGAACACAAAGCTAGGAATGGCGATAATGTGTAGGGATGGAAATTTACTGCAACTGAAGTTCTTGGCATTCATTTGTGGTTTCAAATTCGTATTAACAATCTTAATCAATTATTCACATCTTTCCATAAAAAGATTTCGGATAAGTAACTATATTATATTCCACAATGGGATTATATCTTAGCAAATTTTTGAGCGGTTTCCATAGTTGAACCCAAAATTTTGCTTTTGAAGAAGCATTTTCCGTCTAGCTGAAATTCCTATTTGATATCAGTTTGAAATCGATTGGTTTCGAGTTCCAATGTTGGCAGTTTCTATCATAGGAAAAATTTTACTGCGTCATCTTCCGAAGATAATGCTTCGGAATGATAACGGAGAAATTTATGAAATACAAACTTTCGAAAGAACGATACATGACTATTAGCATTATTGGAATGGTTTTGCATATGTAGTCAAAATACCATCGTGAATTTCAGAAATCGTTATGAAATATACTGTATATTTTAGAAATTGAAACTTAATCAACACTAAAGTGAAACGTTATGAAAGGGTGAATTTCAAAAAAATTTAAGTTTTCGGAGGAGAGAAAATTCTCAAAACAGGTGAAATTTGATAAAGAAATCTTTCTGTACAACTATAAAAGAAATGATGCCATCAAAGTTACTCTTTCACACTGTAACTAACTCACAAGCTTCTCATGAAAAAGAAATTGAAAAAGAGAAAGAATAACGGAAAATTATGGATATTTTTGAATCTATTTAATAAAAAGCTATTGAAAAAACGTTACAGATTATTGAATTCGCCAAAAAATGTCATTAGTTCGTTAAATTCTGGTGGAAATGAGTTGATGAATAACATGGATTTCTGTCACTATAGTCGAAGTTTTACGATTTATTGAGAAAAGTGGGTTTCAATAAGTCCACCCGCAATAATTCCTAATTAAATATTATCCAACCAACTCACTACACTGTTACAAGTGAAGCTGAGAATTAATTTCTATTTTCGAATGAAAGTTGAAAGCGTATAATGGCCGACATTCAGCACGAAATGTCTAGCTGATTTCTGTCTTACGGTGGCCTCTCAAAGGAAACAGCGAAAAAACTCCAGTAAACTCGTCTGATCTGTGTCTCGAGAAGCCGTCAAAACAAAAGACGCATTGCCTTAAAATTAACTTCGCTCAGGGTACTGTTTATCAATTATGGGATTTATTATCATTATTATTATTTGAATGATAAGAATTTGAAATCTTTGTCTTAAAATTTAGGTCAAAAAACTGAAAAAATATATATATATATATATATATATATATATATATATATATATATATATATATATATATATATATATATATATATATATATATATATATATATATATATATATATATATATATATATATATATATATAAAATTTTATTTCTTTGATATTGATTTTTGAGATAAATCTAGAAAACACTAAATATTTTGAAAAGAATTTATTGAAGATAGTTATAAGATGTTGTAATGTTGTACATAATTACATAATATATGTACGAAATTTCCTGATGATTCAAAAATTGAATAATATACCGGGTGTAACATGGAAATTGAGTGATAGCAACAAATCAGAGAAAATATTGTTGTCTTGCATATTGTTTCATCAGTAGTTTCCTAGTAATTAAAAACTGAATATAAAAATACTAATTTTCAGTAAATACTTAGCACACTATGCAATTTAACAATTGAAGGTGCAAAACTAATTTGAGCTTTGGAGAAATAGATTGTAACATAAAACAAAATTTTTTGTAATCTCATTCGAAGTTGCTGTAGATTAGGATACAATATATTTTTGTGAATCTAAAACATTTTTTATTCAGAACTGACAGTCATGTAGAATTGCAACAAGCTTCTAGTCTATACAGGAGACTGCAAAATTGACAATCTTGCAATGTTGGTTATCTTGTTGCTATTCGATTTTGTGATTTCGCGGTGTAGTTATTTGAATCACAAACATTTGTGGTAAACATCAATGCTTTCCTTGTGAAAATATACTTATCAAATCACAACTTGAACCGTAATTCAACCAATTTTTCGTTTTGCCCCAATAACAAATTTTTGGAAATATCGAAATTAGTTAATCAGTTCAGATTTCGAAAACGAACTTATAGCGAGCACGTCGGTACTAAATTCATACCCGAAAACTCGTTCCGTCTACGGAAAATGCGGCAATATACGCGGAGAGATGAAATGTGTTGTTGCTGTCACGAAATGTTGGCGTCGATTACAAAATGAAACATTTAAAATACTTCTCGTGTCTTGATTCCAAGAAGTAATCATTCCAGCATCTAAGCTGTTTGTACTCTACGTACGAACAAATACATATCAAACAAAAAAAGGTATTCTCGTATTGAGCTCTAACAATATCGCACTCAATGTAACAAAGGGTTTTCTAAAACTTTGATTATTATTGGTAATCTCTTAAGATTTTGCTTAATAAGGTAAAAACGTTGGAAGTTTACCAATTTGAACGAAATAACTAATATACAAAAAAAGTCTGCATGTATTGGTATTCGGTATTTCGGTATTCCTGGGTATTCGATTGTTTATAGCAATGGCACTTTTAATAAAAACGATGGAGTGATTGTATACGTTAGTAATGATCTTAGTTTCGAATCTGAAATTATTAAGCTTGATCAAATCACAGCTGTAGAAATTTTAATAAAACTTCCTAATAATAGTATAAAAATAACGTGTATATATCGGTCTCCAGATTCATGTCCTTATATATTCAATAGAACTTTACTGAACTACCTAGAACAAACAAAAGTTACTGATTATCACGTGATTACTGGAGATATAAATCTGGACATATTGCAGACCGAAGACTTTGTTGAAGAATACAAAAATATTTTGAGTTCTTGCGGTTTTGATTCGTATATCAACGAGGTCACTCGTCCAGCAAGTGGTACCTGCTTGGACCATTTCTTTATGAGGGAAAAAAGGCAAATATGTGGGAATCATCATTCTGCTTTTATTGTACAAAGTGGTATTACCGACCACTATCCAATAATATTGAATATCGATGCAAATGTACCCCCTCTCAAAAAGAGCTGATGGAGTCAAAAATTCATAGACTACGATACCCTGAAGGTTGATTTGAGGAATATTGACTGGTTTTATAGTCATTCAAAAACGTCAATGAATTCACGAAGTTATTCATTGAGAAATTAACGCACTGTATAAATAAAAATACAAAAATAATACATTTCAGCAGAAGAAAGTTTGGTAAAACAGAATGGATAACATCTGGCATACTGAAATCTGTAAATAAAAAAAATGAATTATATAAAAACTTGCCAAAGATCCAGGCAATGCTATTCTCAAAAACAATATACTAATTATCGGAATACACTACATAAATTAATAGCACAAGCTAAAAGGAACATTTCCAAAAATACTTACACATGAATAGATCCAAAAGCAATGCTCTGTGGAAGTACGTCAACAATATATGCAATCAATCCAGACCTGAAACAAAAATAGAGTCCATGATAAGAGCAGATGGAGAGCTGACTGATGAAATCAGTGAAATTGCAGAAGAATTCGTTGAATATTATAGTGAATTAGGAGAAAAGTATTCAAAGAAAATAAAAGATCCGGAATCATTTGAGGAGAGGGAGGATTTTGTAAACAAGACAATATTTCTGTATCCTACAGATCCAGAAGAAGTAAAAAGATTACAAGTGAACTCAAGGATCGTAGAGCTGCAGGACAAGATGGCATAAAATCTGAAGTTCTTAAAAGAGTAAGCAACGAAATAGCTCACCCCATTTCCCACTTGGTTAATTTATGTTTTGAAACTGGCACATTCCCAGATCTTTTAAAAATTGGTATAATTAAGCCCTTATACAAATCTGGAGATAAAACCTTGATGGAGAACTATAGACCGATCTCTTTGATGTCAAACGTAGGAAAAATAGTTGAAAAAATTTTGAAGAAACGAATTACAGAATTTCTTGACGAACATAATGTTATTTCTTTCAATCAGTATGGATTCAGACAGGGAAAATCTACCGAGGATGCAATTGGAGAGCTAACTCAAGATATTTATAAATGGTTGGATGAAAAAAAGCCTGCCCTGTGTATCTTCGTGGATTTAGCGAAAGCTTTCGATACTGTATCACATAAGAAACTTCTGAGAAAGCTGCATGTTTGTGGTTTCCGAGGAAGAGCATATAATTTACTTGAAAGCTACCTTAACAATAGGAAACAGTGTGTCGAGATTGAAAATGAAAGAAGCTCTATGAGAGAAATAAAATTCGAGTACCACAAGGAACCGTGTTGGGGCCTTTACTTTTTATTATTTATATGAATAGTCTTCTCAAACTCAAAAGTAAAGGAAAATTATCAGCTTCGCCGATGATACCGTAATAACGTATGAGGGCAACTCTTGGCAAAGTTTAAAAGATACAGTTGAAAATGATTTCTGTAGAATAAAAAATGGTTTCAATTCAATCAATTAACCTTAAATATAAGTAAAACAAAATACTTACCCTTCTCCTCCTACGGCACTGGACTGCCTAATATGGGTGACCTTCATGTCGAAGATATCAAGATACCTGAAACTAGAAATATAAAATATCTGGGGATTGTATTGGATCGTAACTTAAAATGGGATGAACAAGTCGACTGGTTGGTAAAAAAATTACGGGGACTCACAAGTATCACAGACTTGAAGAAGCTATATTTTTCGCTGGTGCAATCACAGCTTGCATATGGAATCATAGGATGGGGTGGCGCGTATGACTGTTACATCAAAAAAATTGAAAGGATGCAGAAATATATACTTAAGATAATTTACGGCAAACCACTCACCTACTCAAGTAATGAACTGTATGCTGAGGCTAATATTTTGGATGTTCGACAGTTATTTGCAATGCAAATTGTTATTTCAGTTTACAGAGGAAAAATAAACTTAACTGTAGCAGACCATCCCTACTCCACCAGGAATAAAGAGCACATCAGACCGAAGGCTAGTAAAACAATCGGGAAGAGAGTGTACACCTACCTAGCACCAAGGATATACGACCTATTACCGACAGGAGCCAAAAATCAAAAACTTAAATCAGTTCAAAAGACAATCAAACTTCTGGATTAGGGATTGCGGACGAGGAAAAATTAATAAAATCATAAACCAGTTACTAAAAACAATGAAATTGCGATTCAAGTGAAACCTAAAAGTGACAATTTAAAACCCAAAATGACAGTCTAATGCCTGGACAACTAACCCTGAAAGAGACAATTTTACCCTGATGAGACAAAATAACCCAAATAGTGACAAATTAACCCAATTGCGACATATTAACCAGGACATAAAAAGTATGTGATAATAAGAACAAACTGTACTAAAAAGTTCAACAGATTGTGATCGCGTACAGAAGGATTATATCCATCTCTGCGATTTCCTATCGTTTATTCGGGAAACCTATCAAATGTAATAATAAACATATCTAAGAATGTAAAGCCATGTACCTACTTACCTTCTTGAATAAACTATGTTATTATTATTATTATTATTATTGGTGGTGTTTCATGTCTGTTTGGTCCGCAGGAGGAATAATATTCCTCCTGTTCTCTATAGGTAAAGCTGATTACTTGCTAAAATCAAATATCAATACTATAATGATGAACTTTATCAGCAATTCTTTTATCTGTAAAAAACATTCTCCTATCCGCCAACTGGAGACGCGCCTTGTAGAGGTTTAACAGCTCCTCTCATGCTTGAGCAGGGGTTAATTGGACAGGAAATGGGTTCGAAAGAAAAATTATATGGAAGGTAAGAGTCATGGTTCGTGACAAAATTAAGGAATGCGATACGAACATTCGAATATTGATGTGAAAATGTCGAATGTTGTTATACAATTGTTAGTTTATATTGTGCGTATTGTGAGTAATACGTGAAATGAAAGTGATAAAATATGAATGGTGGGTCTGATGAAACAAAGGGTGTGAGTGTATATAGAATAAGAACAATTCAAATGAACGACGATCGCATGATGTGATTTGTTAAAAAATTGAATCTGGGTGCCTAATGAATAAACGTATATATAGAGTATTGAATATCGCGAATCCAAACAAACATGTATCAGTACTCGGTTAAATATGTTGGGCCAATGAAACAAATGATGGAAAAATTCCAGGAATCTTGATATATATATATATATATATATATATATATATATATATATATATATATATATATATATATATATATATATATATATATATATATATTATTAATTGATTTGAATAATCTTCATAGTAAACAGATTTTTCATCTACGTTCCCATTTTCATGATAAACAGAGAACGTCTAAATTAAATGATATTGTTGTTGCTTCAGATTATAATCTTACACCTCTGAACTTGACAATGCAAAAGGTAGATTTTGATATATTTGATGATAATTCTAAAGAGAAAGTTGGATGCAGAAGGAATTACACGGAAAGCACCTAAAGAATTGAAAAATGATTATATTGATGAAATTGCATCGAATAAATGGTTAGTATCTGGAGAATTGTTTGCTGAAACAGAAGGCTTGGCAATTGCGATCCAGGACCAGGTTGTTTTTACAAGGAATTATAGAAAACATATCATCAAACAAAATATAGATGATTCTTGCCGTAGATGTTTCTGTTCTTCAGAAACAGTTTTTCATATATTATCATCTTGCTCAGTCCTTGCTTCAACAGATTATTTAGAAAGACATAATGCCGTCGCTAATATTATTCACTTCAATCTAGGAATTAAACATGACCTAATTCCCAAAAGAAAAAAATTTCAAAAATATGAACCTGAGATTATTTGTGAAAATTACAAATATAAACTTTATTTTGATAAAACAATTCTGTGCAACAGAGCTGTAAAAACAATAGACCAGATATCGTTCTTAATGATAAACAGAATCAAATAACATATATAATTGATATTGCTATACCCGACACACATAATATACAAAATAAATACAATGAAAAAATTTCTAAATATATGATGCTTGGCGACGAAATTAAAAAATGTGGAAAATGAAGAAAATATTTATTCTACCGATTATTATTTCTACAACAGGCGTTATTCCTAGAAATCTTCACAAAAGTATTGAGATTTTGGGTCTGAAGAAAAATTTGTTTGAACAGTTACAAAAGATAACAGTCATCAAATCTTGTAATATTCTTCGTAGGTTTCTTTCCGAAAATAATAATGAGGTAGAGTCATAGGTTTTCTCTTTAGTTTATACTGCTCAGAATCTCATTTCATATTTTATTTATTTGTTTATATAAATGTAATATAATTAACTGACAATTTTGTCATATTTATATTCAGAGCAGTATTCTATTCGATCGTTTACCACTTCACACAAAGGAAACTATTAATGAGTAACATTCAGTGTTACTTGACTAAGGTCCGTACACTGGATTTTCCGGGAGAAAGCCTCTGACACTACTCGTTGGTACATTGATATCATTGTCTGATGATGCTATAGTATGTATATATTCTGGTAGATTGATATATTCTCATAACATTTAACGTTATCCTAATATATAATTACTCCAGGATATGTTTTAATTATAATCATTGCCTGGCAATGGTATTAATTACCGGGTGGTGGATTTATATTTTTCATGAAATCAGTTTGATTGCATGAACAGATATATGGGCAACTCGTCGGGGTAAAACCTATATATATATATATATATATATATATATATATATATATATATATATATATATATATATATATATATATATATATATATATATATATATATATATATATATATATATATATATAATAATGAGGTAGAGTCACAGGTTTCTCTTTAGTTTATACTGCTCAGAATCTCATTTCATATTTTATTTATTTGTTTATATAAATGTAATATAATTAACTGACAATTTTGTCATATTTATATTCAGAGCAGTATTCTATTCGATCGTTCACCACTTCACACAAAGGAAACTATTAATGAGTAACATTCAGTGTTACTTGACTAAGGTCCGTACATTGGATTTTTCCGGGAGAAAGCCTCTGACACTACTCGTTGGTACATTGATATCATTGTCTGATGATGCTATAGTATGTATATATTCTGGTAGATTGATATATTCTCATAACATTTAACGTTATCCTAATATATAATTACTCCAGGATATGTTTTGATTATAATCATTGCCTGGCAATGGTATTAATTACCGGGTGGTGGATTTATATTTTTCATGAAATCAGTTTGATTGCATGAACAGATATATAGGCAACTCGTCGGGGTAAAACCCCTATATATATATATATATATATATATATATATATATATATATATATATATATATATATATATATATATATATATATATATATATATATATATATATATATATATATATATGCACAAAAGTGCATTGAAATTTTATAAAAACTTCTTTCCGCCTCTATTCAAATTTTTTGGCACCCGCTTCACTCCGTTGTGAAGTCTTGACAACGAATTGTTCATCAACTAAGCATTAACTAATTTGGAGTCTATTATGTACGTTTCCTCTATGTTTGACCATCTACTCTACCATAAACTACAAGTTGGTTTCGAAGTGATTTTATTTAATGAGGAACATTGTAAAAAAAACAAGGGGAAAAATATTATGATGGCTCAATTGTTTTTCAAACGCAAAGTGCGTATGAAAATATAGTTGAGAATAATATAACGTTTCCTTGCCGTTATAGAATAAATGGCGGCAAAAAATATCTGAAATGGAAAGAAGTTTAGGAACATGAAGATGTATCATGTGAGTTCAAAGAAATTTCTTGTGTCTTTTCAGCTGAATCTGAAAAAAAATACGGTAACGATTTTTATATCTGGAAAGGAAATATTTCAGAACTTGCTAACCACTTGTTGAAAAACATCATAGGCATTCTTCCGAGAGTATCAAGTATAAATAATTAGTAATGCCTTGTTCCGAAAGTAACAGAAATAGAATTTTGATTTCAAAAATACTGAAATCTTTTGTGACTTTAATCATGTGTTAAAACGAAACTTCTGGTCGTGGTTGTGGTGATTTACTGTATCCTCTTATGAGAGTAAGTTTTGATGGGCATAACTGCTATGTAAAATGCAAATCAAACAATTTTGTTCTTGATGCAATAAGTCGATCATAGGTGAGTTAGTTAATTTTGCCGTTACTATGTGATAGTTAATCATGATGATAAAAAGAAATTAAACTATGTATTATAATATCACAAGTACCCAACTTGGGTAATTAATAGTACATATGCGTATATATTATCCAATGTAATAGTAACAAGATCATTTCACAAAGCAATAAAAGAAATTTTGAAATTTTTTTCTGAAAGAGGCAAGACTTGTGGAACGAAATAATTTCAGATTCAGATGATTCTGGTACCCAAATTTAGCGAGTAATCCTTTTTTCATTGATTTCTGAATAACCTATCAGTTCCCAAATAATATCCAATATATGATTCAATTTTTTAACGTCTTCAACACCTAATTTCGTTTTATACACGATTGCAGCGCTAGCGCCATTCTGGGCGATTTTAGAACTAGGTATATATTAATTATATATAATATGTATATTTTTTTGAAAAAGAGAGGATTTCACGAAAAATTCTAATAATTATATTTACAAAAAATGCTTATATCTATAATTTTGATGTGTTAGAAAAAGACAATTGTGAGCTCAGGAAACTGTAACAGGGAAACCATACATCTTGTGTATGATTCAATAAACGAGTGAAAAAACCTGAGGTAAAAACTTGTTTCCCTGTCGCTATTGCACTAGCAATAACTTGTCTGTTTATTTTGTGTTAGTGTCGTGTGTACATAATGAGTACCAAAGATTTTTCTGCTTATCAACTTCAATTCTCATCTTGCACTCCTTGATTTTCAGACGAAACACAAGGGTGAAAGGAAGGGGTTTGGGACAGGAATCTGTAACAATGGAAGAACAAAACCAGCAGAAAAAACAATCATATCTGACTCTTATATGTTTAAACACACTCGAATTTAAGAAAAGATTTCACATAGCAAGCAAGGCCATAAAAAGGACTAAGAAGATAATCAAAAAGTACATAAACTGCGATATTTCCTCTTTTGCGGAGATGTTCTTCCGTCGCAGTGTGAGTCTCCTGAAACATAATCACTTCCCTGTTCTTGCTTGCCAATTTTGAAATATAATCTCGCAAAAAAAAAACAATTCCCTCTCTGTTTGACCGAGAGAGCCCCAATGGCTAGGTTCGGTCTTCTAAGTGATGCCGATTATGATCTATAGATGTTCTAGAATCATTATTAACCCAATAATTTGGGTTGACATCTCCCATATAATATTTCTTCGTGGTTCTTGATTAATTTAAGGGAATATGACAATTTTTCAATTAATCCCCATTCAAAATAATTCTCCCTACCTCTACCGTCCATTGTATTGTATATTGTAACATATATTATTGCATGTGGAATTGTTGCCGAAAAGTAAGAATTGAGGGGTCATTGAATCTGAAAATTATGGAGGGTAGAATACAGATGTATTATCTTGATAGGGGAATCAACTGAAAAAGTGCCCAGCTGGTACTGGCGCGTAACAGTTGAAAAAAGTGCTACGAGCGTTAGTAAAATGATTCCTCATTAATTTCCCTATCCCACTCTAAAATCTTTCAGCGTTAATTTTAAAATGTATCATTTAGCGACAGTAACGCCTATTCGACGCCCCTTATTCAACGCCTTTTAACGATCACTTTTTCATACAAAGGGACGGTTCTCGGTACCTCTTCTCTCCATAACGAAAACGAAATATGGCGGCTAAACTATCGAAAAAATTTATATTCAAATTGAGATGTAATTAAGGAAGGAAATATTGTATACTTGGACGTTGAATTACTAATTGATATCACATGTGCCTAAACAGGGTGTTACATAATAGTATGCCACAACTTGAGGGGGCAAATCTACATGCAATTTTAAGAAAAAAAGTTTATATGAACATAGACAAAAGCTTCGTTACGGAGCTAAAGAGTCTTGAAATTTCCGGAAAAAATTGGGTTTTTCTTCAAAACACCTGCAGTTTTTGAGATATTCAGTCCAAATTTGGAATGCAAGCTATTTTTCACAGTCCCCATCATTAGACGTCCTAGATTTCAACTGAAATTCACAAGATGTTTCATTTTTCGAGGCAATGTCTCGTTTTGCCCTTTCAAATTTTTTTGTAGGACTCCAAGGATCAGCGTACAATCGATTTTCGTCATCTTCGTTCAATTTAGAAACTTTTTGTTACCTGCAACTTTTTCGTATCTCCAACCGTTTTCAAGTGAAAAATTATTGAATTTGAATAAATTGAATTGTATGTTATTCGCTAAATGAAAAAAAATAATAGAAATACTCGATAGGTACGCCCAAAATTTGCTTTTATTTTGATAGCTCGTCTTATGAGACTCAAATATCACTTATTCAATATCAAACTAAAAGAAAGAACAATTAAGAACTAAATAAATTGGTAGAAGTGTCCTCCACCAGCAAGAATACAGGCCTCTGTGCTTCTTCGCATATTATCACGCACTCTTTAAAATATTCCTGGAGAATTTCTTATCGTGTCACAAGAGGTTATTATTCGATTTTTCAATTCCTCTACAGTGTTCACTGGAGTGGTATGAACTATACTTCTGAGATATACTCATAAGAAAAAGTCTAAACTATTTAAGTCAGGAGGCCATGGTTCTGGCCCACATCGACATATCCATCGGTTGTTGAATGTATTATTCCAGAATTCTCTAGGTTCTCCACTAAATTGTGCTGGTGCCCCGTCATGCATGAACCACATTATGTTTCTCACCAAAAGTGGCACATCCTCGAGCAATAAAGGTAACTCCTCCTCAAGAAATTGCCGAGACCGTTTAGTTTGTTAGGCAAAAAAAATGGCCCAATCAAATAATTTCCAATGATTCCGCTCGAGACATTTAGTGAGAGTTGTTCTTAATGATGAGATTCTTCAATCAAATGGGTGTTTTACTCAGCCCAATAATGATTATTGTGAAAATTTGTGATAGTAGTTCTCGAAAAGTTAGCTTCGTCTGTGAACATTATTTCACAATCAAAATGAGCATTTTCTCTAATTTTATTATTAATTTCTCATTTATTCAATTCAGTCTTGAAGGAAAATCTCGAGGAAGTAGAGTTTGGACGCGTTGAATATGAAATGGTACAATAAACAGTCGTGGAGAATCCTCCAACACTGAACATGTGAAATATTCAACTGATTTCCAATTTTTCTTGTACTCACATGATGATTCAAATTGATACAATTCAAAACTGCTTCCTCAATATCTGGAGTTCTCATAGTTTGAGTTGCACCTTCTAAATGGTTATATGCAGTAAAAGTACCAGTTTCTCTCAACCTTCTGTGGATATTTGAAAATGTTCGCCTGTCTGGTGTTACTCGATTTGGAATGCGCACCTGATATAATCTCTTAGCTTCTGTTGTGTCAGCCAGACCGTACATGTAAAGGATATCAGCCAATTAGGCGTTAGTAAAATTAGCCATTTTATCTTACAGCAATAACTTCAAAAGTCTTAAGAACTAATCGTTAATTTAATAAACAATTCGAGCAGATACTGGTTCAACTTTAGCAACTGCCAAAATAAATGAATTAATGAAAAAGATCAAAGCCTTCTAGTCATTTTTTCAATTAGAAGTGCTTTCAATTCACCGAATGCATAAAATTGCAAATTTTGGGCATACCTTTTTCTATTATTTTTTTATCTAGCGAATAATATACAATTCAATTAATTCAAAATCAATAATTTTTTGCTCGAGAACGGTTGGAGGTACGAAAAATTTACATGTGTCAAAAAAGTTTATAAATTGATCGAAGATGACGAAAATTGATTGTAAGCTGATCAGTGGTCTACTGCAAAAAAGTTTGAAAGATAACATACCTCCGCAAAAGAAAACACCTTGTACATTTTAGTTAAAATTTAGGACGTGTAATGACGGAGAATGTGAAAAAAAACTTGAATTCCAAATTTGGGCTGAATATTTCAAAAACTGCAGGAGGTTTGAACAGAAAACAATTTTTTCTAGAAATTTCAACACCCTGTAGCTCCGTAATAAAGCTTCGACGGACCTATGTTTATATGAACTTTTTTTCTTGAAATTACACGTAGATTTACGCCCTCAAGTTGTGGCATACTCTTATGTAACACCCTGTATATTATCCAAAGTAATGGTAACAAGACCATTTTACGAAGCAATGATAGAAACTTTGAAATTTTTTTCTGAAAAACGCAAGACTTGTGGAATGAAACGACATCAGATTCTAATAATTCTGGTCCCCACATTTAGTGAGTAATGCTTTTTTATCGAATTCTGAAGAACTTATCAGTTCCAAAGTAATATCCAATATTTGATTCAGTTTTTCAAAGTATACTTACTAGTAATGATGAGAATAAATTGAACCATGCATTGTTCTATCACAAGAGATTTAATGAAAATCAGGATTCTTTGAATGCTCGACATGAAAAACCGAGACACTCATAAATTCATTATTGATATAGTTCCAATTTGAATGTATGTAATGGATCGGGTGTTGAATGAGGCAAACAACATATTTTATTATATCAACTTTTCACTTATATATATATATATATATATATATATATATATATATATATATATATATATATATATATATATATATATATATATATATTGTCGTATTCCCGGTTGGGAGCGACAGTCAAGGGGAAATAGCAGGACTGCAGGACTTCTGACACCAGTGACGCTTTCAGGAAGGAAAGGCACGAAACTTGTAGGATGTGGCGCTTTTACCGGCACACTAGGACTTTATTTGGAAACTTGGAACTTGAATATGTTTGTTTTATTATGTAAAATAGATGAAAGTACACTTTGGTTACAATCGTAGATAAACGTTGTTTATAATTAACTTAACTTATGGCACTATTTATATTTATACACTGGAGATGTTGCTTGTTTGGAATATGGAAATGAACTTGATTCGCAATGGAATTGCTTCACATATTTATAGGTGAATGCATTTACGTCATAATTGTGTAGGTTGATTATAGATAAAAATGAATATCTGCTGAATAAGGGTTGCCAACATTTCGGGGTTAATTAAAATTTTGTTAGTTATTAATCAGAACAAAATTTGGAGAATAATTCAACATTATTAAGTAGATTGAATTTTGAAGTTATTATTTAGTCGTTTTGACCTTCTTAATGATTGAGGAGGAGACTCCTTTTGTTCTGACAAATTTGTTAAATATTCTAAGGTATTGTTTCCTATGATATGTTACTTTAAATGGTTCAGATTCTTGCTTCTGATTGCATTGATTGAATATTTGAAAACAAGGTAAACATCCTTGTACATTTTTGATTCTTTTGGTGAAAAGCAACATAAACTTTTCATAAGACTGATAATTCCAAACCATTTAAGTATTCTTAAAATAATTATTAAGATTATAATACTCTTTTGAGTATTATAATATACAGAATAGATATGAACCATGAAGATCGTTTTATAATAAAAGGTTTGTTTAGTTGAGCTTGTAATTGCTCATCAAATTCATTGAGTTTATGCTGTGCATATTTTAATTCTTTTAAGTCAAGATTTGCTAATTTGATTGGCTCTAATTTTATGCCATTTAGCGAAATATTTTTCTTCAAGTGTTTACAACAATCTTCTTGGTTAATGTTTGTTAAAGGTAAAACATTTGATAATTCATCAGTACCAATATAAGTTTCTATTTCTAAGATAACATTACTTGTAAAAGCCTTACAATTTGGCTGTATTTCTAAAATTCCTAATTTATCAATTCTCTCCGTCACTGTGGATTTATCTTGACACACTATTGAGAGTTGCGTAGGAAAAGTCACACTATAGAACCACTTGTTAAATTTGAGTTTATGCCATATTTCTAACTCAGCAATAAAGTTTTTGTTTTACATGATTTAGGTAAATTTTTCATATGATTATTATTTAACAATTGTACTTCACAATTTTCAATATCTAAAGTTATTTTCTTAATAGTAGATATTCTCTTGCATAACCATTTAGCAGGGTGAATTCAAGACAGTTGTCCAAATGGTCTAAGTAATCATAGTAATATTTGTTATTAGAAATAATAATATATGGTCTATCTGGTTCTATATAAGAAAATAATGTTGTGTCTTCAGTATGAGGGACTGGCAAAGGAAACATCTCGTAGAGCTCATATTTGTCGCCGTTTACGAGGGGTATTTTAAAAGAAGTTACCAATATATCATTTCTTATGAATGATTTTAATTCAATAATTTTATAATACATGAAAATATTTTCGATTGTTAAAGGAATTGGTAACGAGTGTTTGGTAGAGACTTTTGTAATTCGTTATACAACGTTTCTGGTTGTAATATGTTGTAATTAATGATAACGTTGGATATTAGGGATATGTCGTTGACGTATTGATTCAGTAAAGAGGAAAGTTCGTCTGACATTTCTATTAAAAGTATTAAATGATTTGATATTTGAATCTCAGTATCAACTTCGTTTATAACTTGTGAGACATCATTTTGGAATTTATTGAAATTTTTCAAATTTTTATTCAAAGTAATTACGTTTTCGTTCATCCTCTGTAGGAATTATTAAAATTAGTAATTGTTCCAGATATGATGAAAACTTGTTGTTGCATTAAAACATCTGTTTGTTTTGATTATTTATCAATTGATTTATTGAGTCTGAATAGAAATCTGCGTCGTCTGAGTTTGGTATTCCAAAGAGCCATTTTGTTGCGTAAGAAATGCCGTTTATTAGGCCTCGTTTGTGTCGAGTAGTGTATGTGTCGATTTTATGAGCGACGACATTGAATAAAGATTGAATTGAGTTAAGTTTTGTTCTGATATATTTCAGCTGATTGTAACAATCGTTGCTTATGTGACTCGACCTTGCTAAGTTGCAAATATCTTTAGATATACTATAATAATTATTCAAAATAGTAATCTTTTCATTGATATGCGTAAGATTTATAAAGGTTAATAGAGTGTAAACTTCGTTTGATAGTTTAACTTGTCCTAGGTCTTGAAATAATATGCCTGACGATTCGTTTATCGCAGTAATCTTAAAATCATTGGCGGTTGCTAGGACCTGGGACGTTCAGTGAAGGATCGTAATCAATGTCCATATCGGAGTCATTTTGTTCGTTTGCATTTTCTGAAAGTTCATAAAATGGTTTCTGTTGATTAAAATGATAGGTTTTCAATTTATTTCCTATCTCTAAAGTAGCAGTTTGATTATTATGTATTTGAATTATTTTATAAGGTCCTTTGAAATTTTTGCAGAGTCTTTTAGACGTGTTTTTGCGTGAGAGTCGCAGAGAATTACTTTATCATTTTCTTTGAATGTATAAGTTCTATGATGCGTTTTATCATAATGAGCTTTCGATTTTTCTTTAGAATTTATTTGATTTTCAACAGCTGCGGCTCGTGATGATTTCAATTTTTCGCGATGTCATTCGCTAATTCAGAGTAATTTGGTTTTCGGTAGGATTTGTTATAATATTTGGAATTCTTGCTTTTTGTCCGAATACTAATTCGTATGGAGTGCATTGAGTGCTTTTTTGAGTATTTGTGTTATAGCAATAAGTAGCAAGATTCATAAATTCGTCCCAATTGTTTTGGTCTTTGTTTACATAATTGTTTTACATAACATTTGAAGTAGTCTTTTAGTGTGAGATGAGTCCTTTCTAGAGCTCCATTGGTTTGAGGGTGATAAGGAGTAGTTAATTTATGTTTCATAGACATCATTTTATTTAATTCTTTCATTGTTTTGGAGGTGAATTCCATACCTTGATCAGTTAGAATAGTTTCGGGAAATCCGTATTGAGTACAAAATTTCAAGAAATGTATGGCAGTATTTTGAGCATCATGACTTTCCATGGCGAATGCTTGAATAAATTTTGTTAAATCATCTTGAATTGTTAATATGAATCGATTGCCATTTTTCGTTATTGGTAAAGGTCCTACTATATCCAAAGCTATTTGTTCAGTGAATCTTCTGGAGGTAGTAGTTATTTGCATGGGGCTTTTATTATTTCTAAAATCAGTTTTTGACATTTGACATGTTTCGCAATATTTGATATAATCTCTTATGTCTTGTTTCATATTGTCCCAATAATAATAGTTTTTATTTTATCATAAGTTCGTTCAAAGCCTTGGTGACCTGAGTTTGGAGTATCATGATTGTCATAAAGAATTTGTTTTATTTGATCCTTATCGGTGATTAATGTTCTAGGATGTTTTAAAATCTCATAATTTCTGTTTCTGAATAAATATTCTAGTAAACTGTGAAAAGTATCACTTTTATTTTTAATTCCGTATCTGGAATGTTTGTAATAGTGAAATTATCAATTTTATTCACATCCAATATCATTTTCAAATGTTTCATTGTTTCAAATAATTGTTTGTTTGTGATTGAATCATTTATTGATTCTTTTATAAAAATAAGAAATATATTTTGGTCGGGTTTCTTTGACATACATACTTCAGTAATTCGATTTTTAGTAGGTATATTTTTTATACGCTCATTAACATAATTGTAGTAAATGTTTCTTTGAGATAAATCTAAAGAAAATGGAATGACTAGATTTTTAATCTTTTGTAAAGGCAAATTAGAAGTTTTTAATTCTTTAGTGTTTATAGTTTGTTGATGATATATTTGAAAATTTTCGAAACTAAGTTCGTCATTATTGGTTTCTAGTTCAATTTCTTCAAGATATACATTTACTTTTTCGAACGGGATTCTGCTTAAGAAGTCCGCATTTTTGTTTTCAGTTCCTTTTTGTATTTTATTTCAAAGTTATAGTCCATGAGTAATGTTTGCCATCGTCCGAGTCTACCTGAGTGATCGGCGCTAGTTTTGAGATAAATTAACGGTTTATGATCCGTGACAATAAATATTTTTCTGAACCGAATAAATAAGGTCTGAAATGTTTACATGAGTCTACTATACTTAGTAATTCTTTTTCAGTAGTAGAATAATTTTGTTCTGTTTTTGACAGAGTTCGGGAGTAGTAAGCGATTGGTCGTTCTTGTCCATTGACATCTTGAGATAATACTGATCCAATAGCTTCATTTGATGCGTCTGTTGTAAGAGTGAATGGTTTAGAAAAATCTGGATAAATAAGTATTTTATCACTTGTGATAATCCGTTTCAATTCTTGGAATGCTTTTTCTTGTGATTCTCCCCAGTTGAATTTAGTATTTTTACGTAAAAGGGAGGTTAATGGTTTAGAAATTTGTGAGAAATTCTCTATAAATTTTCGGTAGTATCCGATGAATCCGAGAAAACTTTTGATCATCTTTGTATTTTTCGGTGTGCCCGTATTATATATAGCTTCAATTTTTTTGGGTCTGGCTTTACACCTTGATTTGTAATTAAATGACCTAGATATGTTATTTCTTTGTGTAAAAGTTACATTTTTCTGGTTGTAGTTTTAGATTATGAAGTCTTAATTGATCAAAACTTGTTTTAGTTTTTTATTGTGGTCTTGTAATGATGAACCATAGACAACAATATCGTCTAAATAACAAAACATGAAATGCCTAGTAATCCTGACAATACTATTTGCATTAGTCTGACAAATGTAGCAGGGCTATTTTTAATCCAAATGGCATTCTATTAAATTCGAAATGACCAGTAGGGGTGCTAAAAGCTGTCTTATATTTGTCTTCTTCTTTGACTTCGATTTGATGAAAACCTGACGCTAAGTCTAGTGTTGTAAAATAAATTGAGTTTCCAAGTTGGTCTAGTATGTGTTCAATATTTGGTAAAGGGTAACTATCCCCTATTGTAACTTCATTTAGTTTGCGATAGTCCATGACTAATCTGTAATTTTTCTTTTTGCTATGGGGTTGTTGTTTTTTCATAACTACCCAAACAGGACTTGAATAAGGAGAATATGAGGGTCTAATGATATCTTGTTTCAGCATATCATTAATTTGAGTTTTAACTTCTTCCTCATAAATTTTAGGATACCTATAATATTTTGCGTTAACAGGTGCATTTGACGACGTAGTAATTGAATGTTTAATTGTATCTGTCGTAGTAAGAATATCACCTGGTAGATAAAATAAATCAGAGTAGTGTTGACAAATTTGAATAATAGATTCTTTTTCTTCTTTGTTTAAATGATTAAGTCTCAAATTATTGTTGAGTAAAATTCCACGCTTCGTTGGCTGGACTTGTGTTAAGTTAACAATTTCTTCAGGAATAATTTCAGCTAACTCAAATGTTGGTTTATCATTAATGATTTCATTGTGTGATAAATTTAAAATAGGTATATAAGCTTTTTGATTATTATTGTTTACTAAGGTATTAGGAATGAGTACGTCTCTTTGTATTTCTTGATTGATTATAATTCCTAATGGTAAACAATTAGATAATTTAACTTCTGCTATAGTTTCACTTCTTGCAGATAATATCATTTTATTTGCGTATTCAATATTGTTTTGAATATAATCTTCTTTGAATGGTAATATGATATGATCTATTTTTATTGTATTGTTATTGTAATCAATAACTGAATGGTGATCTTTCATAAAATCTGTGCCTAATATTCCGTCATAGCCGTCTAATCGTATTTCTTTTCGTAAACAACGTGTGCTTTTTGCGTAATTGTTGCGTTTGGTAGACACAATGATAGTACTGTTGTACCTAATGAAACGATACTTGTTTTTGGATGAATTCCTCGAACTTGAATTAATTCTTTCGTATTTAATATTGTTTCGCTTGGAATTAATGCCGTATTTTTGATAATTGTGATAGATGCTCCGCTATCAATAAGAAATATTATTTTTTATTTGGCGAATTTTCTAAGTAAAAAGTCAATATTTCGAGATTATTTGCATTTAATGTTTGACTTATCCGTTCATAAGGAATTTCGTGTATTTGAATATTTTTATATTTGTTTGAACATTTGTTGAAGTTCGACGTGATTCTGATTCTTGTCGTTGAATGTCTCTTGTAATTGGTCTTGGATCTCTGGGACATCCATCGGAGATTGACCTGATTCGTTTAAATGGTTCACTCTAGGATTTGAATTTTTTTCTACAATATTCTATAGAGTGACCTGGTATTTTACAGAAAGAGCAGAAATATTTTGATTTCTGGGAATCATTTGTTTTCTTGCTTGTACTTGGATTAGTATTTAGATTTGAGTTTGTATATTTTTTCTTTTTGCAATTTTGTGTTGGATGATTTGTCATCTTGCAAATTGAACAATATAAATTGGTTGATTTGTGAGGTTTCTCGTAATTTAAATTTTTCTTCTTGAAGAGCTAAATCGTAAGCTTCGTTAAGAGTTTTTATATCTCGTGCCCTAAGCATTTGACTTATTTCGGGTCTGCAGTGAATTATAAATCTTCGTAGTGCGGTTCTTTGAATCGCTATTTTCTGTCCGGCGAATTCGTTTGCTTCGGAATTTAGAAGTTCAGCTTGGATACATTCGTTTTTGTTTTTCAACTCGTTTGAAAAAATTGGAAATATTTTCGTTTGACATTTGTTTTAAATTTTCAAGTTCTTCATGAGCTTGTGCGACATGTTTTGTTTGACTGTAATAAAGTTTTAGTCTGGTTTTTAAAGAATACCAACTGTCAATGTCTTGAATATCGATTTCGTTAATTACATTTGTAGATAGTTGTGATACCACGAATAAGAAAAGACTTGGTTTTTGGTTCACTTGTGCTAATGAAAATGCTGAATTAACGTTAGTTATAAATGTGTGAAGTTCGTTTCTATCTCCAGTGAAAGGCTTAATGAATTTAAAAAGAACAGATAGAGGTAATATTTCGATATTTTCACTCGCATCTGATTCATTGCCGTCCACACTCGGGTTTGGTGAGGAATAATTTGATTTTTGAGCCATAGTTATATAAGAGAATATTTGTTTGTTCAATTGACAATACAAATTTTAATTTAAAATTGAGAAATGCACTAGAATATGCAATAATATTTGCTTACTTGTAGTTCCAGTTGAAGATTCTTCTTGTTTCTTGAAGATCTGTAGAGATGAGTATCTGATTTTCGATGGCGATGCAAGGCAGGAAGGTCTTCCGACGAGGTGCTCCTCTAGCAATATCGACGATCGTACAGTATTCTACCTGAAGATCTCCTTTGCTCGGAATGATTTGGAAGTAGGCGAATCAATGGTCTTCTACCCAAAGAAACTTGCTAGTTTTCCAAATACTTCGTTATCCCACGATGTGATACCAACTTTTGTTTCTATATCACTTCTGTGTGATACCAAATTTTTTTTTTCTATCCCACTTCTGACACCAATTTTATGTCGTATTCCCGGTTGGGAGCGACAGTCAAGGGGAAGTAGCAGGGCTGCAGGACTTCTGACACCAGTGACGCTTTCAGGAAGGAAAGGCACGAAACTTGTAGGATGTGGCGCTTTTACCGGCACACTAGGACTTTATTTGATATGTGGCACTTTTACCGGCACACTAGGGCTTTATTTGAGATTTGAGAACTTGTCAGAATCAGACACTTGGAATAAAACTTGGAACTTGAATATGTTTGTTTTATTATGTAAAATAGATGAAAGTACACTTTGGTTACAATCGTAGATAAACGTTGTTTATAATTAACTTAACTTATGGCACTATTTATATTTATACACTGGAAATGTTGCTTGTTTGGAATATGGAAATGAACTTGATTCGCAATGGAATTGCTGCACATATTTATAGGTGAATGCATTTACGTCATAATTGTGTAGGTTGATCATAGATAAAATGAATATCTGCTGAATAAGGGTTGCCAACAATATATATATATATATATATATATATATATATATATATATATATATATATATATATATATATATATATATATATATATATATATATATATATATTTGATGATAATTCTAAAGAGAAAGTCATCAAACAAAATGTAGATGATTCTTGCCTTAGATGTTTCTGTTCGTCAGAACAGTTCTTCTTATATTATCATATTGCTCAGTCCTTGCTTCAACAGATTATTTAGAAAGACATAATGCCGTCGCTAATATTATTCATTTTAATCTAGGAACTGAACATGACCTAATTCCCAAAAGAAAAAAAATCACAAATATAAACTTGAGATTATTTGTGAAAATGACAAATATAAACTTTATTTTGATAAAACAATTCTTTGCAATAGAGCTGTAAAACACAATAGACCAGACATCATTCTTACTGATAAACAGAATCGAATAACATATATAATTGATATTGCTATACCCGACACACATAATATACAAAATAAATACAATGAAAAATTTCTAAATATATTATGCTTGGCGACGAGATTAAAAATGTGGAAAATGAAAAATTTTTATTCTAACGAATATATTTTCCACAACAGGTGTTATTCCTAGGAATCTTCACAAAAGTATTGAGATTTTGGATCTGAAGAAAAATTAGAACTAAATATATATATATATATATATATATATATATATATATATATATATATATATATATATATACGGGGTTTCACTCCGACGAGTTGCCCATATATCTGTTCATGCAATCCAACTGATTTCCTGATTTCATGAAAAATATAAATCCACCACCCGGTAATTAATACCATTGCCAGGCAATGATTATAATCAAAACATATCCTGGAATAATTATATATTAGGATAACGTTGAATGTTATGAGAATATATCAATCTACCAGAATATATACATACTAAAGCATCATCAGACAATGATATCAATGTACCAACGAGTAGTGTCAGAGGCTTTCTCCCTGGAAATATCCAGTCAAGTAACACTGAATGTTACTCATTAATAGTTTCCTTTGTATGAAGTGGTGTACGATCGAATAGAATACTGCTCTGAATATAAATATGACAAAATTGTCAGTTAATTATATTATATTTATATAAACAAATAAATAAAATACGAAATGAGATTCTGAGCAGTATAAACTAAGGAGAAAACCTATGACTCTACCTCATTATTTTTTCGGAAAGAAACCTACGAAGAATATTACGAGATTTGATGACTGTTATCTTTTGTAACTGTTCAAACAAATTTTTCTTCAGACCCAATATCTCAATACTTATGTGAAGATTTCTAGGAATAACACTTGTTGTGGATATGATAATCGGTAGAATGAATATTTTTTCATTTTCCACATTTTTTAATCTCGTCACCAAGCACCATATATTTAGAAATTTTTTATCGTATTTATTTTGTATGTTATGTGTGTCGGGTATAGCAATATCTATTATATATGTTATTTGATTATGTTTATCATTAAGAACGATATCTGGTCTATTGTGTTTTACATCTCTGTTTCAAAGAATTGTTTTATCAAAATAAAGTTCATATTTGTCATTTTCACAAATAATCTCAGGTTCATATTTGTAAAATTTTTTCTTTTGGGATTAGGTCATGTTTAATTCCTAGATTAAAATGAATAATGTAAGCGACGGCATTATGTCTTTCTAAATAATCTGTTGAAGCAAGGAATGAGCAAGATGATAATATATGAAAAACTGTTTCTGAAGAACAGAAACATCTACGGCAAGAATCATCTATATTTTGTTTGATGATGTGTTTTCTATAATTCCTCGTGAAAACAACATGATCCTGGATCGCAATTGCCAAGCCTTCTGTTTCGGCAAACAATTCTCCAGATACTAACCATTTATTCGATGCGATTTCATCAATATAATTTTTCAATTCTTTAGGGTGCTTTCCGTGTAATTCCTTCTGCATCCAACTTTCTCTTTTAGAATTATCATCAAATATATCAAAATCTACCTTCTGCATTGTCAGGTTCAGAGGTGTAAGATTATAATCTGAAGCAACGACAATATCGTGTAATTTAGACGTTCTCTGTTTATCATGAAAATGGGAACGTAGATGAAAAATCTGTTTACTATGAAGATTATTCAAATCAGTTAATCCACGACCTCCAAGATGTCTAGGTAGTGTAACTCTCTGAACAGCTGACTTTGGGTGGTGCTTATGATATATATATATATATATATTTTTTAGTTTTTTTCTTTATTTTTTTTTTTTTTTTTTATTTATATATATATATATATATATATATATATATATATATATATATATATATATATATATATATATATATATATATATATATATATATATATATATAACTACTACTTCCTTTTAACTCATTAACTGATATTTGTTTCATTAGTAGTGAATGAGAGTGGTATTTTATCTTCTTTTATTGATGCCATTGCCATTGAACAATTGTCAATGAATTTATGAATTTATGAAGTTTATTGCGGTCGCCATCATATTTTATTAGCATTCTTTCCACCATTTCCAAGAATACAAATGATAGAGAATTTGAAGTAGTTGCGTGCATTTTGTATAATTAAAATTTGTTTGTATACATTCAGAATTTGAAAATAAATATGTTTTCTGTAAGATTTGGAAATATACTTTCGATTTGAAATTTTTATTCAATATGATTTGAGGTTTGATTTTAGTTTTGGATTTAGAATTAGGAGTTGGTGTTTGGAATTAGATTACGAATTTGAATTTCGATTTTAGATTTAGAATTTCAATCTAGATTTTGTATTCAGAATTACGATTTAGATTTTGGATTTAAAATATCGTTTTATAGATTTGGAATTTGAATTTAGATTTTGGATTTAGAATTTTAATTTAGAGTTTGGATTTAGAATTTCTATTTAGATTTTGGAATTATAATTTCGATCTAGATTTTGAATTAAGAAGTTCGATTTTGATTTTGGATTTAGAATTTGAATTCAGATTTTGGGTTTAGAATTTGGATTAAGAATCTTGATTCACATTTTGGATTTAGAATTACGATTTAGACTTCGGAATTAGAATTTGAATTTATATTTTGGATTTAGAATTTCGATTTATATTTTGGATTTGGAATTTGAATTTAGATTTTGGATTCAATTTTCGATTCAGGTTTTCGATTTAGAATTATTCCGATTTAGATTTTGGATTTATCATGTGAATTTGAATTTTGGAAGAAAATTTCAACATAATTTGTTGTTATGAGTTTTTTAGAGAATGAAAAATATATACAGGGATATCCTCCGGGACCGTCCGTTAAAAACTTTTCGAGTTCCAATTACAATATCAAGCTGAAATTTTATACGCGGCCATAACTAGCGATTTCCAATTGAAGTGAAATATCTTCGAAGTGATACCATTTCCGGTTATACCGGATGTGGGTCATCACTTTGTTATTTTAAATGGCAATCTACATTTCTGGAATGAAATGAATTTTTATTTTTTTCTCATGTTATAAATCATAGGTGTCCCTTGTAGACATAATAAACGCTTAACCTTCAGAGCAGTTTGTTTACTTCAGTTAATTAGTGAGATTCATCGATGGGAGCAACATAATCCGTTCTTTGATAACTGTCATCATTTTTATTGAAAATGAAATATTCACTGGGGCTAAATGGAAAGAGAAATTGAGATTTTCATGGGTAAACGAGTATGTTTCATTGTAAAACATAGGCGTCACTTGAGTATGAGGTGAGTACATGAATACTGGGTACGCACATAAGAGTATTCAAAACTGTTATCGTGGTGCACGTCCTTATATTAGGCGTTTCGTCGGTCGAGAAATTTGAAAGACGACAAGAATTTGAGAAGAAATGAAGCCTTTTAAAAACCCTAAAATAATGAAATGTATATTCAATGAAGACAAAAAATCGGACATGCTTACATGTAAAAGAAAATGCAAAAACGACAGTTGGAGAAATTGCACTAAAGACGATATTATCGAAACGCACAACAATAAAAGAAAAAAGCGTGAAATGAAAGCATACAACATTCTGAAAATTATTATAATATAAAGAAGTACTTGCAATTTTAAGACAAAATAAGACATAAAACAACTAATGATTATTAGAAAAATTCGTAATATATTCAAGGCATTTCAAGACCAGTTTTAAACAACCTACACTCAAATCTTTTTCAGAAATGAAATGGCATTATACCTGGTTAACAAACAGGCCACTGCAGGAGTCTGTTTATTCCTAGTCATCTTTGTACAAATGTAGCATTTAGCGTTCGCCTTGTGCGGGGATACCATCTTGTTAGAAGTATACTCCCATCAATGCCACCAGCGGAATACTGATGAAATATTGCTAAAAAATTATTCTGTTATTGTTTTCAAATTAATCTAAAATTTTGTCTAAGAAATACGAATTTGAAATTTCATTATCGTTCGTAGCACACCAAATATTCTCGCTAAACTTTCTTTGAAAGTTGTTTTCTAGTATACAACTCGAGGTTTCTTGACTCCAGCATCAATGTTGTTTGAAATTCTAAATCAACATTTATCGGTTCAAGTAATTTTTCTGCCAAAATTACGATTTCATTACGTTTGAATAAAATTATGACATTGAAGTTTACAATTCAATGTTTGATGAAGCAAGAAGTTTTTGTGTTGAATATACCGTACACCCTTCCGAAATAACTAATTATTTAAATATTAAATTTTTAAATAATATTTTGGATTGTCATAAAATTGGAAAAGAGTAACATTTTATAACTTTTTATATATGGAAAAACTTCTACAAAAACGAACGAAAATTATATATCTTCCGATTTTGAGTGAAATTTCATTTCACGGGACTTTCCCATAACTTCGAAAAGAATGTGATGTACCCATTCAATAGCCTTTACAACGATTTAACCATGTGTCAAAATTTTTCCAATCAGAGTAATAATAAAGGAATTGTTCTTATTGGCGTTTTCCAAGAGAACACCCTTCATAGAAAAAACATAGAAAATATTTAAATTTCTGTGTGAGAATTGATTATGACTATAGCATAGTTAATTTTTTCTTTGTTAAATAAACGATCATGGACCAATATTTCATGAAACTTATTCTGAACATTTTTTAATTGAAAATTTGAGACAAAACATACAAATTCACGTAATTTGGTTAATTCGATATTTTTTCGAATGAAGAAACTACATATTAAGTCGGTCCTTTCAAGTTATCAGTGCAGGAACAGAGTGCTCGGATGTATCTTTGAAGCAGATTACAAGCTATTCAAGTAACACAAATATAATTACATCTTTTCTGAGCAGAACTGTATTCTGAAATGCAATAACTGGAAAGGTGCAAATGCTGATATGGTCCTTCATATTGTAACAAAACATTATCTCCTAAAGGTAAATCGAGTTTACACTTATGATCCTCAACCAAAGGTGGCAATTTGGTTCGATGAAAATATATTTTTTCATCAACTATAGATTTCCAAGGAGTGGGTTTGTTCCTAAAAGTTAAACTACTTGTTTAGGAATGACAAAAGCGGAATATAAGTATGAGTTCGCTATAATTTATTCCTATGAAAACATAAAACTAATATAGACATATATAAATGTTTTTGCCAGGATCATATGATAAAAGTTGACATAAATGACAACATGAAACTAATAACTTGTCATTTATGTCAACTTTTATCATATGATGGCTGGCAAGAAACATATTATATGTCTACCTCACCTAGAACCTCATAGAACAAGGGTTGAACCTTTTCCGTTGTCTGAAGCAAAGCGCCAGAAAAAGTAAAATTTTCAATTAATTTTAGTGCAACCGCCCAAAGAGAAACTAAATTTTCAACTAATGCAACTAATGTTTGTTCCACAGCCCAAAAAGTAGATAAGGTTTCAACTTTTTTTGCTCTTTCTGCCAGAAAAGCCCAACAAGGATTCAAATTTTCAACTACTTTTTTGCATCAGCCCAAAAACAAAATGAGGTTCCAACTTATCCTGTTTTGTCTCTTCCTGTTCTTTCTACCACAACTGTCCAAAAAGATGATAACTTTTCAACTAAATATGTATTTTCTACCACAACAACCCAAAAACGTCTAATTTGGTTGGGTACCATAAGAGTCGAAAATGCAGATAACTCTCCAAATATATTTGCTTTTTGTACCAGAACAGTCAAAGCAGAAGTTGAACTTCCAACTTTTAATGAGTTCTATACCAGAATAACCCTAATAGAAGATGGTTCTCCAACTGAATATGTTTATTTCACAACAGGCGAACTTACAAAGATTAAGCAGTTGTGTACCAGATCAGTGCAAAAACAAGATAACTCTTCAACTATAAATGCTTTTTCTGCCAAAACAGCCGAAAAAGAAGTTAAACCTCTACTTAATTCAGGTGCAAAAGAACAAAAAGAAAATAAGTCTGCTTTTTCTAACACAACAGCCCAAAAAGAAGCTAAACCTCCTACTTGTAATGATTTTCCCATCAAAACAGCCTAAAAAGGGGGACAGCCTACAATTAATCCTGTAACCGCAACCCTATGAAAATTTTTCTAACTAATAATTTCAATTGTTTTTCTACCACATCATCTCACAAAAGAAATGACTTTTCGACTCATTCTCTTTTCCCTCTGCAACAGCCGAAACAGAAGTTGAATCATCAAGCATTATTTATCCTTTCAGTTTCATCTTCAGTTTTCAACAAAATATAGACGATTTGACTTCAACTTGAACATAAGTAGGATATAATCCTTAAAGAAGCAATTTTTTATTCCGTTCATTAATGTTTATTACTTTCATATGTAATGTTTTATCTGTTCTTCTATATCAAATGTTTTTTGGGTTCTTTTAATTCGATGAACAACATGGAAATTAATTAAGAACTAATCATATATCAAGTTTCATTAATTCATCGTCAACTACAATATTTTCTTTTATTATATATGTTCTTGTAATATAGCAAAGGTAATGGAAGATTTTTTATCATTATCATTGATGAAATTTGGAACAAAAACTAATTCCAATTTACTTGTGATACGTGTTACTTAATATCATGTACTAATGAAATGAGATGATTCTTTGGTAAATATTATAACAGAAGTTTCTGATAAACTGAGGTCCACAAACTCTACATAATGGATGTACAGTATCGAAATTTCGATTTTTTTCAGTTTTTTTTCGATAGCTCCTTGAATTTTTCAGATCTTCATCCCAAATCTTGAGATAAAGTTAAACAATCTGAATCACATGAAAGCGCATCCACATCCAGCCAGAATCCACAGGGTGATATTTTTTTCAAGAGTCATGTCGAAGAAGTGTCACTCGATCCTTTTCCCTTTTAATGATTTTTATTTTGAAGAATGCTAAGAGTAGGGCGCTAGTATCATTTTTCTATAGTTAGAGAAGAGTCAAATTTTGTTGTAACACATTGTATAATCAAAATATTTTTAATAAATAAACAAAATAGTAATAACAATCTCTAACTTACTGTTATATATTAGTAGTGCTTTCTTATTTACATTCGTATTAATTCCAAATTCTCATCTAGATCTACAAAATATGTCGGAACTGGTGATTTGAGTCCTTTAACTACAGTATTGCCTTTGAGAATACATTTGTACCCAAGACTTTTGATTATATTAGCTGTACGTTCCAACACATGGATCCTATTGGGTTCTCCTGTAGTGTCCATTCTAGAAGCCATATTGACGGGATCTCCCCAGATATCATAAAGGGGCTTTTTCGAACCTGAAATGAAAATAAACGTTTCACAACATCATATGCCATTTCAGATGCAGAAAAATATTTCATTAATTTCAAAGCCGAGATACCGAATATTCAAAACTAGGGAAATACCGTTTTCATATGAGTCAATAATTTATCTCCCTTTCTTCAAATATAAGTTTTATTAATTACTGAAATATGTCAGTCATCACATTATTTCCATTAATTACTTCAAATCTTTAGAAAACCGAGATATGGCATGTTCAATATTAGAGAATTTCTACTTTCCGTGAAGACAATAATTCAACTTACTTTGGTTCGTCAAGAATTGGTTTTATAATTACATGACATTACTTCTAAATATCTAATATTGTTCATTTTCAAATACGATTGGCATTACATTACTTCAAATCCTTCGAAAACCGGTATAGGCTGCTCAAATTTTAGAAATTCTGTTTGAATTGAAGTCAATAATTGAACACCCTTCTTTCTATCAAAAATTTTATCTATTTATTACTGGGATATGCTTGGCATCTCATCACTTCAAATCTTTCGGAAGCCGTGTTACAGAGATCAGAATTGTAGACAATTGTTTTCTTTGAAGTCAATGATTTAACACACAAGCTCTAAAAAAAAATCCTATTGAATGAATTTTATCATAAGAAATTAGTTTGATACTTTTCTTTTTTCTCAAATCTACAACCTCCTGAACTGGAAATCATACTCCTCCAACAAAATTTCCGCATGTAGTTTTGTACGTAACATCATCCTTCAAACTATCGAAATTTCTCAATGACTTTTTAATAAAACAATGCAAGGTTCTACATAAATACTATACGAATTAACAGATAACATTATAGATATCAAACTTATATTCTAGTACTTCTCGAAAGGATAATTGTGGAAAAACTATCATATGTTAATTCTCTAATTGAATTAGATATTCGCTGACTATTGAAATTTTGCGAAATCAAATTTATTCTCATTTAAATGAGGAATATCTCACGAGTGAAAACGGACTGATTATTGACAGTGCGTTAGGTCCGTTATAAGCGGAAAAATTCATGAACAACTTTGAAAATATACATAATCATCCACTTTATAAATACTGCATGTACTGGTACCGCTTCGTAAACTGAATTCTAGTGCTTCACATAGACAATTAAACCTCTTAAAAATTTATAAAATCATATCCAAACACCACTGAAATAGAAAATAATAATTCAATATAACAATTTCAAATAAAGTAAACATGTTCTCTTGATTTACTATAAACCATTACATGCAGATGTAAGAATACACAACTCGTAATTCAATTTTTATTAACCTCTAACGTCAATATTCATTTAGTGAAGTTATGCATTAGATTTGTTAAAATATCCTTATTTTCAGATTATTATAATAAGGAATTTTATATAAACAAGTAACTTTTATGATGGTTGCAACTCTGCAATAATGAATAATAACTTGAAGAAGAAAGAAACTAAAGCTACCCTGAATGAAATTCATACTACATAAAAAAATCAATATTTTAATCTACCATACATTGGCAGTCCAACTGAGAAATTTGAGATTTCTCTGAATAAAAACGATTTCAATAAATCTTTCCGAATAAATAATAATTTGAACAAATACATCATAAACAGTGGAACAAAATTTGAGAGATAAAATAAGTAAGGTGTTTACAAATTGAACTCCAGTGACTGCAATAAATTTTACAATGGTAAGACCCATAGAAATTTCGATAATAAAATAAGTGAACACGAAGTTTTCAAAATCAAAAATCGGATTCAAATTACGAAACATGAATGAAGTGTCGATATCACCATTTGATTACAATTATACAAATGTTCATCTGTAATTTGTCCTTAATAAATTTCATATGTAAAAAGAAGATTCCCATAAATAGAAAAGTGAATAACTTTTTACTTTCAAGGCAACACGATACAGGAATGAATATTTGTCTTTACTTAATATTGACTACGTGTGATAGAATTGACAAATTGACCTTCAACAAGGTTCTATCAAATTAAATACTTGTAACAGCGAAAATATATTCTACAAAGAGGAAATATCGGTTTATGATGCCATATCTGGACATGCTATAGTAGAAGGATACCGTGAATATTCATCAACTACCGTTAGTAGGTACCGATTATTGAAAGAAGACGGCAAAGGGCCTTTGAAATCTATATTCAGGGGTTCGAATGCAGATGTAGCCTTTATGAGTGTGTCCATATGTTTGAAGAATCTAGGTTTCAGTTCAGAGCATTCTGAGCAGCGTGAAATTACTTGCTTTATATCTACAACCGAAAATGGTAAATTTTTACTACGAACCCAATGATACATTCGGGTAATTCCGGGATGACATAGAGAATCATGAACCGCAAGGCGATTTTTTCCTGATATCGTTGCTGAGCGAATTCGTGAGAAAGCTGCTTCATTTTGTTTTCCAGGTCTCCAGATAATATCGTTGCTGAAACATGATAATTGTGACTTCCATTGCAAAGTTTTCGCGTTTTCAATCTTACTAGAGCTTTTGCCGTCAAACATAAATGCGACAGATCTCTGATCAGTGATGAGTCAAAAGTGGAGGCCCATAAGGTCCATTTTCGTGTAGCTTCAACTATAGCATATGCTTCCTTCTCTACAGATGAGTGTTGACATTCAGATTCAATTAGCGTTCTTGAAAAAAATGTCACAGGCCTATCTAATTGAGAGAGTGTTGCACCTATAGCATTATCAGATGCATCCGTTTTAACCGTGAATATAGTATCTTCATTGATAGATGCAGCATTTCCTACGTCTTGCTTTAGTGCATGAAAAGTTTCAAGTGCTTCTACTGAGAGAGAAGAGGAAATGTGTGAAAGTATCGCTATCTTCTGAGAAAATCTTGGAATACTAGTTAACAAATGTGCGAACATACCTACAGCTTAAGTAGGTTCAAGCCTCTCTGGATCTAGTATTATAGCCTTATTTGAAACGAAATAGCCTAACAAGTTGATTGATTGCAAAGAGAAAGAACTTTTTTCATTATTTAGAGTTAAATTGTACTTGCTGGCAGACTTCCATGAAACGCTTCAAATTGTTATCGTGCTCGTTTTGATCTCTTCCACATATAGTTACATCATCTAAATAGGAGTAGGTATACACGAGTCTCTCACCTTGTATTATACTATCAATTCCTCTCTGAAAAAATGCTACACCGTTGGTCACACCAAATGGAATTCTTTTGAATTGAAACATTCATCACATGCTTTGAATGCGATATAGAATTCGTCCTCTTCTCTAATAGGAAACTGGTGGTGAGCACTTTTCAAATCAATAGACCTGAAAACTTCATAATTCGCTTCTCTAATGATTTTGTCTTCAATACATGGTAGCGGATAAGCGTCTAATTGTGTGAATCTATTGATTGTTCTCGAGTAATCAATGACCATTCGTTTTTTATGATTTGTCGAAGTAGTAATCAGTACTTCGGCTCTCCAAAGTGAATTACTGGTTTCAATAATACCTTCAGATGGTAGTCGTTCAATCTCCGCTTCTATAAATTTCGCTTCACTATCTGTTTGTCTTCGGGATTTTATAGCAATTGGCTTACAGTCAGGAGAAAGATTTTCAAAAAGAGCAACTGGTCCTACGTTAGCTAGAGTTAAGCCGCAGATATCCCGGTAAATATTCAATAAATTCTTCAAATACTACTTTTACACTTTCATGAGCTAATTCTAAAGATCTAGCCGATTCGTTAGCATGACTCACATTCAAAGTAGAATTTTCAAGAAGCCTCTGTAAAATGTGCGGAGTTGATAATCCGCGTATGAAGGCATCTCTCACGAAATCATCTCGATGCTTCTCAGCTGTAACAGCTTCAACATGCAGTCTTAAGCTAAAATCTTCGGAGCTTGCAGATATTCGTCTATTGTCTCGTCAAGTTGCTGATATCGTATGGCAAGTTCATGACGACTATAAACTTCATTAATAGGTTTCACATATAAAGTTTTAAGAATAGAGACGGCTTCGTGATATGAGTGAGATTCGCTTGCATGTTGATAAATTCTTGACGATATATAGTTTAACAGGAGCTTCAACTTTCCAGAGTTTAATCTTTCGATTGCGAAATTGAGGAATCCTGAATTCCACATGAGATTTACTATCATATGCTTCTAAAAATTTTTAAGATATCTTTTCTGAAAAGGAAGGAAATTATTCGCCATCGCGATTGATCAGGTATTGTTCCTAAAACAATTTAATTTTTATCCCTAAAGTTGTATAATAATGAAACTATAAATTCTGAAATAACCTGTTGATGTTGATGTTATAGCTGAAACAATTTAATTTTTATTCCCAAAGTTGTCTAATAATGAAACTCCAAATTCTGAAATAACCTGTTTTATCATTTCTCCGTTTTCATAAGGTTTCTTCTTTTGGTAATTATCTGGGACATACGGTATGGTGCTGCAGTTGCAGCGTTATTTTTGAGTTTAAAAATATGAAATCCAATTAACTGGTTCTTTGATAGATTTTTTCCTTTCTGGTGGTAGAATGTAATGGAAATGGTTTGTTGAAATACTAATGTACAGTTGCTCCTCAATTTTTCCTCTTTTAGCAAACGAGACAGAAGTCTTTCATAACACACATTTTTATCTTCAATATCTGTACCAAATACTTGTTCTTCCTATATCGAATGGAAATTGCAAGTCTTAATTTTCTCACTACTGCTTTATGGAAAATTCTGATTCAGGAAACTATATTGTGAAGCACTAAAATTGTCTTCGCGAGCTACTGGTACTCATAAGACTTCTCTTTGGATATTTTTTTGGTATGATAAGAGTATGAATGAGCACATTGAAAAAAAGGAATGACAACAGTACAAAAGAAATATCTACAAACTAGTTCGAAATAATAGATGCACGTACCTACGACTCCAGCTACAATTTCCCCATTCGAAATTCCTATTCTAAGTTTGAAATCTTGAGAATATTCCCGGTTCAATTTATTTAGTTGACTTATCATTGTTGCTGCGAAATTAAGTAACGCTTCGATTCTGACCGCTGGGTCACAATGTTCAACGTCCCCATATCCTGGAGATATGCCACAAGCAGCCATATAAGTCCATTTAGCATTTTTAATCTTCTCTATGGGATGTCCGAATCCATTTGTCAAAATGAGCTGAGAGAAAAACAATTCGAATTTTCAAATTAAAAAAAAATTGATTCACAATTGCTATCTGTGAAAGCGAAAAAAAGTGAATAACGAGTGCTAATAAAACATTACATTTTACGTAAGAAATCCATCAAAAAAAAAAAGACAAAATCACCTCTAAAGTGCGAGCTCAGGACATCAGAATAGACGGGTAAACCATACGTAATTCTTTATATGATTCAAGAGAACAAAGACAAAAAAAATTGAAGAGAAACACTGTCTCGCGCTTCGCTGATACATGAGGAACAGTAGTCTGTAAAGTGTTGTGTACAAAAAGTTGAAACGAAATGATTGTGTTAATGTTTCATTTCAACCAGAGCTTCAATTGGTGGATGTGGGAATTAGATGGTAGACATCTGAAAAATAAAAAGAAAAGCAGCATCGTGTTTTAAATGTATTTCAACCCAAATGAAAAAATTATTTGATACCATATGTATATGTTGATAGTCATCAGAAAATAGAGATATGGGACAGTCCAAGACAAATGATTTATAGTATTTTCAACCTCACCACACTCGGAATTAGAATTATCTACAGAATCTACTTACAGAACATATCATTACAACATTCATGACCATTATTTCAAACTATTAATGGTATACCAAATCTATTTTCTGAGACCAAAATATCAAGATGAGGTTTTCAGTTCTTGAAGTTTTTTGATATGCGACTTGAAGTTCAACGTGGAGTTCATTGTGATACGAAATATTTGGGATAGAAGATAATGGTTCAGTGGAGACTAATTAAAAAGTATCTCTTATCCTTTTGATGATTATTAGCATGAAAACTGAATACCTAGTTTCATAGCATAAGGTCATAGATGACTCTTCGAGAACTTGTTCAAAATTTCCAGGTCGGCTCTCAAAATTGGTACAACACTTTCAAAGTTAACTCGATGAAAAGATCAAGAGCAATATCATCGGCATAAATGATCGCATCAGAAGTTGTAGGAATATCACTCATACATAAATCGAATAATAAAGGTGCAAAAACAGATCTCTATGGAAAACTGTTATTAAGATTGCGAAAACGAATCTTCAATAAAAACATGAAGCTTTTAGTTAGATAAGATACTCTCAATCAGTTCAATAGTTTTTCAATCAGACCATCCTTCCACACTGAATCATATGTTGCAGAAAGATTCAAGAATACAACTCCCGTTTTCAATTTACTCTGAAATAACGACTCAATGAACGTTGTTAAACTCAAGCCTTGATCTGAACAGTTGAAGTTTTTTCTGGAATCACCTTCAAAGCTTCGTTAATAATCGGTTCTAATTCTTTGTGTCAGAAGTCTCTGATATTTTGAGAGAAACAAACTAAACCTATAGGACGACAGCTTAGGGATTTCCTGAATTTTTGTCTGGTTTTAGAATTACGATAATCTTGGTTTCTCTAAAATTCGAAGGAATAATACCTGAAGTAAGCAAATCATTATAGAAAGACAATAGCCAACATAAGTTATTTTTCTCAAATGTTTAAAGAATTTGGGTAACATACCTTCAAACCTTGTAGCTTCACGTATTCTCCTTGAGTTCAATCAATAACAGATAAGAATGAAGAGATGAATCTAATATTTCCTTATATTGAAATGAATTGGAATTTTCAGTCTTATGCGTATCTTTGAACAAGCAACTAGCCCCTGAGTCGAGAAGGTTACTCCTATAAGTGTAATTTATTGTGTTTGTCTATTCTCTTACTAGTTAACGAAATATCAGAATGTGTAAATAAGGCATAGACTCTGAGAATTTCTAAATTTCAGATCGGCAGTAAAAACTTCTTCAATAGTTCAGAAGTTATTAACAAGAAGATACAGAAATATGACTCGGGTGATGGAGATTTTCCACAGATTCAGAAGACATCTCTCAACCAAGCAGTATTTCGAGGACCTTGACAAAGATTACTACAAAGAGAACATCAAAAACCTTCAACAAGTATATAGCCCTAAAAGGAGATTATGTTAAAAAAATCACAGCCTGTAAGGAAAAGTGAGTTATTGTTCCATCTTTACCTAACTTATCAATTCACCTTGGTATGCTAGTTAAAAAAATAAAATAAAAGAAAGCAAGTACCTTATCAAAGTTCCCAATTATTTCCGTCATAATCGTCAACAAATCGTCATCACTGATATCCTCAATTTCATAGCCAACAACGGACGCGAACATCACAGCAACGTTTGCATATTTTTCATGATATAAAGCTGCTGGAGGTCTCTTTATATCTAAATACATTTCAGCCAAGTGTTCAGGTAAAACGTTGTTCAATAACATCTTGTTGATTATGTAGCGTGACTCAATTTTCGCTTGTTCATCATTCAAGTTTTCATTCCACAAGAAGTCCAACCTGTTCATGTATTCTGTTTGTCTATCAATAATATGAAGAGTGATCGTAAGGAAAACAACGCTAAGTATGTGCGATACTTTGGGATCAATTCCGTTATTGAAAGTTTCGCTGCTTTCCTTGAAAATATCGTCGGAGAAATACCAAACACAGACGGAGTAGAGTGCTGTTATAACAACTGCATAAACAAATTTGACCCACATGAGCATACGTAAAAAAAGAAAACTCACAATTATGGCAAGAGCGCAAGTTTGAGTCATGTGCCAAGGAACTATACATATTCCATAATCATTATCACTAGATAGAAGAAGCAGGAAACTCTTCATTTGCACATGTTCCTCTTCAAGTGAATCCCGATCATCGTATCGGTTTCTACATTTGATGAGCTCAGAAAACACACAGAGTGTGAATAAAGTACAAACAATTATATAAATCGTGAATCTTGCTAAAGTTGAATTATTTAGTGTCCTGGATAAATTAACGAACGAACGCAGAACTCTATTCAATTTCTTCTTCGAAAAATGGTCAATCCACATCAGAGGTATAAACACGAAAATTAAGATAGCAAGAGTTGAAAACACCCAGTAAGATTTCCAATTCCAAGAGGCTAAGGTTAAATTTTGAATGACATATAAAAAAATCACTAGGAAAACTTCGCTGATCAGGTAATACTTAAACAAAGGATCCCTCATCTTCAAAAATCGTAATTCGTGATGTTTTTTGGTGAACAGAAGTGTAACTGGATGAATATCCTCGAATTCAATCCACTGTTGATACTTTGAAAGAGACATATGTTCTATAGCAACCTTCATTTCATCGTAGGTTTCTTTCATTGTATCTTTATATCTTTTGATATTGCTATTCATGAATGCCGTACGTCGCTGAGAATCTCGAGATTCAAGTCTTTCACTTATTCTTGACGTCGTGTTTTCTGGTGTTCTTCTTGGAGAAGAATTTCCATTGTCATAATTATTTTTTTCTTCATCTATATAACTTGATTCTATGAGACCGTAATATTGTACCACTTTCTTGGGGGCAGATTCTACATCTTCTTGAACGGTATCAACCTTATTTGCATTACTACCGATGCTCTTGCTACTTCTGGTGGCAGTTCTTGAATTGCTACTTCTCTTAGTATTTGTCATGGTATTTGTTCGATTCTTCACGAAGATATTTGTGGTATCAGATGAACTGTTTCGATTCTCTGGAGTTACCAAGTAAGTTTTCAATCCTATCTTTTTGAACAGAGGTACTGTTTCTCCCTTTTCTGTGGGTTCAATGTTGTAACGTTTTATGAGTAAATCTTTTGTTTGTTGAGTTAGGTGAACTTTTCCTGGTACTCCCTCTGTTTCCATTTGGTTTGCTAAGCTCACATCTTTCGACCAGATGTCGAAATGAATTTTTTGGAAACCAATGATTCCACTTATGATTTTGCCTACAAAAATATAAAATGTTAATAAAAAGGCTGATTTTTCAGAATATTTTGATTATAATTCACTGCATTTAATCCTTCCGTCCCCTCTGGGTCTTTTAGTCCAAAAGAAAAAATTCTCGATGTTGTTTTTATTAATCTGGGATATGGCACTTATTGATGCGCTCTTGTGAGTTTGAAGAGTTTAGTTGATCTTTCATAGATTGAGGAAATACTAGATTCAATTATGTTATTTGTAAAGTTCCCGTCTGTATGAACTATTCCAAGAATAAAATTACTATAATATTTTATCTTCGTTCTGTTTTAAAGCTTCTTTAATTTAATTCAATTTTGCAGATTTCACACATAGGTTGAATTGAAAGTACATAGCTGAATTTATTCGTTCATTTACGTATAAAATAACATATTGTGATATCTGTCATTTTTATTATGAATTCTCACCATAGCCTCCTACTTACCTCAGACGAATAGAAAGCAAAATAAATTACACACTAATTTAAAAGATCTTTCTTACAATATTAAAATAAAACGTGTTGAACCTGTCACACCTGTGAGGAACAAATTAATGACCCAAGTTTGAGGGCATGGTACGGATTAAATGAAGTTTAGCATACAATTGTAAAAATATTTCGAAAAGGATATTAAATCAATTATGGCATTTCTGGACATACCAAAAACAGATTTTTTTGTTGTAGCAGAACTGCCTATGAATATTTCTGCATTTTCATCTCCTGCTTAATTTAAGATACAACAAATTTTATCTATGTACAGCGTGATCCTTTAAAGTAGACTATTAGAATATTCTTGACTTATAAAAGTGGTAAAATCCTAAAATTTTACATGCAGGTTTTAAGTGGTAAAAATTATTTTCACTATAGAGGTGCTTACGCTGTAAGTTGACTGCAACTTTGTTATGCGAAATTGCATGATGTGTTCTTTAATTTCTTCTTCGAGATGATAATTTTTCAAATAACTTCATCTAACATTTATTACCTGAATCTAACTCAAACTTTACCAACAAAAATATAATTTTATATATTAATTTTTCATATTAGTCTTCCAAAAATAGGAAACATCTTAAAGTGAGACAAAAGTTTATGTTTATCCGACTGATTTCTTGAATTCACTAAAGTGAGGTATGTTGATATAAAATTACTGGGTCTAACATTCTTCTCTGTATTATTATCGGTTTTTCAACGTACCAGGCATTCAGAGAAAACTATGATGAAAATATAATTGCAGCACAATATGAAAGGTGATGATGAAAACGATGGTTATTATCTTTGAAGTAACGGAGTTTTTGATGTTCAAAGTTAGTCAATTTGGCTGATGATTTTGAACAACAGAGGTTCGACATTCCTTATTAAGTATCCCTCTTATGTAGATTGGATTAAAATTAATGAAGCAAACAAATTCAAGTAATTCATTTCGTATTTCTAAGCCAACACTGACATTGTGAAAAAGTTCGAAAATAAGTTATCTTTTTTTTGGTAAATTCAAGGTTTAACAGATGTTAGATGCAGTTGTTCGGTTATTCCCTGCGAAAAAAAAGGAAGATACATCAAGCCATCTGAAATAACAAGGTTGCATTTAACTTCCGGTGTAATAAGAAGTGCCTTGACTGTGAAATTATTTTCCTCAAATTTTTTAGCACAACTTGAGACCGCTTTCAAAACTCTGGTGGTACTTCAAGAAACCTTCCCAAAAATACTCATGTGTGTTCTTAGCAGAATTAATTCTGATCATGTCAATACATAACGCAAGAAGAATTATGTAAGTATATAAAGTGTTTGACTAAGATTCGTACACTGGATTTTTCCCGGAAAGTCTCTGGCACTACTGGATGGCTAATTAATCTCATAAACTGATAATGTTATACTTTCTGTATATTCTGAAAACCAACGTAAATGAATGAAATAAGAAATAATTTATTTTTCGATATACGTTGAAAATATGTATAGAAAAACAAATGCATTTCAATAAATAATATAATAAATAATACATTGTTTTTCCTTTGTAGTCATTGAATACAAGATGGTCTATTTCAATTATAATAAGGGACCTTATGATTATGATTATTCGAAATGAATTTTATAATATTACTCCGAACAATCTCAATAACGTGAGGAGTATTTTTGTCTGTCATATTGGAATGTACATCCGAGAAGGAAGTAGACATTTTGAAATCATTTTCAAATTCGAATCTATTGAAAATAGGTAATAAAAAATAGGAATAGGGACAACTAATTAATTTCAATAGGTATTAGTATTACTTTTCATTTGAAGTTACTGAATAAAGGGTGTTCTATTTGAAATAAGAAAATTGGTATGGTTTGATCCTAAACAGAATTTGACATTCATCTCAGAACACTCTGTATAGCTCTATCAACAATTACTTATTGTTTCTGGATATTTTAGTTTATAGCAATAATTTCATATTCAAATTGAGATTCTAACACGATCCCAATAAATTTAGGGTATGTTCGAAAAAAGTCATATTTTCACAAAATATTTTCGAATTCGAAGACGCTTCATTTAACGCTTGTACTGATCTGAAGAAAACTCACCATTTTTCGGATTAACACGTTGAAAAATTATGAGAAATATTAAAAACGTAATGAGGGCTCGCAATGAAACACCCTGTATATTTGAAAATAATTTATGAACATGCAGAAAGTTAGCATCCAACTCATTCCATGTATTTTTTTCCAATATATTCAACAGTAACAAAGTTATGAAGCGATGATACTCTAAATGGACATCCGGTATATTTATTCACATATATATTTACCTGTGTGTACTCCAATTCGCATATTAATGTTGATATTTTTCCTTCTCCTCACTCCAGCTATAATTTTTATCATTTCTAAGCCCAAATCGACGCAAGCTTCTGCATGATTTTCTGGTGGATCAGGTGGTAATCCAGCTACACAATAATAGCAGTCACCCAAAAACTTTATCCTCAGTACTTTTAATTTTTCAGATACAACATCGAAGCTACCAAACAATTCGTTCAGAGTCTCAAGTAGCTGGTTAATATTTAGTTTCACTGTCATTTCTGTATAATTCACAACATCTGCGAAGAGGATAGTCACGTTATCGAACGTTTGCGTGAAAGATGTCTTATATTCAACTGGTGTAGATGTGCTAAAATTTTCGAGGTTGTCCCAGTAGTCAAGAATATTTTCTCTTATATTATCGACAACGTAACTAGGGATGAGAGTATCCATCAGATGTTTTTCTTCTTCTTCCTGAAACTGTTTACAGAAAATTGTGTTGTAAGATAACTTAATATATTAATGTATTGCTTTGTGTTTATTATAAAAGGGTAAAAGTTATTATAATTGTTGTTGATTGTAGCCTATCAGATAATAATAATAATATTGTTTATTTCCCTTCACAATTTTGTGTGTACATGAGTCGATTCAAAGAAAGGAAAATTATGGGTTTAGATGCTTTCTTTTGCATAGAAACGGTGCCCAATAGAAAAAATTTTTTCACACAAAATCAACGAGGAATCCACAAACAATTTCTTGATTGAGCCGATTACCCTTATATGCGCCAATGATGAACATAAAATTCCTTATTGCATCTCAAAAAATAAGTACCTCTTAAAACACCCAAAATTTCATTTTCATATTTCCACCAGTTTCAGAGCAAAAACTTGTTATTGAAACTGATTTTTCAATTTCTTACCTGTAAATGCCTGTTATAAATCACACAAGCTCTTCGGTCTAAAAAGCTCTTCCTCTTTATTATCTCGTCCAAATATCTATAATATATGCCCAGCCCATTTAAACATATCAGGTAGATTATATCCGATAAGATTCGATCGACCAAAACTGAAGAACTTTGATCCTTATACGTTATAAGAACTAACAGCAGAACATGTAAAATGCTTGTTATCAATCCAAGAGCTATAGTAACTGCAATATTCGAAATAAAGAAAAACACATAACAACATATTATTATATGAGTGGTATACGCTGGCCTCAATTGGACATCTGCACTCAATACATTATACAAAGGCACTACTAAATTCACCAAATTTAGCAACAGAAACGAAATAATTGTGATTTGCTTCAATGTTCTTTCTTCCAAATTTATACGTCCACAGCCGTCAGTAACAAAAAACATCCCAATAGATGAGCAGAACATCACAGCATACAGTATTAAATCTAATATATCCGAAGAATGATCGCTCGAAAATATAAAAATAACAACAAAATGCAAACTAAAAAGTAATGTCTGCAACAACATCAACAAGGAAAAGAACGCTTGATTCAGTCTTTGAGTATATATTTTGAATAAACTTTGCAAGTCTTCAGAATTGAATATTTTCCTTAAATGTGGCAATATCCATTCTCGGTCATCTTTTACATCTTCTTGTTCTTCTTTACCGGAGGTATTCAATTTGTTTTTTATTTTATGGATGCTCTGTCTGACATTGATGACGTTGGCATATTCAAGATCATCTGGATTTTCCATTGAAGAGGCTTCTCGAATATTTTCAAATTAAAATTGTTAATTTCTTCTCAGGGTGATTTTCATATGTTTTTCATTGCTCCCCATTTTCTGATTCTTCTTCTATAGTTGAGCTACGAAAAATATTCGTTTTAAATGTTTGTTCTCTAGTATATAATAATGTTGGGCGCTTTATTTTTGAATAAAATACGAGGGCGAATTGATGACACAGGTAAAAACGAAACAAGAACTCACTTGTCGCTACTAGTTGTGATTTATTTTTCTACAAAATCTTCATTCAAGGTTACACACTTGCTTAGGCGATGCTGAAGGTTCTTGATGTAATCTTTGTAGTAGTCTTCCTCAAGGTCTTTGAAATACACCTTCATTTCTGATGACTTTCGAATCTGTTGAAAATCTGGGTTCTACAAGCCATATTTCCATGATTGAAAACAAATGGAAATCATTGGGAGTCAAGTCGGGAGAATACGCTGGATGAGTTGGAATTCAATTGTAACTCCACCAGTTTGGCTGTTGCAATGTCGGAAGAAGGGGCAGATGCGTTGTCGTAGTAAAACAAGATTTTCTTTTTGGTAGGATATGGCTGCTTTGTTTTGAGTTTTTCATTCAATTGGTATAATCTTCCCCCTTTTGGGAGAAAATCAATCAAAATAAAGCCCTGTTCATCCCAAACACGATCATCACCTTGCAGGCCGATGGTATCACATTTGACTTTCTTGGGCGCACAGTTACCCGTCTCCAGTCACTGTTTCGATTGTTGCCTCGCGATAGGCGTGTCGAAAATAATCCATGTGTCATCTTGCGTAAACTGAGTTTGGGTTTCGTTCGAAGAGCCGAAAGTTTCTATTTTGATCAACTGATCAACAATCACGCAAGATATTTGAAACTCATTCATAAGTGATGGAGAAGAATCGTCATAGTACTAACCAAAAAATGTTTAGGTTTCCGTGATGGCCATGTTGTGTGAAAAGAAACGTTTTGTTAGCTCTCGATATTCACTTTTTTACTTTTCAACACAGAAGGTGCAAATCTCCCGGCTCGATCGACTGTTAATTAAATACTTATTAACATATCAATGGAATTTCATGTTTGGAATAGGTATTTTTGTCCAAACATGTTATAATTTATGTAGTAGTATCACCACTTCGTTCATTCTTACCTGATTCATCAACTCGCTCGTCTATAACATTTATAAAACATGGCGTCGCTCACTATACCTATTATTGGATTATTTTTGAAAATCAGAAGAGCCAACATTTCGAGATGAAAATTATTTAAATTGTAAGATCATTTAAGAAAACTAGTTGATTCATTTAAAGTTCTAGGTTAGATTTCCGATGGAAGTTTGTTATTATTCAAGCCTAGCTTCGATTTGAATTATTTCGTGGATCAGTCCGTTAATTTTATACGCGGCCATAACTAGCGATTTCCAATTGAAGTGAAATATTTTCGAAGTGATACCATTTCCGGTTATACCGGAAGTGGGTCATCACTTTGTTATTTCAAATGGCAATCTACCTTTTTTATTATACATCTAGAACCGACATTTGAGCAAGGCAAAAAATACCCAAGTTGTTGCCAGTTATCTGTCAAAACTTTTGACAGATTCAATAATATTTGTTATGAACTCGATTTTTGAGGAAGATTTAAAATAATTGTAGCTCGTAGATCTTTTTCACTACAGACACAATTTTTGCTTGTGTGAATAGAAGAAGGATCAAGGAATTTTTTAAGCAGTCTACACATGTCAAATGTTCATTGCGTTGTTTTTCAAACAGCAATAACTCAATTTGTTCACATTGCACGTGGCAATTCTTATATCGCCATCAGATGAAGCGTCAAATTTCAGATGGAATTGTATCAGCATGTACTATACCCATCTGTTATAGTTCAGAAATAATTTTGGAATATATTGAATTCTAATGATTTTGGAAGAACTAACAGAAAATGCTTTGAAATATTTGAATCAAGTAGCTGAACTGGCTACGCTCACCTGACAGGTGCTTAAAATTAATGTACTTGTCACTTCATTCATTCGAATTTGATATTTCAACAAGAATTGTTTGTAATTTGAAGTGAAAATTTTTGAATAACACCAGATTGATAATAAAATGGCTGATTATTCAAACGAGGATATGTTTAATCTCTTTTTAATTCATGGCGAAAGTAAAAAAGGGTGGATAGAACTTGCAGGCAATCCAGTAACCAATTTCCAAATTTGGCGCCTATTTTCTGCAATTTGGAGGAACAAAATACATAGAAACTAGAATAAAACCAATTCTCGAGGATGACGACAATCAAATAAATACGCTAGCGTATTTTCGTGTCATGCGTCCATTAGGTCAGCATCAATGAATATTGGATTGAGTTATACTTACATTCAAAGGATCCTTAAGAAACATAACATGCACCCGTATTCTTTTATCGCACTACAAAAATTGAAACCAACTAACCTTCCCAAGCGGCTGAATTTCTGTGAGAATTTATTGATTCGGCTTCAAGAAGATGAGATAATTCTGCAAAAAAAATTATATGGCCTGATGAACCAAGTTCAATGAAAGTGGAATAACCAACAGGAAAAATCGACATTTTTGGGCCACAGAAAATCCACATTTCATTGAGGTTATTGATTTCTGAAATAAATTCAGCGTGAACGTTTTGCAATTTTAATGAATGATTTGTTGGCTTATTACATTAATGAGGGAAATCTTAATGGACAAAGATACCTGGAAATTTTGAGAGGAACATTAGCAAATTTTTAGATGGATTACCCCTTATCATTTTGAGGGATTGCTATTACCAAATGGATGGTGCACCAGCACATAAAACACGAGCTGTAGATCGGCAGCTAACAGAAATGTTCGAGGATAGATGGTGGGGTAATCAAGGACCAAATTTATGTCCTCCGCTTTTCGTAAGATTGATCCTGAAGAAACTAGGAGGGCAACTCATCATGTTCGTATACGAGCTGTCAAGTATATCGAGCAAAATGGGGCCCATATTGAACATTTATTCACATCGTAAATTAGTTTTCTCCTATGATGTTTGCTTTCATTTATTCGTATTAATGTAATTATCTTCGATGATTGGTTTTCGCTTAGTTCCTACAATTTTTAATCATCCGAATTGTTGAAAGTTGCTTCTAATTCTTCGAAATTTTATTTTACCCATAGACCGTAAATTTGGAAATTGGTTATTGAATTGCCTGCAATTTCTACCCACTACTTTTTGACATTCTAAAATGAAATAAAAAAAGATGAAAAGTATTTTCGTTTGAATAACTAGTGGTTTTATTTCAAATGTGGTGTATTTTTTTGGATATTTTCAATCTGAAATAACGACAATTCTTGCTGAAATATCAAATTCGAATGATTGAAGTGACAAGTATAATAATTTTAGGCATTTGTCAGGTGAGCGTAGCCAGTTCAGCTACTTGATTCAAATATTTCAAAGCATTCTCTGTTAGTTCTTGCAAAATCATCAAAATTCAATATATTCCCGAATTATTTCGGAACTATAAGAGATGGGTATGATACATGCTTATACAATTCCATCTGAAATTTGACGCTTCATCTGATGGCGATATAAAAATTGGCACGTGCACTTTGAAAAAATTAAGTTATTGCTGTTTGAAAAAGGCCAAATTGAAAAAATCATACAGAACAACGCAATAAACATTTGACATGTGTAGATTGCTTAAAATAATCCTTGATCCTTCTTCTATCCACCCAAGCAAAAATTGTGTCTGGTGCAAAAGATCTACGAGCTACAATTGTTTTAAATGTTCCTCAAAAATCGAGTTTATAACAAAAAAACTTAATTCTGTCAAAAAATTTGACAGATAAGTGCCAACAACTTTGCTCAAATGTTGGTTCTAGATGTATAATAAGAAAGGTAGATTGCCATTTGAAATAACAAAGTGATGACCCACTTCCGGTATAACCGGAAATGGTATCTAATGGAATTCTACAATTTTCAACGCACGTAGTTCCGGTAGATATATATATATATATATATATATATATATATATATATATATATATATATATATATATATATATATATATATATATATATATATATATATATATATATATATATAGGAATATCTACGGAACCGTCCGTTGAAAAATTGTAGAGTTCCATATACAATATCAAGCTGAAATATATATATATATATATATATATATATATATATATATATATATATATCGCTAAATCGCTAGTTATGGCCGAGTATAAAATTTCAGTTGATATTGTAAATGGAACTCTACAATTTTTCAACGGACGGAGTTCCGGTAGATATTATATATATATATATATATATATATATATATATATATATATATATATATATATATATATATATATATATATATATATATACAGGAATATCCGTAAAAACTTGTAGATATCCATTTACAATATCAATATAATATATATATATATATATATATATATATATATATATATATATACACAATTCGAGTTATGTTTAGAAGTCAAACGATATTTGGTTTGTATATATTTGTATGTTGTGTTTTAATAAAGATCAACAATTCATCTAATTATATACTTATTTTTATTATGTTATGAAGTTCGAACATAAAACATGTAGATTAGAATGTAAAGAAAATAGTGATTTCGGAAGTAAATAATAAAATATCGCAACAAATCGGAATGTTTGAAAGAATGGAGAAGAATTTACGAAGATAAGGAGCCCTTGAAAACTTGAAGTTATGAAACGTCAATTCAATGAACACAAAGAATTAGATGTGCTTCTATATGTAGAAGAAAATCAAATCGTCAGTTCGAGAAATAGCATCAACGTCGATATTATCTAAACGCACGGTGCACAGATTTAAAAAGAAACAAAATAAAAGCATACAACATTTTGAAAACGATTTCAACAACAAAAAGTACTCGAATTTTTAAGACAAAACTGAATATTTGAATAATCCTTTATAAATATTGTTTAAAATGACCAGTGTTATGTTGAATACACCGCTGAAATCTCCTTCCTTTCTACTCTATATATTATATTGAAAATAAAATTTGCTGGCAATTCAGGATATCCGTAGATATTCCTAAAACCTGAAATCAAAAAGTATCAGATTTCGAACGAGATTACCAGTCCGAATGCATCATTCAGTCAAGTAGTGATTAAATTCGCATTATCGGATGGGGAGTGAAAGTTATGGACAACATCCTGTTGGAATAATATTTTAATCAAATATTGTGTCAAGCATAGGCGGTTGTTGCGGTTAAAATGCTATTATTGCTAAGTGAATATTCATCGGTCCATACAATTTATCTTCAAAAATTGTGATTTTGTTGTAGTACATTTAAGTACAAATGCTGATAATTCCTCTAACTGATGTTTTTGGTTTCACTTGTACAAGTAAAAAGACTTCTAATTCCTTATCTTCATTGAATTCACGTTTTTAGCTTATGCATTAGGGTTTTACAAAAAATTAATTTATTTATAACATCGAATTTAAAAGAGTAGACTATAAATGAATTTTATTGTATCATAAAATTTCAAATTTTAAATGAAACGTTATGCATTTGTGAATATATCAAATTTTTTCCGAAATATGAAATTTGACACAAAAGTAGCATAGCATTGAGAAAACCTCATTCTTCTTGAATCATTTCACGTCATTTTTCAAAAGAACTTAATTTCAATAGGAACTAAAGTCGTCCAACACATTTTTACAGCTTTGTATACAAAGCCACTCATAGCTAATCTACTGTGTGGGGGGATTGACGAAAATTTTATTAATTGAAATTCTCTTATTCGAGTAATAATATTTTCATTGAATGATGTTACTTATAAAAATGTGTACTGATGTAATAGTTTGGAGAAACACTTGAAAAACTTTATAAAGCTGATTGATATATGGGAATAATTCTATTCTTCTAAGGATTGAAGTTAACTATACTCGTCAGCACAGATTTCTGCTTATTACAAATTCTTTGAATAAATACTTACCAAAAAGATGCATTATTTCACTCTTCAACAAACAAAACACTAGAAAAGTCCGATAGCGCAAAACTCTTCAAATAATCTCACAACGATTATTGAACCTTGTATTTTTCCACATATTATCCGCGAATGAAATAATATCAAAACGATCAATATTTTATGCATCTATAGGATCAGCAGAGTATGATCCGTTTCTTGATTGAACTGATAATGAAATCTTATATTATCTCTTATCATTATTCGTAGAATACAATCGAGAAGATATTATTCTGTCAGATGCACAGTGAAATAGAATTCATTTTAAGATTGATTTTCATTTCAGACAAAGCCAAGACTAATCTCAGGAATTGCATGGTGGATTTTGTATTTTTCGTTATGAATCGAAACAATGGTATCAATTTACTTGATATCGATTTGAAATTGGAAAACTTATTGCTTAATCAGAATATTGTATAGACTTATTTAAAATCTACAGATATGAAATTACTATTGAACCGTGATTTCTTGAAATGTTCAACATCTGTTTGGCAGAATAAGTGTAACAACTCAAATAGATGATAAACTAAGAAGTAAGTAATCCAATTAGAAATACGAATAGAATAACTGCATGCAAAATTTAGGATAAGAATCATTATGAAACAATTCTCTCATGACTAAAACACATATTTTAGTATCAAAATATAATTCAATTAATCACTGTTACCGCGGTTTCGAACTCTCGTTCATCATCGGGCAATAAGAAACTTTGTATAAAGTACCATGGTTTTCATAAATGGGTTTCCATTGAATTTGGTGATATCACATAGTGGGTATACAGTTCATACTCTCTTGAAAGGAAATTAATGCCCAAAAAGTGCCAAGTATCATCAGTGAGTTGTCAATAAAAAAAAATTTCAACTGATTCTAGATAATTGAGTTGTATTTCTAAACCATCACTGACTAATCAATGTTGAATCTTGATAACGTTTAAAGAATGAGAAATACAATCTAATTTTCAAAGAACAACCACTTTGACCTGTGTAGGAATTGTTATAGTCTGGAGAAGATAACCTATGAACTCCCACTTTATTTAAATTCTCTATAGGAGTTTTAGCGTTAAATAAGAGTGTTGACAATTTATTTTCAGGTCCGAATGCAATTTGGATTTCCATCTATAACATTAATCTGCTACATTTCTAAAAAATAAAATGCCTGAAAATTTTCCAGAAAAGAATCTTGAATTTCATTCTATATTGTGGCCCGTATTTCATTGAAACATATTTCAAATATTACCGAATTTATACACGATGTCAGTAATATTTCAGTTATTTTTTCATATATTATGCATTCGCGAATAATGCTAATTCTTTGTGAGTAGTTCCAAATAAACTGAATGAATTATATATCTATTTATCAATCTATATATTAAAAACGTAGTAGTCTTGATATGAGATCATTACTAGCCCCTTCTAGCTGATATAACTATGTCTACATTAGAAAATGAAATTCGAAATTTCAATTTGCGCTAGTAAAATTCATTTTAGGTAAAGATACGTTGATGGACATACTTAATTGTTTAAATTGTACGACCAGAAAATTTTATTATTTCCTCAAATTCATGAGTGTCCATCTGAAAATATTATTTAAACTCTGAAATAGAAAATAAATTTCAATATCATTGAAAAATTTACTACCAAAGATATATCCGAGGATTTTAACCTGCCATATTCACACAAAATTTTGGGGTACAAATCAGTGATCCACAGATCCTTTTCGTTACCTTTATCAGCAGAAAATTTAGAAAAAGATTAACACTATTAAAACTATAGCTCACAACAACGTCCTTGTTTGCGACGGACTTGACAAAACAGCGAAACAAAAATAATTACATATAGCTATAAATCAAATATCCGATTATAAATATAAACAAACCCGAAACAACATAGTTTGGACAATTAACTGAAAATGTTGGAAATAACTTCCCCAAATTGGAATCCAAAATTTCATTCTGGGATGCGAAACTCAACGATAACCCGGCACCAAGAAGGTGTGTTTATTTCTGTCAAGAAAACAAAAAAAAGTTCTGCTGAAAGTTCAACGCTTTTTGAGTTATAGTAATTTTAGTGAAAATTTAAAATAAAAAACATCCATCCTCCAAACTTTGGCATATTGCAATTACAGATTTGCGCCAATTGTAATTGTTATGTTTTTTGTGCAATCTCTAGTTACTAGATCGTCCATTTCACTTCAAAATGAAATATGAAATTCGTATTTTCAGTTGAACTTCTACATAATTTCTCAAGCATGTGCTTAATGTAGCCCTTCAAATTCTGTGAAAAATCCACTGGCATGTTTTTTCAAAAGAAGACATATTCATTGACGATTCCTAAGAGGTACAACACTTTACTACTTTTTCTCTAAATAATAGAAATATGGTTGTGTTTTTTCAAAAAGACTTGAATATAAACTCGAAAATAATTCAAACAGGCACTGAATTTTTCGCTGTCAGAATGAATTGAAGAATTGATTTGACATACACTGCAGATTTTTTGAAAATCAGTGATTTGCATAATTGCGCTATGCCGTTTTTATATTCAGCACAAGAATATTCAAACATGCATCTCATTTATGGAGAATGTGGATGCAATAGCATTGCGCAGCAGCCAGACTCTACAGGGAAAGATACCCGAATGCCGAACGACATCCCGATTATCGGGTGTTCGTACATGTGCATCAGTTATACTCAGAGGGATGATTGCCTCACGTTCGTAAAAGTGGTGGTAGACCCCAAGCAGACTACGAATACATGGTTTTGGACGAAGTCGAAAATGACGCTGGCACTACTTACGTGCGATTGAAATGAATACAGGTGTACCAAAATCTATTGCTCAGCGTATTTTAAAACGACATCAATACCATCCATATCACGTGCAACGTGTGCAAACCCTATTACCTCAGGACGACTTACCCAGAATGGAATTTTGTGAGAGAATGTTAGCTAAAAATCAAGGAGATCCGCAATTTTTGGACAAAATATTCTGGACGGACGAAACAACATGCAAGAAAGATTGCTACTTCAACCTCCATAACTTACATGCACGGTATACTGTTCTTGACAATTGACACCGTTGTGCAATTTGAGATACACTTAGGCTAGTTCCTGGTACTCTGATTGGACTAATCGCAAGATTAGAAACCCACTGAATATTATTCTATGAATACAAAAAAATATTCGAAACTAAAATCGACAATATTGGAGGAAAATCGGGAAATACCTGTGTTCTGACAGTTATTTTGGGTCCACTACCTGGTCTTCTTTTCTATTGATCCTGTTCTTTGTAATTTCCCAACCAGATCATGGAGTGAAGATTTTTATGTAAATGGGATCTGGAAATTGCTGCAATATCTGTGCTGCAGTGAAGTACTAACTTCTTATAAAATGCCTGTTCCCGTTTGTTACAACCATTTTCATCAACAAATAGATAACAAGTAGCGAAACTGATACTGGAATATGTTCGAGAAAATACCCGTAGCTTTATGACATTTCACTCTTTTGTTTGTCATAGAGCTTCTGCATTTATTTTATGATCGGACACGTTATAACGTAAAATGAGCGTATTTTTCGAACTGTTCAGCTGTATTTACGTTATTTTGCTTCATTCCAGGCCGACTTTCAAAATCAAGTCCTCAGAATGTCCATAAAAGACTGCTCTTTCGACTACGTATCGCAATCCTATTATTCCGATACATAGAGAAGGTGATGTATCTTCGGGTCGTGCGTCCATTTTGAATTGAATAAAAATTCCAATTTTAGGAACAACTGCCATGAGCTTCGACACAAGGTCGTCGAATAATGGAATGCCATTGATCAAGAACTAATAGCAAAATCCATTGACAGATGGAGAAAAAGAGTACAAATGGTTGTTCATGCTGATGGGGATCATATATCAACCTGAATTATCATTTATCTATTGTTTATGTTGTTTTGCAGTAAATTTTTTCGTTCGTTTCCGTTCTTTTGCAGTTTTTATTATCATTTCACTTTAGTCTGTCATAGAGCTTTTGCATTCATTCAATGATCGGATACGCTTTAACGTGAAATGAACGCATTTTTCGAAACGTGCAACAGTATTTATAATAAAAAACAAGTACTGTGTTTTGAGGAATTTTACTTAATAATTGCGATTCGTAACGCGTTTTACTACACCGTAGTTTCTTCAGAAGAATGAATATAAAGAAAAATATAAATGAGAATATAACTATAAATGTTCCTGAGTAATTAAAAACTTATTGGGTTGCTTCTTCTTAAGTGGTTATTTATGACAGGTATATCCAATAAAATTAAGGAATAGATTGCTCCCCGAAAAGATTCAATAGAGGTGAAGGGCTTAAATCGACTTGTTCATTGATGAATCTACCTGAGTGTTTGTATTTATTGATTTCTAAAGTTTTCAAAGATCAACCTTCCAATATTTATTATCTGTATGCAAAATTTCAAACTGTGGGTCGAAAGAATGATTATTTTCTAAGAGATGATTCGCGTAATTTGAATCTGATTTTTTATTTGAAAAACTGCGTTTATGTTCCGATATTCTAATATTAAAATTCCTATGTATTCTACCAATGGAAAAATTATCACAGTCATTGCAATTCAATCGATAAACACCTGATTTATTGTTTTTACCTGGTTTGGTTTTATTATTTTTATATATTTGCCTAAATTATTATTAGTTTGGAAAGCTATGTAGAAATTATTGCTATTTAAGAATGATTTCAGTTTCTCACTTGTAATGCCAACGTAGGTTAAGGTGTTGAATTTTTGTTTCAATTTATCGACAGGGTAAACTTCATTCAATGCGATTCTACTTTGTTTTTATTTTAAATATTATTTATTAGTTTGGGATTGTCATCATAATTTTTGGCTATTTTTAATCAAATTTAGTTCTTTGTTGAAATTTTCTGGTGATAACGGGATGTTATTCAATCTATGAATAAAACTATTGAATGCTGACATTTTGTGTTGATATGGATGACACGACGAGTTATGTATTATAATATCTGTATGTGACGGCTTATGGTGAATTGCGAAAACATGTTTTCCATTTTCATTCGAAATTGTTACGTCTAAGAAATTTATCGAATTATTGCTTTCTATTTAGTAAGTAAAAGTAAACAAAAGTAAGTAAAAGCCTCCCAAATTCAAATTTCAACAGTATTTACGCTATATTGCTTCATTCCAGTCCGATTTTCAAATTTAAGGCTTCAAAATGTCCAGAAAAGACTGCTCTTGTGACTACATATAGCTATTTGAGCACTCCGCCCGAGAAGATAATTTTGATACATAAAGAAAATTATGTATCTTCGGGTCGGGCGGCCATTTTGAATTGAATGAAAAATCCAATTTTAGGACGATATTCGTATGTCTCAACTTTTCTAATCCTGATTGGACCTAGAAGAGAGGCTATCGCTCTAGGATCTTGGAAGTTAAAAAGTGAAACAAAAATTCAAATTACGAAACTGGAATTTCCTTTTCTCTGTACAGTTTTATCAATTCTGCATGGATTTTCATGTTTAATCCCTCATAATAATCAAAAAGAAGTGAGTTTTTTATTTCATGGATATATGATTTTTGCCTGACGCCATTCTCTTCACCGGGCAGAGTCCAGGCGTTGTATAGCGTATTGAGGGCCGTAAAAATCTCGTTGCCAACTTCCGAACCTAGAAAGTAATTTCGAAGATTTTCGAGCGATGACATCTATTCTTTCAACGTGGCTATAAGAATGCATCGTCAACGTCGTCGTCATTTTCTTTGGCCTTGCTATGTCCGGATCAGATGAAACGCCGTACACACACGCCGACAGTTGCAAAACTATCAAAAACGACATTTCCATCCAACAATTGGAGATCATAGTGACTACGGTTCTCCAAGCTTTGTTAGCAATCGTCATAGCATTCAATATTGCAATGATGGGTGGCAGTCCGTATTCAATACAATCTAGTACCATTTTTACTATTTCTCTGTGATAAGTAATTTTAAAATTGTGGATCACTCCCTGGTCTAGAGATTGTAATCTTGATGTAGTATTTTCCGGAAAAATTATTTTTTTTCAGAGCCGAGGGCGGATTGTTATGAACAGTACAATTGTCCAAAAAGAGTAATATCTCTTGGGAAGGAGAAGTCCGTAATAAAGTATGTATTATGCACGATTTGCAAGTTAACCGATATCACGTAAGCTGCGCTGAAAGAGTTTGTAACATTTCTGATAAATTCGTGAAATGTCCAAAATGCACAGAAAGTTATATCGATGGAAAACTCATCCAGCGGCTCTCCGGAGTCGATTTCGGGGAATCAGGATGTGCGAGTTGTGGATTTAATCACAGTTATTAACGAGTTGAAATCTTCTGTTCAGTTTATGTCCGATAAATTTGATCAGCTGGCTAGTGATAACAGATAATGGATGAACTTGAGGACCGTATTACGTCTCTCGAGGTAAGGGAGACCTAGGGTGGTGTGGAGGTTTCTGGCTTTTCCAACCTGCACTTGGATAATGTGAACGACTTCAGACCTGTCATTGTAGAAATTGCAATGAACTTCTACAGTGCGGTGTTGAAGACTGTGATCTCCTAAGCTGCCATAAAGTTGATAATAAGAAAGGTAGTGTGCTTGTGGCTAGGTTCAGTAGTGCAAACATCCGAGACGGTCTATTGAAGAAGAAGAAGGGTAAATGGATAAAATCTGATATGCTTGCCAGCCTTGCAAATTCGAACAAAAGTGCGCAAATTTTCATAAATGAAGAGTTAACCACTTATAACAGCCAGATATTCAATATGGCTTATAAATTCAAAAAGGAAAAGGAATATAAATACCTCTGGGTAAAAAATGGTAAAATTTATCTAAAAAGGACGATGATCAAGCTCTACAAATAAAAAATGAGACTTCTTTAGTGAGTGTACAATCTCAATAGTTACCAGGATGGATAGATATTATAATACAATTTCTGATTTACCAGGGGGACAATTGGGTAAGCATAATTTTACTATACTGTACTTAAATGCACAGTTGATTCGAAATAAGGTGGCTTACGTAGAAGTTCTCTTTGGGGCAACTGAGCCGGACATTGTAGTCCTTTTGAAACCTGGTTGGCGCCAGAGGAGGATGAATATTTTAAATTCCTTGGGTATATTCAGTCTATGTCAGTCGGAGTAAGCGTGGTGAAGGTGTTGGCATTCTCGTCAAAGAATGTTATTCCTGTAGAGAAGTTGCTAGGGTGCAGGAGATGTGATCAATGGTCTTTATTTATGTTCTGGAGCTGAACTGTGTAATTGTGGGGAATATATAGACCGCAGCATTATAACATTGATGTCTTCGTTAGTAAGCTGGATGATTTGCTTGATGATCTTCAGCAGACTGCCAAGAATTATTAGATATTTGGAGATCCTATCGTCGACTATTTGACAGGGAGCCCACAGAGATTGGCCATTGAACCAACTGCAATGGGTAATAGTTTTTAGCTGCTGAATACCTCTCTCCCAACCAGAGTCACCTCTGGTAGTTCTACGCTAATTGACTGTGCCTTCACAAATAGTGGTTTGAACTCACAACTCGCTATTTTCCATGGTTGTGTTGGAGATCACAGACATCAGATACTGTATGTTGATAGTCCGCTGAGGTCAAAACCCGGAGAACCTAGTGACAACTGTTTCGTATATGATATTGATAAACCAGCCTTTCAGGAGAAACTAAATGATATTGAAAACAAAAATTGAAGTGATCCTGATGAGATGTGTAATGGGATCATTAGAGCCTATACATGATCACTGAGAAAAAAATACTGAAGAATAGATTCCGAAAAAACAGCGCACTTTGGTTCAATGCTGAGATTAATGAATTATTAAAGGCTAGAAATTTCCATTTAAAGAGACATCTGCAGTTTTCTCACAATGAAAACCTGAAACAATCCTATAGGGAGGCTCAGCATGCTCTGAGCTCCTCTATTGCACTAAGGAAAAAACACTACTTTCAGGAGCGTATAAGTAACTCTGGCAGCGATCCTAGAAGGTTGTGGAGGACACTCAATGAACTGGTTAAGGAAAAGGTGGGAAAAATCACAAAAAATTAACAAATTAACAGTCGGTAATATTGATTTTACTGAGCCCCAGGAGATTTCCGAAAATTTAAATGAATATTTCTCAACCACTGGTTCCAAATTGACTGATTCACTGTCACTCCATGAAAGTGTGCCCAGGGATGTTCCTCTTAGGCCTGATTCAATAACTGGTATATTTTCCTGGACACCGACAGCTCCCGATGAAATAAACCATATAATCAGGAATATGAGGGGTGGTAAAGCTACAGGTATTGATGAAATTAGTGCTGATATTATAAGGGAGTTTGTGCGGAGCTTCTCTGCATTGCTGAGTACAATAATAAATATCTCTCAAAACAAATTCTGTACCAAGCTCACTTAAGATTGCAAAGGTGATACCAATTTTTAATGGTTGTGATTCAACTTCATCTGGTAATTATAGATCCATTTCTCTGCTGTCTGCAATCTCAAAAGTTCGTTCCTGAACACTGTGCCAATAAGAGGCTGTGTGACTGCTTGTACAGCATAGATTTCTGGTATGATCGTCAGTATGGATTCAGGCGAGGAAACAGCACCATGGTTGCAACAGCAGACCTCATTTGTGATGGAACATGTTGACAAGTGTTTTTTCTGTATTCTACTCTTCCTCGATTTCAGAAAGGCTTTTGAAACTGTGTGTCACAAGATTTTATTGCAAATCTTGCAGACTGTCGGTATATGTGGGGATCCTCTCGAGTGGTTTAGAGATTATATTGGGGGAAAACGCAGCATGTCAACCTGAGGGATGGTGTAAGTGGTATGAAAGATGTTTTTTGTTGAGTCCCACAGGGGTCGATTTTAGGACCAACCCTTTTACTCTTATATATAAACTCGATCTCGAAATTGGGACTACATGGACACATTCAACTTTACGCTGATGTTGCTGCTCTTCTATATTTGGGTAAAGTGAAATGTCAAATTGAACAGGCTATCAAAGACGATTTAATAAATTTAAAAAATTGGTAATCATTCCACAACTTGGTTCTCAATGTGGAAAAATCCAGTTAAATGGTAATTTCAAACACCTCTGCTGAATACATTGTAACTCTTGACTGATTCACCTCCGTAGGACTGATTGTATCAAGTACCTCGGGCTATTCATCGATAGCAAACTATCTTGGCATGAACACATCACCCATCAATTAAAAAAATTGCACCAGCAATAGGAGTACTGCGAAGTCTCTCAGTTCATTTCTCTTGCATATAGAAAACTATTGTATAACACGCTGATTCATGGCCACCTTTCTTATTCAACATTGATATGGAGATGTACTCATCAGAACAAGATCCAACTTCTCATGGTTCGACAGAATAAACCCCTCAAGAGGATTTTCAATCTTCCTAGACTCTTTCCTACTAGAGACCTGTATTTGCCCAATAGAATAATGAATACACGATCCATATATACCTACCAAGTCTGTATTTACTTACATAAATGTTTACAAGGGGAAAAAATCTCTAATATTAGACTGGTGAGGAACAGTGAGATTTATACTCATAATTTGAGGGATGGCGATCGGCTGAGAACTGCAGCGATGAGATCTGCATTAGGGCAGAGTGGACTACTGGCAAGTGGAATAAGAATATATATATATAATAAAATTCCAGACAATTTGTTAGGCAGCTTCGAACGGCTCCCTTCATCAGACAGTTGCGACACCTTATCTTCTCCGGTTTTTTCGATTCTTAAATACGACTGTGACTTGAATGATATGTATGTTTTTTCTTGTCTCGTTTTCTGCTAGCTGCTTGCCTGCTTGTTGTTTTGAGTATTTTTTCCTCTTCAATTACCTTCTTAATTACTTTTCTTCTGTGATACCTAAATTAACTTTGAGTGAAGGTCCATATAGCCTTGTGCTTGGACTATTAAGAATTATACATAATAATGAAATGTGATGTGCATTATGTGATTTGAATTCAATTGGAATAAATAAAGAGTAATATCTTCCTATGTTCCCTCTTCTTCTTGTTCTCTATCTAACCTAAACTAACCAACCACTCATTGGAGAGTTTCAGAGTCATCTAAGCTTTTTTATTATAGCGGTAAAAAGTTGAAAGGAACTTGATACCTTTGAAACATCTGAGGTCAGCTGCTTATTCTATGATCAGTGGTTTCAGTTTTTGAAAACCATCCATGTTCACTGCGAGTAGTAGCATAACCCTTTCTTTGAAATGCTTTCCACCTTGGCATTTTTCATTTTTAAATGTCAATGTACGGTCGGGAGAACATTTATAAAACAGAGCTGTCTAGTCTACCTTTAAGATTTTGTGGGGTTCGTAATATGACAGCAGTTCGCGTAGTTAATTCGTCCATGCAGAACATACAGTTTTGTACGAAACATCGAATTACCAAGAAATTCGAATTGAAAGTCGACTGTATTTACATATTATATGATCAACATTCGCAAAAAGTGAGATAACCCTCTTAACGTAATTAAGAGAAATAGTATCTTAAATGACTCAACTGTGAACAGAATAAGCAAAGGAGAATTATTGTCAAAATCTACCTCTTCATTCAATATGTTTGAAAGTTTAAATTTTGGGTGAACCAATTCCATTGCTTTGAGTTTCCGTGTTTAGTTGAGTAATTCAGTTATAATATTTGGATTGTAATCATTATTAAGAGCATTTTGTTTAATGAAATAGAGTGCTTTGTCGAAATTATGGGAAGATGAAGAAACATTTGATAATCTGTGGAAAGCTACCATTTCATGTTCGGTAGTGAATTTTATTTTGAAATTAATTGACGTTCCATATCAATAAAATATATAATGATATCATCCACATTCCGAAACTAATATACAAAATCTTCAGCTAAAGGGTTGTTATGTAGTGAGTTTCGAAGTTATTCAGGAAACTTTTTGATAATAGGGGGCTGAGTGGATTTTCCATAATGCTGCCTTCGTCCGAACGGTAAAATGAAAACTCAAAAACAAAGTTATTTGGTTTTATACACATATCTAATAACAAATATATTTAGTGTTGAGTTAACGGGTTAAAGTTATTAACTTTTATGCTTTTATCAATAATACCGATTGGATCTTCAGAAGGAATACTTGGAAATAAGTTATTCACATCAAAAGAAGCTAATTTGGCCTTATGAGGAAGATGTATATCTCATATTTTATCTATTAGTTCATAGGAAATTTTGATAGAGTATTTGGGTTAGATTAGGTTTAAATTCACAATACCGTCTTATCAAATCAATTAACAAATTAGATATCTCAACCGCAAGGGCTGAAATATGAAACCTGGCCTAAAAGGGTATCCCGGAACTGAAACAATGAAATTTGTGTATCCAAAATCTAAAGAACAACACAGATATAGTATCCTCATATACGTTGGGAAAGTTAGCCATAATTTAAACCAGTTACTGGAAGAGTTCCAGTTACATATCTCATTCCGAACCAAAAATATCTTATCCAAACACATCAAAAAACAAGGAAGGTGGGATAGATAAAGAAAAGGAATCTGGTGAATACAAACAGAAACTAACAAGATGTATATTGGTCCAATCTACAGAAATTTCAATATTAGCATTCTATTAAAAATAAATCCAAGAAATTACCAACATAAAAAACATGAGATCTCATGAGTCAGTTATTTTGTTAGAATCTGTGGAAGCACCTTTGCAAGAACTTTCTCATAAATGTTTATCTCAAATAGTTATTTATCATCCCTTACAGTGGCTTTACTTGTCTGAATACTTTCTTCATTTCTATAATAGATAAAATGACTTTGTAATCGCAAAAGAACATAATTGCAATAACAACGGAGTATGATTAAATAATAGACTTTGCTCAGGTGCGATTGGTAATTATTATGTTTATTGTAGAGATAAATATATCTAATTTTGTTGCAGTCACTATGAATGTTGAAATTATTCGAAAATAATCTTTGTTGAGATCTTTGAATAGGAGTTTCCATAGGTTCTCACTAAAATCTCACTCTCTCAAGTTTTTGTGTTGGAGAGACTGCGTTGCGAAATATTTTAGAGTAAATATTGTTTGTGTAAAATTGATTTTCGTGAGAAGCACGATAGCCCGGTGTGCTGCTAATAAATTCTAAATACCAAAATCGTTTTCCAGTTATATCTAGTAACTTCTCGTTACAATGATTACATTTCAGGTAGATGGAACTAAGTATTTTGAATTGCTCTCTAGTTGGCTATGACGTTATTCGTCAATATCGATATTGTGTATTACGAATAAACAAATTCAAACAAAAATTGTGAATTTTTATAAACAGCTGCTTATGTATTTCTTGCTGCTTGAATTGTTATCACAAATATATATGAGTATCTTTAATTTCATTATCAGAAAACAGTCGTCCACAAATCAGTTCAAAATTAGATGAAAATTGATCAAATATCTTGATTATATCATCAAGTATAAATTGAATTTACATAAATACAATTAGTTTAATTTGTTCCACAATTTTGAAGATTCAGAGATTATATCAATTCTAAAATGAAATTTATTTTTTCATGGGATACAATGTCGACACTGCCACATGTATAATGTCATGTAAGATGATACAAAGTACAACAATATGTTGTATATTCAAAACATTGACAGTTTTTAGATATGGTTCATAGTTTCAGCTCCAACAGTATACTTTTTGATTTTTCTGTTAGCTCATGAAATTGAGATTTATTTATTAGGGAAGGCATTGGATGTCCTTAAGGAACCTTCTATTTCCTAAGAGTTGAGAAATCTAACAGGATGTAATGAAATGGGAAATAAATATGGTTCTATTGAAAACGTTTTGCGATCAATTAAGAGAAGATTACATTTATGCATCCAAGCTCGATGTAGTCATTTTTAGTATGTATAATTATCAAAAAACACACACCCTGAATCTTCGACACATGCGGTTTCCTAATATCAAAGACGAATAAATTCATTATGTAAATAATCAAGAGCAATCTCTCCTGACGTCCTAGTAATCAATATCGGGCATCGATTCAGAAATTTTTAATTTTCTAGAGAAGTTGCTCTATCGATGAAAACTATGAAAACCTACTTTACTTAAAAACCCTTGAGGATCAAATTCTGAAATCCAAATGTCGTTAAATAAGTAAGGTTTTTCCTTAAACCCCCAGTATGGTATGCTCCTGAATTATATTTTGGAATTATGTACTTGATTTCAGGATGATTCGGAAATAACATCGTCATGATGTTTCTTTTAAGGGGCACTTTCCCATGCAAAGCATGTCTCAGTTAAAGTTTATATCAACTTTTCTCCATAAAAAGAGCTAAGGAAAACTATTGGATTTTTGCCGCATGCATAGGAAATACTGTGTATATAACTTTTAGTTTAATGAAAATTTTTCAATATTCTGGAAGGTGATGAACAAATTCATAATAAACAAGAAATCTTATTTCTATTCTTTATTCGTAAAGTATTAATTTTTCAGAGTGAAGTTGAAAACATTTTTGAAATCAGACAATTGGAGTAAAATTTTATAAAAAACCCTCACGGCATGAATGAAAATTAGGTTTTGGTCAAATGTATTCGTATTGCAAAATTTTCTTTGTTTTTGACACCTAAGACCTAATGGCTTTGAGTTATTCGTAGGCTCATCAACCTTTTGAGTTAACACTCATTTTCAATAGCTATCTGGGGACACGGTAGTTCACCACCCCCCAAGTCGAGCAAAAAGCAGAATTACAGAAACATCGTGAAAAGTAAACGAACAAAACACAAACGCACGGCCGTACCATCCTTTTCAGGAACAGTTCCAGAGTATTTTAGACCTTCTATAATTTTGTTGTGGATAAATCAGACTAACTGTGCCTTCATTATTCAAGGGATACTACCAAAATTAATCTTTTCACAAATTTTCTTGCTCATATCACCTATATTATAGAAACTACAGACTGTCGAATTTCTCCATTTTACCTCTTTCTGTAATAAGTGACCCACTGATCATCACATTCTTTGAGAACTTCTAGCATACACACGTACTTCAAATTTTGGATTTAGTCATTATTTATCCCACAGAGTAAGAGAAAATTCAAAAATTTTAGAATCCAAGCTCTGTTTTCAGAATTCGAGCTTCGCACATACCTAGTGTTTCCTCACTTTGGAAAACTACTTCGAGAAAGGTACGAAATATCCTCCTTGTCATAAAACGAACGATACATCATTTGTATGGCTATGGAGAGAATTTGCAGAAGTTTCGCTTGAAGAGTCATAACTTCTTCATAAATTTCATAAAACTTAGCACTTTCCATTATGATCGCAATTCTGGTTCAACCTAATAACCTCACTAAAAGTGTATTCCTTCGCCACTCAGATCACAAACAGAAGTCCGCTCATTCCTACGCCATAAAAAGAACTCTTAAAGGGCGCCTCACATGGTCAATAATATTGTCAATATTTATGTCAAAAATATTGACGTCAATGCATCAATATGGAAGTAAACCATCAATATTTCATCCTTACACGATCAATATATTTTCAATATCGCAAAATATTGACAATATTATCGAACGTCTGAGGCGGCCTCTGTGGGAGAAAGAGTTGAACCGCCGCGCCCCTTAAGAAACGATTCTTTAGGCAACCAACAATAAGCAACAAGACGTATGGGGCTTACTTTGGCCTCCTAATTTGGGGGAAATATCTATATTATAGATAATGTATCCACGACATAGGCTTTATTTAATTCAAAATAGCTATAATTGAAAATGAATATATTAAAATTGAATTTAAATATATTACATTGAATGGTAGCGGCACGGTGTGTGGCGCATAGATTAAATCGCACCGTTCTATGATTGAAAAAATCACAGATCAAATGCTCTCAAGAAATTTTCAACCAATTCTTTTGAGATAGAAAATCTGCTTAATCTCTTGATCATGTTCATCCTTCGTGAAAGTAGCCAATGATTATTCACAAAAAGAGATGAAATCCCACCAAAAACATAAAATGTACAAAATACAAGTCTCGCTACGGAAACACTCTGCCGATATCATGTCAAACCAAGTCGATCATTTCAGTTAATATCCACTCATTTGTATATACATAGAATAGAACATAATGACTTGGCAATCGCTCTACAACACAATAACATAGGATTTACAATACTCAAAGAATAATATCCTTGATTTGATGGAGCAACAATAATACCAAATACTGAAAAGGAGGTTGCTGCTCAATTTTATCATATCGTGCCATGCGATTGCCAAGTCATTATGTTTTTTTTCTATATAAATACAAATCTGTGGATATTAACTGAAATGTTCGACTTGGTTTCACATGATATCTCACACCTTTTTACGGTAGAGTGTTTTCATTGCGAGATTTGCATTTTTTTACATATTATGTTTTTGGTGGGATAGAATATACATTAAATTCTCTCATTAAATAGTTGAAATTGTTCTTTAGTACATATCGAAAATTGTCCATGTGCGTAAAGTACGAGATCTACAGGTCGCCAAAGTCACGCAAAAAGGAAAGTTAGTAAAACAGAGAATTTTTATTGAGAACTGTATTTTTTAATGTTTCCCTAACCTAACCCAGAGTTCACTGTGTGGAGGTTGTTCAGTGGGTCCTAAATATTTGTCCATTTGACGTCAAATAGTAGTATAACGTTATTATATTTTGAAGTCTGTTTTTCAGTCGATTGTTAGTTTTATCATTGAACCTACGGCATTCATTTTATACTTCTTTGATTCCAACATCAAATTAGCTATTTCTATTGTCACCATTATTCAGAACCATAATATCAGCATTTTTCATAAATTCTAGTGGTGCTCGATATAAACCATATCCTAAAATGCCGGCTCAAATCGATTTGTATCAAATTGGCAAATATCAGTACTCTTATGATCTAAACCATAAGAGACAATATATGTAATTGATAATATAATATAATGAGAAGGAGAGAATTCAATTTGATAAGTACCCAATATTATTCTGTGGAGACCTGAAGATCGAACTGAGGAAATTCTTGGACAACAGCCTGATATTCTTCTTGCCACACATCATTTCTTCTGGCAAAATGTTCTACTTCCATTCTAGCCTGCAAGACAATTACAGAGTTGATACTGTTACGAATTTGCTGTGGCAGTTCCACTTTGTTATTCAGTATCAAAAAAGGACCACGGTATTTGTTCATTAAAGCAGCAACAATTAAATGAAATTCTCGTAGATGTAAAACACGCGCTCTCATAATGATTTCATCTAATGAACGATAATTCTTGACCATTCGAGCATCAACAACTCACTGCTGCATTGTAGATTTTCCAATTCAGTTCAGGAAGTTGACGCTGATTTTGCATGAGATGAGGTGACATTTTTATAGTGAATATAGAATTGATATTCTGTTCATACACAGACAAACATACCCACAAGAACATACATAGGGAAAGCGTAGATCAAATGAATAAAAATTATCTGGTTCTCTGATTTATTAGCTTTACTTTCTGCGTTGAATTGTATCTTGGTGAACTGCAGATTTCGTACTTTAGGCACATGGGCACTTTTCGGTAGGTACTGAAGAATTTTCAAGTATTTAAGGAGAGAATAACGTAACTTGTTTTTTCAGCAATTGAAAACGAGTGTTTAGCTAAAAGGCTGAGTTTTGTCATTATAATTGTTGATGACAATAATCTAGGAATAGGTTAGAGCAACTAGGTTTTAGGAATTCGTGGCTGTGGATCCTAATGAACAAAATACTGCAATATAAACACATTTGACCGAAACCTTATTTTTATTTGTTCCGTGCAGGGTCCTTCATCACAATCACGTTAAACAACTAAATTATCGTTCTGTTCCCTACTACTTTTTCTGATTTATTCAGATTCATCAAAAGATTGCCCAACAGACATTCACTTTGTGAAATTTTCCAGGAATATTATCAGATTTCATGTATTTTGATGTACTTATTTGAGAAGTCGCAATTGTATTTGTGTTGCAGCTCTAGTTTTTCAGATTTTTTACACAACTCGCATTCGACGATGTATATTGAGTACGTTCCAATTAGTATATTAAAAAAAACAAATAGTGAATTAAAACAATGACTACGAAGAGTACACGTTGTTTGAGCGATCTTGACAGTTTTTGTGTGATTTATGGTAAATACATCTTAGCAAATTATAGTAAATCGATTACGGACCTTGCTTGAAGTACTTTGGATTAAATACGAGGGCTACGCTGTATATTTTGAGATGCCACGAAACTACAGGAGTGAGAGCTGGTAATATTGCATCATTAAAAGCCAGTATCTTTCATTAGTGAAAGTTTAACCCCGGTTGAGTTGCTTCTCCTACAGATTGAACGCCATAACCACAATTTCACAGTGTGTTGTCCACAGAACAGTTGATTTAACTGTAGAACAACGTCTTGAACGGCCGCAGCGCCTACTAAGTGATAAGAGTCAATCGCGGGTGAACTTATGTTAGATTCATAACCTCGTGCATTTCTTGTATCTCAAAATAAACAGCGTAGCCCCTGTGTTTGTAATCTATAAAAGCCATGGTTACCTAATACTTTCTGTCAAATGATGAACCTTAAATTAAACATCTAATATAAGACCCAAATTCTGATAAACGAACTTGAAAAATGAATATGGAAATATTTCGTCTCAGTAACTCCACACTCTCTTAGAAATCAAAATTTAGTATTTACAATAAAGAACAAATAAACGATTGTGGAAGGCTAGATTCAAAACTCATAAAGTGTGTGTCTTAAAGTTAACTAGAGAATGACGCAGGTCAAAAATTACGAAATTCAACTTTTTGATTGAACGTGGAATGCCAATTTTCGTTTCTTTACAGGCATTAAACATTTATAGCTCGGAGATTATAAGAGATTGAAGAAAAAATTTTCTTCTTTTGTCTTTTAGATCTCAGGACACACTGTTATATTCTCTAAAATAATTTATGTGTAAACTGACGGGTTGCCATAACTCTGTGTGGTCGTTTTTATCTATTGAATGATGTACGTCAACAATAACCAAAATCAGTTTTCATTTGGAAATTACATTGAAGGTAGGAGAAAATGTGCAAATTTGTCGATATTTTTCTATGAGGTGAGTCGATTTGAAAACACTTGCACATTTCTCCTTGTTCGCGCCAATACAAAGGTGATAGATGTTATCTTCAAAACTTTATTCAAATCATCGGAAAAAAGTGTCTTATATCAACATCTGTCGAGCCTTTGAAGCGAGTGTCTTTCTATTATTCCGCAGTTTTAGTTACACGGGAACGATACGCAATTGGAGTCTTCCGCTCATCATAGAAATTCGTCTAAAAATATTAGTTCTGCCAATCGAAAAATATAGTTGTATCCGCTTTAGTGTACAAAATCGTACAAATAAAGTATTTCGCTAAAACTATAGTTCAAACCGCTAAATAGAGACTCAGGATTGTAAAATCTTAGTGGGTGAGAATATCATCTTTCCTTCCTTCATTTTTAAACCTTCCTGGTTTTCTACAAGTTGAAGTACTCACGCCTACACTGAGAAGGAGCTGCAATCCTAAGAAATCGGGTAAGTCATCCTAAAACCACTTTTTTTTATACAGTCCATTTTTATCGAAAACATTTTGATCCGTTCGACCGGATTTGAATTCCAAAATTAGTAGTTTCGCGATTTTAATCTTGTATTTCTCTTTGCATTAATTTGTCGGTCGATAGAAGTCTTATCGCTATTTCAGTTCGCGCATTGCTTGAATTATTACATTGGAAAGTGTAGCTGTATTCCGCTTTAGTAGCCATGTCGAATCAACCAGAACAAGTTTCAGTTGAAACTGATTGATTACATCAAAGATTTGAACAAACCCAAGGTAGAGTATTTCACTGTCGGTCTTCACTCTTTAGAGGATAGTAAAATTCAACTTATGAGTGTAGTAAAAAGACATTAATTTCGTTAGTTCAAAAATCAATGATGAATTCATTCCTAGTTATCAAGTAGTAGAGGCAGCGGACGATCTCCATTGTCATATAATTGAGGCATCTAAAAGGCTGGAGGAGGCGAAAACCGCAAAAAACTTCTGAAAAAAACAAATAGTAGCGCGAATTGGATCAAATTGCAACCCAAACTACCGCAAATTGATTTAATAGAGTTTTCTGGTGAGCCAAAAAATTGGCCTATATTATATCAAAACTTCAAGAGCTGTGTTCACGATAATCAGGAATTGGATGACACACAATTCATTATTTGCTTAGTAAATTTAGCGGCCGAGCATTAACATTGTGTTCTGGCATAACCCCGATAGCTTCAAATCATAAAACAATTAAGAAAATTCTAGAGGAAACTTTCCAGGATTAATGCTTGCTAGCAACAACTTATATTAGATCAATAATGGATTTCAAAAATATTCATACAGAGTCCGAAAAAAAACTGATTTTCTCGTAGTAGCTTTAGAATTATCCAAGCTTGATAGTAATACTCAACGGTTATCCGAAATGACACTCGTTGGAAATTGACCGTCGTATGAGAAGCTTGTTGCTGTCATTAAACAGCAAGCAAAAATTTTAGAACGCCCCTCTCTTGGAACTTCTGCAAGCACCTCTTATAATACTAATCCTGGTATAACAAAATTCTCATCGAAACCAAAGTCATCACTCTCATACTTCAATAGCTCTGAAACAAAAAATATGCCATTTCCTCTTGCAATCTCTTTACAGCCATCGCATGGTATCAATAAATGCTCTAAGTTTGTGAAGCTTACACCGGCAGGAAGATATAAGTCCGAAAAATTTCTCTATTTGGTTTGTCTCAGTCCTAGACACAGAATTTCCACTTCCAAGTCTCAAAATACGTGTAATGCTTATAAACAGCGTCACCACACTCTAATTGATTTTGACTCTAACACAAAGAATAAATCTCATGAATCGGAACCATGTGATTCAAAACCTCATAATAGTAATCAAGACACTAGTGTGAGCCACCTTGTCAGTATTTCTAATAGTAGTATCGCAGCGCATAGTAATAGTGAATCAACTACATTATTGCCAACCGCAAAAGTTAATATAACCTTGTCTAACGGTCACATAGAAAAAATTCGCATACTCCTCGATAGTAGAAGCCAAGATAATTTAATTTCGTTCAAATGTTGTAGTCGCTCAAAAATACCGATGGATAGAAAAAACATATCTGTAGTAGAAATTGGTTCTTGTAGTAGGCCCATCAACTGTATTGCTCGAAAATTAGTCATTTGTTCTCGTTTCAACTCTCAACTAAAATTCGAAATGGATACACTGGTCTTAGAAAACTCAACCACGAATTTGCCAACTCATTCTGTATCAACAAAACAAGTCAATTTTTTTGTCGATCTTCCTTTAGCAGATCCTCAATTTCATGAGGTTCAGAAGTAGATGGAATATTAGGAGCTTCTCTTTTCGTCGCTCTTTTCAGAGGAGATAATATAGTAGTATCGCAAAAATCTCCAATAGTAGTGCCCACATCCCTAGGATGTATAGTAACCGGAAAATCTCTCAAAGCTCACTATGAAAATATAGATATGGACAATAGTTCACCAAACTTTTCTTGTATAATAGATGAATTAAAACTAGAAAAGTTTCTAGGAAATTTTTCCCAAGCTTGAAGAAGTCCCTGAAATGCATCATGTCAGTCCTGAAGAAATAGAGTGCGAAAATCATTTCAAATCGAATTATTCTAGAGTTCATTCTGGTAGATACACGGTTTCATTGCCTTCCAAAATAGATCCCGCTAATTTAAGTGATTCTATCACACCTGCTTTGAAAAGGTTTTTTTCATTAGAAAAAAAATTTAGTACGCTTCCCGAGTTTAAAGATCAGTATAGTGCAATAATTCAAGATTATCTCGATCAAGGTCACATGCGAAAGCTTCAAAAGCTCGATGATAATTTTCAAAAGTGTAGTTCAAATTCGCCTTATTATGTAATCCCACATCATGCTACGAAAAAGGATAGTGTTTCAACGCCTCTCAGTATGGTTCTAGATGCGAGTGCAGAAACAATTCCGTCGTTTTATTCATTGAACGACTGTTTATATACAGGCCCAAAACTACAAGTAGATATAGTTCGGATGTTACTCAATTTTCGTCAATTTTATAGTTTTGATTGGTGACCTTTGTCGAATGTATCGACAGATTCAACTTTCTCGCGATGATCATAAGTTTCAACGTATATTGTGGAGATTCTCATCAGAAGAACCTATTGAAATCCATGAAATAACTAGAATAGCTTTTGGAGTACGCACTTCCCCTTATTCAGCTCTACTTGTTATAAGGCAGTTGTGTATAGATGAAGCACACACTTTTCCTGAAGCATCAAAGATTGTGCTTGAAGATATGTTCGTGGACGATTTTATTAGTAGTATAGACACTCCAGAGCAAGCGAAAATGTTGATTACAGAATTGATAGCATTATTTCAAGCAGTTGGTTTTGAAATTACAAAATGGGAAACTAATTCTGAGAATGTATTATCGCACATTCCAGAAAAGAAACGATTTCCTTCTGACATTCAGTTCGATAGTTGTATTATCACAAAGGTGTTAGGAATTCAATGGCAATGTAATTTAGATGTTCTTTTTTCCAATGTTTTCTCGCCTGACTCATCGGATCAAATTTATTCAAAAAGATATATTTTGTCTCAAATTGATAAGATTTTCGATCCGCTTGGAATACTCGGTCTGGTCGTTCTATATGCAAAGCTTTTCATCAGAAAATTATGGTTTATAAAATTAGATTGGGATTCTGATCTCCCAACTATTTTATGAAATAAATGAATTACGTTCGAAAAAGAATTAGTTCTTTTAAAACAAATTTCGGTTCCGCGATGGTTAGGTGTAACTAGAAATTCGTCAAAAATTCTAATAGGTTTTGCAGACGCAATTCAGAAGGCATATGGGTCTGTAGTGTATTTACGAGTAATTACGTCTATGTAGATTTAGTTTGTTGGAAATCGAAAGTATCGCCTTTGAAAATAGTTAGTATACCGCGCCTTGAATTATCAGCTTGTCTTCTATTATCAAAGTTTTTGAAATATGTTCAATCAATTAATGGCTTGCCTTGCAGAATCGACAGTATGGTAGCTTGCACAGATTCTCAAATTACTCTAAGTTGGTACTTAGATTCTCCACATAGGTGGAAAACTTTTGTTGCGAATCGCGTTTCGAAAATTCAATTTAACTTGCCGCCATCTAGATGGTTTTTTGTTCAAGGAGAACAAAATATGGCGGATGTTCTATCCCGAGGTGTTCTACCTTCTGACTCTCTAAAAAATACAAATTTATGGTTGAATGGACCAACATGGTTAGCAAAAAAGCCTGACAGTTGGCCATTACAATCTTTGAAAAATATTGCACTCATAGAAAATATTCATGAAGAACAAACAATATCCTTACTAGCCGCAGTAGAAGCCGAAGAGAATAAGTTTTACACATTTATTTGTAAATTTCCTTCATTCACAAAATTAGAACGAGCTTGGTTTATGTTCTTCGGTTCGTCAAATTATTACTACCCGCTTCATTAGAAATCACAGTGGCAGATTTTGAAAAATTAGAACAATTTCTCATCCGAGTAGTTCAGAATATATTTTTCAAGGAACTCATTGTTTTATTGAAAAGAAATAAAGAAATTCCTTCAAAATATAGTAGATTGCGCCCGTTTCTTGATATCCTCGGCATAATTTGCGTGGGTGGTAGATTAATTAATGCTCCAGTTTGCTTTGATTTCAAACACCCATTCCCACTTCCAAAAAAATAACATTTCGTTTCAATACTAGTCGATCATTTGCATAGAAAACACCTTCATACAGGTTCGTACCTACTTTCGTCCATATTAAGGAATAAATATTGGATTATTTCTGCTCGAAATATAGTAAGGCAGAGAGTTCGCGCATGTAACTTTTGTGTCAAGCTCAAACCAAAACCAGAGTATCCGCTTATGGCAAATCTGCCATCTCCTAGAGTCACACCTCAAATAAAGCCTTTTATAGATACAGGCGTACACATAGGGGTGTAAAAACACAAAAGGCATACGTTTGTTTGTTCGTGTGTCTATCCACTAAATGCCTACACTTAGAGTTAGCTTCCGATCTTTCTACAGCAACTTTTGTGGATGCATTGAAAAGATTTTTGAGTCGAAGGGTCCGATAAAACTTCATATTTAGATCGAGAATCTAATTTTATAGGCACGAAAAGATATTCTGATGAACTAGATGAATTAATTCAGTCCTCTAATTATACTCAAGCCCTCAAAGAAAAGTTATTAGAAAACCGCATAATATCTAAATTTAATGTTGCCTTGGCGCCCCATATGGGCGGACTATAGGAGAGCAATGTGGAGAGTATGAAGAATCATCTTTCAAAGCAATCGGCTCGCAAACTCTTTCGTATGAAGAATTTAGTACTGTCCTTACTCAAATAGAAGCTCTTTTGAATAGTTGACAACTCTGCAGTTATGTAAGTGATGATCCCTCAGATCCTAGTATGCTCACACCAGCACATTTAATGCCTTTACAAATTTTTCCTACTAGTGATGTTTTAAATGAAAACATTAATATATTGAATCGAAAGCAGTTGTTAGATAGAATTGTACATTCGTATTGGAATCGTTAGAAGGATGAGTATTTGCATCAGTTACAGGTTCGATCCAAGTGGAATACAGTTAATAATAGAACAACAACCCTTGAGTTGGTTATTGGACATTATTTGTGAAACTTTTCCAGGAAAAAATGAAATCATTAAAATAGTTTCTGTTAAGACTAAACACCGTCTATATAGACGGCCCGTCACAAAATTCTGTCCATTGCCAACGCAATAGTGTGTTTTCATTATTCACTCTCATAGTTAAGTCCGCAAATATTTTATGTCTCTTTTATTTGAATCTTAGTTCTTTAGTTTTCTCTTGAAAAATTAAATTTTTTTTTTCTGTTTTCAAAGTCGCGGGAGGATGTTCGTGCCAATACAAAGGTGATAGATATTATTTTCAAAACTTCTTTCTATCATTCCGCAGTTTTAGTTGTATCTCGATCATACACGGATACGATACGTTTGCTTATAGATAAAATCGCAATTAGAATCTTCCGCTCATTATAGCAATTCATCTAAAAATATTAGTTCCGCCAATCGAAAAATATATTTGAATCCGCTTTAGTGTACAAAATCGTACGAATAGAGTATTTCGCTGAAACTATAGTTCGAACCGCTAAATAGAGACTCAGTATTATAAAATCTTAGTGAGTGAGAATATCATCTTTCCTTTCTTCGTTTTTAAACCTTCCTGGTCTCCCACAAGTTGAAGGACTCACGCCTTCACTGAGGAGGAGCTGCAATCCTAAGAAATCGGGTAAGTCATCCTAAAACCGCTATTTTTATACAGTCCATTTTTATCGAAAACACTCTTATCCAAATATCCAATTACAAACAAAAACAAATGTTGCAATTAACCTTTACAAATTAAAATATAAAATCCATTCAGTTCCAAAATAAATTTTCACACTATTTTTTGAAGCTGAAATTTTTATCGAGGATTCAAATCCGAAATTTATGTTATCTTGCCCACATAGTCGGAACTGGTCGTTCCTTCACAACTAGATATGAACAATTTCAAACTTTAATTATTAAAAATTAGCAAGATTTCATCATTGGCTACATCCAAGATATTTGCCTGCTATTATTAATTTTGAAATCTGACACATAGTCTCTAATAGTAGAAGACTCAATTACATAGAATCAGTTGAGATTTTCAAATCGCTTTTCACTGACCACAAGACTGATTCACGTAAATCCCAAATTTTTGAAATATTCGAAAAATAATTTTTCCGAAAGTTTATGAACTGTATCCTTTTCCAAATGCAATAAGGACTCATTTTTGAATGCCACGGTAGTTTATCCTTAGTTTCATATTGTCTGATGATGAACGATAGTTGAAAACCGAGATAGCAGAGTCTTAAACAAAAATTAATCTTATGTCCCTTCTTCCAATATGATCATATTTTTCGATTTTGGGTAGAAATTTAACATTGGGCCATCACACTAATGGGACTAAGAGGCAGAATATTTATAAAATTTTAAATTATTTCTTGACAACCTTGGATATTATAGCGAAGAGCGAGGTGAAAGATTTCATGAACACATTCGCACAATAGAAGAACGATTCCGAGGGGGGGTGGGACATACTAGTGCTGTAATTTATATCGTGATCTTAATTTTTTCCTCAATCACAGCAACTGTTTTAAATAGAGTGTGTAAAAAATCGTACTTTCGTAACAGTAAAACCTGTGCTTAAATTCAAAGCTAGAGCATTATTTTCGTTCCTAGCACACTTCATTTGACCGAAAACAAATAAAAAGGCTTTGGAAAATTTCTCGGTGTTGATTTTTGGATGAAATGACACGTGTGCCATGTTAATTGCTATTACATTTCTTCGAATTTGAATAAGTTTTTCTTCAAAGATCCTCTGCTGATGGTAATTTAGTTGAGATAGATTTCAATGTTTCTGAAATCATACAAAAGTATACCAGGTATGGATATCTGGATATCCCTTCTTTCTTCTACTCTACAATATTATCTTTTTTTGTTGTCTTGAATAAGAAACACTGTCAAATGTTAGAATATGGTCGTTCATTATTTTGATTGCAATAAAACCTCTTCAACTCCAATGAAGTTTGGTATGAAATGAAAGCATATCTCGAAAAATTACGAGTGTAAATTCATGAAGCTTTATAGATTTCTATAACCTAGCTTGAACACAATCTTTCGAGAGTGGGTTTTTATTGAAATAATCTCGATACGTAGATTACATCGCTGTTTGGATGTAGTAGATATTTTTTCTCAGATTTCGTTTTTTTAAGGACTGGTGGGCAGGACGGGACTGAGATTCGTTTGCTTCGAATCGTCGCGAACGTATGCAACTTTGTTTAGACATTTGGAGCATTCCCTCCTCAGGGCTGGTCGTTGTCTCGATCCACGACATTTGATGGCGAAACACAGTTCACCACCCATCTCAGAACACAGAGACTGCTGATTAGTCATTCGCTGAAAGTGAAAAGAAAAAAATTTAAAATGACATGAACTGGTCCAAGAAAAGTTAGGTTAGGTTAAATTTCAAGGAAACAGTTTATTGTGTTGATTCGAGTTCTTTCTGAAACCTTATAGTATGAGAGCCCGATGAAATGAGAGTTTCGATGGTTTAGTGCGGCATCAATGTTAAGTACTGCAAATAGAAAAAATTACACATTCTTCTTTGTCCCGATATTTGAAGAAAATTCATCGGTGAAAACAGATCGTACCTATCTTCTTTCGTGTTCTAGATGTTCCAGATTTCTCAAGTTTTACATTCTACTGACACCTTTTTTAGTGAGATAGAGGGACGTATTTTTTTTGTGGTGAATGATTTTAGAATGATTAAAATTCTATTAGTTAATTTAGATAAAGCAGAGTATTGTTTTCTTTCTAAATCTAAATAACATACCTGACGAATTTCCCCAGAAATGTGGATTTTTCCAAAAATGAAAATTCTTTGAATTTTCTGTGGCTTCATCCACTATGGTGCTGTGAAGTTTCACAGAACAGCTGAAATGTTTTCAATTCTATGGTTACAACGAGGAAGCCCACTTATGATAAGAACAATTGAAAATTATTTATTATTCGTGAGTAAAGTGTTATCAAAAATAATCAGTAACAAAAAACAAAAGTATCTTAAATACTCAAAATCAATTTCATTATTCAAAATGCCAGGATTGCAATGACCAAAAAGACTTCCGAATGCATTTAGAATTTGCATATTTATGACTTATAGTAATAATAATAATATTGTTTATTTTCCTAAACAATTTTGTGTGTACATGAGTTGTGAAAACCAAGAGAGTTTTGTTTCAACCTTCCTACGCATTCCGCTAAAAGTCTTGGTCCTACCAAGTCTGAAAAGGGAACATAAATGAAGAAGTTTTCATAAAAGTTCAATAACTCAATTCGTTAAGAGATGAAACAATACTTTTTTCGTTCACGAGAAATAACTTCGAAGTACCGGAACCGAGGTTCCCCTATTTCGGCGAACAAAATTAAAGATTCCGTTCAGTAGTGACTCTTGGTCCAGCAGTTAGTCGCCAGACATCAATATTTCTATTTTGAACGTACAGATCGACACTCCTGTTCACAGAAGATCTCGCTGTAACAAGGCTGTGTGCAATTTGAGGTCGGTATGGTCCCATGTCATTTCCGCTCTATTATCTATTCTTTTTTATGACTTTGTAACCAGAAGAGAGTAGTACAAGCATAAATGACTATAAAAGATAAATAAATTACCGAAGATGATGCTTCACAAAATCGTAGAGGGCAAACGCCTACAAAGAAAAGAAAAACTATAGAATGCTCTACCACCAAGTACTTATCCATGAGGGGAGAGAATCCAAGACCATTTTTCATTTATTGACGATAATGTTGCGTTACACTAGAAAACTAGGCTTTCAAGACTTCTCAATCCTCTCAGGATGATGCAGAACAGAGGAGGCCATACGGGTTAATAGTATGGCGATTTTTCAGTTTTTTTATCGTTAGAAGTTTCTGAAGATGAAAGAAAAATATTTGAATAACCCTTTTTACTCCATTTTGTTTTTTTCGTGTAAAATCTGATAAAACAAAGGAATAAATAGAAACTTTTGGTGGTATATCATTATGCTATATAGTAAATCCTTGGCATAGGTTCAAAGAAAAGAAATATACTGGAATAAAGCTGGTGAACGCGTTGGTCACCTCACTGGTTATCACCGTAAGACTGGTTCGAAAGTTCTGAGACCTTTTTTGTTTGGTATGTAGGACACCATCACGCTGGAAAATACTCACATTTGAGCCAAAGGAATCCCATCCAAAACACTGTCTACTCTCCTCTCTTTTTTTATATCCTAATAAAGTTACCCACGAAGAATTTCGTCAATAATGACGTACGCCAGAACACGGTAATTCATTAATGCGCACCAAACATTAAAACCGAATCACTCTCAGTGTTGAATATTCATTCCCCGATAGAGATTGACATCGGACCAGTAATGTTCATTATTGCGATTGGATAATCCATCATTGCTGACCCTAACTTCTTCTGTCCATTTGGTATACCGGTAGAATTCGAGATTTTCTCTTGACTTTTCATGATACTATCGGCCAAATTCAAGGCCTCGCTTGTAATCCTGGCTATAGAAACAGATCTTTTCATCTTATAAGCAGGTTTCTGACGGTTCGGAAACCTTAGATTTTTGTGTCCCACTCTCTGCTTCAAGTTGCCTACATGAAATAGATGGATTAGACGTAACAGTTCTCATAATTTCTATTGTAATTTCTTTTCCCTTATCATGTTTATTGTAACTTTTTCTCAGAGGGCATTGATAAAACTAGTGTTCATGAGCTTTTGTTTCAATCTTTGGGTTGAAGATTTGCGAGGTTGCAATCTGTCAGGAACACAATAGAATAATTTTCTCAAAGTGCTTCAGAACCATTCCCATCCTAACATGTCGAATTCATTGTTGTGAGCATAGAATTGAAGACATTAGTGCTGCTTTGTGTAAATTCACACCAGAATCCTAGATGAAACCACAGAATCTTCTAAAAGTCTTTATCTCTGGAAAAATTCACATTTTTAGGGAATTTGTCAGGTATGTTTTATGCACTTGGAAAGATAAAAAATATCTTCCTATTTTATCCATATTCGCCTGTAGTTCACATTTGAAAATCAAGTTTATATTATAATTCAAAAATATGGAAAAACCCTTTTTTCAATACATCCCTACATTCTACTCAAAAAGATTGTCAGAATAATTTAATAAGTGAGATATTGACATATGCCAAAATCCCTGAAAAAGATAAATCCAGAATAACTGGAAAAGAAACTGTAGTAATTAAATCATTCAGCATCACGGACAACAAACAATAAATTTCATTTTTCAGTTTCATTTTGAGATTTCATACTCGGATATTAGGGGAGGCGTGCACTCGTGGCAAATATTAAAAATTAACTTAACTTTCTGTTTTCGGCTTGAATAATTTGTATACTAATTTGCCCAGCATATTGATAAAATCTCTCGAAGATGTTGCCTTAATTGATATTGATTCAGGTCTTTCTGAAGCATATTTCAGGCACGTGTGATTGAATTGAGGTCGAGTGGCTTTGGCGATAGAAGTTAGTGGTTAATTTCCTGATTGGTCACATTATCACCTTTATTAGGTCTAGTATTGTCGTCGACAAAACAAAATTATTGCTCATGACGTCATGAAAATTAGGTAAATTTGGTAGAATGTCACGATCATGAATAATCGAATTTATATTGCATTCGCAAATATTGCTTTGGATTCCTCCCCCAATCAATATTGTGCTATTGCTTTGGATTCCTCCCCAAATCATTATTGTGCCACCTCCAAATGGGTGTAATTCTTAGACTGAACTTAAATTCTGTCTTACTCTTGGGTTTGTCCATACACGAAGACGGCGATAACTCGAAAATCGATCATACTTTGACTCGTCAGTAAAAAAAAGCGATCGCTACACATGTATACAATTGGAGTTCTTACCCAGTCTAATGAAAGGTACACGGCGCATAAGATATCTGAACACAATATTTACGTCTTGCTGTCTTTTTCAATTTCCAATCGACAACGAACCTTTGTATTTGAAAAGTGTCCAGACAACTATCTACATGTGGATTATGGCTCTATCCTAGTTAATAAAACTTCTGATGTTTTCATTGGCCTACTTTCTTCAATATTTGCAGTTTCTTGTAATCTCGATAAGAGCCAGGAAATGACACTTTGGGAGAAATTAGAAGAGCGCGTCACTTCTTGCTGTTACCTTCCAGCCTGAAGCATTCCAAGAGCCCTATTTTCTCTATACTCAAATTTCATCCAACCATCACAAAGAGTGAATCTCACTTGAAATGAATAACTATTAATGGACAGTGATTCAAAGGTGTAGTGCAGAGTCAGGCATTTCGAGTAAAAAAACTAAGAAAAATATATGAGAGTCGATAAAACCACTATCACATATAACAACATGGATTCTTTTTTGTATATCACAACCACCATTCATCAAAAATTCCTAACAGTTATGAAATTTTCTTGAGAACCTACAATGCAAAGCTGAATCCTATTAATGTCGAATGAAAAACAAGGAACATATAAGAGTTTCGAATAAGAAAACGATACTGAATTAAGACGTGTTGATTTTTGAAAAAATACATGGTGAATTGATAAGTCAGGTAAAAATGAATGCATTGAAGAATCTGCGCTAGTTCTTATTTGTTAGGACAATACAATGCCTTGAAAGTGCAAACATGAAATTTTATACTGATATGTTAATCAGTATTAGTGCCAATAAAACAAAGAATTTTTCCTTAAGTACTACGATGATTCTTTTCCATCGCCTTAGTAATAAAGTTCATTTATTTCCAATTTGATTTTCTGCACAATTTCAATGAACATGGTAACTTCATTGATTTTGATCCCATTTATCGCACAATGTATTATTTTTGGAATGTTCTGCGCATACGTGTTTCTTCCACAAATTACAATAGTTTCGAGATTGTTTTTCCAGTACAAAAATAACATAATTTGGTGTTGGGAATTGAAGGTTCTGGTGCCTCCTTATTTTCTATTTAGGGTAGAACATTTATCATGTGCTGCTTTATGAAGGGGTACCCTACCCGGAAGCAATTGGACTTCAGTCGGGAATTTTAGCTAATACTGGTTCGAGTAATGAGTATTTTCCTCTAGTTTTGGGGATCTCCATTCTTAAATACATATATGACATAAGAGAAAATATTTCATAAAAAAATTTATTTTAAATGATATTCCAAATAATTAAGCTATCGTGTACATATTAACTAGTTTTTATCATCATGCGTAAGCGGTTGAAATTGAGGAAGCAAGATGGATGCCGCTTGTTAACAATTGATGAAAAATTTGAATAAAGAAATTTACCCAGGCTGACTTTTAGTTCTTTGAATGAAACCCAGATGAGTCCAGCGCCTTTTTTTTGTCGAAGATGAGATTTGGATGCATTTCTACATGCCTGAGACGAAAGCAAGAATCGAAACTGAGGTTGATAGCCGGTGGTTGTGTATTCAAGAAAGCGATTGTGATCCATCTTGTTTGAGATGCCCAAGGCATTATCTTTATTGATTTTCTCCAAGAAAAGGAAGATCATAAATGGACATCATTATTTTATCAATTGAACGAGGAAATCAAAATAGAGCGGCCACAGTTTGTCGAGAACAAAATCCCGTTGCAACACAACAATTTTTATGTAAATTCTTTCGCCATTGTAACAGTAAAGCTGTTGGAATTACTATATGAAGTGCTACCTTATCTATCACATCATCATCATCTCCTCACCTGGCTTCCAGATATTAATTAAATAAGAAGATAAAAATTGAAAGTCGTAGATTTTGTACAGATTCGAAAGTCATTTCCGAAACAAAGGTTTATTTCGAGAATCTTACGAAATACTACAAACAGAGCATCAAAATCTTTAGGAAGTGTGTAGCCATAAATAAAGTAATGCTGAAAAAAATGATCTAATGTAGAGAAAAATAAGTTCTCGTTTAATTTTCACCTGACTCACTAATTTACTCTCGTATTCATATCGTATTAACAAACAGTTAGTTTTAATTTGTTTGGATGACGAACCTTTTCCCTGATAGAATTCCTCTTTGAATTGTAGCAAAATTCGCAAATGGCTACCATGACAGCGAATGCGAGTCCACATAACAATACCACGAACACTCCGCCTATATTATCTACACCGAGGGAATTAGCTTTCGATTCTTTCCCTTTTTCATTACGTTGGCAGGTATCCCCTGTATTTTTCCACCATTTGTCGTATAACATTTGTATTTCTCCTTTCTCTTGTAGTTCTAGGATTGCTAAAGAAATTTTGTCTCGCCATGGACTGCCCATTGGTGTGGCGATGCCGTAACCCTGCAACGTATAATGAATTAAGGTCACAATTTATGTAGTTTTAATTGAATCTATACGTATAGTTACAGTGAACGACTTTTCGTCTTAACCAGTCATTCTTTTACTGTTATGGTTATATATGATATGAAAACTAGTAAAATACGTGAAAGTATAAATTAGGAAACATAGGATAAAATTACTTGAGTAGAACATTCTCCCTAGTCCAGCCAACATGAATGCTTGGTATGAAAAAGAAATAAGATATTTGAAAAACACTATGAAAATACATTCGAAATGATATAAGTAGGTATCAGAAACTAGGCTGCATCGTGGAAACAGAATTGCCATATAAGATCTTGAAGGCTCACTTCAATGAGATCGTTTCAAGCTGAAAACACTTTATTGGTGCGGACTTGTCTTAAAGTTTTCCATATATAGATTAGAACTAGTTAAGAATAGTAGTAAGCCCAAAAATGTCAAGTTTGTTCTCGTAATAGGGTCTGGACCGACCAAATGGGATTGTGGAGATTCTTCCTTGTATAGTCTCAAAAAATTACATATCCTTACGGAATACCATTACTTCATAAGTTTTGTAAGGAAAATTGCATGTTTTGGAGGTACACATAGTTGCTTTAAAATGAGAACTTCTTTACGAGAAGAAAATGGTAGGTAGGGAACCAAAAGGATCAGATGCGAAGGCAGAAGTAGATAATTTAAATTCCTCGGTAGTCTCGCAAATCTTTGGTAACAAAGAACTGCGGACTTGAGGAGTATCTATCTTTACAGATATACTTCTTCTTCTTATATACTTAGAGAATATCTTTCTGTTTTTTAATCGAGAAAGTTGATTTCTTAATAGTTTTTTAGACTGACCGATCAATCCTAATTGGAGAAGGAATGATGATGAACATAAACTCCACTACTTCTACTTTTAAGGTACCTTTGCCATAACGTGCTTTTATGCCGTAGCATGATAACCAAGGGAGGTTTCATATAAAGTTTTATAGGATCATCATACAATACGTTCCAATAAAAATGAACCACCCTGAGTAACTTGGCTGGTTTCATTTTTCTTCGATTTTCTGAAACGGGCCGATTTTTGATCAGAACATTCTTTGTTATATGTTTCGATCTCCCCCTACCGACCTTCTTTCCCTGGCAGCTCTTAGCCTTAATTTCTGAATATGGAGAAGAGCTCGTGTGATACCTTTTTGAAAAGATGATTCTATTTTCTATACGACTACTCACTTTCTGAAATAACATGTTAATCGAAATCGAGAATTGTTTGGAGCAATTTCAAGTTTTTATCTTGTTTGTTAGGTCTCCGTTTGAGAAAAACACTTGATCAAAATCGATTCTGTTGGTTGAGACAAATCCCGAAATTTCCATATGAGAAAATGGTTTGAGTGATATATTTTTGAAAGAGTGTTCAATTCACTGCATCTTTTAAATTCAAGAACTATCGAGGAACTTTCAAAATTTCATGTCAAAGATCTATCAGGTTGATGTTGTTTCGAAGAGCTAATATTTCTGTTGATCTGGAATAGAAAACGCGGAGCGTACCACATCATTGTCTTCGGAAAAAGCTACATTTCTTCCGTTTGAATTCATAAATGAAAAATATCTTTCATTTTGATGGCATGTGTCGGTTAGCTATAAATTTCTTTTGTTAGAAAGTTTGTTCCAGATTCAATTACTTGTGACAATTCGTTAAAACGCAGGTGACTGCATTGGTAGTATTTTCTTAAGTATGTACAACCTGAAATAGCGCTTATTTATTTGAGGATGGTATACACACCGAAGAAATGCTTTGCGATTGATAGTTTATTATTCAAAAATAATAATCGTGCTAGAGCAACTGAGCTCATTTTCAACGGAAATGTCTTTGAAAGAAATTTGGAGCATAAATACGTTCTTGAATTAATGAGCAAATTCATGGAAACTGGTATACGTTATTGATAAGAATACACAATCCTAATTCGAGAATGACGAAGGAATTGGTGTGGCCGTTTATGGTGACGTTGCCATAATGGAGAATAAACAACTTGGAGGAGATTGTTGCGAATATCTGGACAATGCTGGACAAGTATCTTCAAGATTCTTCAACATCCTTTCATATCAAATTGGACTCGTACACGAATTCAATGCGGATGATTTCGAACATCGGTTAGCTTTGCGAAAATTGCAGTGAGCGGATCAATAATCATGGTAATTTGATTCAAACTATTTCTTTTTCTGACGAATCGAGTTTATTTTTCAAATAGCGAGGTGCTTCGCCATAACGGTATAGTCTGGAGTGAGTCTAATCCCATTTATTCAGGATAAATTCGACGTTGAAACCTGGTAGAATATGCTCGAGAATTTGATTGATTCTCTCAATGGAGTTCTCATCGAAGGGGATTGAAATTTATTTGAAAATAACATCAGCATGACAATAGATTTCCAGGTCGTTGAATAGCTATGAGAAACTCTGTAGACTGGCCGAATAGATTGTCCGATCTAACGTTTCTTGATTCCTTCTTGTGGGGCCATTTGAAGTCTGACGTCTATGTTATGCCACCCAAATTGTTAGATGAACGATCGTTGAAGCCTTCAGATAACACCACAAATGTAGGAAAATATAATACAATCAATCGAATCTTGATTATACCAATGCATGGAAGTAAATTGTGTTCACTTCATTTGCGATAAGAATGTGCCAAGATTAAAAAACTGCAAACCTAATAGATTCATAATAGATCTTCATGAGAATCATAGAAGTCCAAGCAGAGTTATTTTTTGATTAAAAATTAGTCTGATATTGAGAATTACATAACCTTTCTAATGAGGTATCATACAACCCCTTCTCATTATAAAATGTTCGCGTTATACAACGTTTTCCGATTTATAATGAGGTAGTCGTAAAAAGAATGTAATTTCCTTTTCAAAGAGATATTCTTTTCAAAGAGATATCATCTGATATATCCGAGTTATCCAGGGTGGTTCGGTTTCATTGGGACGCATTATATATCTTGTAGAGCATGTCGTTGTCAGAGATGCCCTCTCTCATGAAAGGCAATTGGAAATATTCGACTTGGGATATAAGATCGCTGCATTAATACAAAGTCCAATAAAGATGACGTTTGACTTAATCGATATCGAGTGGATTCATGAAGAACTTGGCGAAGGTGATAATCAATTATAGTTTCGCTTGAAGGCAAGAACCGATGGGTGGTATTGAAAAAGAGAGTAGCGGTTACTTAATGTCTGGACAACTGAAGTATCCGATTGAGCTTCTTTGATGATGCCATCGTAACGAGACATTGAAAAACTGTAGCTTCAAAGGGATGAGGCATAGGGCGATTAATACACCCTAAATAGATGCTGAAATACTGGTTATAAATATCCAGAAGAACGTCGTCAATGCCTGGAGTATTTATTGCTGAAGAAATAACGGTAAAGTGCTTAAGACATCATTATGTACGTGTTTATGAACTCCATCATGAGCACGTGTAGTAGCAGTGTCTTCATGCAACATAGAGTAATTAGCTATGGCATACCAATTGCTAGGCTGTGGTAATTGCAGCCAGGATTTAGGTTGGATAATCGATGAGGTTTGTTTATTTTCATGAGCCTCAATAGTTCACTAAATTTGAAGTGAACACAATACTATGTGTGCAAAAGGCGAAAGAATATGCCTCCCTTACAAATAAGGTTGATATACAAGGTGTCTGCGCTAGACGGTTCATTAAGAGTATCTGGGGAACGTGTTTATTTATAACAAATTTTGGGTTTATAGTAAATGAATACTGATCAATAGTTTGGAGAGCAGAACCACTTCTGGTTATATTCGACATCTACTAAATCTTTGCTATTTCGAACGGCATGGTGTACTTTTCGATTTTTCTATCAGAGGTCATCATTTTTCGAGCATCTGTCGTTAAGATTTCTATTTTTAATGAAATTAACCACCATTGAGCTATGATTTCTTTCATAAAAATTCTCGGAATTATAATGTCATCTCTTCTGCTCAAAAAAAGGTTGACTTAGATTTGAGTAGGAGAGAAAAGTGTTATTTTGGAGGTCAACGTATTTTTCGATGCAGTTTCATATACAGGGTGCTCAATATGAATACCCTATTTTAAGTCAAGAACAATTCGCTTGGTCCTTGCAGAGGGGGATTTCAGACATAAATATTCGAAATAATACATATTTGGTCTGGTAAAAAAATACTGGTGAGTGTTAAAATATCATATTCATTTCAAAAATATCAAAACAATTATCTCTCATCGAGTAGGTAATGAACTGACAATTTTTCTTATGAACTATAGGTAGGTATTTGAAAAATAGGAACTCAATAACTCAGAAACAACTCCAAACTGGAAGAAATTATTTAGTTTACGAAAATTTACTCCACTTCGAACATATTTGAGAACTTTTTAAGACTATTTGATCTTGCTCAACAATGCTGTCATCCTTAACAGTTGGATTGGTAAAATAATCTCCCATTTTTTCTGTTATTTGTTTTCTTAAAGAAATTCACTAAAAAAATATTTTTATCTTTCTCTATCTTCACCTTGGATACACAGCCAACGTAATATCTATTGATATTGCTTTTTCTGCAGCAAAACTTGACTAGTACATAATTATCTACTTCTATTGAATCGATACTATTACTAGAATCACGTTTTTCACATGCTGCTCACTTACAGATGGTCATGTCCTTTGAAGAAATGGCTTTATCAGCAGGAATATTAATTTTTTTCCACGTGCATTCTTGACTGACGTCTTTAGTCACAGAAAGTCTGCTTTGATGGAAGAAGTTTTTAAGGGTGCTCACCCAGTGTTTATCGTTGCCTTCGTTTTTTTTGAAGACAGCTAATGGAATGATCCCGCAAGCTCGGAAGTCCAGACTTTATATTATCTTTTATATTTTCGATCTTGTCAATAGCTTGCTTCAAAAGTGCAGAATATTCGGATTTAATAATGCAACCTCTGATTTTTCAATTTCCATATGCCAAGCACAGATCGCCAAATTTTTTTAAATGGTACGAAAAAAGAAACATCTAATGATTGTAGGAGATGGGTTCCATTACGTGACAATATCACAGAATCGATATCGCTTTGCTCGCAGCATCTCAGAACGTGCATTGACGCATGGGCTGCCAAGTTATCTCCAATAAGAACCCTTCTTCCAGGAAGCTTCCTACAATATGGCAGGAGAATCTTGTCAAACCAATCGTCGAAGGTGCCTGAATCAAACCAACCGGATTCAGTTCGATTGAAGACAGTGCATTCAGGACTTCCTCCTATCTAGGTAAGATACAAATGAACCGACTTATAAACCACATAAGGTGGTAGAAGTTTCCTCGAGCCACTAATAGCCATTGTGATCGAAGTGCTGAATTTACTGTAGTCAACTATTCTTTCTACTCTTTTTATCCTCGTCTACAAAGAACTTTTACTTTACCCGGATCATATGTAAGGTTGCTCTCATCGTAACTGATTATATTTGATGGATGGACATTTTCAGTTGTTAGTTTCAAATTTTCGAAAAATATCTGTACTACTTCCTTCGTTATGTTGGCTCTGGATCTCTTTACATTCTGAGCGAATCATTTCAATCATTTCAATTTAATTCCTAGAGATCCCATCAGCCAACAATTTTTTCTTCTGCAACTGAAATTGCGCATTGACCACCATGCTTTTTAATCTCAGTTTTTTCAATCTGTCATGTTACGTGGATTTTGGAACTTAATAATATTTCGCTGTCTCTCTCAAAGTTTTCTGTTTTCTTTTGACTTTTTGCAGAGCGCTCTTAAAGTTTGAACTATTGTAGTTCATCAAATTGCTTCCGATTTTCTTCTTATACTGCTTAACTATTGTGTCCGTGTTCACACATACATAATGAAATGAAAGGAGAATAATTTTCAACGACAATTGAATTAACTTTTTTTGTGTGGGTTTACTAATCATAAACAACGTTACAAGATGTAATTAATTATGTTTTTTTTATTTTCACTACAGCCCTCTGTACAACAGTTTCTTTTCGAGTCATCGGATTTTCAGGAAAAACAGTCGTCAAAAAATACTTACTTACGAGCACTGCGAGAATATCGCTGCCACTTTTGTACACACTCACTCACAGCCAAGTAGTAACTGACGAGAATATGCATGCTGTTTCAATTTCTATGAATCCCCACCCGCATAGTGGATATAAACGTTCACCAATAACGGTCTATCCGAATCCACCCCTACTGTCCGAAGTCACCTCGAGTGACGGTATTTCTAATTGGAGCGAAGAAAATAACACTATAATTCCAAAAGTTTTGATTCAATAAATCATAGCTCTATGGTGATTGATTGTAGATAGGACAAATCTTAACAAAAGATGTTTGAAAAAAGACACCCTTCAATGAAAAAATTAGAAAGTACACCATGCCATTTGCAATAGTAAAATTGTAGTCGATGCGTATAACCGGGAATGGTACCGCTCTGAAAACTATTGCAAATTATAAATCAGTATCCATCCATTCTAATCCCAAAACTTGAAATTGATCGATAAATCCATTTCCCAGATATTTTTAATAGGCCCTTTAGCTCGGACACCCTGCATGAGTTTACAGGACAATCAATCTGGTAGAAAAGTTTCCGTTGCACCAATCAATCTAAGCAACTGTCTACAATTATTCACAATTATTTCATATCAGAAAAACGATAAAGTACTGGGACATACCTTGCTATCTAATAGTCCACCAATTTGTGTCAGATTGCAGTCTCTCTGAACTACGTAATCGAGCATTGTAGATTCCATCAAAAAAGCATAATTGCCTTTGAGTACCCTCTGTATACCTTCTTCGTAAGTTGTCACGAAGACGGAAGGTTTTCGATTTTCCATAAATCGCCACATTTTTCTGTAGGTCTCGATCATTGAGTCCTGTCCAAAATAGAAATTGAATTTGAGCATGTGAAGATATAAAATTGAGAAAGTAAAACACTCAATTCCTTAGCTCGAACATTGCCACCTTAACAAGGACTTTCAATCAGTATTTTTTCCTTAATACACTTCTTTTGAAAATAGATGAAATTACCATTTTCTCGTTTTTCTATTGAATGTTATTCGAAAATTATAATTCGATTATGAAATAATTACAGTCTCAAGTCCTGTTTTAACAGAAAACTTTTTCGCCTCTAGTGTTTCTCTCGAAAAAAGTATATTTTCCGACAAACAAAAATGAAGGAAATAAGCACCTACAACCAAAATTCCAACACAGTCGGAGTTGAACCTATTTAAATAGGTTATTGTTCGTAACGGTTTTGAAATTATATTTTTTTCGAAGAATTATTCTTCTTGATAACATTTCTTCCGAAAAATAATATAATGATATCATGAAGGAGTGAAACTTGAGAATATGAACAAATGACAGTAACCAACTTGACCTTTTTGGAGTTTCTTGAAATTTCGATTGCAAGTGCTTACACAAATCCCCAAAGAGGAAATTCGTAGTTTCGCCAAAACTAAAAGAAGGAAGAGATCGAGCGCAGGTGCTCAAGAAAGTGCTTTGTTTATATTTATTCCTGCATACACTGATAGTTTTCGTTATCACTGCATCTCGTTTATAAGTTGCCGTTTTTCTATGAATTTTATTACAATATGTTTTGCATTTACATAAACAATTAATGAACCAGCCAATTTGCTTTATTGCTGTTACTAAAATACATTTGGAAATTTCTTTCCGACATAACATTGAAAGGAAGAAATAAGAGGTAAGTCGGTAAAATTCATATTTAGTTTGGATGTGTCTTTCGGGGCAAATTGAGCTACGGCAACGGAGTTAGAGTGGTATTATAATTACTACACTTCACCCCATTAAGTGCTTGTGCAAATATCTGATTCATTTGAAGGAACAATGGTTCGGTCGTATAAGAGGAAGACGGTTAGTTGAAGCCATGAAAATAGCAGTGCATATCGTAATTAGTGGTGAAATGGAACACAAGAGAGGTGCAATTCCGCATACAACACTCGAAAGATATGTCAAATAGTACCGAAATAATCCGGATGACTCGATCATCAAAAAGAAGTATTTGTTTTTCTACCAGAGCAAGGACCCGATTTAAAATCTTGAGTTAAGGGAGACGCGTTTTCATCTATCGGGCTTAGAACTCTAGTTTTCAATCAACAGAGAAAAATATACTCATAAATTCATGGAATGGCTGGAGTCATACGATATAATTGCATAATTTATAGAAAGAGTGCTAGCTTTCCAACATTATTCGAAACTACTTAGAGAACTGAAGATACTTTGGCAGTATCAACAGTATCCAGTCAACGGTGAAGAAAATAGCAGGTGTGCTACAAGGATCAATTCAAGGTTCCCTGATCTTCAATATATACATGGCAGATATGCCCGGAATGAAATATATCAAAATAACTCAATTCACAGACGAAACGGCAATCTATATATCCAATGCAATGAACAGGCATTAATGGAAAGAGTACTAGAAGACATGAAAAAGTTAATTATCTACTCTGGAAAATGGAGGATACAAGTAAATCCAAAGAAAACGAAGGAGCATGCTTCTAATATAAACTATACAGGGTCAGAACTGAACGGGTGGTTATAGAAATTTTAGGGCAAAAAATGTATGTAAAGAAGACGCAAAATATTCTGGAATCAAGCTAGATGAACCGAAGAAGAAACAGATGCACAGCGCAAAAAAATAAGTAACAGTCATAATACTCTCATAGAGGTTACTACTCCCATCACTTGGTAGGGGGATCAACCAAGGGTGATTTATTTTTCCATCTAAACAAAGGCAAAATGAGATGAAGGACTGATTTTCCGATCCTCACCAAATTCAAAGATCACGCTCTATACTTAGTTTCATACTGTTCGATGATGAACGTGAATTCAAAACCGCGGCAACAATATTCTATTGATGAATTTGTCGTCATTGAAAACATTTCTTTCGTGTTTAATCATTCTTAACTACCGAATAGTAACCCCCAAATCCATACAGTATAATTATAAAATAAGTTTACATCGGGGAAAGTAACACAGCTATCCATACTCGGAAAAAACTCTCAGAGCGGTAAATACTTCCATCACTAGGTAACAACCAAAGGTTGTCAGTAGAATGAAGACAAAATTTATATTATTTTATTTTACTACGTCCCTATATTGAATCATTCGAAAGGGTTATAGTTTTTATTTTTTCAGCCTCATCCGGCCTTATCATAATATTGTACATATTATCAATGAAAATATTTCATTTTAAGTAATTGATTTTATTTGTACTAGATTTTCAAGACTCATCGGCTGATAAATACGCGAAACCGCGCGTTATAAATATTGGAATGTAATAAAAACTTCCGGATGTGTGAATAGCGCCTGCATATCTGACAGCCTATAAACTTATGATTGTCCTAGGCGAGGTTTCAACCTGCCTTGAACTTGCACGAATGTATCGAATAAGTAGCTCGAGTATCCTGGGACACATACCTTAGGACAGGTTTGTACATGTTGATTGCTTTAGTTCTAAAAATATAAGAACACGAGGCAGAGCTTCATTGCTATTCGAATTTTCAGGTGAGTATCATAGGGCAGCAATTACATACAGCAACTAACTCACTCACTCACCGTTCAATTTTTTTGAATAGGTAATAGTAAAAAGTCGTTTAAAAAGTTAAACACAATATGTTTTTTTACAAGTTCGACCTGTAGGAAGCATGAAGCCTTCAAAATTACTTCGGCATCTGGAAACACGACACACGTCTTCACAGGGATTTTTCGGGAGTAAGGCACTTGTTTTGAAAAATGAATGCATTGCTATTGAAAAATTCATCCATGAGACTACAACACTTCATGCATCGTACTTAGTAGCAGTGCGAGTCGTGAGGGAATCTAAGCCACATACTTGGACGCAAAATACTCATTTTACCTGCTGCCATTGAAATAGTCAATATTATGAGTGCAAAAGAAGCTTAAAAATTGAAAACTACCCTTTTCAAATGATACAATATCAAGGAGCATTAATGAAATGACTGTCGATATTCTAACCAAATAATAAAAAAGGTTAGATTAAATAAATTTTTTACCATTCAGCTTGACGAGTCAACAAACATATCGAACTTGGCGCAATTATTATGTTTTGTTCAGTACGTTGGTTTGTCTGATATGAATGTGAGAAGTCTATCAAGGAAAATATGCTTTCCTGAAAATCAGGCGAAGGACTTTTTAACGCTTTTAATGAAGCAACACAACGAAAACTTGGACTGGAATAAATGCACTGCGGCATTAACTGATGGTGCTAAAGTGATAACGGGAATGAAGAGTAATAATAAAATTAAAAGATAACATGGACCCACAACTTTTTACGGACATAAGCTTATCATTTCCAAATGATATGTTTTGTTCAGTTCGATCTTTTGTTTGATATGAATGTGAGAAGTCTATCAAAGAAAATATGCTCTTTTGCGCAAATCAATTCCTGACCCAGCATCAGGCGAAGGACTTTCAATTCATCGAATGAAGCAACACAGAATGGAAACATCGACTTTAATAAATGCACTGCGGCATTTACTGATGGTGCTTAGGCGATAATGGGAATGAAGAGTGATAATTAAATTAAAAGATAGTATGGACGCACAACTTTCTTTACGGACATGAGCTTGTCACAAAAAAGACGACGAACAATTTACAAAATGTTTTATCACAAGCTGTTAACATTTTTAACTTCATTAAAAGCTGATGATTGCAAACTAGATTGCTTTTCGCACTCTGCGAAGGTATGGGTGCCGCGAACCTGCTTTTTAATACTAGAGTGAGATGTTTTTGTCGGGTGGAAAAGTTATTTTGAGGTTTTTTTGAATTGTGAGATGAATTAGAAATTTCTTTTTCAGATAAAATAGTTCATTTCTAGAATTTTTACAAGATAAAGAATCTTAATTACAATTTGCTTACTTGAGTGACATGCTTCCATATTTGAATGTCTTAAATACAAGTTCATAAGGCTATACCAAAATATTGTACTCATGACAGATAAAGTCAATGAATTCATCAAGAAGTATCTGGATTATGTGCTTTGAAAAACGAAATTGTGATGCATTTACTGCAACTTCTCATTATATTAATGAAAATTCGAATTCAGAAAATTCAGTTATTGACCGTCTGCCGAAGAGCATAAAAACGCATTTAGGTGAATTGAAGATTCAGTTACTAGAATATTTCCAAATGACAATATCGATTTATTGAAAAGATGGGTTCTCAATCCGTTTGATGACAATATCGTTGCAACTGCCGACTGATGAACAGAGATTTACAATCAATTCAGTGAAATATCGGCTGATAAAGATGTACACATAGAACTGTTATCTCAAGATGTAGATAAATTTTGTCTTGCACGATTACGTGAGTACGGAACCCTAGTAACGGAAGCTTTGAAAACACTGATACCATTTGCTACTTCTTACTTATGCGAAAAAGGTTTCTTGTCTATGGTGGCTTTGAAAACTAAATACAGAAATCATTATTACTATAAGTTGTCACTATAATTTATTTAAGAGTGTTCGCAAAGACGAACCATGTATAGAAATACTTATAATCTAGAACCAATGCAAATTAAATTAAAAATGCCTTAATTAAAACACGTTCATGAATAATCGTTTTAACACTCAAATAAAGTGAGCTTTATAGATTACTTTATTTGAGTGTTAAAACGATTAATAATGACAAGTAATGATAATAAATTGATGTAGTATTTCTTAAATCTCTATTTCATATCCTGCATCTTCATCCCTTTATTGTGGAACCAATTAATGACTCAAATATTACACATACCAACCTTACTTTAGAGCAACGCTATTATTATTAATAGCGTTGCTCTAAAGTAAGGTTGGTATGTGTAATTTTGAGTCATTAATTGGTTCCACAATAAAGTGAGGAAGAAGCAGGATATAAAATAGAGATTTGAGAAATACTACATCAATTTATCATCATTACTTCCAAAACAATAGACCATTTTCCTTGATCACAAAGTTTGCTCTGCCGCAAATTAATATTCATTTCGAATCCATTCAAAATGTAATTATTTTTCATTTGCATTCCATTCCAATGAAATTGCTCTATTCATGATTCCACGGCAAGATAAGAAGCATAATTTATTCAATAATATTGTCTGAAATATTTCAAGTGAACTAATATCGGTATTTCACGGGTATATAAAGTGAACAGGCGAAGTAATTGATATTTAAAAATACAGCAGTAGCTTTTCCTTACGAGTACTGATCGTCGATCGAAACCGATAATTCCTTAATTGCGTTTCTATACTACAGCAAATTTATCAATGTTTTGTGAATTATAGATTTCGCAGAATATTGTGATCGGATTTCATGAAAAATTCAGCAACACAATTAATCTGCTGAAATAATTTTTGAACATTCATATGAATTTATGAATTTGAATGCAAATGAAAAATCAGTAAAATAGTTTTTCCATTCAGTACTCAGTGGATCATACACGATTTTTCTCAATGGCTGCCATTCATCTTAGCTTCTTTTCAACTCTTTTATGAATTTTAGAAGAATATTAATCCACTTTTCCCGAAGCACTTGAGCTAAACTATCTAGCGTCTCAATGAATTCAACTCTCTCATGAATTTGCTTCTATAAGTGACTCCATATATGCTCGATAGAACTAAGGAGAGAATTGTGTTGACCAGTCCATTCTGTGAATAAATTGGAGGTGTAAAATTTTCGTGTCAATGTTGGATAGATGTGGGCATGCATTCTCGTTCATGAAAATGAAATCATCCCCTATTTTTTCCTGAAATGATACTACAATAAGTAAAATTACGATGTCTCTATATCTTTGTGCATCCATGGTTTCAATAATTAATATAACTAGCTCGGCGCGTAAATTTGAAATACGCCACCTCAGACGGTTATAGATCTGCCACCGATTTCTACATGTTCAGCCAATATTGACTTTCAACAAACTTTGACCTATTTCCTTCCATCTTAAAATACGAGTATCGTTGTGATACAATTAGAACTTTGATTCACCGGAACACATGCATCTCTTTCAATGTTCTGAGATCGAATTTTTTAGCCCTGTTAGATAGATATTAAATTTGAGTGAGGGTAATATTGATGCTTTATTTTATGGAAATTCATTTTCAACGAAGATGACGTAAAATATATATTATACTTTCCACAATTTTATTATCACCAACACGGTCGGTCTCGAATGTCAAGTCATTTTCAAGTGGTCAACTATAAGAAACGAACTAACTTATTGTTATAGAATTTATTAATTAAATTGTAAAGTTAGGTTGTTCGAAAAATAGTTATTAATGAAATGAATCTAGTATTTATATTTTCTAGACTTTGGTTCTTCGAGCCAGATTATTAAATGAATAGTAATTACTCTACAGGTAAATATAACATAAGGTTCTTCGAGCCAGAATATTGAATAGATACTAATTTCTCCACAGGTAAGTATAACATTTGGTCCTTCGGAGCCCTCAAGAGCGGTTCTTTGTATATACAAAGTAAATTCTCATACCTTGAATTATGAGTGCAGAATTGAGACGAAGCAAACGCCTTGCTGACAAAAAGAATAAAAATTTGTCAAATGAGAGTATCACTTCTATTGAAAAATCACAACGAAGCATAAACAAAATGGATGCTGCAGCAGTAGAAGACAATACTTCAACCAGGAAAACAGCGAAAAGCACCAGCAGTCAAGCTTCAAGAGTAAGAAAAGCTAAACTAGAAACGGCCATCGCAAATAAGCAGCTGGAGCAGGAAGAGTTAGAATTGCAGACAGAACGTCAGCAATTGCAAAAACGACATGAGCAGTTGCAGAAACAACAGGAACTTATGGACTTAAAATTAGCACTGAAATTAGTGGAGTTCCAAGATGAAGGTGATGGAATTGGTGATGAAAGTAGTGAAAGCCGAGTAGAATCTGGGTCAGAGAATGAGTCTTGTGGTCCGGATGTGAATACCTGAGTCAAAGGAGATACTCCATGAGGACTAGCCGACAAGCAGCAAGACTACCTTTCACTTAAGTCAGTTAAACAGAATCTACCGGTAAGAAAATCTTATTCAATAAACAAAGGATCTTCTTTTAGTTTAAATAGACAAACTGATCATTCTCAAGTTGCGAAAATTCTAACTCGCCAGTCTTCACACGGAGACTTGCCAAGTTTCGATGGAAATCCTTTAGATTGGCCGAACTTCATTCATCAATATAACAATTCCAACAATTTATGTGGTTATTCAAATGAAAAAATCAAGCTAGACTACATAAATGTCTTAAAGGTTATGCTAGCAAAGTAGCACATTCTCTTTTGATTATGCCACAAAATGTAGATGAAGTAATGGAGCTACTGCAAAATAGATTTGGACGTCCTGAACAGATCATTATGTTGCTTCTTAATGATATACGAAAATTGCCTAGTATAAAAGAGGATAAGCTTGATGGTTTCATTGAATTTTCTGATGGAGTGCAAAATTTTATTTGTGCTATTGATTCTTTGCACCAGAATGAACATATACTGAATCGTCTTTTATTAAATGAACTCGTTATATTTGCAAATTGGTTGAGCAAAAGAGCAAACCAAGCATCTCAAAACCCTGATTTGAAATTTGATGACAATACTTGTCAACTTGAAAAATTTACAGTCATCGAAATCCAAAATTATCAGAAAAAACGTTTCCTTGGTTAAAACATCGGACACAGAAAATAGGAGCAAAGAGAAGAAATGTATTTGTTATTCAAATGAAATCCATTATTTGCCAGATTGTCCAAAATTCAAAGCATTCTCTAGCGATGAGAGATGGTCGTTCATCAAAACGAAGAAGGTTTGTTTTCTTGCCTCAAACCCTACCATAACATGAAGTAATGCAGAAAAAGACAATTTTGTTGAGTAGATAATTGCCAAAAGTATCATAATGCTCTATTACATCCTGGGACAACAAATCTAATTCCAACTAACACGTCACATAAGGAACCATCTGTGAGCAGTAATATTATGTGCCATGTTGGTGTAGATCAAAATGTTTTGTTGAAGATATTACCTGTAGTAGTCAGCTATGGAGGTAACAAAGCGGTTACGTATACGCTATTGGACGATGCTTTTACTGTTACCCTTATAGATCAAGAATTCGCAGATTCATTTCCCCTTCCCGGACCTTCGCATCCTTTGTCCCTTCAATGGGCCAATGAAAATGAAATTCATCAAGAAAATGATTCTTGTGTTATTAGTTCTACATTACATTCAAAGAATAGCAATAAGCATTTTCAACACAGACATGTTAGAACAACCAAAATTTCTTTGGTTGTTCGCCGCAGTCGATTGATGTAAATTCTGTAAAGTTTGTCATCCCTTTATAGACTCCAGAATAAATTCTTTGACAAATTGGCAAAAAGGTATGGAGTCATTTTTACTTGTATGGCTACTAGGGCGGTACATTTAGAAATCGCACATGACCTCAGCACAAACTCTTTCATAAATATTTTGCGATCGATGGTTTGCAGGCGAGGATTTCCAGAGCAATTATACAGTTACAATGAAAAACTTCTCAGAGGCGGTGGAAGAGAAATAATGCAGTGCCTGGAAGAACTCAATAAAGAATATATAATGAAATTCTGCATGATGAGGAAAATAAAATTCAATTTCAACGCTCCTGTTGCTGCTCATATGGGTGGCTGATTGGAGAGGTTAATTCAGAGTGTTAAAAAAATCTGAAAAAGCTTCACACCTCACGACATCCATCAGAACATGTAATGCGGACATTTTTGTTTGAAACAGAAAGCATAATCAATTCACTACTACTGACTCATGTATCTCTAGACCTAGATTCTGAGGAGGCTTTAACTTCAAATCACTTCTTGAATGGACCAAGACATGCTGCTATGGCGTTAACCAAAACTACAGAGAAAGATCTCAAATTATTATCTAGTTGGAGAACCGCTCAAAGATTGGCAGACGTATTTTTTACAAGGTGGATACAAGAATAGTCACCAACCTGGGTTAAACGTACCAAATGGTACAGTGAACAGAAGGCAATAGAGGTAGGAGATGTTGTTCTGTTAGTGAATCCAAATGGTCCCAGAAACATATGGGAAAAGGGCCTTGTCGTGCAACTGTATCCTGCTCAAGATCAAAAGATCAGAGTTGTTGATGTGAAGACAAAAAGTGTAATATTTCGGAGACCGGTATCAAAATTAATTGTAATAGATGTTCGGTAGTTACTGCAGGGGAGAAAATGTTATAGAATTTATCAATTTAATTGTATTCTAGTTAGGTTGTTCAAGAAAAAGTTAGTCATGAAATGAATCTAGTATGTATATATTTCTAGAGAATGGACGGTTGAAAAAATGAAAATATTTCATAGCTTGACAGAAATAAAACTTCACAGAAAGAAAATAGTATTTTTCGGTTCTTCGAGTCAGAGTAATGGGTAGGTATTAATATTTAACCTGCTATCAAGGTTATTTCTCTTGGGAGTTTACGAAGTTTATTGATTTCCAAACATTCCAACAGACTCTTTTTTTCCCTTGTCGCAATTATGAAGAATTTTGATATTATCTAATGTTTTATGGTTTTTATTTGTTCACATAATTATTATTCGAGAAAAAGTGTTCTTTAAATCTGGTTCCGAAATTCCTACCAGTCTGCCCATCATAAGCTACCACACTTTAATTGCAACCAATTTTGTAAACACCTTTCAGCTAGTATTGACTTTCAACAAACTCTAACCTGTTTCTTTCCAGGTTAAAATACGAGTATCGCTGTGATACAGTTAGAACTTCGATTCACCGGTAAACATGCATCTCTTTCAATGTTCAAAGATCGAATTTTCTAGCCCAATTAGATAGATATCAAATTTGAGTGAGGGTAATATTGATGCTTTATTTTATGGAAATTGATTTTCAACGAAGATGGAGTAAAATATATTTTATACTTTTCACAATTTTATTTTCACCAACACAACCAGTTTTGACTGTCAAGTCATTTTCAAGTGGTCAACTGCAACAAACGAACTTACTTATATAGATACTAACGTAGTTACAAATTGAGTAATGGAGGGGTTTTGAAATTTAACTAGCTATTTAGGTTATTTCTCTTGGGATTTTACGGAGCTAATTGATTTCCAAACATTCCAACAGACTCATTTTTTCCTTTGTCGCAATTATGAAGAATTTTGATATTATCTAATATAATTGAATGTTTTGTGGTTTCTATATGTTCACATATTGGAGAATTAATATTAGAGAAAGTGTTCTTTAAATCTGGTGCGGAAATTTTTTGAATTTGTCTCTTTTTTGCTGAGCATTGAATAATAATTTGCGCAAGTTTAGTCCACTTGAGAAAGAGGTGGTTATTTTGAATTTAGAAAAATAGTTGCCCAAGTTATTGGAGAGAGGATCAGCTTAGTTGAAACCAGCGTATTTTTTCAAGCAAGTATCATTTTTGATATTTTGGTAGGTTTCCATGGCTCAAAAAGGAAAATTGATACATTTCTGCAATTTCTGAATGAAGTTCATACAAACATAGAGTTTATAGAAGAAATAGAAATTAAGAACTATAAATTTTTTAGGCCAGACAATAATAAAATCGGCTACCAATTTCGTTCAAAACATCAACAGAAGAGAAACCTTCACAGACTCAAATATTCCCACGGACTCATTCAATCATTTGAATCAAAAATGAGCAGCTTATAATTCAATGATCCACAGGAGCCTTTCCATTCCACTGTCACCGACGAACTTCAAAAATGAAATAAAAACTATCAGAAAAATTGCCTTAAATAACAAAATTCCTCAGGTTTTCATAGACAAAGTTATCCAACAAAAAGAGAAACATCAAAGAACACAATTATTATATTCCATAAAAGATACTTGGTTGAAAAAATACGCAAGTTTCAACTACGCTGTTCATCTCTCTAATAACTCGAGTAAATATTTTTCAAATTTAAAATAACCACCTCTTTCCCAACTGGTCTGAACTTGAGCAAATAATTGCAAATAATTATTCAATCCTAAACAAAATACAGACGAATTCAAGAAATCAGGAGTTTACAAAATTGGTTGCAATGAGTGTATGGTAGCTTATGTTGGACAGACTGGTAGGAATTTCAAAAGCAGATTTAAAGAACACCTATCCTCTGATAAAAATTCTTCAATATGTAAAGATCTAAATACCACAAAACATTCAAAAACATTAGATAATATCAAAATTCTTCATAATTGCGGAAAAGGAAAGAAAATGAATCTGTTGGAATTGAATGGAATACCTATCCACTACTTAATTTGTAATTAGGCCAGTATTTATATCGTGGTTCGTTTCCTGTAGTTGACAACTTGACAATGACTTGACAGTCGAAATCGGCCGTGTTTGTGAAAATAAAATTATGAAAAGTATAAAATATATTTTACTGTATCTTTGTTGAGTGAGGGTTGATTATACGGAATGCCACTGCGCCCTAGTGATCCATTGTAGCACATTCTACCTTAAATTTCATCCCCAAGCTCCATCTTTTTTATGAAGATTAGAAGCTCGGATCATGTTTGTGTATTCATTAGTTACACTATTTACTTAGTGAAGCATTGTCAATAATTTCTTTTTTCATCTCTCTAACAGAGAACTACTCACAATCGAGCGAAAATCACTAAAATCACCATATAAATACTGCTCAAATTATTTTAATTAATCCCTTTTTCAAACTGTTTATTGTTTTTTATTGTTGACGTTAGTGGACTCTGAGTGAATAAATAATATATTTCTCTTCGTAAAAAAAAGGCTTTCACTAAAATGTACTCAAAAATTGTGTTTTATAATCCTTTTGTATTTTAGCCCTGAAGATGGTACTGAAGTTTGCCGTAGCGTTGGCATTGGAATAAAAGTTTTGATAAATGTCCAAGAAGCTAAATTATTTTCTTTTAATAGCAAAAAAGTTGAGGAAGAAAGCATTATCATGTTACACTCAAGAAATAATTGAAGGAGGAACAATTTCAGGAACATGTGCGAAACCGATGAATACCTTAATACATTTATTTTGTTCACTATTCTCGTAAAATATCACAATTAGCCATTTCAATTAACATGCAATGTATACGGGAAAATTAACATTTCATGTTTTCATCGAGTTAGTCATAAAGAATTGAGAAAATTTGAGAATTCCCAGAAAAAACAACAAACTGTTTACCTTCAGTAGCAAAGCGATGTTTGAATCTTGTCGAGAGGTTGTTTATTCAGGTAGCATTTTTATTTGTGGTCTTATTCTAGCACCGACCTTTCTAATTTAATTTTTTAGGTTCGCTAAGTCATTTAGCTGACTTTTTTTTTTAATTTCGGTTTCCCAACGGGGAAAGATCCGGCGAACGTGCAGGTCACTTCATCACAAGAGAAGCATTGGCGCATCGAATCTGCTGTGGAAAAATTCAGTTATTATGTGGGCCTTGTGAGCAGATGCTCTATCTTGCTGTCAACCCGTTTATTGTATTTCAGCCAACAGTATTTTCTTCAAGATTGCGGTAACATGTTTTATAGAAAAAATCAGATATATTTCTCTCGTTAAAATACCTCCATGGAAGTACAGTTCAATGGTCCTTCCCTCGAATAATCCACACGAAACATTGACTCTCCAAATGTGTTGAAATCTTGTTTTCATTACCCAATGTGAGTTTACTGGAGTCCAACGATTGGAATTTTCCCTGTTATAAAGAGACCATCATTGTGGAGCTTGGTTTTATCACCTCACATTTCAAAATCTTTATATGGATAATAAATGATGTCTTGTAAAATACGTTCTTCGGAAATTTTCGTTGAATCAAGTTCTTCAGATAGTTTCATATTAGCACATGAGTATGAAAGTGTACATACTCTTAAACAATTACGTTATTTTCTTTTGCACTTTTCTATGTTCGCGAATGTATGTTCATAAGGCGTTTGACGATCGAGAATACGAATATGTCTAGCTCTAGCTCTCCTTCTACAAATATGAATTAATATTCTTCTGTCGTTAACAAACTCAGCATTTTAACCAAAATCATATATCATAAAAACCTGACACACATCATCTTATTCAGTTCAGTTCGACCAGTTCGAAAATATTTTGTTTTTGTTGGCTAACTTGATGGAAACATACACTATCAATTTTCTCATCTATTCATTAACCGATCTTGAAGCGAGAAATGTAATAAATAGCGAATAGAAAAAATAAACTGTCAGGCATTATTAATTTTAACATCAATCATTTTGAGACGGCTCATTCAAAATATTTTTTCTTTCATTTTAAAGAATCTTCATATATAAACAATCTACTTTTTATTTCCACTAAATATCTCAGAACGTTATGGAATTAACGCATGAATGAATCAGTTTGGGATAGCCAATATTTCAGTTTGAAGATGAACGGAAGTTTGAAACTGCAAAAACAGTTTCTATATAATAATATTTTGTTGGGATATTGAAAACTCATATATTTGTGTTACAATCGTGATAAAACTGAGAAAGGATATCAATATCAATAATAAATTTCTGACTGTCATCAATTTTGATTATTATTATTCCTTCAAATTTGATCTTGAAGTAAATTATCTTGTATCGAACCAATGCTCTTACCCTGAAGAATGTCATGGTTGAACCACTTTCTAATGTTCCATAAGGTATTTCTGTTTGTCCTGCAAGATCTTCTGCGTTCTCGATCGGAGTGATCATCCTTTCCACAGTAAGAAATGCTGCCAAATTTGCAGTATACGAAGATATGATTATAAGGGTGAAGAACCACCAAATACCTCCAACTATTCTAGTTGAAGTTGCCTAGAAAATTTAATATAATTATATCCTTCCCAGTAAAGGGAAATATACTAAAAAAGTAAGTTGAAATGCTATTATTTTCTTGTTTGGATAAAGAACAAAGCTATTACAACGCATGCAGATGTGACGCCTTTCCTTTGATGTCGATAACTTATTGGAAGGAAAAAGTCGATTCCTCATGTTATAAGTGCTACTTTCAAATCTAACTTTTAATCATTTTCGAAAAAGCTCAGAAAATTGTAACAATAGCTAAAAATAAAATATCATTAAAAACTTAGTTCAAGCACTCCACGCTTTTGATATTTTGATCACTCTACTGTTTTTATAAACCCTCTGAAGATTATTTCATTTTATCGTGTTAGTTGTTCTAGATAAGTATGAGAGGTTTAAATTAAATTCGATTTTTAAAGTGGATTGAGACAACGTTCGAAGATTCTATTATATTGATATTTAGGTAGATACAAGTGAATGACATGAGAACGTGTTAATAAACATAACTTTGCATGAAAACAAAAATCATTTACTTACTCGCATTTGAAGATGCATAAAAATTCTTAAACTAGTTCTGTGAATGTGGATTGATTATCAGAGATTTTGCATTATGAGTACATGTTTCTGCAAATGCTCCACAATTTCTTCATGGACTCATTACTACCACGACACTCAAAAACTGAATAATTTGCTGAATTTTCTGTGTTTGTACATTGCTAATATTGAATTACTTCTGAACAATCGAGAATAGCAGGATTCAAGAGTTCATATGTTCTTTCTGGTATTGTACTCATAACTGTTTTTGGTCTCGATTACTTATATCCAAACATAAGAATTCAAAACGTAATTAGCCATATTATTTAAAAATATGAAGAGCATTATTTCGCGAAACAAAAAAATGTATTACAGATTTGAATATCATCATCATATATCTTATATAGTCAATCGAGGGTTATTCTAAAAGTTATGCTGTTGATTCCATGCATATTTGAGAAATCGGTCGTAGCAGCTGAAGAACAAGATTACAAGAGTATTGTCGTGTTTGATTAGAACGTTTTCCTGCAGCATATGCTAGCACAGAAGGTTGAAGAGTGATAAATGTAGCAGTTTGCATTCAAAGAGTGGGTCTGAAACACGAATGGAATTTTTACAAAGTTTTTACTATCAACAACTGAGTTAATATATTACTGCTACCGCGGTTCCGAACTCTCGTTCATCATCGGACAGTATGAAACTAGCTATAAAGTGCCGTGGTATTTATGCAATTTGAAAAAACCACACAGTAGGTATACAGTTATGTTGTATATATTGAATGGAGTTTTTATTTGAATGTTTCAATAATTTGGGATTTACATAAATCAGTCTGGTCGTTTATTATTCGTAAGTTGTTATTAAAAGTGATTTGAACATTCCTACTCAATGTAAGTAATTTTTTGAAGGAGTATGTATGATTTTCAAATTATGAAACTAGAAAATGAGTGACCACTTTCAGAGCAGTGGATAACGAATGTCGAATCGTGTTCAATTTTATTATAGCAAGTTTCATAGTCTTTATATTCAATTCTGAAGAAATTACCAGTTTGGCCTATGTTGACATTATCGAAGATAATTTATAAACTTCTGACTTATTTGAATTCTCCATAGGCATTTCAAGGTTACCAAAGAGTGATGACTATTTATTTAGGGGTTTGAATGAAATCTTGGAATTCAATTTCAGTTCAGTTTTAAGATGAACAAATACTCAACATTTTCAAATCCTTACAAAATAATGCTTGAACCGAGAATTTAAGGATCGCCAAAGCAGATAAATCAGACAACACAGTTATATTAGTAAAACCAGAGTATAGACAAAATGAGTTGAATTTCCTAATGATTCCACAGCAGAAATTAAGAAATCATCCAAAAACCTTTTACTCTGACATCTCATCTAATATTTCAACTAAGCCTGTTCATTATTATATTAACATGAATCTTAGCTCTCCACAATTATATTTTTGCAAAGAGAAAGAAAATGCTTTGATCAGCCCAGTTGTTTCATTTGTTAGTAGTTTCACTTACGAGTTAGCAAAATAATTCAATACTGTTTTCAGAACAATAACAAAATTTACTTCTAGATATAATATTAAATATTCAGTTGAACTTATTCAAAATTCAGTACCTACTATGCTAAGATGTAATAACATGTTTTCAAATATTCCGAGAACAAGAAATATCAATTTTACATCTGATATTTTAGAACAATCATATTTTAAACCTTTGATACACTGGGAAATTTTTGGAGTTATGTATGGAGCAAAATTATCTTCATTCGAATGCAAAGACAACCTCATATTCTTATAATAGGATCACCAGTGAGCATTTTAGCATTTATGTCTAGCATAGAACACGAAAAACTGAATTTTTACTTGTAAGTTAAATCTATTTTCTGAAAAACATACGTCGATCATAAACTTATTTGTCGTTACATTTGGACAGTTTGATTATTTTTTAAATTCACGAATAGTCAATCCGAAGGTATACTTTGAATTTGAAAAAGAGGAAAACATTCAAATGTCATTTTGGATCTCTTAATTTCTTACTCAAACAGCAAAATTAACTTGGACATCTTCAGAATACCAACTAGTACCAATATATGCATTCCTAAAAATTCCAGTATACAATCGAATGATTCACAGAGCATTTTGTTTCTTTAATCATCACAAAAACTCATAAACGAAATTTTAATCATTGAAAACAATAGGAAACAATAACGGCTTTGATCGTAAATTAATTGATAAGATAGTAAAACAAACGAAAATAATTACATATAACTAAACTCATTCGTTCAACATGTTTTGGACAAATAAGTGAAAATGTAGCGAATAACCTTACCAAATTGAAATACAAATAAATTCAAATAATAAAATACAATAATTTAAATCCAAAGATCCTATAGAGAACCATGAATTAGGAGTTGATGTGTCATCTTGTTAAATTTATACAAAGGTCAAACTCGCCGTTCTTTCAAATTTTCAAAAAAACAATTCGAAAACAAATCAAAAAATTCATTGTTTTCCTGATTTTGTTACCCAGAATCAGTTGAAATTTTCAAATCATGTTTATTCTCAATATCTCTAACTTTTTGTTTATATTCAGCATATTATCAAGCAAAATTATATCCTGATATAATCTCGTAATAATTTTTCGTCTTTTCATTTTATTGCACAAACAATGAAAGTGTTTTATTATCTTAACAGTTATCGACTTCATAGAAATAGCCTAAAAACTACTTAGGAATTGTAACCCATCGACAGATCGAAGTGAAAGAAAAATAAACAAAATATAGATTGGAAAAGTATTATTCAAATATGGCAGAGTGTACTGTGTGATTCGTGTGATATATAATTTCGTCTTATTATTTTCGATTTATTTCAAAGGTACCACAATATCAGAAATCTTCAGAATGACACTATATCCATATCTAAATTGTATAAGAGAGGATATTCTCATTATTTTGATTCCAAAATCTCATACTAATTTTCTTCGCACAATAATCTGACTTTACAACATTTTCCAAGAATATTACACACATTTATGTATTTCAGTGATCTTATCTCAAAAATCACACTAGTATTTGTGTAGCAGCTCTAGTTTTTCAGATTTTTCAAACTTTTCGCATTAAAATATTAAATAGTAAATTAAAATATCAAATAGTAAATTAAAATATTGAATAGTAAATAGAAATATTAAATGGTAAATTAAATTATTGACTACGAAGAGAATACTTGCCATATTATGTTTGGCATGATCGTCTTAATGAAACATTTTTATGAAGTTTCGAAAAAGAGGACATGCGAGCACTGTTTCAATGCCTACTAAATCCAATCTGGTCATCTTATGAGTGGGACAATCAGAGAGTTCATCATTTTCTAGGTTACCACGGCATTGTGTAGAGTCCGACAGTCCCTGGATGTGTAGATGTTAATTGAGTTGGCAAACTACAATCCCAAGAGATTTATTTTCAAAAGACAATAGTTAATGTACCCCCTTATTTGATTGGACCTCTTTTGAAAACCTTTTTGACAATCTCAATCGTCAGGGTATCGGTAGTGTTCGAGTCTTGGAAACAGAGAACATATGGGTCTATGGGATAATCAGAATAGGTTCTAGTTCCATCGGCCTGAAAGCTGTTGACTTTTTCGACAGATCTTCTTATTCTCTTCGATACCCTGATGGGTTGGCCATCAGAAAGTGAAACTCTGTTATGTTGCTCATATGCATTCGTCGATCAATTTAGATGTGATCCTTAGATCTTTCAGGCTACCCGGATATAAGCGGCCTTGTAGCTCTTATGAAAATTTTCTTGAACGCATCTGAGAAATATATACATTGCTGCCTGCGTGACTGCAATGTAAAATTTCCGTGGGGCTGTGAATGCCGATGCCTGTATCTGTTTTGGACCCGTCTGTAGACACAGTTGCTTTGTGGGATGAATAGGGCATGCGCTGTAGACCAAAGTTCTTTGGGTGATGTGACGAGCAAGAGTTTTCAAAATGATGAGTGGCTCTCATTCATCTCCTCCTATGAGAATATCAGGTCAAAGTGGCTTTATTTCATTGATGGATGTAGATGTGTCCAGAGTTCAAATTTCTGTCTCTTCAGACAGTAAAGACCCAGTAGACATCTTATGGAGGAATTGGTTGTCGATCACAGAGTCCCCTTGACTGCCGGGTTTTCGGATCTTGCTTATTTTATTTCATTCAGTCTTCTTGCTTAGTGCAGGCCACCATACGATGGCCATATAGGTTAGAAGCGGACAAATCACTCTCATGTATAACCAATATATAATGGTCTCAGTACTCTTCTGGTCCCAAATAACTTCCGGCAAGTGTAGATGGTCTTTTGCGCTTTTAGTATCTGTGTTGGTTGTCTAAAATTGATTTGGTGTCATTCATAACACCTACATATTTGTACTTGTTTCAGTATCTCGTTGAACAAAATTGCTGCCTTGATAGGTGATAATTTTATCACAAGTGATTGCGACCTTGTTTGTTCTGTTAGGATTCACGGACAGCCGTTCTATCTCGTTGTCACGATTGCTCACAATGACAATAAGAATGGTTCTATACCTATAGGACATTCAACTTCTACGAATGAACAATAGGGTAAAAATTCTTTAGTGTTAGAAAAAATGTATGGAAAAGCTATGGTGGCAAATTGGTGTAAATTTGAGACTGGCAGATTCTACTATTAGGGCAAATACTCATATGTTTGTGAAACAGTCGGAACAAACACCACCATGGGCTCAAAAAACTAGTAACTAAAGGAGTCAATTATTTTTCGAAGAAGAGATCAATCAACTTTCAATCAATCAAGATTGAATCTTATTGCCACCACTTCTAATAAAATTAGGTATTATGCAATTTGTTGGAGCCCTTAATAGGAATGGTGAATATTTTGTTCATACGAATTTGCAGGACTGGCAAAGAAGACCTAAATGCCGGCACTTTCGATTGGTCAAAAATTAAATAATTGATAAAAGACTCAACATTCGTCCAATGTATTGGAAAAACCAACCTCGAAATATTTCATTTCAGTGATTAACAATTGTCTTGGGTATCATTAATCAGAAAAGTATTCACAATTAGTTAGTTAACGGTATGCTGCTTAATTTGAGAGAGTATTGAACTTCATTTTTCACATTCTCATTTGGACCGATTTTTTTTACACCTTGGGAATTTTAGTGAAGAGCAAGGAGAATATCCGGACAATGGAAGAACGTTACCAAGGGAAGTTAGACTAATATATTGTGGCTGACTTTTGCTAGAATCTTTGTCAGGATCTATTACAGGCACGCATTCGAAAAAAAATATATAAAAAACATTCTTGTCTTAAACAACAATAAGATATGAATAAAGTGAGTGAAAAATTCGTAATTTCATAATAATTTCCAACCTGCGTGTAAATTCAAAACTAGAGTTGCTAGAAAAAAATAGTATTATTTTGGTAGCCTGCACACATCATTCCACTAAAACAAATAAAAATACTCGAGAATATTTCGTCTCTTAGTCACCTAATTTTATAAATATTGTGAAAGTTTTTTCTCTACCTTTGGATTCAGATCAGATCCTTGCTGCATGAGTGTGCCGATAGTGAACCAAAATGAATTCGCCAGCGAAAATTGATTTTCAAGGATTTCGTTGAAGACCTCGCAAGGGTGAGGATTGTGCCATTCGTGAGGAGAAAATCTAGCGACCACAAACATAGTTGCTGATACCAGTACGTAGGCCGAAAATACGTACATCCAGATGTCAGCTGCCAATGGATTCATGAAGGAGAAGAGACGTGCTTTTCGTGCTGCTGGCACCTTGAAAATTGGAAAATTTTGACGAAATTTGATCAAAATTTAATTATTTTCAATTTGAACGAAATTATTTGGAAAATAATAAACACATAATAGAATCAAGCATATAGAAATGTGACAATTTCAATATTTTTGAATTTACAAAATCTGTATCTGAATATTACTAATCGAGTAGTGAAAAGTTGTTTTAGTGAGAAGAAAGAGGAAATAGTAATGAGAATGAAGGAAATAGGAAACGGTGAAAATAGTATTGATACTGTCGCTGGGCCATTATGAGGAATCACTGCATTTTTGAATATTAAATTGAAACATAGACATCTGTATTAAAATACCTTTTGAACTCCTACCTATCGATTAATATTTGAGGAATATATTTCATGTTTTCACATTAGTTTGAAACCGAAATAATTTTTCCAGCAGAATGAGTTTTTTAATGCTGAGAACTCGGAAAATCTAGACATTCTTCTTCATTTGCAGTATTTCACATAGGTGCCGCACTAGAACATCGACGATGGGACACCCTGTATATGTGGATTATTTTATTTTTCGAATGAAAAATTTTGGTTTCATAATCAAATTGTGGTTACGAAATTTCATAATATCCTATAACCACTACTCTATTTATAATATTTATTCGAAAATACAGTGAAATATATTTTGAACAGCTCCCGTTATTATTTGCCGACGGTACCTGTAAGGCAATGCCAGAACCCTGTCTTAAGAAAGTTCCAGCTACGAACCAGAAACTATTTTGCATAGTCAGGATGTTAATCAACTTGTTACCCTCCCAGGGTCTGGGGTTGATCCACTCATAAGGCGTGAACTGGGCCAGGGTGAACAGGCAAAAACCGGACATGAAGAAAGCGCCCCCCACGGAAATCCATATACTCAAATCTAGGGGCTCGAGAAATCTGAATAAGTCGTATTTTTTGTCTGTTGATACCTGCCAAAATGATCATTAACGCTATAAGTTATACTTGTTCTTATGCAATCGTTGAAAATAAGTGAAAATGAATTGAATAACCTTTCAATATTCGTGAACAAAACTCAATTCTCGATAAATTTCGTGTTATCTACAGAAAATAAAAAATATTATGAATATTGCATATGATATGTAATAACCATAGTGTTTTGAAAGAATTCTCCTTATAAGTTAATAAGCAATCAAATTTCTTTATGCTTGATCTACTACTACCCCTATGATATGTTATTAGGAAAGACACTTTTCAAGAAATATTCTGTATTACGAATGATTACTACAGGAAAATTTGATTTAAATTTACTAAGGTTGTTTGTTATGTGTGTCGACGGCATTGCGCCTTCATCAGACACATACTTAAAAAAAATCAAACCCAAAACCAAATCAATTTAGGATGAGATAATTTTTACCAAAGCAGATAAATGTAATTCAGTTATAGCATCAAACAAATCTGACCACATTTCCAAAATATAAGCATATAAAAACATGAAGAAGTTATGAAAAATAAAAAAAAAAGTTATTCAATTTTTGCCAATATCTCAGACACTATACAGTGTATCCCGAGTTGAGTGGCCTATAAGACGTTTATGGAGAACTAAGAATGCCATCGTTCTGAAATTTTGGTAGTTGATTCAGCTGGTACGAAATTTCCGGCTATACCGGAAGTGCATACCTACTGGTTAATAATTATGGAACACCCTGTATATTGATGACTGGCTCGATAACACTTGTTATTACAATTACAAAAACATCTTAGACGTAACTCTAGCTTATTTCGTTCATGAAATATCCTAGTTTTACTCGAAAATTATCGATACTTTGCTCTTTGAAGAATTTGATATATCTCGAAAACGAAGTGAGCTACCAAAATAATGAAAGATGTTCTGCAAACAAGAAAACACCAAAAAATCCGACTGAAACTCAGTCAGTATGCAGATTGATCTATTTTCCGCCTCACATTTCGAAACGTAGAAATATCGATAACTACGTTTTTTCAAACTGTAACCCATATTTTTTTCAATTGAGTAGATTTGCCCTAAGAAAAAGTAGATGAAGTTTCTCCTACATACCCTGTACCTGAGATTTCAAGTTTTCAAGTTGAGGCGAAAAAACGAATTTTACTTATCTACCTGAAATTGGCTAAGGAGGCTTAGATTTATGCACGTGCATAGATATATCCCAGAGCATAGACAGGCATAGACAAAAAACTATTATTGTTTTAACTATCAGTCGAATTAATTGGAATAGAATGGCTAGCTAGCTACACAAATGGGCAAATATTTATTTATCGTTCATGGAGATGAGAGACGGAATGTGAGTAGAACTTGTAGATTTCTTTGAAGATTTAACGAGTCATATCCAAGTATGCCGCCCATGACAGCGAAAAAATTCAGGAAATACGTTACAAATTTTTTTTGACTAGAACAGTCCAGAATGAAACATCATTTTCATCTTCTGTAGTCAACAATGAAGACAATAAAATTGCCGTTTCCGCTTCTTTTGATGTTTATTTACGTGCATCATTGGCAATAGCAGAGCATGATCTGAATTTATCGCATAGTAGTATTCACAGAATTCTAAAAAAACATAAAATGCACAGTTATAAGTTTTCATTGGTCCAAACTCTACAAGCTATTGATCCACAGCTTCGAATAGAAATGTGTGACATCCTTCTTCTTAGAACACAAGAGGATCCCAATTTTCTCAAAAGGATTATATGGACGATTGTGGTCAGATTTTCTAATGAGGGGGTTTTTAACCGGAATAAGTCACAATTTTCGGCCAACCAAAATCCTCATATTACGAGGGAGAAAGAAATTTTCAAAATAAATTCACTTTTAATGTGTTTGCTTTTCTGAAGGTCAACAGATTTTCGTATTTTGTCTATGATGAAAACTTAAATGGTGAAGTTTATATGAAGACTTTGAGATAATGAGCAAAACGCTTTCTAGAACTGAAAAAACTTATCACAAACTCAAGCAGTAGTCCGTTTTGTTAATTATATTAGTCAATTTGAAAAATGAGTATTCTTTCGAAATTTTTCAATAATACTTTTTTTCAAGGAAAACACAGCGTTTTAAGTTCTAAGCTCTTTTCGCAGCAGATACTTGTAATCAGAGGAGTAAACGAACGAAAAATAAAAATATGGAAGTACTATTCAAAAAATCTAAGTGATGATCAACCTCCGGTATTCCAGGTAATGACAAAACTATGAAAATGTTCAAGGCTGTTAGAATTTTACTTGTAGATCAATTCGGTGTTAGTTCTTTGAAATTGATCAACGTTTTTCCTGAAACATTCATAAATGATGTTCATGAAAAAGTAAAAATCAAAAAAACGATTTGCTCTGTTGAAATTTTACATAACATCAGGTTGTGCAGGCTATCGCAAACTAAACGCTTGCATTGGGCTATTTAAATTAAAAATTGAAAATTAAGGCCGATTCCTTTCACTTGTTAATCTCCTAATGTTGTTTTTTATTCGATTCTTTAAACAGCCCACAGGTTACTTGACGTAATATCTGTAGGAGCTACGAATGAAAGGGCAGATAATCCGAACTAAGTTATCCGAGTTAGCCTGAAAATGGGAACGGAAATAAATTTGTTATTCTACGGGCTTACCTTGAACAGAATGCTGATGCCGAGGTTCATGAAGGGCTTCGTAAAGTCTATCACGCTTTCTCTGGCATAGTTGATCGTCATCGACCCAACGGCAAGGTCCGCCTTCTATGATTCAAAACGGTGCAATTAGTAACCATGGTTTGGGGGCAAAATCGAGGAAGACATTATTTCAACGTTAATTATGCGAAAATTGATATCTGCTGGTTTTCAGATCAGACCAGCTGTTCCTAATTTCTCTCATAGTGTGGAGTGACACGAACATTTAGAAACTCTTTAATTTCGACCCAAGTTTTCACCAGTGAAAAATAGTCATTATTTCTTATGGAATGTTGAAGTTAATTTCTTCATTTCAAAATGGACATTCTATATTGATTATACAAGACTCTTTCTTGAAAATGTCGAACCCAATAAGTTTTCTCTTCTTCATTCGATTAGAAAGTTTTAAAACATGATTCAATAATTTTGGAACGGCTATTGAATTTTGAATTTTTGTCAAAAACTTTTTTACATCGATATATGAGGGATTACTGTTTTCTCATTTTTATATATCGAATAATATTCGAAAAATATGATTTTCATGAAGTTCAGTTATTTTACAGGCTCTGTGGACCACAAATATTTTAATTAGAGCATAGATAATAATAAAATATTATAAATGAACGACATTCATATCTATTAATTTATAGATGTTTAGTAGTGTTGAAGTATCTGAATAAGGAAATAGTTTAATAACGAAGAGACAAACAATATACAATATCATTTTGAATGTTATAAAACTTCCAATCGATTGTGCGAATCGATTGGAGTCATTGTCATTGTCTTTATGCTGGGCGTTTTTTCGAATACCCCAATAAATCAGAATGTTTAAGATTTTGAGACTATATGAAGCCTTCGAAAAGCCAAAAGTAACGGTATGCAAATTCAATAATGGATAAATGATTTTATGTACTTTTTATATACGAGAAAATCCAAAGGAGATAAATATGGAATCACCAGTACGAACTAGGAATGCAATTTCGAACACAGGAAAACATTGATCGAAATCGCAGACTTCATAATTTTTGAAGAAAAATAAGATGAACCGATGAATGTTTATTTACTGAAAATAGAATTTTCAGCAGCAACGACCTGCGATGCTGGATCAAAGAGCAAAATCTTAAAAGAATTTTGAGTGTGAATGTTTTCTGTGTCATTCATATTAATGAAAATTCCTATATTTCATGGATGTAATTTTGAATCCAATACAGTACAATAATAAATTAATTAAATATCTCGAGGAAATTTCGCTGATGGGATTGATGGAACACGTGCTCCTATTCATGACATTCGACCGAGCTGAAACACTACTGTGTGGCCCTGGTTGACGATGATTACGAAAGGTGGATGAGAAAATCAGTTTCTTCTGGAAAGGATATCTCACATTCTACGGAAGGTTGAATATTGTTCCTTGAATAAAATTCTTCTATGCGTCTACAAATATAGCGATGATTTCGTATGTTATCATTCTTGAGATGTGATGTATACCTGGTTGAAAGCGAGACATGAATAAGGAGCTTTAGTCTTTCGACAGATCGCTTTCTTGCAGACACGGTGTGTAGCGTTGCAGTGATTAGTCGAACAAGTGCGACTTCTTGAGGTTTCCTGTTTATCTACCCTTTGTTCTCATAGTTTCCCAGTGGCGATGGTGAGTGGCTTCTGTGTCAGTTCGTTTTAGGGCCCAATAGCATTCACATGTTTTGTTGAGAAACGGATTGAGAAAAGAACGTGGCAGTCTTATGTTTTGAATGGGTATGCAATACTGACGAGGTTAAATGAGACCGAAACTGCAGTCTATTGCTCCTGTTCATCACATCCGACCGAGCTGTACCACTGCTGTGTGGCCCTGGCTGATGATGGTTATAAAGAGTGGATCACAAAACCAGCTCCTCCAGGAAAGGATTCTTACATTTTACGGAAGGTAGAAAATTGTTTCTTGAACACTTGCTTTGGAGATGAACGACCACGTTTATTTCTCTCTGCGGTTTGTTGTAGTTGTGGTAGCTCAAATTTCATCCATAATTAAATTATTCTTTCAGTAACGGATCAAGTATTCTTGAGAGAATCTCGCTTGAAAGGTTTTTCGATCCATAGTTGACAAATGCGGCACCCATCTCACCAATAGCGTTCAATATTCAAAATATGTTAAACTCGTTTAATTAACATACCGTTACCCTTTTCAAGTCAATTGTCTTTTATTCATAACCATTTCATGTACATACCTAATCAATCATTTCTACAGCAGAAGCACCTTTTATAACATATATCCTGACCGAGGATGATTTTTGAAGCTTGTACGGCCACCTTTGTTTTTGATGGACCATCAACATGAAACACATTTACCAATTTCTCAACAGTTTCTTAGCCTCGAAATCTTTTTTCACAAAGAATTTAATCAAGGCACAATATTCAGTTTAATCGATTTTGAAAATACTATGACACGTCTACTTTTACCACCTCGTATGCAGAAAATGAAATGACATAATAACTTGAAACTTCGTGTGCGTTCATAGGAAACATGCGTCTAAAATAGTTTGAAATTTGTTCTTATTGCTATAGTATAAGTGTCGCTTTGCGAACTCTTCAAACAACCTGAACGTTTTGAATGCTTCCTTACTTTTTGTACATTTTTCAAACTTAATAAAAGGTATGAATGTAAAAGGGGGATTTTAATTTAGTGAATTATAATTTGAATAATTTTGTCTTCAGATGAATTTAATTTGGGCATTTGACGTCTGTCGATTCATCAATTTTCATGAAAACTCATTAAAATTCTATGAAATAGGATGTTTAGTTGATGATCGTAGAGTTGCACACTTAAAACTCTAATCATGCCGCATATCTTTATATGAGGCAATTTCCTGATAAAATATTGCAACAAGTCGGTAAATTGTAGACACTCGAGAGTTATTTGAAAAGGTATGTAGCCTAAACTAATCTAACCTAAAATTATAGAATGTAGATTCTATGAAAACAAAGAATTCGTAGTGCTTTTACATGTACAAGGAATTCTAAAAGCATCAGGGGAGTAATAGCTCTACAGACGATATAATTTATTTCTCTCAACAATGATAAGATGCGAAATTATCTCTATATCTGTGACACATTGAAGAATTTCATTCACGGAACAACCTTCCGTGAAATGTTAGATATTATACTTATACCCTACTGTCTGAGAGTTTTATTTGTTTCTCAGCTAATTATTAGTTTGGATATTTCGTAATTCATGAGTAATAAATGAATTTCCTTTGTTTTAAATCCAATTTTTCAGGCATATATATATATATATATATATATATATATATATATATATATATATATATATATATATATATATATATATATATATATATATATATATATATATATATATATATATATATATATATATATATATATATATATATATATATATATATATATATATATATATATATATATATATATATATATATATATATATATATATATATATATATATATATATATATATATATATATATATATGCAATGAGTCCCTTTTTAAGAGTAAATTACACGATGACAATCAATGAAACGTTTCAATGAACGATAAAAGAATGAAAGATCAGTACGAGTGCGTCGGTATTTTCAAAGTTGAAAATTCCAGAAGATTACCCATTGAGGTAGCAGAAAACGCCAAGTGTTCAATGTCAAATGAAACACAAAATTCTATTTTTTACTCTTTAGAGTCTTTTCATCTCCAATTTTTTCCACCAGAAATTAGGTATGCCATCTTTTCCTAGTGCTTTCCAGATTTCAGAGTCATTGGTACTCAAAGTTCCATTGTTCTAATGTTGTAGTGAGTGCAGTTGCATATGTGAGATTATTTGAAATTGCTGTCGTATTTTTTTCAGAGTCATCTTATTTTTACATGGCTCTGTGTGCCGTGTTGATGAGTTATTTTAAATTAGGTTTATTATTAATTTACTTTTAAGGGGGCCTGTTCATTTTCTTCTCTCAGATTTTCTACGATTTTTCCTCTGATTCCTATCCAATCGACCTTGATGTATTTCTCTTTGTAAAACGTCCACTGTTTTCAATTTTACTAAAGTGATTTCCGTTTAGATCAATATTGGTGGCTATTTCCTTCATCATTTTTGTCTTCCAGTTCTTCTGAGCTATATACTGTTTTACTTTTGTGTTGTTTTTTCTAATGTTTATATATTTCACAAGAGATCCTTCTTTCCTTAGCGGCATATCTTGAAATTCTTCTGATTATACCTTTCCAGTATAGCGATTGTGTCTGCATTGAGTTTTTGCTCAGAATGGAGATTTTGACTTTAACACAAATCAAATAATTAATTTAGATCACTGTGTCTTTCCGACCAAGTATATAAAGATGGCAACACATTATCTGTTAATACTTTTCATGTGTCCTATTTATCCTTCTTTTCCAAAGGTGAATTGGGTTATGATTGATGATTATCACTTCTGATATCGGGCAGAGGTGATGTATCTTTTGTTTTTCGATTTTTCACCCTTTGAATCAATTTTTTTATTTATTTAACGGGTGATATGTCCTTGTTTGTATGACTGTTCTTTTTCGCTGTCAATTTAGTTGCGGATTCAACTAGTTGAAATTGTCCTTGTTCTGAGTCTCTTCTTAGAAATAAATTGAATAAACGGTGCGAAAGCAGATACCTGTGGAATACCATTGCGAAGAGTGAAAACAGACTAGTCTTCTCCCTTATAAAATCAAGAATCCTTCTCCCAAACAATATGTTCTATATCAGCTCAAAAATTGTATTGAAGGGAACAACCGTAAACAGTTTTTCAATCACAACATTCTTCCATTCTGAATATTATGCTGCTGAAAAAACACAACTCCTGTTTTCAATTTATTCCGAAATACCGACCAATGAACGATATTAGATCTCAACTATTATCACGATGAAGAATTCAAAAATCATCATTGTCGCCAAACTATTAGAAATAGTCCTGGAATGAAAGGATTTACCAATCTGTCAGAAAAAGATATTTGTGGTAAACTTTCAAGACATATGTTAGTTCTGACTAGTGTGCATCACAGTCGAACAGTATTCCGAATGCCTACTTTCCGCCAAACTCTTCTCTTCACTTGGAACTTCGACCGAGACGTTTCAAATAGAGCAATTAGTCCCGAAATTAAGGAGGGCTTCGTTAAGTGGAGCAATTGCGATTCGCTCGAATAATTATTATGCAAATTGACGAGGGGCTTCTTGTTCGAGACCGTGGACGGCTAACAACTACCTGAGATAAAGAAAATTCACAACCTAAACATCTAGCTTAGCAATAAAACTTTATAGCCCAGTTGCCTAAAAGTAATATATTGGAAGCGCATTAACAATAAATAACCCAATTTTATGTCAGCATTTACCTGATATAAAGTCCAATCATAAGCATTTCGATGCTTAGGTAACCGAATTTTAGAGCACTGCAGAAAAATGGTGATCCAATAGATGTAAATATTCTGGGACATTTGAAAAATCATAATAATAATGATAATAATAATAATAAATCAAACCTCAGGGGCTCAGGAACATTGTTTCTGAGTACGGGCTTAACGAACCCGAGGTACCCAAGCTGAACCTGGCAGTAGGTATAAAATGCAACTTATCCAATGATGTACAATCTAAGGAATAAACGGGTGAATCGACAATGTACCACCATAACCTCTTGTCGCGTTCAAGATTTAGGAAGAGGGTCTTGTTCGGAAAGTGAGTCATGGGCTCCCTCGGTTCGCGACGGAAGCAGCGTGATATCGAGTAGGGATACTGCAACACAAAACATTAATAGGAAATAACATTAATACCTCCCAACCGACTCTTGATGTTTCAACGGCGGCGCAAGCCATTATGCCTACGACCACGAGAGCCGGACTCCCTAGGAAACGCATGAAGTGGACTCCCGAAATAAATACCTTCATTATGCGTTCCTATTACAAGATTACAAACTTGGAATTGAAAATGACAGCATAAAGATACGCGTTACATCTTGCGTTCATAGAAAAATATCCTGAATTACAGCATATATCCGAGCAGAGAATTTCGGATCAACGAAGAACAATCGTTAAAAACAGGCTACTCTCTTCAGAAACGCTGCAAAGCTTACGAGAAGAGGTCATAATGGAACTCAGAAACGAAAATGATACTCCTAACGGTATACCTGCTGGAGTCAATGAAAGTGTTACAGATAATATCGAAGCCACGGAAACGAATATCAACATGGAACTCTCTCCTGAGCCGAATCAGCAGAACGAATATATCTATTTAGCAAGATCAGAGCTCAACAGAGCAATAACTGAATACAGTAGTAATAACCCAATTAAAAGACCTAAACTGCCCAAACTCAAGACGAACAAGAACACCAATATCATCCTAGCAAGCGTAAACTCAGTGTTTGAAGAATATACCGACCAGAACACTTCGGAGAAGATTCACACTTTGATTTACTGTGGAGCAGTAGCGATTGTTCGACTTCACAAACAACAAATCTCCACAACTCAGATTCAAGCTGAACCAAAAAGCGTCAGAAAACCACCATGGCAAAAACGCCTGGAGAAGGATATTGATAATATTATAGCAGAAATCGGTCGCCTCACAGAATTCCTGAGAAACAGAAAACCCTCAAGGCGCTTGAAATCACATATACGCAAAATTCATAGAAAAATTGGTACGAACACAAAACATCCTGAGCACAAACAACACATCGACGTGTATATGGACACTTTGAAACAGAAACTTCAAGCAGAAGCAAAGAGGCTTTCAAGATACGTCAAGTGTACTGAAAGGAAACACCAAAACCAAAGGTTCCTCCAAAACGCAGCCAATTTTCATAAGGGAAATAACGAAACTGCGACCAACAATAACAGAGAAGTACCTGACGCACAGTGCTTGACCGACTATTGGTCATCACTATGGTCGAACCCCAAAGAACACAATAGAGATGCGGAATGGATCACGAATGGAAAAGAACGCCTCGATATCAGACGTATGGACTTCGATGGAATAACGGAGGAAGAAATCATAACAGTAGTTCGAGCGACCAACAATTGGAAGGCCACAGGTATAGATAATATCGACAACTACTGGTACAGGAAGTTTGATAAGCTCCATGGAGCCCTAGCGAAACAGCTCACGTAAGTTCTTCAACGTCCCAAGAAAATACCCACTTTCCTAACGCAAGGCATATATGCTACCTAAGGGCGATAGAACACAGGATCCGTCCCAATATAGGCCAATCACTTGCCTGCCAACACTCTACAAAATACTCACCTCATGCATATCCAATCGAATATACCAACAGCTTGACGACAACAATATATTAGCAGAGGAGCAGAAAGGGTGCAGAAAGAAACCCTACGGGTGCAAGGAACAACTCATCATCGATTCTGTGATAATGAAACAGGCACACGTAGGGCATCGGAATGTTCATTCAGCTTTTCTCGATTATCTGAAGGCATTCGATAGTACCGCCCATTCTTGGCTTGTTGAAGTATTGCAGATATACAAAATTCACCCAGCCCCGGAAGAGTTCTTGAAGACAACAATGACACACTGGCGCACGTCTCTGCAGGTTAACATGAACAATAAATCAATTAAAACCGACGAGATACCCATACGTCGTGGAATTTTTCAAGGAGACTCTTTGAGTTCACTATGGTTCTGTTTAGCAATGAACCCATTGTCCTCAATGCTCAATAGAACAGGATACGGATTTAGGATAGAAGCAGGAAGGAATTATCATACAATCTCCCACCTGCTGTATATGGATGACATCAAATTATATGCTTCGAACAAGAAGCAATTGGATGATTTGCTGTAAACTGTCAGTGAGTTCCCGGCAGATGTTCATATGAAATTCGGGATTGAAAAATGTAAGTCCCTGAACATTCGAAAAGGGAAAGTGATAGATGGTGGAACACAACTTCCAAACGGTGATATTATACAGTGCGTGAGAGATGGCGAAACATACAAATATCTGGGATACCAACAAGCCAGATTGCTAGACCAAAAACAATCAAAAGAGAAGATTCGTTCAGAATACAGTCAGCGTCTGAAGTCTGTGCTGGAATCGATGTTAAACTCGGGGAATCTAGTCAAGACAATTAACGCATACGCCGTTCCAGTGTTGCTTTACTCATTTGGAATAATCAGATGGACTAAGACAGAACTGGATGATATTCAAAGGCCGACCCGAACAATGCTGACAAAGTACAACAATCCTCATCCAAAATCGTCTGTGATACGAACAACTTTGAAGCGGAAAGAAGGAGGACGCGGATTAATAGATAATGTCAATTTACACACCGAACAGATAAATAATCTTAAAGAATTCTTCTCTGCAAAAGCTTTCGCTTCTGACTTCCATAGAGTGGTATCGTTGGCTGATAGGGGATATACACCAATAAATATTGCTACCAGAGATGACCTGCTGAATCTACCGTTCCTATCAGATACTGAAAAACAAGAGCAATGGTCAAGAAAGGAATTGCATGGACGACATCACCATGAGATTAATCAACCACACATCGACAAAGAAGCCTCCAACAAATGGTTTATGAAGGGAGAATTATTCGCAGAAACAGAGGGATTCCTTGTGGCCATCCAAGACCAAGTGATCGCTACAAACAATTACAAAAAATTTATAACGAAGGACGGAACATTACAAACAGAAAAGTACAGAAAATGCCATACAAGATCAGAGACTATACAGCATATTACGTCCGGTTGCGAACAACTGGTCAATACAGAGTATCTTCACAGGCATAATCAAGTGTGCAACATTATCCACTTGCACACAAGTACGGACTTCTGAACACCTTCCAGCCATATTAAAAGTATCAGCCGGCGCCCGTATTGGAAAATGACTCTATCAGATTATACTACGATAGGCCTGTTATCACTGACAGAATGGTTACGAATAATAGGCCAGACATAGTGGTGTATGATAAGAGAGCCAGAACAGCAATGCTGGTGGATGTCGTCATACCGAATAATAACAACGTGCAGAATAAGTTCCAGGAGAAAAAGTCCAAATACACTGACCTTGCTATTGGGATCAAGCAGATGTGGTTCGAGAACATAGATATTGTTCCTGTCATCGTATCCTCGACGTGGTTAATACCCAAAACTAGCCTATTCCCTTTGATTGCTGAATCTGGGAAAGGTAAATTATATCCAGCTAACAGCTGAGATAGTGCATAAGTCCACGATAATAAATTATAAATCATCTTTATATACTGTACCTACAAAGTGTTCAAATAGTGCCCTACACTGGCAAAAAACGGGTTCGCTAAGCCCGTACTCAGAAACAATGTTCCCTAAATTGTCTTTAGATACTGTACCTATAAAGTGTACAAATAGTGCTCTACACTGGCGAAGTTTAGCCGTGGGGACTCTTCAACTTAACCAGTGAAAACACTAGGAAATATTGACAAAGAAAAAAGATTATGGAATTCAACTTCATTCACATAATGAAATAATAATAATAAATATATATATATATATATATATATATATATATATATATATATATATATATATATATATATATATATATATATATATATATATATATATATATATATATATATATATATATATATATATATATATATATATATATATATATATATATATATATATATATATATATATATTCAACCTAACACTAAAAAAGAAATAATATCACTAAAATTTTGAGGGAGAAAATGATCTTGTCTATAAGGCAAGAAGAATTTGATGATTGACTGCTAAAATCAGCTATTCACTTCAAGCTTTGCATAAATTATTGTAGAAGATATATTCAACTGAACTGTTTCAAGAAATTTAAGGATATAATTTCAATTTACGAGGAAGCATATCTATTAAGTCTTCCCTAAAGTCCTTTGTTCCGAATCTCCAACCTTCGAGCCTATCTACAGGTTTAGAAATAAATAGAGAAGAGGTATCAACTTTTATCGTAGCTCCGCCAGTTGGGCTGTAAAAATGGTGGAAGAATAGTAAAGGGCACTGTCGTAATGAATCAGAATCTTCTTCTTGGCGCAATGTGAACGTTTTCTCTTTATTTTCTCGTTTAACTGATCTGATAGTGTGTAGTACTCTCTATTTATGGTTTTTACTTTCTGAAGGAAGTCAAAAAGACGGAGACTATCACCTAGCCTGCCGATTAAACCCTCCTGGCTTTCTTGGGTGCACTGCCCCACCGGCCCCTACCTACTATTTGGTTTAATGCTTCGTAACAGGTGTGTAAAAATGAGTTCATGTTTCATCTACTGTAATGAAACGTAATAGAAACTGAGTACATCACTTGGTGATCGTTAACACAATATCGTGATCATTTCCGGAATGGTTACTACAATGGTGTTTCCATGACAGCTGGAATTTGACGTGCTTGTTTTGCCACAAGGATACTTGCATAGGACATGATCACTGGGTAAAACGGTGAAATTGATGTGGTAATTCAATGGAATCATTTTGAAGAGATATAGAAAATGCATGGCGAGAAGAGAAGCGTCCGACTTGAATTCGTTTTGCTAGTCCTCGATAATTAAGTTCTTATTCATGTAATTCTCATGTTTTATGACGGATTTTGTGTATTGTAATTTCAATTCTTATTACTAATTTCCCATTAACTCAGAAAATTTTGAATCACATTGGAGGAATTGCAAACGGGAGGATAAATCAAACAAAACGCATTTTTGGAAACAAAATTCGTCACACAAAATATTTAGATCAGACAATAATACGAAATATTCCTAGTTTTCAAATGTGCATACGATTTTTCGTTTGAGTGATAATTTTGGAAACGACCATAAAAATTATTTTTAGTAGTCAAACCCTACTCCTCGTGAAAATGACAATTGCGTTCAATAGACCCAATGAAGTGAATGTAGCGTTGAAGAGTTATGAGACGAAAAAACCTACCACTTTTTCATGAGAGAGGCTTTATATTAAGAAAAAAGATGAAGATACTAACTGACGGCATTGGTTTATGAATAGGGTGTGACGAAAGCAATACAGACTCAATAATTATAAAACTGTTCATTTCTGGATGAAACGGAAAAAAGATGTCGATTTTTGTTTGCAAGGAGATATCTCTTAGCACAAATTGCTTATCGATAATATCAACTTTAAGAGTAAGGGTGCATACCCTTCAATTTTTTTAATTAGAGAACACATGTCGAGTGATTCTTTATTGGAAAGCTTCTTTGAATTATTGCATGATTGTAAAGAAATAATTAAATTCGACTACAATCAGAAGAATATACAGGGTAAATCACCGAAAATATTAAACTGATGAAAGAGTCGATAATTCCCTCAGTTTAAGTTTCAACGAAAATCACAAGGAGATAGATTAACCCTTTATATTATTTACATAGCCGAGATAGATCCAGTGAAATTTTCCCTGAATGTTTTCTAAACTTTCTTCATTTCATGAATTTCTGAATTCGAACACATTCACTGAAAGAAACAGGGGGAACTATCGAAAAGGCAAAACCTCAAAAGTCAATTAAGAGGTTTTCATTTTCTGGTCGGAAACACAAGTCAATACCATTGAAAAAGAGGTACATTCTGCAAACCATGCTGGTCTTAACAAGCCACCTTTACTTAGAGGGTGTTTACCTCTTAGATTTTTGAATAAGGAAAAGAGGTTATTTTGATAACTATATGATGAATATTTTTTTCTCATTAGCAACTACAGTTTATGAAATCATACGCCAAAAATCGACGCAAGAGTCGAAATCTACCAAAATCTATAGAGTATCCACGTGAGATGGGTCATTGAAAGTATATGGAGAAAGGAATGACCGATCGGAGTAATTTTTTGTTGTTGTCTTGAATGTTATTGGAACTAAGTTCCGAAAATATTTTCGATGCTGCGGCACTTCCAGTAATACCGAAAGTTGACACCATCATTGTTATTTTAAATGGCGTAATGTATGTTTCTATTTTTTGTTATCGTAGAAAATTTAATTCTGAACAATGAATTTTGCGATTTATGGTTATCTCTTAGAAGGCATCATGAAAATACTAAAGATTTTTCACTATCGATTATTTCTAGCTCGTTGTAAGTAAAGAAGTTCATTCAGCAGAATTCAATGCATTTAGAGGCTCCACGGTATACAGGGTGTTTTCGAAGCATGTGGCAAATCGTAGTACATTCAAAGGTACAAAAGACCGTTTTTCAAATTACTTACTTTTCTTGCATCCGAGATTTAACTCGTAATATTAATAGGCATCGATCTGTTGAAGGTTTCCCTTCATCTTGAATGCATCGTTTCCGAGTTATGAGCGAATTTATCCCAGAAGTTACGCGACGACCCTGAAATTCGTAGATTATATGACTGGAAATCTTGCAAATAATGCATTTCGATCTTTCACCAATAGACCCATCTCAAAATCTTCATCAAAGTAATATTGGTCAGAATTCCGAGTGGAAAAGTGCAAAATCAATTAAAATGAGTCGATTGAATCTGGCTTCTCGTTTTTCTTTTTTTTCTAGTTGGTATTCTCGATTACGTCAATTACTTGTCAGGAAAGTCATCTTCGAATTATCAGAAATACCTCGCTGAATGAAGCATGTCGATTTTTTCTTATGGTGAGATGTAGGTAATTTTCGAAATATTTTCAACCGAAGAAAACAGGGGAGTATTCCTTTAATTAAGTTTTAACTTGTGAAATAATATTCGAAATATTTTTTTTCAGGACAATCTGTGGATTTCAAAACGTCTAGATCTAAAATCAATAACAATGAAGTCCAATCATTTGGGAATACGAGAGCAATCATTTCAAGCGAAACTGAAGAGTGACAATTTTTAATCTGCATGTTGCTGCATCTGATTCTCACCTTTTCGTGGAACCATTTTTCGCCCCTAATATCTATTTATCATTAATATAATTTTCATCCGATATTGGAATTTTAATGTTTCAATGATCGTTGGATCCGGCTTTCTTCAAAGTTTCATAATGAAGAATATGAAAATTTTCCAAAATGAATGCAAATCTAGAATACTCTCCTGAAGAAATCATGAATTTGTTCATTAATCATAGTCAATGCCAACAAATAATTAGCCGAACCTGCAGAGCATTCAATGAGAAAAATCCGAATTCAGACGAATTAAAAAATTTCATGAATCATGGAAGTCAGAACATAAATTATGGAATCAGAAAAAAACCAACGGTAAGTAATGAGGATAATGTTATTAGCTTTTTGGCATATTTTCATGCTCATCCAAGTTCGTCAATACGTACTGCGGCTATAGATTTGGAAATGTTAAAGTTGTCGGTCAACAATATTCTGACGGAACACAAATTTCATCCGTACAAGTTTTCATAAACTTGTGCGATGAATCCTGAAGATGCAGCCAGTAGAAGAGATTTCGCCGATATGATGTTGATCGGAATTTAAGATGATAAGTTCTTGGGTAGTATGATTTGAACAGACGAGTCGAAATTTTCGAGAGAAGGCATTGCAAACCGGAAAAATACCCATTACTGGTGTGACGATGATCCACACCTGACGCGGCAGCAAAATATTCAGCAAAAGTTCAGCTTCAATGCTTTTTGTTTATTGTATAACAACCAATTCTGTTATATGATACACGATGATCATTTGACTGGGGTGAAATGTCTGGAAATTTTGTAAACGTTCGTCACAGAATTTCTTAACGTATTGCCCCTAAGAGAAAATATCACTATACCAGCTGCTGGAAGAGCGAAAGAGGGCTGCAGCAGTCTTGGAGTTGCCAGTTGTCGTAGTTTCTATGCCATTGGATCCCAACCCGAGGCTGTCTTGGACCGTCTGTCTGTTGTTGTGACCAGCATTACCACGTAAAAAGAAGTCACGCACAGGCGTTCCCCAATGCCATCTCGTCCATTACCAAGTCCTGCGGCGATCGGTAAGTCTTGACGGGAGCAGGATTAAGTAGTCTGGAAGCTCCCATAGGCAAGCTGGCACGTAGGCGACGAATGTGTGATTTCGTCGTTTTTGCTCGAGGGGACTGTAGAGCAATTCGGTGCTGCATTCGTGACTAGGCATGTCTCTTAAGGATCCACTCTGCCTATCCCGCACGGCGGAGGGGCTATAAAAAGTGCCCTAAACATAGTCGGCCCAAACCTAACCGACTGAAAAACCGCGTCCAGAGGGTACACCTACAGCGGTCGAAAAAATTAAGGAAAATGTAGAAAACTCAAAATGGCTACATGGAATGTGCGCACAATGATGGACACAAAATCGAGTAATAGACTACAGCCAAGAACAGCACTCATCGCTCGCGAGTTGAAAAGATTCAACATAGACATTGCTGCACTGAGCGAAACAAGACGAGCATAGGAAGGTCCACTCAAAGAACTGGGAGGTGGTTATACCTCCTTTTGGAAAAGAAAGCGAGAGGATGAACAACGCGTGCATGGCGTAGGGATTGCTATAAAAAATGATATCCCAATCGGACTTAACCAGAGGATAATTACACTGCGAATCGGGTAAGCTAACGATCAGAAAGTGACAATCATCAGCGCCTATGCCCCAACGCTACCCACCGATGATGAACAGAAGGAGGAGTTCTACTCACTCTTAGACGCTACATTAACAACTGTTCCTCAATCAGACAGACTAATTCTATTAGGTAACTTGAACGCTCAAGTGGTCACGGATTCACAGCTTTGGCCTGAAACGATTGGTAGAGAGGGCGTGGGCACATGCAATTTCGATGGAACTCTTCTACTTACTAAGTGCTCGGAGCATGACCTAACCTAACTTAACCAACACTCTTTTCGGGCAGAAGAAAAAATTCAAGACATCTTGGCAACACCCAAGGTCTAAGCATTGGCATCTCATTGACTACGTTATCGTGCGTGCGAGAGATATACGTGACATTCTGCTGACAAGGGCTTTGACTAGCGCTGATGACTGCTGAACAGACTATAAATTGATTCGGTTAACCATGAACCTGCACCTTCCACCAAAACTCCCGAAGCAGCCGAAACATATCAGACGTAGACTCAATGTTGAACGTCTCGAGGACGACTTTTCAAGGATAAGTTTCGTCAACTCCTCAGCGATCATCTTCGTAGTGAATAAGCAGAGAACATCGAAGAACACTGGGCGGTACTTAAGTAAGCAATACTGTCGGCGGGTGACGATTTCGTTGGGGTGGTCGAGGGAAAACATCAAGACTGGTTTGATGAGAATGTTGTAGAAACCTAATCAAAAATCAAAGCGGAAGTGCAGAGGAAAAGTAGGGAAATGAAGAACAGATGGTGAACAGAAAAGTCGCGTGAAATAAAACATCTTGTAGACCCAAATAATAGCCAAGCTTTCTTCAGTGCTACAAAAACTATTTATCGCTCTTCTACTAAAGGACTCAATCTATTGAGATCCAAAGACAACACCCAATTCCTCAAAGATAACAACTCCATTGCCTCCTGCTGGAACACTTTCAGGATCTCCCGAACAGGGATATGGTAGTCGAGGAACAAATACGCAACTCAATTCTTCAGAGACCGATACAAGTCCATCTTGGAGAGATACCCACCCTCATAGAAGTTGTCAACGCCATCAAGGCGCTGACGAACTGTAAAGCGGCAGGCCTAGATGAAATGCCAGCCCAGCTTTTCAAGCAAAAAGGGGAATATCTCTCATCAGTGCTGCTGGTAAGATCCTCGCTAGAATTTTGTCCAATCGCCTACTGCCTCTCGCTGAAGAGTACCTTCGAGAAACACAATGTGGCTTTAGACCCAATAGAGGAACAAGTGACATGATCTTGAGTGTGAGACAAGTTCAGGAAGAAACCAGAAAGCAAAGGCTTCCTCTTTACATGGCTTCCATAGATCTTATCAAGGCCTTCGACTCCGTCAAACGAGATGCACTATGGAGGATCTTGGCGCTGACTGGCTGTCCTCAAAAATTCATTCAGGTGCTTCAACTGCTGCATAACAACATGAGCGTGACCGTCCTCGGCAATGATGGTCCTGGAGAATCATTCAATATCAAAACAGGAGTGAAGCAGGGATGCGTCATTGCTCCCACCCTGTTTTCTATTTCCGTAGCAACAGTGCTACGCCTGGTGGATGGAAAGCTACCTTCTAGCATGGAGAAAGTATACAGAACCGACGGTGGTCTGTTCAATCTGAGTCGACTGCAGGCCAAAACCAAAATAACCGAAACATCTATCATCGAACTGCAGTAGGTACGTAGATGACAATGTGGTTATGGCACACTCTGAAGAAGACTTGCAAGCTATCATGAATGTGAAGCATACAAAAGCCTCGGATATCAACCTAGGAAAAACGCAAATTCTGCATCAGCTTGCACCTGATGATGTGGATGACGGCATCCAATCATCCATTTCAATCAACAGTGAAACTTTGAACAACACGAATCACTTCCCGTACCTAGGAAGCCATTTATCGTCTAATGCAACGCTCGATGCAGAAATCCAATAACGTCTAGGATGCGCTTGCGCTGCGTTCGGGTGATTGGGGCGAAGGTTATTTGAGAACCATGATATCCACACTAAGACCAAGATCAAGGTTTACCTTGCCGTAGTATTGCAAACACTCACATATGGATGCGAATCCTGGACTACCTATAGAGGACACCTGAAAATATTGGAAAATACCATCAGCGCTGCCTACGAAATATTCTAAACATCAAATGGAAGACCGTTGCACCAACGTCAGTATCCTAGACGAGGCGGAAACCACCAGCCTTGAGGCAATGATGATGGAACACCAACTTCGATGGTCTGGTCACGTCGCTAGCATGCCGAATGAAAGACTGCCGATACAAATCATGTACTCCCAGCTCAAAAATGGCCAACGATCACAAGGAGGACAGCTTAAACGATACAAGGATGTCCTCAAACGTAATTTGAAAAGCTGTGGAATTAACGATCTCCACTGGGAAGCATCTGCATCAGATCGCTCTGCCTGGTGTCGAGCAACCTACGAAGGAGTGCAGCATTTCGAGCAGGAACGACGAACGCATTACACTGAGATGTGACGACAAAGAAAAGAATGAGCAAATATAAGAGCAGATAACAACCAGCTGCCAGGGGATATCCATCAGCTTGTATGTGACCAGTGCGGTAGGGTCTGTGGCTCTCGAATTGGACTCTTTAGCCATGCCAGAGTTCACAACGCGCAACACTAGGAAAAAACATTGGAGGACATTCATACTCGAATTCGAGTGAATACCGATGATGATGATGATGAAGAGCATATCAATCCTGCTGATACCAACTGGATGGTGGTTCGGTCCAATGCACTAGCGAAGTTTCACGTTAACCAACTAAAATGTTCGAGGAGAGGTTGATTCGGAGATTGGGTCTTTGGAATTGGCCAGCAAGATTTTCAGACCTGACAACGCTGGATTTTTTTTTCTGGGGCTGTTTGAAAGAAATTATTGACGAAACACCAGTGCATTCGAGAGAGGAGTTGAAACGTAGAGTTCATCAAGCTTTTGGCAACCTTCATTGAAACGACATTAGAAGATCAACCGGACACGGTGTTCTTTATCGGTTTGAAAGGTGTTAGCAACACGATGGAGAGAGTGTGATGAATGGATCAAAATTCAACATTCCAGTAAATTATAATAAAATAAAGTTTCGAAATAGTGAGCTCGAGTTAATGCGAAAGTCCAATACACCTTCCCACTTAACGAAGTGTTTGGCCAGCAGTCTCCATCGATTGGTAAATCGAACAACAATTAGTTTTGAGAAATAGAATTAAATTAAATTGATGACATAGATATAAGCTGATTTTGCATTATCGAACATATTGGGTTTCTATAGATATTGAGAATAATTTTCGACTTTCTTCGGAAACATGTAGTGTTTTCAGTTAATAGAGTATGAAAATTACTCCGGACTCTTACTAAACATCAACTACACCCAACTACTCTAAGCGTAGTATATCATAAGAGATTCGAAGATCCTCCTTAACAGGTACCCTCGTAATCCAAGATGATTGGACCTTATAGTAACGAGTATTGACTTTAGATCTACACTTTTGAAATTCGATTTTTGCCCGTTGCGAATATTTTGTAAGGCACATCTAATCATGAACGATGCATTTTAGGTATACGGAAACGTATAAGAGATCGATGCCAATTAATATAATGATTTAGATGGTGTGTTCAAAAATAGGTAGTTTAATTTGAAAAACTGACTTTCGAACTTTGGAATGTACTACGATTTGCTACTTGCTTTGGAAACACCATGAATACCGTAAAGCCTCTGAATGCTGCTGAATGAGCCTCTTCACTTACAATGAGCTAGAAATAATCGATATTGAATGATCTTTCATACTTTTATAATGTCTTCTAAGAGACAACAAAAATCGCAAAATTCCGATTGAAACATTCATATCTTCCTTTCGGTTGATTTCAGGTGGCAATCATATGAGAAAGAAATGTTCAGAATTTAATTCTCTAAAATAAAAGAAATGGAAACGACAACAAAGAAAATTTTTCCAATCGGTCATTTCATTCTCCATATACTTTTATACCTTCAATGTTCCATCTCGCGTGTATCATTGAACAGGTTGATATTTCTCAGAGTGCATATTCGCTTTTTATCTTCGAATCTTTTTTAGGTGGGCCACTGACGTGTTTCAAAACTGAAATCGGATGAACTAATTCAAAAACTCAAAAACTCTTCGATCATCCGCTTTGTTTTCGTTTCGATCACTAGTTACGTTGAACCAACTTATCTTAGATATGCATGAAAAGTGCCTCATTAGATAACATATATCATGTCACATACATTTCCCAGAATTAGTCGAGTAAGATAAAGCTAACATTATGCACATTTTGTAGATGGAAAATAATCATTATTGTATTGGATGTCAAGACTTTCACAATGTCTACTCCTACAATAGTGAAATAAAGTTTTTTAATAAGACTAAGGCCTTTAGTAAAAGTTAAGTCACTGTTTACGAGATATTAAGTATAGATCATAATACCCCATTTTTCTCATATTGAAGATATTTTGAGAATAATTCCTACAATTGATTTTGTTCTCAAATTTAGGAGACAGATAATTCATGGATGTCAGCAATACTAGATGAACAGAAAGTATTCAGGGTGATATTTTTTTCCAGATTGTCTTGTCCTCTCGTTCTCCCTATTATTCTTTGTGTACCACTGACGAATTCTATATATATCAAATAATTATTCGTTATATTTGAAAATTTTGTAGAACCTGTATGTTTTCCATTATCATCACTATTTTAGAAAAAAATATCAAAAATACACGTCCGTGATTTCAAACGTTTTATAAGGCTGACACCATTAAGCAATCGTATGAATCAGTGAATAGTCACTCTGAAATTCAATAGTCGTAGTTTTGACATTCGATTTGCGGTGCATTCCGGTCGATAGGTAATGGTGAAGCTGAACCATAGTCTTCTAGATCTTTAACAGTTTAACTCATGTTTTCGTGAGAAAAATTTTAATTTTCATAAATTCATGTAACCCTTTAATATTGAAGGCCGTGTCGCTCTACCAACATGGGTTCACACAGGCGAAATCAGTGACAGTGTATGAGGTCTTGGACTTGGAGAAAGCGAACAGAAGATGGGTAATAATAGTGGTCATATATATTATAAACGATTTCGACACGGCCAGATGGGCATGATCCTTCTGGCCATAAGAGGGTAGGCACATGGGTGGATATTGTTAACATAGAGGAACATATTTTGCTGATAGGAGATTGAGGATGGGCAGAAAGTGCAAGAATGCACAATTGAAGTTCCAAGGGGTTCTGTGTTTGGGCCTGACTTGTTGAGGAAATCCATGCAAGATGTGGTACTACGTCTCGGTCTATCGGTGGGCAGTACAACGGTAGTGTATGTAGACGACATTAAGTAGTCGATGCGGAAAATCTTCATTACAGAACAGCGACAGCGAATCTATTGTCGCCTTGATTTAGCAGTCCTGCTAACTGAACTAGTGTCTTAAAGGACTCAAGAATCGAGGATACACTAAACGTACCACTGTACGGCAGTGAATGGTATATAAAAACCGATGTCAAGTGTTTGACTATGATTCTGTAGAAACGCATGTCAATAGGGAAGCATGTGCAATAATGTCAAATAGGTGAGGTCCATCACTCGCCAGCAGAAAAATCTTAAGAGCAATTTCGCTTAGCGTTGAGATGTATGGGGCCCCTATATGAAAGTGAGCGTTGAGTATGGGTAAATATGAAAGGTGACCAGTTGTTGTGCAATGTCAAGGGTATTCCTTACGAATAGCACAGTATCAGCAATGTCGGTATAAGCCGTTGTGGGCACAATTCCTATTGACCTACAGGCTGGAGGGAGGAGGAGGGTTCTTTTAAAACCGTATTGGGCACCAGCCAGGTATCCAAAAACAGACGAAGGCATGTATCATGAACAAATGACAGATAAGTTGGGAAAAATCGGAAAAAGCCATACAGACGAAAACGTTGATTCTGGATTTATGGGTATGGATTAACTACCTGCACAGGAGAACAAACTCCTGGGTTAAACACTTTATGACAGGGTATGAATCCTCCGAAACGTATAGGAAATTCGTAGGAAAGACCGGGAATTTCAATTGGAAAATGTGTATGAGGTGGGATTGCCAGAGAGCGAAGCTGTGAGAAGCCGATCTAGAATGTCGCCAAACATTGGCGGATATGCTGGCGGATATACCTAACTGAATAAAGAGGGTTCGACAGACTACCGAACATAATGGAAAGCAAGGAGAAACAGGATACAGACAAAGAAAAGACGATAGAGGAGCAAGTAACCTGAGTAAATAGATAGAGATTTCTTTGTAGTAATGTGAAAGGCTTTCCGAAGGTCTAGTTTTACTGAGGAGAATAGGAGTCCGCATCGGATACCAATAGAGGCAATTTTTAGAGAGTAGAGAAATCTAACCTAATCTCACACATGGCAGATTCCTTCTATAGGTACACAGGTGTGAAAGCAATGCATTTTTGGTGAAACAAGATAGTATATATATATATATATATATATATATATATATATATATATATATATATATATATATATATATATATATATATATATATATATGAAAAATTTCGAGTTTTTAACTCGTGAAATTATATTTGAAACACTGTGTTTAGGACAATTTGTGCATTTTCAACTTGCTAGATCTGAAATTATAACTTTTTTCTGACAAGTAACTGATGTAATCGAGAATACCCACTAGAAAAGAAGAAAAACGAGAAGACAGATTCAATCCACTTCAATAGTATTTGATTCCACACTTATTCTCTCGGAATTCTGACCAGAATTACTATGCAGAAAATTTTGAGATGAGTTCCGTAGTGAGAGATCGAAATGCATTATTTGAAAGATTTCCGGTCATCTAATCTGCGAATTTCAGGATCCTCGCGCGAAAAAACCGTAATATTTTGGATAAAATCGCGAATAGCTCGGAAACGATGCATTGTAGGCAAAGGAAAACCTACAACAGAGATCGATCCCTATTCATATTACGAGTTAAATGGTGTGTGCAAAAAGAGGGTAGTCTAGTTTGAAAAAACGGACTTTTGAACCTTTGAATGTACTACGATTTGCCACATGATTTGGAAACACCCTGTATACCGTGAATCCTCTAAATGCATTGAATTCTGCTGAATGAACCTCTTCACTGACACCGAGCAAGAAATAATCGATATTGAAAGATCTTCAGTATTTTTATGATGGCTTCTAAGAGACAACCAAAAATCGCAAAATTCCGAATGAGAAATTTATATCTTCCTTTCTCTTGATTTCAGGTGGCAATGAAATGGAAAAAAATTGTTCAGAATTAAATTTTTTACAATAAAAAAAATAGAAACAATGGTGTCAACTTTCGGTATTACCGGAAGTGCCGCAGCATTGAAAACATTTTCGGAACTTAGTTCGAATAACATTCAAGATAACAACAAAAAACTACTCCAATCGGTCATTTCTTTCTCCATATATCTATTCTCTTTTCGTTACCGCATCCAGTATATCATAAATACATAACTTAGATGAGTTATTCTCCTTTATGTGGTTGAAGGTCAGCATTTCAAATAACTGGTATTTATTCTTTATATTCATTTTTCATTCGAGTAAAACATATGTTCAAAGATCAATATATGAATACAAAACTTACCTTATCCATTAACTGTTTCACAATGCCATTCCATTCTCCTGTTTCTAAATCTATGACACCATATTTACTGTCCGGTACAAGCTCTATTCTATACTCAAATCCTACCATGGAAGCGATTTCTCTTAGCAAATCTATACAGAAACCCTCATATTGTTCATTACCAATTAGGAGAGGATCTTGTCGCATCATTACATAGGGTTGTTCCTAATAAGGGAAATTAATTATTCAATGAAATAAAGTGGCAAAAAGCAAGATCTATGGGATTACATTTACAATCAATTTAGGATGTATACATACCTACGAGTGGAATCATACGATAGTACTCTTGAATGCAGGGTGTTTCCTGAAAGAACCGATCGCAGTAAATCCTCTGTTTTTCATTCGATTGGAAAAAGTTATACAGATAGTCAGCTGAGTGTTTTCCTCTTCTTATCCATTTAGTGGTGTCTGTTTCTCTTCCACATTCTGACATTAATGTCTGCTCTGAATCCGTCACTACAGTTATTCTTACAGACATGGACCTATATTTTCCACACTCCTCGAAAAAACGTTCGCAAGACATTCTTCCCGCCTTCGATTAGAGATAAAATCCTGTTTCAGATACATCAAAAACAGTGCCACCAAACATCCCACCTGTTCAATCGACTATGCCTGAAGTAAAGTTCAGAGTGCGTATGAGAAACTGAACTGTGAAAAAACTGTCGGTCTAGATGAAGATGAATGAAAAATGTGCTCAAAAGTTAGCACCTGTTTTTAATCGTCTGTTTTAGATTTCGTATGAGAGCCAGACATTTCCGGAGAATTGTAAAATTGTGAGACTACCAATTTCAAGGAACCCAAAATCACCGTCCAATTGCATAGTTGCCCAATATGATTAAAGTAATGGAAAGAGTAATAAACGATGAACTTATAAAATTTCTCAAGTTACAGAGTGTCATCAGTGATCGACGATTTCCGCAGACAACAATCAACTGGAGACGTCATCGAATACGTTACGCATCTGTGGACATCAACAATCAAAAAGGCGAATCACGAGTCATTGCTTTTGATACCTTGAAGGCATTCAATGTTGTTCAAAATGCAGCCTTGAAGAATAAATTAATCGCATATGGATTTTTCGAAAATTTCCGTGGCTGGATTAGTAGTTTTATCTTCAGTAGATCGATTTAGGTGGTAGTTGATGTGATCAGTGAATCTTTTCAGGTTAATGCAGGATTACCCCAGTGCGCTAAACTCTTGCCAACTCTTTTTCTGTTGCAGATTATTGATCGGTTCTCGCTACCGAGAACAAAATATTTTAGTTTGCGTACGACTGTACCCTGGTGTCCTCATTTTTCTGATTTTGAGGAATCACACTGGTGAATATAAAAACAGAGCATGTAACTGAATTCTGATGTGGAAGACATAAGAGTGCGGCCGGTTGAACTTGGTCAATTTTAGCACGAACTAGCAATCAACTACGTTCTCCAAAAATGTTACTGCTGGAAAACCCCCTTTAAACATGCAAGAACATCGAATTGTCTGAGAAACGAACATGCATCTATTCGGTATCACAGTCAACACTTTTCATGGCTAATCAGTACGCCATCACAGTTGCGACCTGGTTTGAAATACTGTGGAACCCAGCACCCAAACATTAATTATAGTCTAGTGTTCAGAAGAAAGCAGAAGAACTCATTGACTTCCCGGAGATCACGCGAGATATCCAGCTTCATGCTCAGAGGCGGTAGGTTGCTGATCTTTCTCTGTCCATAGATACTCCCACGGTAAATTCTTATGAGAACTGAAAGGCTTGGTTCCGGAAAGAATCCAGGTCCAAAGATAAACCAAGTTTGTAGAAAACTTTCAAGCGGAAGGTCCAACTAGCAACGCCATGTACCTCTATAAAACATCTTTTGTTTTCAGGACAAGTATGCTGTGGAACTCGCTTCCATCGAACATCTTCCCGATAATTAACAATTTGCCCCTCTCGAAGGGGCGAGCGAAAACACACATTGAATCATCTTAGGCGTCCACAGCTCTGGCATGAGAGGATCTCATCCTCCCAAAAGTTGAGATTAAAAGAGATGATTTTCAAGGGGCTATTAAAATGAGTGCATCATATTTTTTTATGAAGGGATTGCCCCGTGAAAGAATTAATTGGATCAAATATATTCTCATTTGTTTTGTGCAGGGAATATATTATTCATAGAGTGATGTTTGAACACCGACTGATTTTCTTATTTCGGTCACTTTAAGAATGTTTAAGAAGTATACATTCAAATGAAATTCAGTTCAGCATAGGAAACAATAAATTATTATAAATTCATATTTATTTCCTATACGATATTCATACCTATTAACTTATAGATTTTTAATATTGGTTAGGTTAGAAGTATCAAATTGAGAAAAATTAGTAATTATGAAAAGAAGGACATAATATTTTATTATGTTGAATTTGATGAAAGCTTGAATTAAACCACATGCATTTATGCTAGGCGTTTTCCTGGCAGAATACCGTAACAAATCAGAAAGTTCAAAATACTGGAGGAGAATTCAAAGCGTTAAATTTGTTACGAAATGTAAATTCAATGCAGATGAAGAATTGAATGTGCTTTTACATGAATAAGAAAATCTTAAAACGTTTAATAGGGAGATGATATTAAATACGGAATTATTAGTACAGACCATGCACGGAATTCAAAACGAACATAAGTTCATTCTTCTATTACACAAAAGGATCATGTTCTATATAGTAGACTTCAACTTTTTAGTTTGTTTTGAAGCGCTATAACAAAATCACAATTTTAGAAGAAAAATTGTATGTTGAGATGAATGTTGGTTTATCAATATTTTCAACTGCAACAACCATCGATGCGGGAGTCCAGAAAACCTTGGAAATATTGAAGAAAACAATTTTCATAGAAAATATGGCGTGAAAATTTGATGTGCTATTTACAAATGTGCGATTTTTGGCCTATATTTCATAGACGAAATTTTAGATTGAATTAAGTTCGGTCTAATATTAACTCGATAGCCTAGAAACCTTCTCGATAATATTCCTCATGGGAAATTGATGGGAATATTCTTTGAATACGTTGGAGTCTACTCACATAAAGCAAATTCAAATGATACATTTGAAGAAAGGTGGAGCAAACGAACCCATGCAGAGGCCTGCAGGTTCAATAACTCTTACGCTTCTCAATTTCATTTTTCAGAGATATTTATATAACACCAATTAATGAAGAAGGATCGAGTAATAAAATAGTTAATGGTTAGCTCGAAGTACTCGCAAATTTTCTTTTCAACACATTAGATTGATTAGAATGGTGGTGTCAGTCATGGATTTATAAGTGATTAGTCATAATTTGTTTTCATCTTTACCTGAAATATTTAAGTTCTGATATATATGACACTTTTTCAGAATGGCACATTTTGATTCTACATTCTTTTCTGATTCAGTGCCTTTTTTTTCAGATGATATCGCATTTTGCGCTGATTTTCCGATCGGCGTTATTGGATTTTTTTGTACATGTAGTAGCACAAAAAATTCTTCATTTTCACAAAATTTACGATTCATAATTTTGAGCTTTCAAAAACTCCATATTTTCGTTGATTAACCCCCAGTCCTCTATCCTTTCCGACTCGTAACATTCAATGAGGAAAATGCATAATATGTACAAAGACGTGCGGACAATGCATTAAAATTAAATTGTATTGATAATAATGAAGTTGATAATTTGTCAGTTCTTTAACTTTGTTCATTAATTAAAAATGATTTATTGTAATAATTTGATTGAGGAGGTCGTTATTTGATGAAAATCGATATATATATATATATATATATATATATATATATATATATATATATATATATATATATATATATATATATATATATATATATATATATATATATGTTCAATGAAATAAAACTTAAAGTATTTAGATTTTCATTATATGAACGAAACTATGACCGGTTTCACCACACTGTGGCTTCATCAGGTATCTATCTTATGAAGCCACAGTGTGGTGAAACTGGTCATAGTTTCGTCAGTATAATCAAAATATAAATACTTTAGTTTTATTTCATTGAAAATATTTATTGTAATCTCCGCACTGAATATTTGTTCCACAGCATCCCAAAATAACTGAATTTCTCTAAATATTATAGTGGAAATATTATTTTGGTGTGAAATAAACATTTTTATATATAGCAATATTTGAAAGAAATTTAATCAATACAAAAGAACATGTTGAGATTTGTTCAATTCAATATAAAACAATTTTTTTCCTGTTACCCCGCAAAAAAATTGGTGCACCTATTCAATAGCCCCTTTGAAACCATTTAGCCATGTGTTTGAACTTTTGAAATCAGATGAAAACTTGAGGAGCTATTGCGATTGACGTCTCCAGGAAGCAGCTAGCTTAATCCTTCTATATTTTGGAAATCCACAAGATCAAAAATAGATTTTTTGCGATTGCAAATCATTTTAGAAAATCAATATTTGTAAATAGCACAAACACGAAGTTAGATTTACTCTTGAGTTCATTTTTTCATTGGATATAAAACAAAATAAATCGCTCGAAAAATAAGGATTGTTGAAACCAATATGACAGATAAAACAGTTCACTCGATGCTGCCCTATAAAATTCAGGATGGGCATTTTTTCGAGTCATATACGAAAAAATCTAAAGTGATCACAAGTTCCTCAAGTCAAATGAAAGAAAAGAGATTATCGAAATAATGATATTGCTTAAATCACGTATCTCCGTGTTGTCAGTTAAATTAGGAATCACAAGATATATCTCGTGAGGGAATGCAGAAGAATATATCCCTTAACATAAAACACCCGTTCTTTTGTAATGGTCAGATTCCTATCAGTTATAACGCTGTATATTTAACGTAATAAAACCCATTATATTCTAGAAAATAAACTCCCATGAGATAATTTCAGTAACTGAACAGTCACAAAAAATAGATAGGTAATTTTAAAGGAATAAAAGCGTCGCATTTCATTCAGTTTATCTGAATCTATTTTACTTAGATTTACTGCACACTGCACAAACCTTATAAATAAGGAAATAATTTTTAAAGAAAGTAAATGTACTTTATGAGTGAAAAATATAAGAATGTTCAAGAATTTTAAATAATAAATCAGCTATTTATAATATGAAAAGATATAAACATCAAGAATCATACAAACGACAAAGAATACAGACGAACTTCATTGTTTCATTTCGATGTACGAGTACAATGGGTAGAAAAAATAATGTAGGAAAGTAACCCTAACCTCTCTCGATCTCATTTTCAAGCACCAGTTTAGTGGTTCAAAAAATTTTCGGAAATATTTCTTCATTTTCAAAATTACTCGAACTTTGAGAGAATCTCGATCATTATCAACGTTACATAAAAATGATTTAATATTTCTACTAGCGCCTTTTGAGTAAATCATGTGGTGTAGAAAAACATATTTCGCAAACATGCAAACGTGCTTCTGATTGAATACGAATCACATGCAATTCACCTTTTGTTGGGTGCAGTATTTCTTTCTTTTTCGAAAATATATAACACATGTAGTCAATTTCTGCAATCACTACTCTTTTTCAGAAAAAAAAATCCTGAGATTATTTCAATTTCATTGATTCGGTGCATGTTCAGTAACGAATCATTATGTTGTATGACGACTGAAAATCACAGCTTTAGACTTTAGTAATTATCTGCGGCCTTAAAGTTCCATAATCACTTTTGTTCTTCATGAATCTGTAATTCATACTATAGAATGCAATTCACACCCCTGAATTTCACTGAAAACAGTGTTCAGTATGTCAAATTTATTTTCATGTAACTTTGATATTAACCGAGATATTTGGGAATGATCCAAATTTCGAGAAATTCTGAATAACGTGAAAACGGAGAGAGATTTCCAAAAATTTTCGTATCCCTAAATTGGTCCCTACGAAATGGATGGAGAGACTAGAGATATTTTTTTCTAACTATAATATTTCACATAGCTGCCGTACTAAAACATTGATATTGGCCCATCCACTGTTTCTGTCCTTTTCGATTGGATACAAAAGTTATGAGAACAGAATTTAGAACAAGCAGAAATCAAGCTGATCTACATACATGCTGTGTAAGCTGCTGGACCATGCCATTCCAGCGACCAGTTTCAGGATCTCTCGCACCGTATTTTCGGTCTGGTACTAGATCTAAGATGTAATCGAATCCAACATCTTTGGATATCTTCTCAAGAATATCTACACAGAATCCAAAGAATCGATTGTTTCCTTTGTAGCTTTTCTTTTTGTGCATCATGACATATGGCGTTTCCTTCATGCAAGCATGCAAAATACAATGTGAAAGTACTTGTTTTTCTTGGAAAATATGTTTGTATAAATGTATAATACGAGAACTAATTGATGAATCTGGTGAAGATGAACGAAGTGCATGATACTACTACACAAGTGATAACGTGTTTGGACAACAAAATGCCTTGACAGGGGAACAAAAAAAATTTTTCACTGATACTTTAATTAGTATTGATTGGACAGCCAATCAAATCATACGAACTGCTTCTTCTGTGTTCGGATAGAAAAAAATGATAATCGAGTTCTAATGAAACAGCATTCTTTCATCAAGAAAATCATTGGAAAAACCGAAAGAAATCTTAATATTTTGTATGCACTATGATAATTCTTCTCCATCACGTGAGATGATTATAAAAGTTTCATTAACTTTGGTTACAGCAGAACAAGCACGGATGATGCTCTCGCCTAGGACATCAATTGGGGTAGCAACTGCGAAAAGGATTCTGAAATCTTGCACAAGCATTTGCACATGAGAAAGCTATTGGCGAAATGGGCGCTGCGTTTTTAAAAAATTACCAGGCTCTTTGAATGAACGCCAAATGAGTTTCTGTGCCGTTTTGTTAAGTTGACGAAACCGCAATCTGAGCAGTGAGTGGAGGTCAGTGGAGGTAGATTCATTGGCCGGTAAGGTGACGGCTACCGTCTTAATGGACGCACAAGTTATTATCTTCAATGAATGAATGTCCAAAACATACTGTTGCAGTTATTACTGCCCATCTCTGTAGTCTTCGGTGCTCTTCGAAGCTCGCAATCTTACCTGTCCGAGACGATGGGTAGACAATGACAATTGTATTCATTCAATTGAGAATACATACTTGCTACTGTCAGTATTGGAAAAATGCATCGTTCATGTTTTCAAAGTTTTCGCGGACGCACGAAATCAATTGATTGTGTAAGTACCTCGTATTAATTGTATCAAATTATAAAAGTTAGTTTTCAGTAGACGAAATCTAACGTGAAAGAAGCAAAAATTCATTTAAATCAGGTTTATCCGAAACCTATAGGTTAGGTTAGTTTGCGAACTGTGCAAACGTTTTCGAGCGAATCGAAGAGAATTGAAGATGGCGAAAATCACAGGTTTTCAACTACCGTTAGAAAGAGAAGAAAGTCAGCGAAGAAAACAGATCTTAATGACTTCGATAGAGCACTGCTTTATAGGTTCGTCGTCAATTCTTACGTCGTCGATAAAATCATACCCACAATAAAGCGAATCCATTAAAAGTTCGTCGATGAGAATGAATATGCAGGATCACGAGAGAGCATTTGAAAAGTTGTGAGAGGAATGGGGTTCCGTTGGATTAAGACGAAAACGAGTAGAAAGGTACTTATAGAAAAACCTGAAATACAGCAACTACGTATGAATTAATTAAGAAACATTGAACGATACCGTCAAGGGAAGAGATCAATAATTTACATGGACGAAAAATATATTCATTCTTCCCATACACACAAGAAGGCTTGGAGTGACGAGACAAAACACGGCCTACGTCAGTCTTTTTCGAAAGGACCAAGACTCATAATTTTGAACGCCGATAGTGAATGTGGATTCGTACGCAATGCATATCTGACCTTTAAGTCCACTAGTAAAACCGGTGATTATCACGATGATAAGAATTTCGCAAACTACGAAAAATGGTTGGGAGATAAACTTATTCCAAATATACTTCCAAAAACTGTGTTAGTGATCGATAACCCCCAAAACTGGATTACGTTGAAGAATAAATGACATCCAATAGAAAAAGTGAGATCTTCTTCAATTTCACCAGACTTATCAACTCATCCTAGTACTTGGTTCGATAAATGAGCTTGTGACTTCGATTTCATTTTAAGCATTTCGTGAATCATTAAAAACCCATTTTATTAGTTCATGAATGAAGTTTCACCAAGCATTTTTAAGTCGTGTCAATATTGATTTCGCGTTAAAATCATAAAAATACCATTCGCTGAGTATGTCCCTTTAAAGGGCAAATTGGAATAGGTGTGTTTGTAACCATGAATGCAGTAGCTGCAATGATTTACATAGGACAGTTAGGACGTACGCACACTTCAAAACCCGCATCTCTGAACACAAACATCGTTTCAATTAGGTTTAGATGAAATATCACAGCTTTGATGAAAACTCCAGTATTTTAGAACATTTATACCTCGTTTCACTTCAATCGGGTTTACATTGCAGTTCCATTCCTGTCGCATTTTAAGTAGGGGGAGCGGGTATCATTCGGACAGGGGGCACATTAGGACATTTCAAAATTGCCGCCTTACAAGTGTGAAGCTGACGCAGAGTGACAACATTGGAGTAGGTGCTAGCGTTTATTGATTAATGATTCATCCCCATAAGTGCTTGTGTTTAGGTGTTTCATTTGCAAGAATGTACAGATCAGCCCATGTTTTTCTCAATTTTGACTATTTACATCTGAACATGCATTGATTCCGAATAAACTGGAGTTGAAATATTGGTGCATTCTACCCGGTTATGTACGAATGTGGCTCTACTAGGTTGGTTCATTTTGAAATCTGGATTTTGGTAGCACATGGTGCGGAATCATAAGTAGAAAGCAGATAGAGCCGCTATAGATGAGTAAGAAATTTAGCTCGCTGTTGGTGTAGTGCTAAGAAGCAAAATATCGGTCGCATCGAATATTCCCAGTTCAATGTTAAAAAACAGGTGACTTGATCTTGTATTGATTGATGACTCGGGAAAAAACGGTTGTTAAAATATGGGTCAAGACAAGAATTTACCACCACGCATAAGAATCAATTGGTGGAATATTTGAAAATTTCTTCCCTTATACAATATGCGCTAACTTACAGCTTCTGTAGGGTATTGCTATTTTAATATGCTTCAAATAAGAATTTAAAGTACCCTCCTTCATGGAGTATGAAAGGTAAAACTGGAAAGGTCCATGTTGCGACATCCCAATTTGACATACTGAAAACACAAGTTTGGCAATTTAATAAATTCAACGTTGAAAATTTTTTGAGAATTTTATTGCAATGCAACAAAATATAACATTACGCCTGATCACATACTGAATAGGGACGAATGTAGAATAAGCTGTTGGTCAATTTTAACCCAGGAAAAAGGGACAGCGCAACCGAGAGATCGTATCTGGCAATTCGATTCCTCCCCTGTTTATTTTTCCACGGTGAGGATCAAAGATACCTTCCTTTCAGGAAGTGTTACCGTCAGTGGAGCCTTTGTTCCACAAAATGGGCGGATTAACTCTGATATTTTTCATCAATCTGAAGCATATCCAAATGTATACAAATGTAACTCAATACTTTTCTACTCATTAAAGAAGGAGCTCCCGTAATTTATATCTTATCGTTTTCCGAATGATCCCCACTATTGTTCAAATGTGCCCCATCGTGAGGTACTTTCAAACAAAAATAATTCTTCAAAGAATTCCCTTCCATCAAAGGTTAAGCCATATACTCTAGAGTATATTAAGGCTTATTATAAACCTTTTAAATCATCGAATAGTATCAAGTAGGTATATGTTTTAGACTTCTATTTACATAACATTGGCGGGGGTGGCATGGCTTTGCAAGCCTTTCTGAACTGGGACCAAGTTGGTCGTAAACCTTCTTTATTGATTTCCTTATAGATCTAGTTCCCTTACAAAATTAAGAATCTCCCTGAAAGCTTTCGCATTCACTTCGTGCGGCTCTAGTTTGTCGCTACTGAAGTCTGTATGTATTTGATGGGCAGTTGCGATGCAACTGCAAAAAATATGTTCGACAGTTTCATCGCCTTCTTTACACATTCTATATGTTACCGTTTCCGACTTGCCGATTTTACAGACTGTTATAGTCATCATCTCGTCCCTAGAGAGGTCGTGAGGCCGTTTTGTGTTCTTTGTCGAATAGGCAATGAACTTTTTCGCTTGATTTTCAGTTCCTGTCGTCTGTGCGGCTTGCTTTCACCGCAAAACTGTTCAGGTCCGATGGGTAGGATTCCAGCGGCTGATCTAGCCAGTTCGTCAGCGGCTTCATTTCCATGTATGCCTTCGTGGCCAGGCAGCCACCACAGGAAAAGTTTGTTCTCCTCCAGCAAGTTAGTTCAAGGATTGACGCCATTCCCACAAAGAGATGCTCCGATAACTGTACGAGTTTTGAGCTTTGAACACTGCCTGACTGTCCGTTAAAATGTGAATCTGTGCAGCTTTGAGTTTTCTTCGTAGTCCCTCTTAACAGCACAGGTTTACAGCAAGTATTTCTGCTTGCATGATTGTGGGAGTAGAGCCCAGAGGCACTGATGACGAGTACCTGGGTCCATATATGCCTACACCTGTTCCATTAATCATTGTTGATCCGTCCGTGTACCAGATTGAGGATTTTTGGTCTAATTGATTTATTTTACCCCTTACGATGGTGCGGTATTCTATGGGTGTATGAAAATCAAACTTAAGCGGCATTATATCCGATGATTATGATAAGATTCCTGGCGCTATGTAACTCAGAAGCTCCATGTGTTCCTTCAGATCACCAGGTAATAATTTTATGTGTCTCGGAGCCGTAATTCCGCCAACAACGGCTCCTCTTTTAGACATTGAAAAGCGTCCAAATGTACCCAACCCTCCCTTACTGCGATCTGTTTGAAAAATAATATCCACAAATTCGTTAAAACAGATTTTTTGGATACATTGTGAAGTGGTTTTCTTGATAGAGACATATTACCGGACTTGTAGGTGCAGATTGTGTTAGGGTTACTATGTGATATGTTTTTGGCATTATGGGGATTGAAAATATTGCTACGTAATAAATATCACTATTTAAAAAGGGAAAGTTTATTCAACGTCATAGCTATTTCGATCTTCCGATCATCATCAGACAACTATAAGTTTAAAACTGAAGGACAAAACTGAAACACAAAGTTAGCAATTTTCTTATATATTATATATATATATATATATATATATATATATATATATATATATATATATATATATATATATATATATATATATATATATATATATATATATATATATATATATATATATATATATAAAGAGGAATGGGTTAACTGAACAGATGAGATACATATTAGAGATTAACGTTAGGTACCAATATATGTGGATGTGAATGAAGTTCCTACATCTATTTCAAAACGACCGGCCTGTTTGATCAATATAAATTCAGTTAATTGATTTCGCCATTTCAATATATATATATATATATATATATATATATATATATATATATATATATATATCCAATATCTCATGAATTAAATGCTACTAGTTTCGGCTTCAAAATAAAGAGTCTATTAACTGAATTCAAATTAAGTCACTTAATTTATTTAGATGATATTAAATTATGTGCCGGAACCAGATCTCATTTAAAAGTCTACTTGAGATTACTTTCAACTATTCCAATGATATTCATATGACATTTGGGCTTCCAAAATGTAAAAATCTTTCTATTGAAAAAGGAAAGATCACGTCTGATTATATAAAGATTTCCAATATCGAAATCGAGCCAATGCATCAAGGAGATACATATAAATATCTTGAATTTTGTCAAGAGAAGACAATTAACCATAGCAGCACTAAAGAAAATATTAGAAGTTCATATTACAAAAGACTTAGAATTATCATCAAGAGTTATTTAACTAGTAAAAACCTTTTCAGAGCTATCAACTCCTATGCTCTCCTATTCTTACATCTTCTTTTGGAATTATTAAATGGTCTAAAACTGATCTAAATGAATTACAATGTCAAACGAGGAAAATGCTCTGTAAATATCATAAGCACCACCCAAAGTCAGCTGTTCAGAGAGTTACACTACCTAGACATCTTGGAGGTCGTGGATTAATTGATTTGAATAATCTTCATAGTAAACAGATTTTTCATCTACGTTCCCATTTTCATGATAAACAGAGAACGTCTAAATTACATGATATTGTTGTTGCTTCAGATTATAATCTTACACCTCTGAACTTGACAATGCAAAAGGTAGATTTTGATATATTTGATGATAATTCTAAAAGAGAAAGTTGGATGCAGAAGGAATTACACGGAAAGCACCCTAAAGAATTGAAAAATGATTATATTGATGAAATTGCATCGAATAAATGGTTAGTATCTAGAGAATTGTTTGCTGAAACAGAAGGCTTGGCAATTGCGATATAGGATCAGGTTGTTTTCACGAGGAATTATAGAAAACACATCATCAAACAGAATATAGATGATTCTTGCCGTAGATGTTTCTGTTCTTCAGAAACAGTTTTTCATATATTATCATCTTGCTCAGTCCTTGCTTCAACAGATTATTTAGAAAGACATAATGCCGTCGCTAATATTATTCACTTTAATCTAGGAATTAAACATGACCTAATTCCCAAAAGAAAAAAATTTCACAAATATGAACCTGAGATTATTTATGAAAATGACAAATATAAATTTTATTTTGATAAAACAATTCTTTGCAACAGAGCTGTAAAACACAATAGACCAGATATCGTTCTTAATGATAAACAGAATCAAATAACATATATAATTGATATTGCTATACCCGACACACATAATATACAAAATAAATACAATGAAAAATTTCTAAATATATGATGCTTGGCGACGAGATTAAAAAATGTGGAAAATGAAGAAAATATTTATTCTACCGATTATTATTTCTACAACAGGCGTTATTCCTAGAAATCTTCACAAAAGTATTGAGATTTTGGGTCTGAAGAAAAATTTGTTTGAACAGCTACAAAAGATAACAGTCATCAAATCTTGTAATATTCTTCGTAGGTTTCTTTCCGAAAATAATAATGAGGTAGAGTCATAGGTTTTCTCTTTAGTTTATACTGCTCAGAATATCATTTCATATTTTATTTATTTGTTTATATAAATGTAATATAATTAACTGACAATTTTGTCATATTTATATTCAGAGCAGTATTCTATTCGATCGTTTACCTCTTCACACAAAGGAAACTATTAATGAGTAACATTCAGTGTTACTTGACTATGGTCCGTACACTGGATTTTTCCGGGGAGAAAGCCTCTGACACTACTCGTTGGTACATTGATATCATTGTCTGATGATGCTATGGTATGTATATATTCTAATAGATTGATATATTCTCATAACATTTACCGTTATCCTAATATATAATTACTCCAGGTTATGTTTTGATTATAATCATTGCCTGGCAATGGTATTAATTACCGGGTGGTGGATTTATATTTTTCATGAAATCAAATTGATTGCATGAACAGATATATGGGCAACTCGTCAGGTAAAACCCCTATATATATATATATATATATATATATATATATATATATATATATATATATATATATATATATATATATATATATATATATATATATATATATAGTGATTAAGTTGATTTTCTTTGCTAACCCTTTCTTAAAACTTATAATTTGCAGAGTGTTTTTACGCATTTCGGCACAGGGCCATCATCAGAAAACATTCATCTCGGCACAATTATTATCTAAAACAAAAATCATAATTTCAGTAAAACACATGGTAAAATTCTTACGTTAAAAGCTATTTACCTTACACATTCTCTCTTTACATCATTATCGTCAATGGCAAAACAATTACATAAAAGCATTTGAATTGTGGAGGCCGTTACTTGATGTAGATTCATGATATAAATGAGATAAAAACACAAGGTTTAACTTTAATCTACACTTTATTTTAAATAAAGTGTAGATTAAAGTTAAACCTTGTGTTTTTATCTCATTTACATAAAAGCAAGACAAACAATAACAGGCAATAACAATTTATCTTTGAATATAACTGGTTGCAGCAATCCATTGAAGGGTGTATTCAAATTATCAGATTATTGTAGACATTCATAAATCCGTCAACGTCAGCTCTTGAATTCACTGTCTTAGGTTCTTTTTGGATTTCCATCATTTCTAGAATGTTTCTTTTAAAGTCGTTGCTTTCGGATGCAAGAACTCGTACATCAGCAGAATTGAATTTATGTAGTTGTTCAATGCTATCTTTCGCTAGGGCGGTACTTTTTTCATTAGATCTAACGGAGTAGTCGTGTTGGTATATTCTTTTATGCAAGTATTGTTCAGTGTTACCGATATAGCACGCTCCACAGTCCTGACAATTAACCTTGTGTATACAGTGTGTTTTGTTCTCATGTTTCACCCTTGGTCTTAGAGTGGTGAAAAATTGTTTGCAATAGTTGTTAGATTTGTGTCCAATCTTGATATTGTAACTTTCTAGGCATTCATCAATTTGTTGTGACAGTCCGGGTGTATAAGTGAGGCCGAGTATTCAAAATCTATTTTTTCTTTTTTCCTTTGTTCTGTATTGTACATTTCATGTATTCTTTTCTTTATGAGTGGTTCAAGAAAACTAGGTGGAAATGCGTTTCTTTTTAGTATGTTCTTCAATTTCTTCATATTTTTTGTTCTAAATTTAGGGTGTGATAGTTTAATGGCTCTATCTATTGATAACGTTTTTTCTGTATCGGTTTGGTACAATTGATTCAAAATTTAGGTATCTACCACTCCATGTCGGTTTCTGATACTAATTTGTATATATTTTTCCTGTATCGTCGTGGGTTAATTGTATGTCAGGAAATTGATTTATCTTTTTCGATTTCATTGGTAAATTGAATTTTTTGTGATATAAATTGAAGATTTTGGTTATTTGTGTAAGGTGAATAGCTTTTAACGTAAGAATTGTATTATGTGTTTTACTGAAATCATGATTTTTTTAGATAATAATTGTGCAGAGATGAATATTCCTTAATCTAACCTAACCCCATTTCCCAGTAAAAATTATATATATATATATATATATATATATATATATATATATATATATATATATATATATATATATATATATATATATATATATATATATATATATATATATATATATATATATATATATATATATATATATATATATATATATATATATATATATATATATATATATATATATATATATATATATATATATATATATATATATATATATATATATATATATATATATATATATATATATATATATATATATATATATATATATATATATATATATATATATATATATATATATATATATATATATATATATATATATATATATAGGTTTTACCCTGACGAGTTGCCCATATATCTGTTCATGCAATCAAACTGATTTCATGAAAAATATAAATCCACCACCCGGTAATTAATACCATTGCCAGGCAATGATTATAATCAAAATATATCCTGGAGTAGTTATATATTAGGATAACGTTAAATGTTATGTCAGACAATGAAATCAATGTACCAACGAGTAGTGTCAGAGGCTTTCTCCCGGAAAAAAAAATATATATATATATATAATATAGAAACGGCGAAATAAATTCCTATTCTTACATCCATCTTCTTTTGGAATTATTAAGCGGTCTGAAACTGATCTGAATCAATTACTTTGTCAAACGAGGGAAATGCTTTGTAAATATCATAACCACCACCCTAAGTCAGTAATTCAATCAGTTTCACTACCTAGACATCTTGGAGGTCGTAGACTAATTGATTTGAACACCCTTCATAGAGAACAGATTTTTCTTCAACGTTTCCATTTTCATGGTAAACAGATAACGTCTAAATTACATGATATTGTTGTTACTTCAGACGATAATCTTACACCTCTGTACTTGACAATGCAAAAGGTAGATTTTGATATATTTGATAATAATTCTGGCAGAGAACGTTGGATGCAGAATGAATTACACGGAAAGCACCCTAAAGAATTGAAAAATGATTTTATTGATGAAATCGCATTAAACATCTGGAGAATTGTTCGCTGAAACAGAAGGCTTGGCAATTGCAATCCGAGATCAGGTTGTTTTCACAAGAAATTATAGAAAACACATCATCGAGCAAAATACAGATGATTCTTGCCGTAGATGTTTGTGTTCTTCAGAAACAGTTTTTCATATATTATCATTTTGCTCAGTACTTGCCTCAACAGAATTTTAAGAAAGACATAACGCCTTCGTTAATATGATTCATTCTTATTTAGCAGTAAAACATTTTGAAATAAGCCAAAATATTCATGGTGGTTTGTTTGAGATGAAAAAAGATATTTTGAAGAAGAATTCGTTGACCATACATTTCTCGCACCGTTACAGAAAGGCTTCGGACAGTTTTCAAATGAGGTATCTTCTGTCCGCCTTGCCTAATTCTATCATGAAGCGCTTCATCTTAGCGCGTTGTTTGTTAAAGCCCAAATAGAAGTCAAAATATGTCCCCCGAATAAAATCATTTGCCATATCTCAGCAAATTTTTCCAATCACAAATTAGAAATTTGAGATGAAACACTCTGTACATCTATTAACCAGATATATCTAATTATGAGAACCAACAAATCCGATTTATTCTTCTGTCAATATATTTCGAATAAATAAAAAGCGAATAAATAAATAAACACGATTCAATATTGGCTAACCATTGTATTCAAAATGGTCACTATTTTTCTATTATCGGTACTTTGAAATTGTACTCATTGCCCAAAAAGTAAAACTATCAAATACATTGAATCAGTTAAAATTTCAATCACTTTTTAATGACCACTAGCAGATAATACACAACTAGACGACTGATTCATGCAAATCCCAAATTTTGGTGTGTTCTAATAAGAATTTCCTTCCAAAAATTTGTCAACTGTAAATCTAAAATAAATGAAAATTTAAAATTGTTGATAACAACAAATAGATTTTTGCTTAACGAACAACCGTATTTTCTATGTCTATTGCATATGATGAAATAAAAAAATATACGTTTTGTGGTGTCAAACCGTAATTATTCGATCCTGCACTAAGGATTTTCATTCCATCTTCTACACAAAAAACAACGACGTGGCAAAATAGCAGCAAGTATAGAGCTATATTGACACCTCACTATTTTTTTTTTGTATCGATGACTATTTTCATGTCATGAGATTCAAGAAACCAGGTTGTTTATTTGTTCAGACAGGCAAATATGTTGGTATGAAGAATCAACAAAACAGTTAAAAATAGTCGCTTTTTACAATATTCTTCAATTATTTCAGGGAGAAAAACGGAATCTGGGGTAGTTATAGCTTTAATGAAGTTCTGAAGCATTTTTTCATAACAAAATGATGATGTGTCTTGCAATGACATGAAAATGAAACGTAATACGTCAACTTTAATCAGATTCACCAGAACGAAGAAGTGAGTAAATTCTCAATATCAAAATGCAATTCTGAAAACAAATGAACATTTTTCATTTTCACATCAAGTTCGGTTTGCACAAGTTGAAATTTATCGTCGAAAAGTTTGGACTTGGCAAGCGTAACCGTTCCTCGTATCTGATAATTCTTCACTTGCCATTTGACCTGATTCCAACCTACATTTCGGCCAGTGTAGTGTTTTTTGCCTGACTAAAAAGAAGTTATCTGAATGTATCCTGAAACCGAATGCGGAGAAAAGCTTTCATATTGTGAGAACGATAGAAAATATTCAGTTCAACTTGAATCTCATGTAATGTACAAATCGATATAAGAATCATACTGTGATAAAATTTCATGGTGTAATCACAAATCTCAAGGTGAAAATAACTTTATCAATAAAGATAATTTTTGAAATCTATCTTCAATTTATTTCTTGAAGAAGCATAAGAAATTGATAGCACGAAGCAATTACTTACTGAATGACATTTTTATAATTATATACAACCATTTCATCTGTGAAATTCTTGGAAAAAATCAATCTGCTCTACTATTATTTATTGATTTGATTAAATTATGTTCTTTTAAGTCGAGGAATAATACTATTTCATAGTGAAAACCTATTCTGGGAAAGATAACGAGCAGGAAAATGGAAAATATAATCTTCTCACAAATGAGCAAGAATTGCGAGAGTTCTTTATTGCAATAATTTGTTTATTAGTAGGAGTATTACGTCATGCATTAATTTTAGAAAAAAATCATCATTTTACGAGCAACATTATAATTTTTTTCACATACCACGTTGCACTAACTACTTGTGCCATGCACTCCAATTAACTGTTTTTAATTCTTACCAGGATAGTGGTGACGACTAAAGTAACATTAGCGGTGCCAGCTTCGAAGAAAGCTCCTCGATCAGTAACATTCACGCCAGCACCAGGCCGCCATTCTCCTACTTTGACTAAAGCGTGTTGTTTCAATTTCAAAAGATCGAGTTTGAATTGTATCCTACGTCCTTCCTTGAACTCTATTGGACCACTTAAACCTTTTAGACCAACCTGAAATTCAAAATTTCAAATTTTGTAGTTTTTAGAAATTATCTGCGCTAAAGGACTCCGCACGTAGTACACTGAAAATTACCTCCTGTTGAAGCTCACCGAATTTCAGTGAGAATTTATGCTTGGTTTAATGATCTCAAATCCACATTTAAAAGTCACGATGTTGGACTGGTTTTCCGAATGAAGACTGTTTAATTTTGCATCTTCTCCTAGTGGGTTCATGCCGATTTTTTGAATCCACAAATTATGTTCGGTACTTTCTGTACGAAATAGTAAATTTGAATATTTACTACAGCATAAGCATCAGTCAGAAGTCTAAGTGTAAAACTCTTTCGATTAAAGTTTACAACGGTTGGCGATATTCAGCAGAACCCTTTTGACGAATTAGTGAATTCCCGAGAATCGAGATTGAGCGGTGATTCCCCAGGAACAGAGGGTCGTGGGAGTCCAGGGACTTACCCGAAACTTGTTTATAAAGAGAAATGCTGTCGCTTTCTTATTCTAATTCTTCTGAATATACTGTTACTGTTATAGCATTATGATTTTACCAGTACGGCAGACCGCACCAAAAAAGAAAACTAGGAAGGTAAAATACACATTCAGTGTTGAAAATGTTCGGCTCCTATAGAGAGGCTGTTATCAAGATCTGTGTTAACTATTACGAAGAGTCGAAACAGATTGAGTCACAAATCAGTTTGGACGTTGATGTGTCATGGTTCAAAAACAGCGAACTATCAATAATCTAATCATTCTTATTCTTTTTGACTCAAAATTAAATGAAGATGAAATGAAATAAATTTTGTACTTTCCACAATTTTATTATCACAAACACAACAGATTTCGCCTGTCAATTAATTTTCAAGACTTGATAGTTGACACTGGTCGTGTTTGTGATAGTAAAATTGTGGAAAGTATAAAATTTTTTGATTTCATCTTCGTTGAAAACGAGTTTCCATAAAGTAAATAAAGCATCAATATTACTCATCAACTTTATGAATTCTTTCCAGGTACGTACGTTGAATTCATTTGAATATTTACCAATTAAATATTCAATAATATTGAAACTTTCATTCACGCACTGGTGTTGTGTAAGGTGGTATACTGATCAATGTGTTTGCACAGCAATTTAGATTCAATTTTAATACATGTAGAAAGTTTTTTATATGTGTAACAGTCGAGTGAAATAAAATTCGAAATTATCCTAATTGTGTTGATCTTTTCTTCAACTTTTATTAGCATCAATATAGGAATTTACAAGAACAATTGTAAAATATAAGTCAGATTCTAGATGTGCTTTCTAAAAGTGTGTGAGAAAGTTTGACCTCTTCCCATATTCTTCAGCTAATTATAAACTACCTGCCCTGTCCTGGAAGCAGTTGCCGACTTGACAGTTAAGGCTCTAGGAAACTAATATTTACAAGATACAGTTGTGCCGAGGCAGATGTTTACATCCTTTCTTGAATATGAATGTTTGTAAGGTCATTTACATACTGTGGCTGTTTGAATGTCATTTTTGCTGCTCATAAGAGTACGCCAAATAGGGATATATAGTTAATGGTGTAGATTTCTGTCAGTTTAATTGGTATAAAAATGTTATGTACGAAGACATAAGTTGAATTTTCTATATATTCAATAGTGGTAACTTTTATTCTATCACTATGTTCTTTCTTTGTCTTTTCGAAACTCTTTGACATCGATATTCTTGCGTAATTTCACTTCCTTCTAGCTGTTTTAATCTTTTACTTGTTGTTCATGTGGGTTTAGAATAAAAATAATAATGCCATTGATGTTATTAGAATCAGGACAGTTAATTACTAAAAGTTTAAAACTGTACATTTCTATATATCGAACTTCCTAAAATATATTTCAATTAGGAACAAATTTAAATTTTCTAGAAAATTTGGAATTAGTTTTCCTTTTTCTCGGTTTTCCGTGCTCTTCATTTCAGTGAGTTGGTTGCTGAGAGCAGGCAGAATATTTTTTGTACTATTTTGCAAAATCTCTTGTCTGCTCGAAGTTTAATTTAGGAAGGTTTTTGAATAATCATCAATTCTTTAGGTGATACCATTTCTAAGCCGAAAGGTTGATTAAACGATTTATAATTTCGGGTTACATTATTTCTTTTAGAGAAAATTTATGAGATTTTAAAATCGAATGTATCTTTTTGAATTTGAAGAAGTGAATAGTTTTGAAATTTGTACGGTATGACGTATGAGACAACAAAACCTATGATGTATATAAGATGTATGTATTCAGTATGATGGAATTGAGAATTAAAGGCCGTGCAATATATTAGGCGTTTAGTTTATTAGGTGTTCAGTATATTAAGTGAGCCCAACGGGCTCACAAGCTTAAATAATTAAAGTCGTAAGGTTTTTTCGAGAAAAGTTTGAGTGAATGACGGGAATTTTAACCGGCGAGACGGTGGGAGAGCGAGCGCTGGAGGATCCTGCCAGTATTTTTTTTTCGGTACAGAAAGTTACATGCAAAATTGAAAGCCCTCAGCTCGACCGAGGTAGACGTGAGGATTTTTCGAAAAATTTCGCCCAAACGTCGACGAGAGCTAGTGGAACGTTGAAACGGTTAGGTTTCTTCGGAATAAGGAAACCGCGGTCTTTCGAAAGGCGATCGGAGAGGTGGATGGATCGACAATTCTGAGAGAAAATTCATCAATATCCATTCAAATGTTTTTTTTTTGGTCTATGTACATTTTTATACATTTGAAATCAGCTCTCTTTTTATTTATATTTATGCGTTTGGAAATGCGAAATAGTAAGAAAATATGAACGTTTCATAATATACTCTATTCTGCACATTTTTTGATATACCCCAGTTAGAAAAGAATAAAGAACATTGCGAGAAAGACGAAATTCCTTATTTTCTTCTGAAATTTGACATTTGCAAAAAAAAGTTAATATAGTCATCATCATATCTAGAGCACCGAAATTCGGAAGTTTAGTTTTTAACAAGTTGAGGCATTTTGCTGGCAATGTGGAAGCGAAACCATTACAAATTTGTGAATTTTTGAAGGTTCTGTACTAGGGAGGAATAACGGAATCTTCATGAGACCTCTACTCTTCTGTCAATCTTTGCGCAGGAACACGTATAGGTGTAGAGTTGAAATTGATATCGAATACTTGGGTTAACAATGTTCCGCAAATGCGGAGAAATCAAACTTAGACGTTTATGCAATTCAAAAATACGTCTATTTATTTTGCACCAGTGCCAAGGAAATAAAAAGCCATACGGCATTTCTCGTTGACGTAAAAACATGAAATTTGGTGAGAAGCATCATCTTATAGTACAACGCGTAAAGGTTTCAAGTTGAAATTATTATCAGATAATCAGATTAGCAATTCCTTCGATTTGCGAAACTTTTCAATTCAGTTCTTCTTTACAAGTTATAGCTTTTATTAAAAAAACACTTAAATACCGTCATAATTTGCTGTTGATTGGAAACAAATATTGATGCAACTTGATATAGCACACAAAAATTTGTGTGAATGATTCTTATCATTTTGTTTCATTTGAAGAATACCGTTTAAATGTGGCAGAGTTCAGAGTTTGTAAGTGAAGCTTACAGAAACTAGTTCGGGCATTCACTGGAAATGAGTGATAAGCCTCTGACTCTTAAAAAAATTACAAAACGCGCGTTGAGTTTCGAAGTTTATGGACAAATAAGAAAAGAAAAACCGGCATGAAACTGCTATGATCTGAAAATAACCCGTTGACTGCTTTTTTTTTTGGTGAGCATAACTGACATTAACCCACAAAATTATGCAAAGTGGAAATATCCTTCCATACAATCGGCATATAGACAAATTATGAGCCCTAAAACTTTTCCTGTACCTGTAGCTAATGTTTACAGCAAAACTTGATTGACATTGAGAATAAAACTGATAGTAAATATAATTTTCTAAAATATTGCTATGACGAAGATGATTTTGTATTTTATGAAGATTTAATGGCTGCAATGGGATTACGAAATTACGTTTGTAATGGATGGCATTTACTAATAGATTCGTCAAAACGGAGTCTAAAATATGTTCTACATAACGGAAATAAATTACGGTCTTTGTCGATTGCACATTGTACTAAACTAAATGAAGAATATAAATCTATTACTTTAGGTAAGGACAAAATTAAGTGTACAGAAAAAAACTGGCTCATATGTGTTGATTTTGAAATGGTCAAGTTTCTTTGAGACTATTTTTGACTATTGTTGGAGCATTCAGAACAACTCACTGACTACAACCTCTGCAAGAACATCTCACAAAATAAGAACTTCTTCAATGTAAGTATTTGATATTTTTGATATTTTATTATAAAATGGTTACATAATTTCTAAATTAGAGCTGATACAGAAGTTTTAATCATGAAACGTATAAACAATTAATCAAATATGGTTTCAACGAATGTCAGTAGATTTGATTGTGGGTATATAAGAAATTCTCAGAATTTCATCGAAAAATTTTCTGGGATGACATTAAATAATATTCATCAATTTCTTTAGTATGTTATTATTTATGCATCTTCAAGTTTGTACGGAACCTCAGGTGCATGGGTTCTACTCGCACTTTCAAGTTTTTTAAATTAGTCTGGATTGCTTCATCTGAAAATAGTACTTTCTTATCTGATCGGTAAACTGGAGTGTATCCATTCGATATATTCGAGATACAAAATATTGGAAAAACTTCGTCGTTCTAGTACTGCAGCTATGTGAAATAATGTGACTAGATAAAAATGACCAATCTCAACACATTCTTTCTGCATGAAGAATTCATTGCCGCAAACAAATATTCCATAGTTTTCAAGCTTTTTGTACATTTTGAAAATCTTCAAAATCGTTGAAGTGACGATACCTAGATTGTTTTTCGAATTATGTAAGAATGGTTTTGACATTATATAGTCACTTTTTTAACGTAGAATCAAACAACGTGCGGAAATTTCCTTTCTGTCAAACGATTTTGGAATGATTATGCAAACTTGCGTTTCTTTAACTATGAACTATAGGTATCATTAATTTCGTTAGATAGTTTTTTCTTTTCGAAAAATACATCACATGTGCACATAATTTCTTCATCCAGGACGTATTGCCACGAAAAACCGAAAATTGTATATTTTTTTCTAATTTCATATAGTAACTCTATGTCTATCCACAGAAATGAAATAGCGTGAGTATGCCCTGCGCTCTCATTATGATGATTGTTTTTCATTGAGTTTCAACTATTGTGTGAATATATCGTTTGTAATAGCAAAGCGGCCCTGCCGTATGAAAATTTTGAACCGATATCGGCCTTGACGTTGAATATTAATATAGCGATGTGCGTTTTACATCCGACCTCTTGACCATTGAATATTCCATTACTACTGATGTGAACTTCATTGGTTGAGTTATTTCTCGGAGAAACCATGGATTTTCTTCAAATTTTCACAGAAGCTAATTGTAGTGCCACTAATTATTTGATGATGCCACGGTGTAGTGAAAAGCGTTAGTGAATATTAAAATTGTTTATTATTAAAGTATTAAATTTGAACATCATCGTTTTACTTATTTTAAGAAGGTACATCAATTTACAGCAAGTAATGATATTCTCGATTGAATTATAATATTTAAAACTCATTGCGGTTCTTCTCTGATCGATTAGGATATTGCCGGGTTGCGGAAAACCCCCAAATTGAACATTTACTATAAAACTCACTGTCAGTCGAGATTTGAATATTCAATGAAATCAATCATTAATTAATTTGAATTTTTTGAAAAGATATATTTTCGAAAATGTAAAAATATGAAGAGTGATCTTTCTAAGAATTCTACGGCTGTTGCTTTTATTTTTTCATTTACTTTAGCCACAAATAAGACATTTCCCGTATTTCCGAAACTTAGTTTGTAATGTGAGGTGCTTCATCATTTAAATAAAAATTCCGAAGAAAACTTTCGAAATGAAGCTTACACAATCAAGTGGCGTAATTTATTTCCATTTCGATTATACACTTTGTTCTCCGAATTTCATTAGTAGATCGTCTTACACGAGTATACGGCTTAGAAAAGGTTCACCTTCGCGAAATTGTATTTCGCCTCCATAAAATGGAACTCATATGGTCAAATTAAAATTGTCTAGCTGCAATAGACTAACTCCTACCAGATCCGAAGATCCGATACGCTCTAAAGAATGAGAATATTCGAGTTGTGTGTTCCCCAAGAATTTCTAACGACAAATCCAATTCAGATCAGAGAAAACTTCTTATCATGCAGTGCAAACGTAAGCGCATCTCCCAGGGAATGCAGGAATGCTTTGAAAGTGTTTTTCAGTGAAATACGACAGTCGTTATCGAAGTTTTACGAAAACCTATTCCGTTCCCGCTAGAGGAGGGTTTACGTGTAAAACCCAACATATCGTAAAATGATGTTCAAGCTGTCTAGATAAATGAATATATTTTATATTCTTACGAATAACTGATATTTTTGAGAAAAATAAGCTCGTTCGTGTACAGAGTGGATCAAATTCGATGTTTATTTAGGCCATCTCAATAAACCATGAGAGTTGAAAAAATTGGATACCACGTTTTCAGTCTACTTTATCGAGAAAACGAAATCTAATCGTAACCTGCTCAGGTACTGAATTTTTGAGTTAAGAATGCATTTTTTGGAATTCGTTGATATGTTTTCTAGTCGAGCTAGAGTATCGAAAGCTAAAAGCAATCAGTTAAAAAATATGTATGGACTTTGAGTGAGTATCTATCATTCAGCCCTTTTCGTTCTGATGATTTAAATCATTCATGTTTACAATGTAGCCTATTTTCAATGTTTCAATGCGACTTTTGAGTGAAATACTGCAAATATAGAAAAAAGCCTCCTCATTTTCGTCCTCCGATGTTGTGACATTTCATTGGTGACAACAGATCGCAGCAAATTTTTCGGGATTTCTCAGTTACTACTAAAGTTAGGTGAAAACTATGTTTATATTCTACGGGCACCTTTTTGAGAAGAATGCAGGGACGTATTCAAGATATTTTTTGTTGAATTATTTTCGAATCATAATATGAACTTGCGTTTTTCAAATGTAAACTATGGATGAATTCGAATGAAATAAGAAGAGAATTTTTCATTCTCTTCACAAATATAAACAACATGCATGACAAATGTTCTCAAAGATCTTCTCCAGAAATGCAATTTCTCAGAACAATCTGAGGTTTCATTCAGTATGGTGTTGAGAATTTACAAAAACATCTCGAATGTTTTCATTTCTATGCTCACGGCAATAAATATCAAAATGAATCCATTACTCAATTCACATTGTTGATTCAAGATGAATTTGCCAAAATTATATAATAGTCGATGGTTTTTTGGATGAAATTCTATTGGTTCAAAGAAGCTTGGTGTGACGATGTTCCCCCCAATCTGATAAGAAATGTTTCAGAACTTGCGAACCAGTCTTTCAGTGATAACTGGATGATAACAAGAAGACCAGTGAGAAGGTATACTCGTTCACCGGGTTTAACTCCGTTAGATATATTTCACTGGGAGTATCGAGGATTTATTTTATGCATAAACCCTTAATGATATAGATTAGATGAAACAAAAGTTCAGAAATTCTTCCTCTTCAGTGACCATTATTCAAATTCAAAATACACCTAAAAGTGTATCTGGACGTTGTTATTCTCGCGTTTGGAATAATAAAAATATTTCTGAGAATTCAAGATGGGTATTTGTCATTTTGTTAGTAATCTTGTTTGATAATTTCTAACTTATAAGTAATGAATAACATTCGTCAGTTCTCATAATAAGTGGGCTTCAGTGTTGTGAGCATAAAATTGACAATTAGAGATGTTTTGTGTGAATTCACACCAGAATACTAGATTGAACCACAACACGTTCGAAGACTTCTCATTCCTAAAAAAATTGCCGTTTCTGCGAAAATTTGTCAGCTATATATATATATATATATATATATATATATATATATATATATATATATATATATATATATATATATATATATATATTTGGCAAAGCTATAAATACGCATCATCATCATATATATTTGGAAAGAAAAAAAATTCGTCCTTATTCGTTTTATTCAAATTCTATGGTTTACATTAGAAGAACACAAGTTTATAACATAATTCAAAAACAATCCAACAAAAACAGAATTCGAATACGTCTACTGAGAAAAGTGCTCATAGAATGTTGTTAATAAGTATTTTACTTAGCTACCGCACAAAACATCGAAAACTTGCATGAGATTCTTTGTTATTTGAAATTGCACATTGCAGATATTGCGTCACTGTTTCTTATTATGTAGAATTTTAATAAATCGAATTTTCCTAATGCGAATATGCAATTTCAGAATAAATCTGAAAGACTGGTAATGATTTACTATTATCTATTGTTACACGTGTGACATTTCCTTTGGTATTTAATAATTGTGGACGGTCAAAGATAAACTTTGTTATTTAAGAATTTTTATTAAGTTTGAGAAAGAAAGAATTATCGTAATTAGTTTTATTGATACGATTCAATTGTCTGTCTATAGTAGTTAACCTATCTTGTGTTACGTCAGAACAATACTCAATACTCAGTTTTAATTGTTTCAAATGCCCGAATGTAGTTTCTTCTTCATAATTTAATTTCGGGATGAAAAAACGAACTCGAGCTTTATACCTTCAAGAAACTTGAAGGTATATGGAAGAACGGAAGTTCAATTAGGTGAAGATCCAAATATGAGTTCTAATTTTTAGTTTCGATCCCAACGCATTCCCATAAATCTGTAAATAGAATTTATCAAGAAATACACGATAGATATTCTCTAGGGTACTATTGACACTGATAACAAATGCTAATTAAGAGATACAGTTCAATTTGCATGAGAAGTCAATAATTTAAAAGTACTAGAAGGACATAGACAACCTCTCTTGATGTAATCAATTTATTTGAAGACATGATGAGAGATTGTTGGAGTTCAAATGGAACGCCATAAAGGAACATACCAGATTAGAAATGAAACCGTTTCTGGAACTGGTCAATTCCATCTTACAGAAAAACTATTGCGTGTTTCGTGGTTAATTCTGTTTACAGATTTATGGGTGTGCATTGGTATGGAATCTGAGCCCCATTCTGGCACAATATCCCAAGAACCAACTTTTAAACTTGTGTGTAGTGAAACTTCCATATAAAATACCATTCATAAAAAATGTGTTGATGACATAATAATGATTGTACCTGACAAACATATCCAATTTGAATTGGAATGCTTTAACCCTTATACTTTAAGTCTTCAATTTACTCAGAGATTGAATATAATGAATGAAGTGTACATATTTCAGATACAAAAGTTTGCAGAGCGGACAACAAAGTGAAATTGAAATGGTATAGGCAAGAAACAATTTGAAATAAGTTTGTTACTATTATTCAAATCACACTATACAAGTAAAAATAAATACAGCTAAACAAATGTAATATAGAATTCAACCAATTTGTCATCATTCATTTAAAGAAGAAGGAATAAAGGACTTGCTAGAAATCCTCAAACTGATTGCATATTCTAGGTGGATGTTGAACGAATTATGCCAACAATGAGATGAGAATTTCTCAAACAAAGGAAGAACATAATACAGTATCGAGCAGAATGCAATATGCATCATATCCTAATATTAACAGCCTTACAATGAAATTGAAGAATATTTTTAGGAGAGACAATGTAAAAATAGCAGTATGCAATCAAGAAACGGTTGCAAATTTAGTTTAGTTTAGTAAAAGTAAAGATTTCACACCAACAATTTTGAAAAGTGCTGTGGTATACCAGGTAGAATGTGAAAATTGTGAAGAATATATATATTAGATATATATCTCAATGGGTAAAAAGTAAAATGGTACTTCATAAGTCAGATATTATCAAACACCAAGAAAGATGTTCTCTAGCTGCAACCCTTATTTGATCTAGGCCAACATATAGATTTTGATGATGTGAAGGTACTAAAATCTGAAAGGAATCATCACAAGAGACTGATTCATGAAATGATACACATAAACGGCGAAGGAGAAACAATAAACAAAAAAACGGATACAAACTAAGTTGTATATACAGTTATTTTCCTAAAAAGCGAAGTATAAGAACTTTTATGACGGCCCGCTGGATGAACTAGGAAAATAAAAATCAATAAATTAATCCAAATAATGCAGAGTAGCATTACATAGATATTCCAAAAATGAACGATAACCACTATAATTTTCAAAGATATTTTCAATAATACGAATTCATAAAATTAAATCTAGTCGACATTAAAAAGTGATTAAAGTGCCTAAAAATATAAAATGTCCATAGAAAATTTCATTTAAAATGTATAATCTCACCCTCGGAAAGTGCTTATAGCAGTGAAGCTTGTAAATTTTTAAATCAATTTGTTTCTATTTGTTTATATTTTGTACTTTCTTGTAGAAGTCCTGAGGAAGCATTAAATCAACGTATGATGCTTGGCGACGTGATTGAAAAATTTAGAAAAAATGAAATAAATTTTAATTCTACCGATTATTATTTCTACAACAGGTATTATTTCTAGGAATCTTCACAAAAGATTGAGATTTTGGTTCTGAAGAAAAATTAGTTACAGAAGATAACAGTCATCAAATCTTGTAATAATTTCGTAGGTTTCCTTCCGAAAAAAAGGTGAGGTAAAGTCAAAGGTTTTTTCTCTAGTTAATAATGATCAGAATCTCATTTCATATTTCATTTATTTGTATATATAAATGTAATTTAATTAGCTGACAATTTGGTCATATTTACATTCAGAGCAGTATTCTATTCGATCGTTCATTACTCCACACAAACTAAACTATGAATGAGTAACATTCAATGTTACTTGACTAAGGTCCGTACACTGAATTTTTCCGGGGAGAAAGCCTCTGACACTTCTCGTTGGTACATTGATGTCATTGTCTGATGAAGCTATAATTTGTATATATTCTGGTTCTAACTTTTAACGTTATCCTAACATATCCTTATTTAGGATATGTTTTATATAATAATTGCCAGGCAATGTTATTATTTACCTGGTGGTGGATTTAGATTTTTTCATGAAATCAGTTTGATTGCATGAACTGATATATGAACAACTCGTCGGGGTTAAACCCTTTATATATATATATATATATATATATATATATATATATATATATATATATATATATATATATATATATATATATATATATATATATATATATATATATATATATATATATATATATATATATATATATATATATATATATATATATATATATATATATATATATATATATATATATATATATATATATATATATATATATATATATATATATAAAGAACCCTCAGCTACTCCTTTATTTTTCACACAAGGAATTACTTATTTAAAACCGAAAAGTGATAATACTATTGATCCGTCTCAATATAGACCAATTACTTGCCTTCCAACAATATATAAAATTCTAACTGCATGTATTACCTAAAAATTTATGCACATTTTGAGAATTATAATATTCTTTCCGAACATCAAAAGGATGTAGAAAAAACACCTTGGTACTAAAGAGCAACTTGTAATTGATTCTGTTGCTTTGAATCAAGCTCAAACTAAGAAGAGAAATATTCATACAGCCTTTATTGATTACCAAAAGGCTTCTGATAGTTCTCCCCATTCATGGCTTCAAGAAATTTTGGAAATTTATAAAATTGATAAGACACTTCGTCATTTTCTTGAATTTGTAATGAAAAATTGGAGAACCAATCTTCATTTAAATATTTCAAAACAATCGTTAAAATCCGAAGTAATTCCAATCAAAAGAGGCATTTATCAAGGTGATTCTTTAAGTGCTCTTTGGTTTTGTCTTTGCCTCAATCCATTATCTCATGAATTGAATGCTACTAGTTTCGGCTTCAAAATAAATAGTCTATTAACTGAATTCAAATTAAGTCACTTAATTTATTTAGATGATATTAAATTATATGCCGGAACCAGATCTCATTTAAAAGTCTACTTGAGATTACTTTCAACTATTCCAATGATATTCATATGAAATTTGGGCTTCCAAAATGTGAAAATCTTTCTATTGAAAAAGGAAAGATCACCTCTGATTATATAAAGATTTCCAATATCGAAATCGAGCCAATGCATCAAGGAGATACATATAAATATCTAGGATTTTGTCAAGAGAAGACAATTAACCATAGCAGCACTAAAGAAAATATTAGAAGTTCATATTACAAAAGACTTAGAATTATCATAAGAGTTATTTAACTAGTAAAAACCTTTTCAGAGCTATCAACTCCTATGCTGTTCCTATTCTTACATCTTCTTTTGAAATTATTAAATGGTCTAAAACTGATCTAAATGAATTACAATGTCAAACGAGGAAAATGCTCTGTAAATATCATAAGCACCACCCAAAGTCAGCTGTTCAGAAAGTTACACTACCTAGACATCTTGGAGGTCGTGGATTAATTGATTTGAATAATCTTCATAGTAAACAGATTTTTCATCTACGTTCCCATTTTCATGATAAACAGAGAACGTCTAAATTACATGATATTGTTGTTGCTTCAGATTATAATCTTACACCTCTGAACTTGACAATGCAAAAGGTAGATTTTGATATATTTGATGATAATTCTAAAAGAGAAAGTTGGATGCAGAAGGAATTACACGGAAAGCACCCTAAATAATTGAAAAATGATTATATTGATGAAATTGCATCGAATAAATGGTTAGTATCTAGAGAATTGTTTGCTGAAACAGAAGGCTTGGCAATTGCGATCCAGGATCAGGTTGTTTTCACGAGGAATTATAGAAAACATATCATCAAACAAAATATAGATGATTCTTGCCGTAGATGTTTCTGTTCTTCAGAAACAGTTTTTCATATATTATCATCTTGCTCAGTCCTTGCTTCAACAGATTATTTAGAAAGACATAATGCCGTCGCTAATATTATTCACTTCAATCTAGGAATTAAACATGACCTAATTCCCACAAGAAAAAAATTTCAAAAATACGAACCTGAGATTATTTGTGAAAATGACAAATATAAACTTTATTTTGATAAAACAATTCTTTGCAACAGAGCTGTAAAACACAATAGACCAGATATCGTTCTTAATGATAAACAGAATCAAATAACATATATAATTGATATTGCTATACCCGACACACATAATATACAAAATAAATACAATGAAAAAATTTCTAAATATATGATGCTTGGCGACGAGATTAAAAAATGTGGAAAATGAAGAAAATATTTATTCTACCGATTATTATTTCTACAACAGGCGTTATTCCTAGAAATCTTCACAAAAGTATTGAGATTTTGGGTCTGAAGAAAATTTGTTTGAACAGTTACAAAAGATAACAGTCATCAAATCTTGTAATATTCTTCGTAGGTTTCTTTCCGAAAATAATAATGAGGTAGAGTCATAGGTTTTCTCTTTAGTTTATACTGCTCAGAATCTCATTTCATATTTTATTTATTTGTTTATATAAATGTAATATAATTAACTGACAATTTTGTCATATTTATATTCAGAGCAGTATTCTATTCGATCGTTCACCACTTCACAAAGGAAACTATTAATGAGTAACATTCAGTGTTACTTGACTAGGGTCCGTACACTGGATTTTTCCGGGAAGAAAGCCTCTGACACTACTCGTTGGTACATTGATATCATTGTCTGATGATGCTATAGTATGTATATATTCTGGTAGATTGATATATTCTCATAACATTTAACGTTATCCTAATATATAATTACTCCAGGATATGTTTTGATTATAATCATTGCCTGGCAATGGTATTAATTACCGAGTGGTGGATTTATACTTTTTCATGAAATCAGTTTGATTGCATGAACAGATATATGGGCAACTCGTCGGGGTAAAACCCCTATATATATATATATATATATATATATATATATATATATATATATATATATATATATATATATATATATATATATATATATATATATATATATATATATATATATATATATATGGGCAACACTAGAACGAAAAGACTCAATAACTGATAAAATATTCGTTTCTGGACAAGAAGCAGAAACAGGTAAATTTTGTCTGAAGGGGAACATCTTTTAACACAAGGTGATTTTATCTTACATCAAGCCCCTAAGCCGGGGTGCACAAAACTCAATTTGTTGAATAGGAATGATAGGTCGAGTGATACCTCATTGGAAAACTATTTCGATTCTCAACACAAATGTGTAATAGTAAAAAATAATAATAATTTTTGAGTTTTAACATATTCGGAAGAAAAGTAGATGCTTTTCGTCAAAAGATGAGTTATTGTCAGTGATTACAAAATCTGCCGATTTCGAATGAAGATTTACGGAAATGCTGTTCTTTGTTGGGGAAAAGGGGTACTTCTACTATACCCCATGATGGTGTCAACCCGTCAAATCTTCGAATTATTCAGTTAGTCCAAGTTATAACTCATTGAATAGGTATTTAGAGCTATCTGACTACAGTGAACAAATTTTCAAATCCGATTACATTTCAATGAGGATACAGGGTGGATCATGGGGAAATTCATGCACAGTAGAGCATCTTCCCAAAGAAGCGATGATCGCTCCGTGTCATCCGTTGAATCGCAAAAAAGTTCCTCATCGGTGAACTGATGGAACACAGACATGTGAAGACAACCACAAGGGTAATGGCCTGCATACGCAACGGATCCTTGTATGTGAAAAGCCTCTGACATTATGGTATCCAGTTTTGAAATGAAACGAACTCAAGTAAAGTTCTCGTTACAGAAAAATATGCATCTGAAATCACACAGATGTAATGCAGATTTCTAAACAACAAATGCGGCAGTTTTTTGTTTTTTTCCAGATTGCTTGTATCTGATGAATGAAATTCGAATTAGCTCGTTTGTTTATCTAGCTGATTTTCACACTCACGAGTTGCATCCATACCAGCAAAATCGTTTATTCAATAGCCAAAGGAGTAGAAATTATTGTTTTTTTTTAAGCAATAATACTTGTGCAAATAGGGAAACTGCTATTTTCAGTGAACACCATGACGACAAACATGTAAGTGCTAAGTACTTTTTGGAGTTGATGGAAAAATTAGGAGAGACTGGCTCTGTTCAGAATAGGCAGACTCATCCGAAATGAGGAAATGGAAACTGCGTTGCTTGGACAAGTAGTGATTGATCCCACTCTGACTACAAGAAAATCGGAAAGTGAAATTGGTGTGAGTCGAAGAACTATTGTATAAGTTTTTAAACAATACAAATTCCATTCGTATAAAATGAAGATGGTCCAGGAATTGAATGAGGATGACATCGACCGCAGAGTGCAATTCTGTTGAATAATAAGTGAGCGGATCGCAAACAATCCCCAATTTCTCTACAACATTTGCTTCTCGGATGAAAGTACTTTTTTTTTAATGGCACTGTAAATCATCAAAACTGCCGGTTCTGGTCGGACTCTAATCACAGAATCTTTCGTGATGTATATACCCAATACCTTGAAAATTGAATGTTTGCGTTGGCATCTATGGGAATCATTTGATTGGGCCATTTTTCTTACCAGGAAATCTGATGGGATGTATCTCCAACCACTTGAAGAACTAATCAATCTGGCCATAATAAATAATCCTAGCTAATCAGAAGAGGATGTTGTGTTTCAGCGAGATGGTGCCCCAACCCCATCCCGCATTTTGCTGTTCCTGTTTGACAATATCTAGATCGAGAATTTTCTGATCAATGGATCGGAAGAAGAGACCCAACAGAATTTTCCGCACGTTTTCCCGACTTGTTACCATTGGATTCTTTATGGGGCCACTTGAAGAGTCGAATTTATAAAACAGATTCAGCAGATTTGGTGGATTTACGACACCTCTGAATGCTACGTATTATCCGGGAACGCTTCGTGCAAAATCTGTATTTGTGTTGGGAAGTTGGAGACGAACACTTTGAACATTTGCTCGATTGATACCAAGTTAACCTATCGACGGGGAGAGGTTGTTATCCATTAGAGAGTGACTGTGGAATCAGACCACGCATAAATTCCTTTGAATGAAATCTTACTCTCAAACGATTGAATGACAAAATGCATAAGTTTAGCAAGAAGTACTGTCGAGCATAGCTCAAGCCTAGGTAACGATAAGGTCTTCAAGAGTGCAACCTTGGACCTTGGAACAAAGAGAATACACTCTGATTCTCTGATCTTGATAATAAATTTGGAGATAAATGATTGCACAGTAACCCTTCATAGAAGAATCACAGAATCCATGTAATTCGAATGCAGAAGCATCTGCAGTATCGATGTGACTCGAATTTCTGATAATAAATGCATTTCAGATTTGTAACGTTTGAACATAAGATAAATTTTCTCAGGAACAATATCATTCCATCCAAGTTTTAAGGTCCAAAACTGCTGAATCAGAATTTTCAGTAAAATTATTGAAGGTGTGATAAATCCTATAGGATCGTATGTGCGTGCAGCATCTGAAAGAATAGATCTTTTGGTACTTTGACTGTTCGGCGTGATTTCAGTGAAGAAGAAACAGTCAGTAGAAGGGTTCCAATTCAAACCTACGACTTTCAACGCTGATAGATGATATGACGTGAAGATGAGGATCCAGTTTGAATATGTGATTCAGGGATGTTTCTGAGTAATTCCGCACAGTTAGAAGACCATTTTCGCTGTTCAAAATTGGCATATTTAAGAATTTTACACAATTCTTCAATTTTTTGTAGAGCTGTCTCGAAATTATTGTGACCGTCAGCCAAGTTATCGACGTACGTATTCTCCAAAAGAGTTGTTACAGCTGAAGGATATTTGGCAGAATTTTCATTGGCAACCTGTTTGAGAGCTCTTATCGCAAGATAATAATAGAAACAGACAATATTCCTTTATGCCAACTTTGGGAGAAAAACGCCGAAGTATACGAAGAAAATCTTTTTGGCTTGGATGAACACAAATCATGCGGATCATTTGTCGAATGTCCGCCGTGAATACATATTTATGCAATCGAAAATTGAGTATTATACAAGCAATATCCGTTTGCAGCTTAGTACCTACGAGTAAAGCGTCGTTTAATGATACTTTGCCTTGAGCTCTGCTGGAAGCATCTTAGACCACACTGGCAGGTTAACTCTCTGAATCAGGGCGATACACACAAGAATGTGGAAGATAATAAATATCGTTTTGATTGTGAGACCCTTGTATGCATGGTACTTGATCTAACTGATCAGTTTCGAGGTACTCATTCATCACTGAACTGTAAGTGGAAAGCATATGTGGATTTTGTAAAAGTTTCTTCTCAAGAGAAAAGAAACGTCGAAGTGCTACCGAACGTGAATCTCCAAAATCTGGCGCATTAAATTTGAAACATAATGAAACTACGAAACGGCCATCATGTATTCTGGAAACAGATTTCAAGAAATAATCTTCACAATAGGCATCCTCCGTTGATACTGATTTAACGTGAGGCACCTCTTCCACTTCCCGAAATCGACTGATAGTATTTTCTAAAGTGTAGAAATTATCTTCGCAGGTTTGTAAAGAAAAAAAATTTCTTAGAAGAGCTGGACTGGGAAATTTTTCACATTAGCCAATCATTATTTGGACTGGACGAGTCTGATCATTCTCATTGTAATTATCTGCCATAATAAGATTTGAAATGTTTGATAATTTAAAAGTAGAAATATTATGCATATCGCCACAAATTTGCTTAACAATAACTGCATCGACATCGAGAAACTTATCTGGATTTAGTAAGAAAGAAATTTGACAATATATTCCAGACTTAGATTTTGTCGACATATTTTCAAGACTCTGTATAGATATGAAAATATTGGTTTTTTTTGGCAAATTTATTAGCCAAAGCCTCATTAATAAATGTTTCTTTAGAACCTGAGTCAATAATTCCTCCAACTTTGTGTGAATAACCAAAAACATCCTTGATATTCAGTACAGCTGTAGCGAGCAAAACGCTATCCGTATATGATGACAACTCAATGAAATTTGAAAAATCTACTCGGGATGAACTAGCTTGTGTATGATCGTCATTTTTTTCTGACAACCCCTGTACATTGTCAGTATGATTATTTGGCTCTTTATATCGAAAACATAGTAGACTGTGATGTAAACCTTTGCAATCTTTGCGCCTCTTTTGTGAAGCCTAATTTGTGAATAGACAGTAAATACAAGCGTTGAAGTTTTTGGCGATTTCGTATCTTTCTTTCGGTGATTTAGAATGAACATTGATAGGCTGCACGAAACTGATAACAGACAAACCAAGAAGGATGAGGAACTGGATGGACCCTCAGACTTCAAATCTGGCAACATCTTCAAAGATTCCGGTGTATTAACGAACAGTGCCTTTTTATTGAATTGCTTGTCATTAGAGAATGAAAATTTCGGAATCTTTTTTGTTGTCATCGTAACGGCGTTTATTGCATTGAATTGTTTAATAAGAGAATCTTTCAATTGTTGATAAGTAGGTACCTCATTACTCATGAAACCCATCTCGAAAAGAGTTTTAGTATGCTCATCCAACCTATCCAACATCATACTGGTTATAATTAAGTCCCATTGCTCTGTTTGTAATTCAAGTGCCTTTAAAACAGATAAATTTTCATCAAACGTATCGATCGAGTGCCGTAAATTTTTAACCCCCCATATAGGTTGACAGGATTCTAATTCCCTCCAGTAGGAAGCCGCTATAATACGTTTATTATACTTCATTTATCAGATGTAAATTAATTCTCTAACAACGTAAAATTCGCCGACAAAGAAAGAGAATAATGAGATGGAAAGGGATGCCCAATTCCAAAGATAATTTTTGTCAACGGATCTACTTTGATAAGTGAAATAAAGAGTGAATAGGTTTCTAAAAATATATGTAGAGAAAAAATTTATCGTATATCGTTTTCGTTACATTGATTGGAATGAAAAGAATCAAACTTTTCTAACCACCTGCACAAGTATAAAGATCTTTTCGAATGGTCGAATCAGGGTTTGAGGACGATAGAAAATAGGAATATCCGGCTCGAAGGAGCAAATGTTCAATTGACGATTCAGTGGACTGTTTTTTATTAAGAGAAGCTGTTACAATTTTCCTATTTATGTGGAAACCCTGCTTCTTTCTTTCGTAAAGATACTCGCAATAATATGATCGAAAATATATGATAGGATAAAATAAGAAAAGTAAAAAAAAACACTTACCAATTGGATTTACAGGAAATAAGAGAGCAAAAAAAAAGAAAAGCAATGACAGTTTTCGTTTTCTTTTAGAAGAATTTTCACCCTCGTCGATAGGAAAGTTTTCTAAGATTCGGCACTTTCACTCACACACCGGATCCGGCTTTACGTTTTAAATTGTGAAATATTAATTTTATTGAAAGTAAATTAAAGTTTTCTAGTGATGTGGTGGACTCAAATTCGGTTAATGAATTCAAAAATAAATTGGACTTTCTTTTGTTTAATTAGATTTCGTTTTTGACATAAGTGGATTTAGTTATTATATATGTGTGCATATTTAATTATGGCTAAGCTGTGCTTGCAATACTATATAAATTATTTTTTGTTACTAGGCTTTTATAGGACTTGTCCTCAGCCTTGAAATACTTCAATAATAATAATATAAATAAATAATAATAATAATAATAATAATATATCCAGCTAACAGCTGAGATAGTGCATAAGTCCACGATAATAATAATAATAAATAACAACGTGCTGAACAAGTTCCACGAGAAAAAGTCCAAATACACAGATCTTGCTATTGAGATCAAGCAGATGTGGCACCTCGATAAAATAGATATTGTTCCTGTCATCGTATCCTCGACTGGTTTATCACCCAAAACTTTGCATGATAGCCTTAAGAAATTAGAATTGCATAAGAATACCTATATAGAAATGCAAAAAGCTGTAATTCTTAACACATGTAGGATAGTTAGGAAATTTATGTCGAGTATATTGTAATCGAGCCTATTCTCTTTGATTGCTAAATCTGGCAAAGGTAAATTATATCCAGCTACTAGCTGAGATAGTGCATAAGTCCACGATAATAAATAATAATACTGAAAAACAAGAGCAATGGTCAAGAAAGGAATTGCATGGGCGACATCACCATGAGATTAATCAACCACACATCGACAAAGAAGCCTCCAACAAATGGTTGATGAAAGGAGAATTATTCGCGGAAACAGAGGAATTCCTTATGGCCATCCAAGACCAAGTGATCGCCACAAACAATTACAAAAAATTTATTATGAAGGACGGAACATTACAAACAGATAGGTGCAGAAAATGCCATATAAGATCGGAGACTATACAGCATATTACGTCCGGATGCGAACAACTGGCCAATACAGACTATCTTCACAGGCATAATCAAGTGTGCAACATTATCCATCAGAAACTGGCACACAACTACGGACTTCTGAATACATTCCAGCCATATTACAAGTACCAACCGGCGCCCGTATTGGAAAATGACTCTATCAGATTATACTACGATAGGCCTATTATCACTGACAGAATGGTGACGAATAATAGGCCGGACATAGTGGTGTATGATAAGAGAGCCAAAACAGCAATGCTTGTGGATGTCGCCATACCGAATAATAACAACGTGCTGAATAAGTTCCAAGAGAAAAAATCCAAATACACAGACCTTGCTATTGAGATCAAGCAGATGTGGCACCTCGAGAAAATAGATATTGTTCCTGTCATCGTATCCTCCACTGGGTTAATACCCTAAACTTTGCATGATAGCCTTAAGAAATTAGAATTGCATAAGAATACCTATGTAGAAATGCAAAAAGCTGTAATTCTTAATACATGTAGAATAGTTAGGAAATTTATGTCAAATATATTGTAATCGAGCCTATTCCCTTTGATTGCTGAATCTGGGTAAGGTAAATTATATCCAGTTAACAGCTGAGATAGTGCATAAGTCCACGATCATAAATAATAATAAAATGTGGTTCGTCTTCTTGCGTGCGTATTCTTTTTTATTGTAGATTGTGTCGTATCCGTTTCTCTGCTCGCTTGATTATGAGCAGTGTTGCCAAGGTGTAAGGAAGGGAGGTAGAAAGGAAGTAAGTAAGTCTAAATTTTGAAAAAAGATAATTCTGAACGAATATATGTGAAATTAAGCCAAAAGTTCGATTTGAGAACCGGCCGCGACATGAGCAAGTGGTTGAAAAATAAAAGGAAAGATACTGAATAATAAAATTTTTAATTGTTTATAAGTGAAAATGAAAACTATAAATTGAAGAAAAATGAAATAAAAAATTGATGGAAGTGGTAACCAAACAACATATAAAATGTATCAGGTGTAATAAATTCAATTGTTTTTCAATTTATCCCTACTCACCAACATTGAGGTAATTTTATGAATAATTGAATATATTTGAAACACAAACAATCGTGTTCTGAATCTCCATATAAAATCAATAGAGCTCGCAAACACTGTATCGTTCTTTATTAATTCACCCTTTTTCACAATGCAGATGAAGCAAAATTTTGTCTACAATATTAAAAAATTCTTCTTTCTAATGATTTGTTACTCAAACTAACTGATCAATTCGAAGATTTGAGGGGTTGACACCCTCATCTGAGGGGGAGTCTGAGGGGGTGTAGTGGAAGCACCACTGCTCAAAGATATTTTTTCCCAAAATACAACAATATTTCGGTGAATATTCATTCGAAATCGACAGATTTTACAATCACTGAAAATAACTCGTCTTTTGACGAACCAGCGTGTATCTTCTCGCGAATATGTCGAAACTCAAAAATTATTACACATTTGTGTTGAAAATCAGAAGAGCTTTCCGATGAGGTATCACTCTCGACCTATCTACCCTATTCAAAAAATTGAGTTTTGTGCACCCTTGCTAGGGAATTGATGTAAAATAAAATCACCGTGTGTTAAAAGATGTCCCCCTTCAGACAAAAATTTACCTGTTTCTACTTTTTGTCCAGAAATGAATAGTTTTGTAGTTATTGAGTCTTTTCAGTTTTAGTTGTCCCACCTGGTATATTTCTAATGAGAAACTAATATTTGCGTAGTCTTTTGGGGTACATCTTTCAACCTTGTTCTCTGATAGTAGACAATTTTCAGTGTAAGATCCGGGGTTCGCTAATAATAAAATATTATTCTTGAGTATCTTACCGCATTGATGTAATTTATGAGACTCAGACCACCGTCCCAGGGCTGCTCTCGATCGCATGATACGTTTGGATGCCTCAAGGAATGTGACTGTTCCAGAGTTTGTAAGCCAAGGGCGAAAATGAAAACTGAATCATACATCAAAGCTGCTTCAGCCTGAAAAAAATTTTCATAATGCAAATAGGTATAAATGGAAACATGTTCTTGTATTAATATTTATACGATCTATTTTTAGAAATCATGGCTCTACTTAAAATATGTAGAGAGTGAATTGATGAAATAGGTAAAAATTGCACGATAATTCATTTTTCTCTACTGGCTATTATTTAATTTTCAACATAGTCTCATTTTAGATCTTATTACCCTGTCACTTCAGACGTGGGCACCCTTGCATTTATTTCCAATAAGCTGAAAATTTGTTCGTTAGAAACATCATTTCAATAATATTGTGAAAATCCCCATGGATTCCATTGGTACTACTGAAACCATTGCATTGTCATATTCTCAATCATTGAAATCGCATAACTTCCAAACAATAAGAGAAAGCAGAATTTTCTTGATTCCATTAGGAATGGAATAACCCGCTTCATCTGCTTCAACAAGGGTACCAAAAACGTAGGATATATACAATTTATTATTCGAAAGCACACGAATAGTGTAACATCTCAAATAATCAATTTGTAGCTCACTCAAAGCAAAGCAATCGTACAACATTAAACCAGATATCACAATCAATTAGTGTTTTAATCAAATTAGTCATACGAACTACTAATCAAGTAAACATATAGTCCGAATTAGATCTGTTATCATCGATTATCATTTTGAATCTGATAGTGAAAAGTGCATCGAGAATACCAGCAACGAGCATTTTCATCCTGAGATAACGTTCATCCTCAAATTATTCTCTACTGCTTCAAATTTGTTTCTGTTTCTACTTATTTTCTTTTCATCATACATTATTGCAACACGTCACCTAAAAAGAATTCACAGCTAAGCATTGAATCAGGGGAAGACAATTTGGAGCAAGGTAATGAATGAAGGGATAACTGGATCCAAAACTTGTCATGCATCGCGGTCAAGTCAAAGCGCAATTAACTCGTCTCATTTTTTGAATAAATTAAGTAGTCAGACTTCATCAGATACCTTGAGATTCAGATTAAGCAAAATTGAGCCTCTTCTGGATCAATTCAACGATATCTCGACCACAATTGCGGCTTCAACAAATAAAGAAGAGATCATCGAACAACTTGAATTTTAAGATACCTGTGTATCCATCGAAAGTGCAACAGTACTTTTAGACTCACAAATAACGAAACCTAACATTAAAGAATCGAAAAATGATTCAGTAGATGTATATCTCCCAGTCATATCATATTACCTTCCTTTTCCGGTTGTCTCACACATTGGGTTGAATAGCGTGATTCTTTCAAATCGCTGATTCACTCCAAAGAAACGCTTTCTAAGGTCAAAAAAGTCATTTATCTGCGTTCTTCTTTGAGTGGAGAAGCTTTAGATTTATTGCAAGGTTTGAAAATAACGGACGATAATTACGAAACAGCTTGGAATCTGCCATGCGAAAAGTACAACGATGAATTGATAACTCATCATCACATAAAACAATTGTTCGATATTCCTCCACTTCAGAGGGGATCAAATTCAACGTTACAGGGTTCATTAAATATCATGAAGAAACACCTTTGTTCACTGAAAAATTTCTTTTCCAACGAAGAATTTCTCGATCATGTGCTTCATTTCAAACAAACTCGATTTAAAAATAAAGAGTAGTTAACACACGCGGCAGAATTAAAACCGTCTAGTGATGCTTTTGAAATGTTCTTACATGAAAAATACAAAATTCTTCAAACAGTAGAAGTAAAAACTTCAAATCAAGAAGCACCAAATGTTCATACTTATCATGATAACCACCAATCGTTCAACAAATCATTCAAAAAACCTTTTCGTATTCATTTGGCAACTCTGAGGCCATCCCGCAGAACAGTGTCGTTCTTCAGGATGCAGAATTTACTAAAGGAAACATAACAGTTTGTTGCACAATAACTCTCCCAGCGAGAATAGTGAAGATTATATATCCCAGTACGTTTCAAACTGTAACGACACATTTGCCAACACAAATCCATCCACCATTTTATTATCTACTGTTAGGACATTCATTTACGACCTCGAGGGTAGATAACATATTTACAGAACTCTTTTGGATAATGGCTTTCAACCAAACTTTATATCAGAAAAAATGTGCGCAAAGTTGCGTTCACCGAAACAAAAACAATCACTTTGTATATCAGGTGGAGATGAAAAACAAACATTTTCGCATTTTAAAACTAATATCAGAATCTTCACCACGAACTTAGCATGTGACATTGCTCCACAAATCACAGGCAACATTCCAGCAATAAGATTTGATTTTTTTCGTTTTAAAATGCAAAAAAACATCAATTCGGCAGATTTTATATTTTTTCAATCTGAAGAAGTAGATTTATGATTGGGAGATGGAGTGTTGTGGAACCTAATCTGCATAAGCCAAATTCAACTAGGGAAAAATAATGTACCGATTCTACAAAAAAAACTCATTTCGGATGGATTATTGGCGTTCCAAACAACGGCAAAATTCAACAAAATCAGGCATCATGCAACCTAGGCATTAATCAATATGACTTCTTAGAAGATAAACTACTCAAATACTTCAGTTAGAAGAATGTGACGATTCCGCGGGAAATAAACATTCTGCAGAGAAAGTTGAGTGCGAATCATTTTCTAAACCCTTTCAGCAAAATGGCAGGCAAAGGTTTCGTGGTAAAAATACCTTTCAGGAATGATGTTTTTAATCTAGTAGAATCCAGAAAAACGGCACTCCAAAGTATCTACTCGCTAGAAAAGAAATTTCTTACAACGAAAAACTGCATAGAGAATAGACTAACTTCAGGAGAGAAGATGAACAGTTAGGGTACGTGAGGAACAAAGATGGCTTTTAGGAATCAATGCAATCGAATGTAACAGTCCGATTTCTCGAATTAATCATTTGTATCTTTTAAACTCAGTTTTCATATTTTTATTGATAACTCAATCTCATTTCATCAAGTTAAATATTCAAACAGTTGAAAATTCGAATTAGGAATCTACAAGTAATGATACCCAACGAAAATTATAGTTATATCCGTAAGGTGTCGCTGCTATTGATCTAGGTTGTTTGCCGGTTAATTGTGAAGTCAGTACCTGCAAGAAGATCGTTTTCTCGTTTCTGTGGGAGAACGGAAAACAGTAACTCATTCCATGTTTCGTTTGCACTCTCTTCACATTGTTGTGAAGAGAGATTCATTTCGCTTTTTATCATTTTTTTTTGAATATCAATAGTTTTTTTAAAGAAGCGAGTCTATATAAGTTCGGAATTTCAGTAATAGAAATTAAGTATTCATTGATTTTCTGGATAAATTCCAATCGTCTGAGGCGTTATAAGTAGTCGGTAATTTTGCCGGATTTCCTCGACAACCAACTTAATTAGCGAGTGGAGAGATTTCGAGTTTTCTTTTGTAAATTAACCTAGATCGATATCTGCTATTCCAAGGATTTTTTTTCACCGTCAAGAAATGTTGAGTCATCTTTATGCCTAACATTAATAACTTACGACTGGGGTAACCACGTATTTAAGGGAACTAGTCTTGCCACCTAGGGCAGTCACCTTCCGTGAAGTATTGCAATTTATGTTGCTTATATGCAAAATTTATTTGGTCGTTTATCTTTTTCGGTAAGCGAGAGAATGAAGTTAGGTTTGATTGAAACTAGAATCAGACCTGAATATCAAATGACTTTTGGGTTGAGTGATGACATTGATTCTCTAGCTAAATTGATCTTTTTAGGCAGAAAATTAGAAGATACCAAACGTACCATTAATAATTTTGTACCAGATTTTGAATCAGATCTGGGATATAAGAGTGAATCAGCCGTTAAGAAGTTAGATAACCTTGAAATTGATAAGCAAGTAACATTTTCTGAAAAATTCTTGGATAGCCATAATAGTAGTAGTCATAGTAGTCAAAATAGTCATAGCAGTCAAAATAGTCAGAATAGAGATAGAGCCAATAGTAATTATAGAGATAAATAAAATGTATAAAATGAGAGTAAACGAAGAGAACATAGGTCAAGGTTAAAAAGTAATAGTAGGAGTAGACGTCTTTATAGATCTAGATCCAGAGATAATTCTACACAACGTTATTATTGTTCGGAAACACAGTGTCATAATCCTATTTCTTCTAGTAGTGGTAAATTCGTTAATTGTAATTATGATTATAATTATTCGGGAACTGAAAGATTTGATAGTTACAACAGAAATTTTTAGATGGAAACAGTCCTAATAGAAATCATTTTGATATTTCGAACAATAGATTCAGTAGCAATTACAATAGGAATTGATCTTTCAGTTGGGACAGAAACCACCGATCATTAAGTAGAGATAGGTTTTCAGCAAATACACACTCTAATTTCCAACATTTTCCAAATTCAAGGAATAGTAGGATAGATTCTTTCAGAAATCCTAGTAATACTTTTGAGTCCAATGATAATACTAAAATTGTTTGTTTCCGTTGCCAAGGTCCTAATCATTTTGCGAAGAACTGCACAGTCAAGTCTAGAAGGTGTTTTTCTTTGTGGGAATTTGGGTTTCACTAAACTAACATGTCTAAAATGTAATCATTTAAACTGAATAAGAAGTCAAGTGTTAACGGAGCTAAGACTTCTGGTATTTCATTGGTTAATAGTATTAATAATTTAGATATTCAAAATCTTCAGTCAGTAAATCAACGTATTTCAATCTCTGATTTCAGTAAAATTAATGAACTAAGTTTTCAATATTCAACTTCAGAAATAGTAAATTTCAATAAGAAACACAAACCTGTTCTTGATTATATCCTACAAAAATCTTCTGAAGGAGAATGCCCTTACAATTCTGTTAATATTTATGGTGAAGAAATTAAAGCTTTGTTGGACAGTGGTGCGAACCAAGTATTCATTAATGAACATACTTTTCAGATAATAAATAACTTAGGTATTGAATTGTTGACCGACAATATTCCAACTTGTCCAGTAGCTAACAACCAAGAGTTGAAGTGTTCTGGATATGTCACAATTCCAATCAATTTGCAGCATAAAACGCATGTTTTCAATGTTCACGTATTACCTAACTTACGTCCAAATATAGTTCTAGGTACAGTTTTTTAGATTAGAATGGGTATAATTCTGGATTTGACAAAACGTTGCTGGTATTTTGAAAATGAAACACATTCTATTGATAATTCAACTTCGTCTATCCAAACATCAAATGATCTGACATAAGGTCAACGTGAAAAATTAAATTCAATTATTGATAAGTACTTTGAAGCAGTTAAAGATATTCCTTTAGGATGCACTGATGTTATAGAACATGAAATTGAAACTAAAATTCAACCTTTTAAGTCCAGATATAATCCAGTCAGTCCATTTGTTCAATTAAAAATTGATGCAGAATTCGATAAAATGTTAGAACTAGATGTAGTAGAACCTTCTGATAGTGGATGGAGTTGCCCAATCCTAATGGTTCCTAAAAAGGACAATTCTTATCGATTTTGCGTTGATTTTCATAAGCTTAATGCGGTTACAGAAAAATGTGCATATCCGTTACCTCACCTTTAAACTATTCTCGACTCTTTAGGTAATTCTGAATATTTAACATCACTTGATATGAAAAATGCATATTGGCAAATAAAACTTGCAGAGAACAGTAAAAAGTATACTGCTTTTACAATTCCAGGTCGTGGTTTAAATCAATTTGAAAGATTAGCTTTTGATTTGACAAATGGTCCTGCTACTTGTCAAAAATTAATAAAAAAACTTTTTGGTACAGAATTAGCCAATAACGTATTTAAATATTTGGATGAGTTGAATTGTGGAGGCCGTTACTTGATGTAGATCTATGATATAAATGAGATGAAAAACACAAGGTTTAACTTTAATCTACACTTTATTTGAAAAAATTCGACGACGCTTCGCTGACACAGCAGCTTTATCAAGAATGAAAAACAGAATGAAGAGTATGGTATTATAAACAAATCGTAGAACAAGTTGGATCAATAACAGGAAAAACCCACACCGAGCCATTGTACAGTTAGTATGGAAGGTAATTAAAAACTAATTAAACAAATTAAGTAGGGGTGAATAATTCACATCTACCTGCTCATTCAAAAGCTTGTCCGAATGTTTGTATCTATTTATTTCTAATGCTTCTAAGAGATCTAATTTTAAACTTTTTGATTTTATATGTAATATGTCAAAGTTTTTATTAAATGAATGGTTTTCTTCTATTAAGTGTTTGAATTTGGAAGGCTTTCACTTGGTAAAATTCCATTATCAATTTTAAAATCAAGTACTGCGTTTTAAGGAATTTTACTTAATAATTGCGATTCGTAACTCGTTTCACTACACGGTAGCTTCTTCAGACGAATGAATATACAGAAAATATAAATGAGAATATAACTATAAATGTTCTTGAGTAATTAAAAGTTTATTGGGTTGCTTCTTATTAAGTGGTTATTTATGACATTTATATTTATATTCTCATTTATATTTTTCTGTATATTCATTCGTCTGAAGAAGCTACGGTGTAGTGAAACGCGTTACGAATCGCAATTATCGAGTAAAATTCTTAAAACACAGTACTTGTAATTTATTATTTTATTAAGTGGTTTGAATAGTTTGAATCAGATTTATTTTATCGAAGCTACGTTTATGTTCAGATGTTCTTATGCCAAAACTCCTATAGGTCCTACCGATATAAATTTTATCACAAGAACCGCAATTGAGTTTATAGATTTCTGATTTACTTGATTTTTCAACACGAGATTTATTATTTTAATATGTTTACCTAAGTTATTAGAAGTTTTGAAAGTTATATTAACATTTTGTTTGACGAGAAATGATTTAATATTCGTACTTGCAGAACCGCAGAATGTTAAACTGTTGAATATTTTATAGTCTTTATGAATAGGATATACTTCATTTATTTCTTTCTGATACAGTTTTTCACGAATGATTAGATCTATCATATCCGGATTATATGAATTATTAATGGCTATCTGCTTGATGATGTTTAACTCTTTATTATAATCCTCTACTGATAAAGGTAAATTGAGTAACCGATGTACCATGCTATTTAAAGCTGCAATTTTGTGTTGAATTGGATGTAATGTATAATTGTATCAGTATGTGTTGGTTTACGAAAGACCGAAAAACATGATTATTATTTCGTTTAGTGATTTTCAAGTCCAAAAATTAATGGAATCGTTCTGTTCAATTTCTATCGTGAATTTAATGTTCAAATGAATGGAATTTATGAAATTAAGAGATAAGTCTAATTGGCGAGTAATTCCAATGTAACATACTAAGATGTCGTCAACATATCTATACCAATAAAGAAATTTGAAAATATGTGGATGTGTATGAATTTTTGTTCAATATTATTCATAAAAATCTCTGCTAAAAGTGGACTCAAAGGATTTCCCATGATCAAACCATTTTCACTACTGTAATAGATGTTGTTGAAAGAAAAATAATTTTGTTCAATGCAAACGTCCAATAGATTCATTATTTCTGATTTAATTATGTGGTTAACATGATTCGAATTCAACATGTTTTCGATTAATATTTTGACATTACCTGGAGGAACACTTAGGTATAAACTCTCAACATCAAACGAAATAAGTTTTGCGTTAGGTGGTAGGTTAACGTTTTTTATGTTATTTATCAATTCGAAAGATTTTTTTGTAGAAAATTTTGATTTGAGTGAACAATAATATTTAATGATATCTATAAGGTGCGACAATTTCACGGCTGGGGCTGTAACGTGAGATAACGTAAGATACGATAAATAAAAATGACTACCTATTTAAAACTCTAAATTTCATTTCGTCCGGAAACTATACAATTTAAAACAAAGATCCCACTATTATATTCCAGAATTCGAATCATGTTAACCACATAATTAAATCAGAAATATTGAAACTGTTGGACGTTTGCATTGAACAAAATTATTTTTCTTTAAATACATCTATTACAGTAGTGAAAATGGTTTGATCATGGGAAATCCTTTGAGTCCACTTTTAGCAGAGATTTTTATGAATAATATTGAACAGAAAATTCATACACATCCACTCATTCCCAAATTTCTTCATCGGTATAGATATGTTGACGACACCTTAGTATGTTTCGATGGAACTACTCGTCAATTAGACTTATTTCTTAATTTCATTAATTCCATCCATTTGAACATTAAATTCACGAAAGAAATTGAACAGAACGATTCCATTAATTTTTTGGACTTGAAAATCACTGAACGAAATAATAATCATGCTTTTTCGGTCTTTCGTAAACCAACACATACTGATACAATTGTACATAACTACTCATTGCATCCAATTCAACACAAAGTTGCAGCTTTAAACAGCATGGTACATCGGTTACTCAATTTACCTTTATCAGTAGAAGATTATAATAAAGAGTTAAACATCATCCAACAGATAGCCATTAATAATTCATATAATGCGGATACGATAGATCTAATCATTCGTAAAATACTGTAACAGAAAGCAATAAATGAATACCCTTTTCATAAAGACTATAAAATATTCAACAGTTTAACATTCTGCGGTTCTGCAAGTACAAATATTAAATCCTTTCTCGTCAAACAAAATCGTAATATAATTTTCAAAACTTCTAATAACTTAGGTAAACATATTCAAAATAATAAATCTCGTGTGAAAAAGCAAGTAAATCAGGAATCTATAAACACAATTGCGGTTCTTTTGATAAAATTTATATCGAGAGGACCTATGGGAGTTTTGGCATAAGAACATCTGAACATAAACGTAGCTTCGATAAAAATAAATCTGATTCAAATTATTCAAACCACTTAATAAAAGAAAACCATTCATTCAATAAAACTTTGACATATTACATATAAAATCAAAAGTTCAAAATTAGATCTCCTAGAAGCATTAGAAATAAATAGATACAAACATTCGGACAATCTTTTGAATGAGCAGGTAGATGTGAATTATTCACATCTAACCTTCCATACTAACTGTACAATGGCTCGGTGTGGGTTTTTCCTGTTATTGATCCAACTTGTTCTACGATTTGTTTATAGTACCATACTGTTCATTCTGTTTTTCATTCTTGATGAAGCGTCGAATTTTCTCAAATAAAGTGTAGATTAAAGTTAAACCTTGTATTTTTCATCTCATTTATATCATGAATCTACATCAAGTAACGGCCTCCAGAATTCAAATGTTGAAGAAAGCGAATACAAGCTTTTTGGCCCTTTGGTATTTTAAGTTGAGTGAAGTGTGTCCTAAATACATCAAATTCAAGACCAACAACAGTTATGTAGCTCGAAGAGCAGTCATCTCTGGACAGAAGATGTGGATCAAATCAGAATGCAAGATTTTGTTCCACAAACGAGACATATACAATATTTATCTCAAGTTAATTCATACCGAGTTATTGTACAGACTTCATCCACTTGAATTCGATTAATTAGATTACAATAATAAATTCAAAATTAGATCAATAATACATAATAAATATATCATCCAATACCGCAAATTAAAGTTTCTCGTGTCACGAAAACCGAAACCTACTCCACGTAAAACTAAATTTTCTGACCATCAATTTTTTGATAGATTTGTTAACCTTTCTGGTACTAATTTCACAACTGATGAAACAAATCTCTTAGAGAAAGGTTTCAAACAGAATATTAAAACAAACTGTGTCAGCGAAACGTCGTCAAATTTTTTCAAATAAAGTGTAGATTAAAGTTAAACCTTGTGTTTTTTATCTCATTTATATTTGGATGATATTGTTATTTGTACATCAGATTTTGATTATCACTTAGTCATATTGGAAAAAGTCTTAAGCAGGTTGTTTGAAGCGAATTTGATTCTTGAAGAGAAATGTTCATTTTGGAGATCGGAGCTAAGTTTCTCGGACATGTCATAAATAGAGACGGATTAACAGTAGATCCTGAAAAGGTTAGCGCTATATTCAATTTTCCGCATCCTAAAACACCGAAAGAAGTAAGACGTTTAATAGGTATGTGGTATCATAAGTTTCTTCCTGATCTGCCTACGATAGTCGAACCATTAACCAAGCTTACTCCTAAAAATGTAAAATTTAATTGGACACCTGATGTGAACAAGCATTCATAAAAGTCAAAGATGGCTTAATAAATGCACCTATTCTATCTTGCCCAAATTTTAATTATGAATTCATTCTGCAATGTGATAGTAGTAGTTATGGCTTAGGAAGTGTACTTTCTCAATTTTATAACGGTAGAGAACACATTATTTGTTACCCTTCCAGAAGTTTGACTAGTTCAGAACGAAATTTTTCAGTTACTGAGTTTGAATGCTTGAGTGTTCTTTGGTCAGTCGAAAAACTTAGATGACGGTTACTTATACAAGAACAGAAGTACAAATTTCAGCAATGCTGGTTCTTGGAAACAAGTCTTACCCAAAGAAAATCGTCAAGAAATATTACGTAAATATCATGATGATCCTATTTCAGGAGGACATTTCGGAATTTTCAGAATTTTTCATAAAATCTATTTGAATTACTTTTTGCCAGGAATGAAACAAGACATTACCAAGTTTGAAAATAAATTTAGAATATGTCCTGCGCATAAGCCTGAACAGAAACTCAAATCAGGGGAAATGGAAACTAAACCCAAAGTAAATAGGTGTTGGCAATACATTGCATTAGATCCCATAGTTCCATTTCCACGTAGTTTTAAAGGCCACCAACATGTTCTTATAGTTTGTGATTATTTTAGTAAATTTACTTTGCTTTTTCTAATTCGTAAAGCCATTGCTTCAACAATTGTAATTGTAGAAAGAACAAGTATTTCTTATATTTGGAGTCCCGGAATTGTTTAAATGTGATAACGGAGTCCAATTCAAAAGCAAAGAATTCTACAAACTATTAAACAGTATAATGTAAAACCTTTTTATAACCCATTGCATCATGCGAAACCAAATTTCACTGAAAGAGCAAACCGTGTAATTAAGACTATGATTTCTAGTTATATTGAAAAAATCACAAAACTTGGGACAAATACCTAGCTCAACTTGGTTGTGCTTATAGAACTGCTAAACATGAAGTAATTCAGAATACACTCTATTTGGTGAACTTTGGCTTGGAAATGATCATAAATGGTAGTGATTATGATATCGAAAGGGATAAAAATAGCATCGTTGAAAATTCTTCAAATAGTGATCAAATGAAACCTGAAAAAGTAGTAGAACTTCGGAAGTTGAGAACCTTTGTTGAAGAAAGATTAAAATCGGCTCATGAAAAAACCAAACACACTTATAATTTAAGACATAGACCAAAATTTTATAATGCTAATGATTATGTTTGAGTTAAAACACGCCATCTTTCCTCTAGTATTGAGGACTCTAGTGCAAAACTGGGAGATAAATATGTGGGGAGGTGAGAAAAAAAAATTGGTATTAATACATATGAAGTTGAAGATGAGTCTGGAAATTCTAAAGGAGTGTGGCATGTATCACAACTCAAACTAGACCAAACTTTATATAATTAGTTATATTGGGAGAGTTTATGTGAGTTTTCTGGTATATATATATATTTTATTATAGTTTATTATTTCAATAGTTTATGGGGATAGCATTTCTTTCTAAAACTAAAAAAATTTCCGATTTTTTTTGGGGAACTAGGGAGGTATGTAACTATCCGATTTCTCGAATCAATCATTTATATCTTTTGAACTCAGTTTTCATAATTTTATTGATAATTCAATCTCATTTCATCAAGTTAAATATTCAAACAGTTTGAATTATAGTTATATCACTAAGGTGTCGCCGCTATTGATCTAGGTTGTTCGCCGGTAAATTGTGAAGTCAGTACTTGAAAGAAGATCGTTTTCTCGTTTCTGTGGGAGAACGGAAAACAGTAACTCATTCTATGTTTCGTTTGCACTTTATTGTTGTGAAGAGAGATTAATTTCGCTTTTTATTTTATTCGAGCTGTGTTGTAGCGATTGGAGTGAAAAATTTTCAGTAATAAAAGTTGAGTATTCATTGATTTTCTGGATAAATTCCAATCGTCTGAGGCGTTATAAGTAGTCGGTAATTTTGCCGGATTTCCTAGACAACCAATTCAATAAGCGAGTGGAGAGATTTCGAGTTTTCTTCTGTAAATTAACTTAGATCGATATTCTTTCTTATCTTCGTTAATTGTTGACTGAGCTCTATCATTGAGTTTCGATTCGTTGAAAAGCTCAGATTATTTTAAATTGGGAATTTGTACTATGTAATTTGAATTCATCTCGTCTGAGACTCCTGTTATTGTTAGTCGTTAATCTTTTAGTTAAGTCATTTTTTTGTATTAGTTACCTTAATAATAGTAAGTAATTTATTAATCAGTTACTGTGATTTTGATATTTATCTTGTAATAAAGCTAGTTGATTGAAGTGATCAGTTTTATTCCTAAGGCTTTATCTAGGACCTAGGTTCTAGACAAAGATCTCACACACTGAGATTAAGGGACTCTGATCTAGCTAGGTATAGGTATCAAGAGGTAGTGTCAATTGTAATTTTCTTTCTTTCTTTCTATAATTGAATCTCATTAAACTTCAGAAGTGAAACTTCTTAGTTCCAGTAAAATTGAAATATTCCTCCAATTTTAGATAGAATTAGAAACGAAACCACTACACGAATTCAGTTTTTTATTTGCCCCATCATGACGGCATTCGCGAAAACCACGCAACAAATAAGTTCGGAGTGGTGTTCGATGCATCAGCTAAGAACACATCTGGTCTTTCTCTGAACGATGTTCAACTTATTTGACCATTCGCTGCCTAAAACAAATATCAATCAAGATAAAACACTCATTCCCTAAAACATCTAGCGTAATGGAGAAGGACTTTCACGTATATGACGTTCTAACAGGAGCCGACTCTGAATCTGATCTTGTCAAATTGAAACAAGAACTGTCAACGACTTTAGGTGAATCAGGGCTTGAAATGCGAAAATGGTATTCAAACGTACGACTAATCAATGATAACATGTCAACAATCTCACGTTAAAAGATGCAGATGAAATAAAAACTTTAGGAGTGATATGGGAGAATTTTTCTGACACGTTCGCTCTTAGAGTAAATGTAACTACCATTCCAAAGGATATTTCAAAACGCGTAATTCTGTCCTTTACAGCACAAATATTCGATACTCTGGGATTGATAGGGCGTGTAACCATCCAAGCAAAACTTATAATACAAAATTATGGTAACTTAAATCAACCTGGGACGAATCGATAACCAGTGATTTATTTATATAATGGATGAAGTTTTGCACCAACCTAAGCATTTTGAATAATATCAACATAACACGATACATCTTAATAGACAATTCCACATAGGCCGAATCACACGGATTTTGTGATTCATCTGAAAATGCATACCGTGCCTGCATAAACATCGAAAGCACAAACTCAGAAAACAAATCTGAAAGTAAGATTATTATGCGCAAAACCACCCAAATCAATCATTTCACCGAGACTTGATCTTTGTGGAGCAAATCTATTCAATTAGATATGCAAGAACTTAGGTATTCAATTTCAAAAATATTTTCTTTGGAGCGACTCAACACAATCGCTCTCAATTGCATTAACGCGATTCCAAAAGAAGAGTTGCACTGCTTCGAAATTGATTCCTTCATAAATTTGAATCAATATTCGCTACTAAGTAAACTCACAAGAGTAGCATCATATATTTCAAGATTCATTCCTAATCTAAAATACCCAACCATGAAACGAAACTGCACATTAACAACTGAGGACATGAACAAAGCACTCAACTACCATTTGAAAATAGCACAAAGAGGCCGTTTTCCTCAAGAAATTGATAGTCTTTCAAAGCAACGACCCATACATAAGAAGAGTCAAATTTTGAATTTGCATTCCTTACTTAGACAGTAGCGGCATAATTCGTGTGGGTGGAAGGTTATCGTAATCCCAGTATGCAACATGACAAATTCATTTGTTCGACGAGAACATATACTTCTACATTGCGGTCCTCACACATTGTTAGCGGCTCAACGAGAAAGGTATTGGATTATTTCAGGTAGAAAAAAGTGGCACATAAATCCCTTAATGAGCAATTTACAAACATCTAGAATAGAGCAACGATTTCCGTTCCAAAATTGCAGAATTGATTACGCGGGCCCTATACTGACAAAAAATTCTAATAACTGCAACTATAACTTATTCAAATCATTGACTTTTTATTTGTTTTGCAAGAAAATCCATTCATTAGGAGTTAGCGATTTGACAACAGAATCATTCTATCTACACTTCGGTGGTTCGTATCACGCAGAGGTAAGCCGTCTAATATATGCTCGGGTAATGGCACCAATTTCGTTGGAGCCAATTTCGAACTGAAATCATTGTTAGATTTTCTCCAAGAAGAACAATGCCAAGAACAAATAATCGATAGTCTTAGCCAAGATAGCAATCAATGGCATTTTTCAGCCCCTCGCGGACTGCATTTCAGCGGATTGTGGAAAACTGGTATAAAATCATCAGAACAGCATTTGAAGCGATTTACAATTTCAGCACAAATCGAAGCAGTATTGAGTTCACGTTCCCTATATGCCCTTTTTTCCGATCCTCACGAACTTCTCCCGTTAACTCCTGGACATTTTTGATTGGTAGTGACAGCAGTTCCTGATCCAAGTTTAGAACATATCCCGGAAAATCGTATTTTCATGTATAAACGAGTTCCATCAATCACTCAGTACTTTTGGGCCAGATGGAGCAAGGAATATTTAGGAGAACTTCAAACCCGAACAAAGAGAAGGAGAACATCACATCGTTGTTGAAGTTGAATTCGTTAGTGTTAATTCGCGGTGACGATTTAGCAACTCTCAAGTGGCGTCTTGGACGTGTGGTTAAAATTATTCATGGAGCGGACAATGTCGTTCGTGTCGTCGAATTAGGTACATCAAACGGCACATGTATAATACTTGTGCTTAAGAAAGTATTACCTATATCGGAGTGACAGAGACACATTCAATTTGTTTTCATCAGTTAAATTCAGTGTAAGTATTCAACTTCTCATTATATATTGATGTTACATAATAGTATGTCACAACTTGAGAGGATAAATCTACGTGAAATTTAAGAAAAAAATGTTCACATAAACATAGGTCCGCAAAAGCTTCGTTACGGGGCTACAGGGTATTGAAATTTCCGGGATAAAATGGTTTTTTCTTCAAAACTTCTGTAGTTTTTGAGATACTCAGCCCATATTTGGAATGCAAGCTATTTTTCACAGCATCCATTATTACACGTCCTAGTTTTCAACTGAAATTCACAAGGTGTTGTCTTTTCCGATTCCATATCTCCTTTTGGCCTTTCAAACTTTTTTGTAGTACGCCACTGATTAGCGTACAATCTATTTTCGCCATCTTCGTTCAATTCAAAAACTTTTTTGGCACATGCAATTTTTTCGTATCTCCAACCGTTTTCGAGTGAAAAATTATTTAATTTGAATTGTATGTTATTCGCTCAATAAAAAAAATAGAAATACTCAATAGGTATGCCCAAAATTTGCTTTTATTTCCATATTTAGCCCTTCTGATATGCAACTTACTTATTCAATATCAAACTAAAAAAAAGAACAATTGAAAACTAAATAAATTGCTGGAAGTGTCCTCCAACTGCAAGAATACAGGCCTCTGTCCTTCTTCGCATATTGTCACGCACTCTTGAAATATTCCTAAAGTATTTCTTATTGTGTCACAAGAAGTGATTATTCGATTTTATTCGATTTCTCAACTCTTCTACAGTGTTCACTGGAGGGGTATAAACTAAATTTTTGAGATATCTCCATAAGGAAAAGTCCATTCAATTCTGGGGACCTAGGAGGCCATGGTTCTAGCCCACCCCGACCTGTCCATCGGTTGTTGAATGTATTATTCAAGAATTTCCTAGCTTCTCCACTAAAATGTCATGCATGAACCATATTATGTTTCTCACTAAAAGTGGCACATCTTCGAGCAATAAAGGTACCTCCTGCTCAAGAAACTGCCTATAAACGGGACCATTTAGTGTGTTGAGCAAAAAAAATGACCCAATCAAAAAATTTCCAATTATTCCGACCCAGACATTTAGTGAGAATTGTTCTTGCTGATGAGATTCTTCAATCAAATGAGGGTTTTTCTCAGTACAAAAATGATTATTGTGAAAATTTGTGATAGCAGTTCCCGAAAAGTTAGCTTCGTCTGTGAACATTATTTCACTATCAAAATGAGCAATTTCTCTAATTTTATTTAAGAACCATCGGCAGAAATTCAGTCTGGAAGGAAAATCACTAGGAAGTAGAGTTTGGACGCATGCAATATGAAACGGGTACAGTAAAATTCGTGGAGAATCCCCCAAACTAGAACAGGTGAAATATTCAACTGATTTTCAATTTTTCTTGTACTCACATGAGGATACAAATCAATACAATTCAAAACTGCTTCCTCAATATCTGGTGTTATCATAGTTTCAGTTGCACCTTTTGAATGACTATTTGCAGTAAAAGTACCAACTTCCTTCAACCTTCTATGTATATTTGAAAATGTTCGCCTGTCTGGTTATTCGATTTGGAAAGCGCACCTGATATAATCGCCTAGCTTCTGTTGTGTTTCCGTCAGCCAGACCGTACATGTAATGGATAGCAGTCAATTCGGCGTTAGTAAAATTAGCCATTTTTTCTTACAGTAATAACTTCAAAAGTATTAAACCTTATCGTTAATTTAATGAACAATTCGAGCAGATACTGGTTCAACTTCAGCAACTGTTGAAATAAATAAATAAATGAAGAAAATCAAAGCCTACTAATCATCATATTAATTAGAAGTGCTTTCAATTAAGAGAATGCATACAATCGTTCAATAACTTTTGCTCGAGAACAGTTGGAGATACGAAAGAATCACAAGTGTCAAAAAAGTTTCTAAATTCAAGGAAAATCAAGAAAATTGATTGTACGCTGATCAGTGGCGTAGTGCAAAAAAGTTTGAAAGGGCAAAAAAGACATGGCTCCGAAAAAAAAACACCTTGTACATTCTAGTTAAAATTTAGGACGTATAATGATGATGGCTGTAAAAAACAGATTGCATTCCAAATTTGGGCTGAATATCTCAAAATCTGCAGGAGTTTTGAAGAAAAAAGAATTTTTACCGGAAATTTCATCACCCTGTAGCTCCGTAACGAAGCTTTAGCGGACCTTTGTTTAAATGAACTCTTTTCTTAAAACTGCACGTAGATTTACCCCTTCAAGTTGTGACATATTATTATGTAACACCCTGTAGATTACCACCTAACTTTGTTTATATGTAAATACTCATTTAATGGTAAATTTTGAGTTATTAATCAATGATCTATAATTTTCGGGTTATTTTAATAACCGTCTCACCTAAATTTAATTTTTCCGAACTTTGGCCTTGAACAAAATTGTCTGAATCCATGGATACTTTTCACAATTTCATTGCAATGGTGTCCCTAACGTTTATGTAGATTTAAAGCTAGTTGGGAATTTGTGCAAGAATATCTTCATTTTTCGGCTGAATTGACCGAGCTATTATATGAAACATTCATAGTTAGTGGAAATTGAACAGTGCTTTAAATGTTTAATTTTCCAAAAATATTTTCCGCGGCATATCTAAATACGAAAACGAAAGAAGCATCTCCAGATTCATCTCCATGAAATTGAATACATAATTCGGTGAAACTAATACAAAGTTCTCGGAGCATGTGTATCGAATAGAGCGAGAGTTGGTGTGATACTTGTTATTACTTCTAATAAGCGAAATAATGAGGCAGGCGCTCAAAATGAGAATGCAGACGAAGTCAAACCCATTTGAGGACGATGATATCTTCCCATAACGCATCAGGATCCCAATTTCGAAAAATAACATTTGGCTCGGAAAATGATACCAGTCCGCTAAAGTTTTCTGGCACAAGTTACCCTAATTTGCGCTTTTTATACTTTTTGTACGAAGAATAACTGGTTTCATGAGAAGAGTTGCAACGCCGGAAATCTTTTACCACCAACAAATATTGATTACTGTTTCCACGGTTTCGAACATCTGGATCATCATTCGACAGTATGAAAAATATAGAAGATTGAAATGTCAAAGCCATTACCACTTGTTAATGACATTGTTGATGGATTTATTTGATGTAAATTCATTTTAGTGCAAATAAAAACTAACACTTTTGTCGAATTTCCACACACACACACACACACACACTCTCCCATACATACTTTCTCGTTTTAGCGTGGGGTTATTGAAAAAGAGTAAAATTCGAAAATGAAATATTAATTTAGTTTAATTTTTTTTGTATTATTATTATAGCCTTTTTTTGTATTATTCTTTTTGTTCAGTTTTTTTGTATCAATTTTTTTTTTATCATTTTTTTAAATTTTCATTTTAATGTTCGTAAAAAGGCCTATACTATATGATCTACTTAGCCGGCTCGTCTCTGGCTTAGAGTTACCTGGGTGCAATCCCCACAAAGTCGGTGCGATTTTTCGGATTCTGGGAATCGCTTGAGTATCCATCTTTCGGAGGAGATGTAAAGCTGTCGGTCCTGTCTAACAGACATGTGTTGGACATTAAAGATCCCTTCTCTTGACACGAGGGGGGTTCGGCAAAATTCCCAGGTTAATGAGGTAACAGAATTCCCCGGCACGTTGAAGGAATAACAAACAAAACATATGATCTACTTGCTTTGCTCCTGAAAATCAATTTATTGAGTCAGAGCTTCCCTGTAAACGATATTGACTTCCCTGCCGTACCCCAGTGACGCCAATTATTATTATTACGTTGCGTCTAACTAAGCGGTGTGAGCGGCAACCATGCGACAATTGTCAAATAACTTATATTTTTAAACTTGTGATATCTTTCGAAGGGAATGTCCAAATTGAATAATTCAAAAAGTTATATAATGTTATCAAAGCAGACGCTAATATGAAGTCCTACATTTTGAGGAGCATCAATTCCAAAGCTTAAAAAAGAATTTTCTTATCGGTGGCATTTATATATATTTTTTTAAATGAAGAAACATTTATTGTGACATAACTATATACACATGATATTCGGATATTTTATGTGGATAATTATATATTTTGCAAAGTCATCGTACATAACACTGTTCTATAATCGAGTTTTCGCAGCGCACGCGATGTAAGAAAGTTTTTTGGTGATTTTTCACACCTAGGTTTACATTATTGAAGTTTTAGTAGTAGTAGTAACGTTAGAATGCCTAACGTTTTTGAGAATTTAATATAAGCTTTGTTCACTAGAGATAATATAGCTCCCCAATAGTGAAAGAATTTTTCAAATCGGTCAAGTAGTTTCGGAGCCTATTCAATGCAAACAAACAAATCGTTACTCTTTATATTATAGTATCAGTATTAGTATTAGATGATACTTTGTTTCGTTCGACTATTTGGCGGTTCAAGCCAAGATCTGAAGTATTGTTTCACGCAATAGTTTTTAATCTTATAAATTCTGACTTTGGGCAATATAGGTATAAACAAAGCCCAACGAATTGTTTGCATAAATTTTCCTGAATATGGATGATTGGTGTTATGGGGTATACATTCTTCTCGGTTTCCTCTATGTATTGAACTTAGGTATACAAACTAACGTATGTCACAAAAGTCTTGGGAAAAATTCGAATAGATAAATTGATCACTAAATAAAACTTTATTGAATTGATTATATCATAAGGATTTCATTTCATATCTAAACTCTATGAATTCGTTTTTAAAGAGTTGATAGAGGCCCGTTCTGTTCAATGGCGCGCAATTTTCTCCGAACACCTACCATCAATCTTTATACGATATCCACATCGATTTCTCGTATCTTCTGAAAGATTCTCTGTCTCAAACCTTCTTCGTGTTGGGCTTCCCATCCATTGTCATGACTTTCATTGTCAGTGAACCCCAAAAATCTTCGATTGGTCTTGCGTGTGGAACGTTTGGGACGTTAACTCCTCGAGGTACAAATGGGATGTTATTAGCCTCTAACCAATCTCTCGTAACTCGCGCATAATGGGAAGATGCCAAGTCTGGCCAAAACATTATTTCGACATCAGCGTGATAGGTATCGATGATCTAACAATTTTGGCTGACATCTTCCAGTATTTAGGTTTGCATGCCCAACATATGGTCTTGCAACCCCACCTTCAGAAATAGCACACCAAACCAAAACCTTGTCTTCAAATTTTTTCTTTGTTTTGAATATTACTCCGTTTAGACAATCTTCTATGTTATTTGTATAGGGAACAGCATTTCAGAATGGGTTAATGTAGAATATTTTTCACCATCCAAAATTATGGTTCTGTCATTTGCGAAGTGAATTCTTCTTGAGGCGCGGCAACATCTGGGGATATTTTCCTATTGATTCTGGGTGTATTTTGGACACTTACAGACACATTCAGAACCTTCGGTCGACCACTTTTGGCAAATTCAAGCATGGTATTCCTTGATCACATTCACTTATTACCCGATAAATAGTTGTCTTAGAAATATTCTGACCACGAAAAATGTTGATGATTTCACGCTTAGAAACTCGCCCAACTAAATTGTAAATACTTCTTCGAAGTTCTAATTTGTAAGCCATTTTAGCGAACTTATTCAGACTGTTGACAAAAGGAATACTCAATATAAATCATAAATGACATATGTTGTTCACGGCAACTAGATCTTCCACGAATTGCGTGAACTATGCATTAAAAAACTTTTTCCCAAGACTTTCGTGACATACGTTACATGTGAAATTGAGAAATCCAAGAAAGATATTGTATTATTTGTTTCTTTCTCATTTGAGTTCTATTCTTGGTGAGGATGATATTCATGAGTTTCAAGGTTTTCCTCGAAATAACGCTGCAGCAGATAAGGATATCATCTACGTATCTCTAACAAGATGAATCTTATTGGGTTTAGTGAAAATAAGAATTTTGTTTTTCATATTCGACATGAATATTTTAGCGAGTAATAACGTGTGATTTTTCTAAGATATCGCAAGATCAGTTGATACTAACTGATCTTTGATTTGATGGAGAATATATTATCTAAGTACGTCAAGACTGCATAAGTAAGTTAGTTGGCAGGGGAAAATTCTATGATTTCTTGGCTGATTCTTCCAAGTTTTTGATTTTGTAATTTGGTGAGGAATTTGTTGAATATTGTAATATTCTATTCATTCTGTTGGTAATTTATGAATCGGGCTACTGACGAAAAAAACATTTGGATGTATATCTTAATTTTATTTATGTATTTGCATGCATGCGCAATGGGGAAGAGTTCATGTTAATGAAATAGTATACTGGTTTGCTCAAAATATAATCTCTAAAAATTACTGTGGCGTTAGATTCGTTCACTTCAATCATAATGAGGTGACTTGATTTTTCTCTATATAGATTAAATGGGTTTTCATATCAATCTGAAATGCCAGTATAATCCTTGGAATTTTGTTATTTAAGAGGTTATAATTTTTTGTTTTAATGAAAATAACTAATCCCTATGATTTGAACGACCAGACTTACTTATGTAGATCCCAAATATTCGATAATTTCTAATGATTTCCCATTGAATGTCTATGATCACTTGCTGTTAGAAGACTTTTAAATACTTCTGTTCGTCGTGTCCCATTTTCGATATTTCAGTACGACAGCTATGTGAAAAACAACAAGAAAACAAAAATGACCCATTTATTGGTGGAAACAGATATGTAGATCCCAAATATTCGATAATTTCTAATGATTTCCCATTGAATGTCTATGATCACTTGCTGTTAGAAGACTTTTAAATACTTCTGTTCGTCGTGTCCCATTTTCGATATTTCAGTACGACAGCTATGTGAAAAACAACAAGAAAACAAAAATGACCCATTTATTGGTGGAAACAGATACTTGCTATCTTCCTTTGTTTTCCGGATTTTTAGAGATCTTGGCATAATCAGTATCCCTGTTGTTATCGAAATTAAATGAAAACTATTGTAAATATCAGCGATAATACATCCGCAGCTGACATTTCGTTGGATTCGTCAAATTCTTGGTTGAGTACTATTATTGACGGGGATGATGTACCCAGTGCTTCTCAAAATGTCCAGCCAAACCAATAAATGAAAGATGATAGTCCTAAACACTTAAATCTAACAAAAAATATTCTAAGAGGTACTCAAAGAAAATGAATAACACTGCCAAGACAAGTGAGAGCGTAATTATACCAGGAAGGAAAACCGCCACCGATGACAGCAACGAGCCAATTTTTCGCGCAAGAAAATCTAAATTATGGATTCACGTAGGACGATGCCATTTGCAAACCGATGACACACAGATAAAAGACTATCTAGAGAAAAATACACCAGGACATACTTTCGATGTACAAAACCTTCAGTCTAAGAAGCAAACTCGAGACCAAACTACATCGTTTAGAATTGCAACGCATAAAGATCTGCAAGATGTAAATTATGATCCTACTTATTAGCCCCAAGGAGTTTTGGTGAAGAAGTTCAAGTTTTTTCGAACAAGCGCAACCGTTAGTAGCTTCGAATGACGAACAAGCTTGGAGTATCATGAACTGGAACACTCAGGGCCTATCCAGTTTCAAGAGAAATTATATCTCTGAGGCTTTTCTCTCTAAATATTCGCCGGAGATTGTCTGTCTGAATGAACATCACCTCAAGGAAGATGCCATGGAGTTATTTATATTGCGGGATATCAAGTATCCAGCTACTTCTGCCGGTCCAGCAGTGATGGTGGATCTGTTATCCTTGTGAGAGAGAACCAAGTGACTGAATGTGAAACATTATACACTTTGAATAACTGAGCGCGATTAATGATGTTTTCGTAGAGTTGATTAGCGTTAAATTGGATGGCGGAGAATATGCCGTATGCTCATTTTTGGAACTAACGCGTGCATCCATTGTTTAAGTATCAAATTCACCCTGAAAATCTTGAGAGTCTCGGAATTCGTGGAATCATAAAAAAAGTGATCATATCTTTTCTGAGTAACCGTCAGTTTCGAGTCAAAGTTGACGATACTTTGTCTGATGTATTCGACCAGTTGCTTAGAAATCCGCAGGGAAGTGTCTTGAGGCCGTTACTGTTCATCCATATTATAAATGACCTTCCAGAGTTTATGAAAGATGACTTTCATGTATGCAGACGATGCGTGTGTTGTTATTTATAACCGCTGTAAAATACAGTTGAGAAGGAAAATCTACTCAGTCATTAACCAGTTTAAACTTTGGTGTAGACGAAACAATCTTCTCCTGAATATGAGAAAAACTGCTATGCTTGATGTCAGGACAGTAAAAACAAACATTTCAATAGACGTGGATGACAACACTTTGAGTTTGGCGAAGGAGACAATGTTTTTGGGGCTGAAATTCGATGATTCCCTCAGCTGGAAAAGCCATATAGATTCAATGAGCTGGAAACTAAATAAGGCTTGTTAAGCCATCAATAGCCTGAAAAATTCTTTTCAACAAGAAATCTTAATCGAAGTCTATTATGCATAAGTATATTGAATAATTAATTATGCAATTACTGCATGGGGTCAAGCTACAGAGATAAATCGCATTTTTATTATTCAGAAGCGGGCTCTTAAAATTATATATAACATCCCATATAGACATTCCTGTCGTGAAATTTTTAGACGTTATCGAATCCTCACTAGCCTAATCTATAGGCTAGTGAGTCACTTACACTCTCATAAGTCTCAGTATATGACACAAGCCGATTACCATAGCTATGATTCTATTAAACTCAAGTATTGTTACATATTATATTGTGTTCTTATTCAATGGTATGAGTTTTATTTCATTGAGGACGTCTATACAAAATTATAGTTTGCTTTGTCATTCGACATTGAAATTTCAATATGTATAAAACAAAATGTGGAACAAATTCTCTATTTCTGAAGAACTGTTACACTAGCTTTTAGTTACACTGAGCTGATAATCAAAGTTGGCACTTTATGGATACCATGTAAAGAGATTAAATACACATTCAGTTATAATTTTTCAATTTTGATTTATTCGATTATTTCATTTCTTTAAAAGGATACCAAACGCCAAAAGGTTGTACACAATCAAGCGCGGGAAATTATTTCCAACGTGTATGTGTATATGTGTCATGAAAAGGAGTCCCATGAATTAACCGATCAATTCTTTATTTTACACAGTTTCCAAAGCTACAGGCGTGAGCTTGAGTACTATTAAAAGAATTGGTGGAGAGAATCAGAACAAACTGAGCAGCAGCAAACTTCAAACACTCAGGAGATCAATATCTAAGTCAAGCCCTAAGTCGACCGTAGATCAGTTTGACGCCGACAGAATTCGAAACATAATTTACAATTCAGTGAATATTGAAAAAACCATGCACACTGTGTAACAGTTGTTGCAGAATGGAGGCATAGATTTACAGAATGAATAGAGCTCATTCATAAAAGTCGTCAAATATTTAGAATTTCGTTGGAAGAAGACCGAAGATAACAGAAAAATTCTGACGGAAACATTCGATATTCGAAGAAAACATTTCGAATTTTTGGGAAAAATTAAATAATATGAAGGAGGTATGTAAGTATCAGTAATAATGTGTGTTCTTCTGGTTTCTGGCAGGTATGAAATTTAATTGAAAATCTGGGATTTTTCACAGCATTTAAGCAATAAGTTTATTCAAATATTTTATATAAACTTTCCATATTAGTAGTAGGTAATAAGTTGCCTCATAAAACGTAGGTAATTATCTGATCCGGATTTTCAAGGATATTAGGATTGCATAGAGCGAAAATTTGATCACCTTGTAATCTCTCTTGTGTATTACAATATATTTGCTTACTTTGAACATTTCCGATGTATTTTTAAGTAAGGATCATTTTTTGTTTTCATTATAGAAACCGTCAATTTTTATTGCAGGTAACTATAATATACAATGATGAAACCTATTCACACTTCGCATTCTGTTCCAAACTGCACAACATAGTGTATATTCCGTTTGTTTTTCAGATTTTCAGTTCGTTGTCATTGTGTCTGGTTCTTAGGTTGACTAGTTGCTTTATTGCAACGTTTCGGCAATGCCCCTTCTGCCATTATCCGAGCTCTAATGTATCTGTACTCGGTTATACACCACCTATCACTTTTTCAATTATATGTTAGGCCTATGATTTACCATAGGAATTAAGCAAAGAACAAATCTACATTATTACTACGGTTAAGGACCACCTTTCTACTATGTAATGAAAAGGAATCTTTCCTTCATTGAATTTGTCCGAGCTATCATATTACGTGGCATAACATGTGAAATCAAGGCACTCACAATATCATATTACGTGGCATAACATGTGAAATCAAGCCACTCACAATATTTTGATGGTCATTTTTTAGAATGAGAGACATGAAATCCAGAACTTTCAAAAACTGGAGAAATCTTTAGAATTGGTCAACTCAAACATGAATTATGTGGCGCCTGTTGACCCTACACTTGGCGAGAACCATATGTATTTCAGAAGATCCTTTGCCCAGGTCAATTCAGTCAGTGGTAAATGAAGGTGTCATTTATAAAGAAGATATATATTCGCTCAGACTCAATTATTCAGTTCTCATTCTTTCAACATTCATTCTACAATCAATTTCAGAACTTGATTCGCCCTAAAATCAAACTTTTTATTGAGTCTTTATATTATTCTGTCAATTGAAAGTTATACAAGAAATTTCACATTTATGAATATTATAATTCATGAGGAAATTATACTTAAATTAAAAGTGTTGTGAAGTTAACCCGACCCATTACAAAAGTGGTGTCAGAAGTGTGAGATATTTGTCTCTGTTCTGCTAATTGAAATAAGTATAGAGAAACCGAGAAAATTAAAATTACAAATACAATTACTTTCTTCATGAATCGGTTCCTGCTCAAAGGAGAAAACTCACTGATTCCTGCCACATAATTACCAACTTCAACTACCAGGCCAACAGGGTACGCAATCCAAGAAGAAAGAACTCCTCTCCAACCTCAAATAAAAAAATCAAGAACGCCGAATCGAAAATGAAACTAACACTATTAATGTAAGTCAATCTAATTTTGTTTTGATCTATCGTAAAAACTGTCTCAATCTTTTATTCTATATATTTATTTTTATTTATAATTCGAAGTCATTTATATCTCATTTAATTCAAATCGAAATTGGGCATTTCGAATTTCGTTAAAATACATTTTCATTTTCTCTATTCACTCTGAATCTACTAAATCTTCTCAAATTTTTAAACTCGCAAAATCTACTATCTTCTCATTTTTAAAACCTCGAAATCGAATTCACACAAATTAATCGAAATCTCTCATTCTAAAAATTCCAAATTTTGTTCTCAAAAATGGCTTCAACCAACAACGCTGTAAAGGCAAAACGAATACTTTCATCTCATTAGAAATTGCGGAACGTGTGCTGATTAAATACGACGGAGATTGGTCGAAACTTCATGAATTCATTGATAAATGTTTGATGGCCCTACCATTAGTGAATGAAAGTCATAAACGATTATATTCACAATTATTAAAAGAAAAATATGCGACAAGGCCAGATCATTAATTAAAAATCGCGACTTCACTGATTGGCAAAATCTCAAACAATATCTATTAGATAGTTACACCGATAGGCGTAGGAAGTGGCAACTAGAATTGCATTCATGTAAGCGATATATTAATGAAAGTGTAATTTCTTTTGCTAACAGAGTTGAAAATTGTTAGGCACCTTGATGACTCAATGAATGCGGATAAACGAGATATTTATACAGAAATTGTACAAAATCAAGCACTAAATGTATTTGTGATGGGTTGAAATAGGGATCTATCAATTTTCATTAACGCCAGAAATCCTACAACATCAGAGGACGTAATTCGCTATGCGATAAATGAGGAACAAGAATTAAAATCTAGACCTGAAATCGCGAAATATCAAAATGTTAACAGTAACTCAAAGTTTTGTACTCATTGTAATCGAAGCGGGCATACTATTTATAACTGTAAAAATTTATTGGTGAATGATGATAGGAAAAATTTACACCTAACTCATCTTTTCGAAACTAGCACTTATCAAATCTACAGAGCCAATATGTAAGACAGGTTAGCAATAATAACCAATAAGCAATAATTAGCAACTATTGTAGAAACAGAGGTTATTTGATTCTTGAATGTCGGTAACGACAATATAAAAATAGTATGAACCCTACCTTTTATTCAAATCAAAACCGTGCGCAACAACAATATTTTCAATCCATCTAACTACACTGCTAATAAAAGTCAATTTTCTCAGAAGAGTTCAACAAACTCCAGAGTTCCTTGTACGGAAACGACCCCAGCAAAGAATTAGAATTTTTAACAGGCCGAATTTCTTTAGTTAATTGTAAAAATATAACATTATACATATATCTGGATACAACAGAACTAAAATCTGAATGCCGATTTTTGTTAGACACAGGCAATCTATTTCTTTAATAAAATTAGAAAATCTCAAAGGAGACACTCCATGTTGTGAAGCTTTGCAAATCACATTGAACGGCATCGACACTACTTCCGAAAATCAAAGTTGATTATCAAAATGATTTCATTCTTTTGAATAATTATAAACAATTCCAATATTCCATATCGTAGAGCACACTAAACAAGAAATTTCAAAATCTACTTCTGAATCAAACACAAGTCTTACTCTTAAATCCACAAATACAGCTCCAACCTCAAATTCCAATTCAAAGTCAAGTTGGAAATCTTCAAAAACAAAAAAATATCATTGAGCTACCACTAAGATGTGAAAAATTATAACAATCAATGTAAATAATCCTTCAGAATCGCGACAAGGTATGTTTCCTAATTTAGAGATCTTGAACGGAGTTTTCGTTTTGCGGAAGCTTAGTCTCTATCAATGAACACAATCAATCTCTCACGTCTATTCTAAATACAACAGAAAAAGCTGTACGAATAACAGAAATTCATTTGAATATAGAAAATATTGCAAACACCCGAAATTTCGTCGTAATCAACTTAATGTACTCCTAATTCAAATATAAATTCTATAAACGTGAAATTTCTCTTTCAATTGTGATTCAAATCGTCTTGACAAAATCAAGCAAAATCTTGGAACCGGTCATTTGAATGAAAAAGACGAATCATCATTACTACAAATCTGCTACGACTATAATAACATATTTCAATTAGAAGGTGACGAGTCGATAAGCTAGGAGCGTTCTAGATCACATGCCATCCACTTCTGTTTGAAGAGGGCCATAGGGGGGTTGTCCGTGACTTTGTTTTGACATTTTGTATAAGAAGTGATAAGAAGAAGAAGAGATGAGACGAAGAGTTGTCGACAATGACCAGAAGGGGTTGTTGGAGAAGAGGCGGGTGTGTTTTGACGTAATTAGCGTCACGTGACCTGGGGTTTACCTGTGCAGGTGTGTAGAGGAATGGGTGGGGTGAGGGGTATTTTTTGGGGGGTGGTTTCCTTTAGAGGGGAGTTTTTTTCTGTGTGTGGGGGTGGTTATTCTTATGTGGGGTTGTGTTATTGGGCATGCGCACGCTGGGCAAGGCTGGGTTGGTTGAGTTAAAAAAGCGATGGCGTAAATTCAATCAGTTTTAATTGGTTTGTTGTTATTGATAATGATAACCTTTAGGTGGAAAAAAAACGACTTGTTGATGCAAGTTCCGACTTGTTTGTGCAAGTTGAATGAGTGAATTATGATAATTTTCAGGGATATTTAGGGAAAACATTTATTTGTCTATTCGAGTTCAATTAATATTTCTTATTTCGCTGATATTGGAATATAAATGATAACCTTTAGGGTTATATAAATATTATTTTATTTGTAATAGATGAATAATGTATGAATACCATAATAAATTTATTAATATTTTGAACATAAAAAGCGGATAATATCGATAATATCTATGAAATATTTATTTTATAACTATGGATGTAGAATTGAGAGTGATAGATCTGAACCCTCTCCCGATTAAGAGAAAGAATGAAGAGAAAACGTACAGAGAAGAAGAGTTTGAAATTGATTTGTAAGTAAACTTCTGAATCATTTATTAAATTTTTAATGAATTTTTTGTTTTAGACAAAACTATTTGCTGGAAAATTGTGAAAAATTTAAAACAATGACAGTGGACATATGTGTTTGTTTGTCCATGGAGGTGACAGAAGTATGAGGAGATTATCACAACATTTTTTAAATATAATAAAGACATTATGGCAGAATACTGGATTCATTATTTAGGTAAATTATTAAAGAGTGGAAAGATATTATTTAGTTGGTTACAGTAAATGAGTGCTGTGCGTTCAAAGTAGAGGGGAAAAATGAATCAGTGTATTTTGAGTTTTTGATATTGATTGTAATTAATACTTGTTTTATTTCAAGTGAAATTGAAAAAGTTAAAACGAGTAAGATGAAAATAAATGAATGCCGAGATGAATTAAGAGAAGAAACATCTATAATGAAGGAATTGGATACAAATATTGATAGTTGTAGTCAAAGTGAGGAAGAATGTTTAGATAAAAGGAGATGATTCTCTATAAAGTTGAATAAACGTAGAAGTGATAAACGAAGAATCGAAATTAACTTTAAAGATAACTTAAAGCTGAATCAAACTATGCATGAAATGTAAAAACATAATTGAATTAATGGAGACATAATTTGAAGTTTTTTTTATTTTCATCAGATCAATTCACATTGTTTTATAATAATTTCAGTTATTCAACACACATATTGAACAGTCTTTTCTTTTGGGTAGTGGTCCATCTGGAAAATCCATGCCAGATATTTCTGACTTTGACCAGTGTCCAGTGCATTGTAAATGCATTTTCAATTCTTTTCTATATCCTTCACTCAAACGATTCCATACCATGTTTATTTCATAGCCTTCTGCTTCTTTTTCATAGTATGCTCATGGCAGTTGACTTAATTCTTCAGATGTCATATAACTTAATCTTACGTCTTACTAGATCATAAACCAAGTAGAATAAAGGTTCAGTCATCTTACTTCAACACTCTTTTCTTGACTGACGAATCTTTATCAATTGGAATGTGAATTACGCTGAAACTTTGTTTCCTAGAAAATAGATATCATAAAATTAAGTATTTAAAAATAATATTTCGTGGAATTTTATTTCAATTGAATATTATTGTTTCACTGAAAAATAACATATTCTTGGTAATTACCTCTTTTTCTTTATAGGTATTTCAAGTTCAGGACTTGGTGGTATTGTTTCAGTACATAATAACAAATTAACGTTGGCTATTTCAATTACTGCTGGTGAGGAATCAAGTTTATTGTTCCTATAGATTTTCGCAGAAACAAAAATTTTTTACATTCACCACAATATATTGTTCCACTTTTTTCTAAAATATAAATTGAGTAAATTACTTGAAACTCCATTAAAATTTTCCAAACCCATGTAGATAAGTATCAGTTGAAATATAATTAACAATTTTTGGTTGAATAAGCAGTCATAATCATCATCAAATGTTATCATTCTTAGTGAAGATGAGTGATAACCTTTAGCTTCTTTAGTTCTACCAATATTTGCAACAGATATTTTAATACTTTGCTCATTAGCACCTCGATTGTCTAATGTTTTCATAGGTCCAAACTACAATTAGGAGGGACTATATCTTCAAGGAATCCATTGTTGATTTCAAACCTATAAATTCTAATATAATTTGTCCTTCAGCTTTATCCTTCATGAGACCCAAAGATTTTTATTTCGGAAAGGTATATTATAGGGATTTTGAATATCAAAATTTGATGTTTCAAAAGATGGATATTCCTTTTATAATATTGTAAATATTTTCATGGAAAAATGATAGATTAAACTATCTGTGTCACTGTATAATACCTTAGCCTCATTTCCAAAATTTTTTCATTAAATTATAATGAAAATCATATAATATGATTTTTGAAATATCTAATAAATATCTAATACCAACATAAATTGGTTTATCGAAAGTTATTTCTATTCTGTTCATTTCAATTATAATCATATTATTATCAATGATTGTACAACTATGAAAATTTGGTTGTACAATATAATAATTTGCCCAATATCTACCTTTCCATTCATTTACTAGATGCACGTTTTTATATTTTCTAACGTTTCCCATCATTTTACCAACTACAGAATTTACCATTAACTTGAAGAATGCAGTTTCAAAATCCTTTTCAGCTTTTTCTCTCAATTCAATATTCAGTTCAATAAATTTTTTTAACCTATCTGACTGTTTAAATTTAAGTACTCTATGAATTTTATCAGTTTCAATTCCTAAGTTAACAGAAGCTGTTTTGATACACTGAAATGAATGATATATTGCGTTTTGTCAGTGAAGTCGTTAGTAGTTTTGGTTCTTCAATTTTTGCTCCTGGTGGTATTAGGTGTTCAGGACAAAAAGGTAAATCTTCATGCAAATCGAATGAATTTCGCGGATATATAAGATCTACTTCAAAAATATATCCAATATCACCATTTTCATTCATATTTAAAATATTTGGTAGAGAATAAATATCCTCAACCCATTCAAAACCACCGAAAAGGAGGTATTGGCACATAGCCCCACCCATGCATGCTGTTAATATCAAAATACATAATATAAGAATCATCTTTAGATTGATCATAGTCATTCACATATACATGTTATTTGCATTTCCATATCGATTAGAGCATTGTGAGATTCCTCCCCTGATACCAGCTTCAAAAAACATAAATATGTCTGTGTCTGTTATCAATTTTCAATTAATATTTGTTATTTTGAGCATAGCATCAAGAGCTAGACCAGGAGATGTACAATAATGTAACGGATCTAGTCCATAATTGGATTTGCAAATTATTCGAAAATTCTCAAAATTATCAGATAATATTAATACATCTGTTTTCAAATAAAGTTCAGCATATTCACGTAAATTTATAATATCAAATGTTTTCCAGCTAACTGAGCATGCTCATATTCTAATTTTCAGATATGTTGTTGTTTAATTTAAGAAAAGAAATTTTCGATTGGAGGTAGTTTCTGTTCATCAAGTTTTTCCAATGAATTAAAATATTCATAATCTAATGAAGAAGACATAAAACGAAATGAATCAAAGAGTTTAAAATGAATTTTAGTATTTTCAATATATTTTTGAAATGAAATATATCGTTCTTTATTAAGTGGTGATAAATTTGTAGGTCTAGGAATATTCTTTGATAATGACTCAATAATAAAATGTGAATCATATCCAGATAAATTATGGAAAATAACCTTTATAGCATGTGTTTCTTGTAACTTGATTACAAGATACATGAGCAGCTCCTTGAAATTCACCAGTCCAATGATTATGGTCTCTACATTTCAAGTCAGAATTATAAAATTCTTTTCCACATATATAACATCTTGTTACTATTTTGAATGCTTCATTCTCTTCTAAAGATAGTTGTAAGGGTATAATATTCTTAAGCTGCTCTTCAACATCGAATGCAATCTTTTCTAATTCTTTAACAAACCATATATCACAATCATCTCCGGTTTATGAAGAGAATTTTGAGAGGAATCGTCAAAAGAACATTTTAAATAATATGCTATACTAAAAGCTTTATGTTTTGATACTTACATAATGTTTCAGTTACATTATAATCTTGATAATCTACGAGTAAACTTTCAATATCTGCATATATTACAAAAGAGCATTCAGTAAATTTTAAAATTAGAAAATTTTAATATATTATTTTCATTTGTAGGCATATTACCTTCAGTCTTCGGTATTCTTTTACAGCTTGGGTGATGTTTTTCTAACTTATATCGAAATCAAAATGAATAAGACAACGATCGCAAATACAATGTTTATAATGACCCTTTGATATTTGATAACTAATTTAGATGAATTTTAATTAATGCAAAATAATATACTGGTTTATTAATAAATTTATCTTCATTATCATTAACAAATAAACTTTTTCATCAAAGTTGAATTTACTTAAATTTTTCCTATTCATTAAAAAATACATGAATACTTTTATTATTTTGAATTTCAAATTTTGAAATATCAATGGGTTGTATACAAAAGCTATTTCCATCATATTTTAAATAATTACTAAAATGAGGGTATGAAGACAGTCCTGTTGAATTTCGATTGCATGGAAATTTGTAAGCCATTATACAATGAAGGAAGCAATATTCATCATTATTTTTTATATTAAGGACAGCTTTTTAGTTTGAATAAATTCAGGTACTTCAATGAAAGTATTTTGTCCTACACCAAAAGTATTATAATTATTCATATTTACTTTTAGAAACAGAATTTCAGAAACCCCAAACCACTATCTTTATCTGAAAATTCAGAAAGCTTAAGAAGCAGTTTATCAAGAACAAATTTCCTATGCCATTCTATCAAATCAGTTCCTGGGAAATAATTTCATTTTTGTTATGAAATGTTTAATATCTGTTTCTAATGATTGAGGTTCATTGATTTTGTCATAAAATATAGTAATAACTTTCAGTTATCGAAATATGATATATGTAATAAAATTAAGGAATTCATCATAAATTTACCAAGTCACTTATTTTGGTTTATTCCAAAACTGGAAGGTATATGTTTTATTTCCTTTTAATAACTTGAATAACAACAAGGAATACAAGGCATATTTATCATATCGGTTTCCCCTTACATTGAGGACAAATAAATTTCACTGGTACAGGCGTACTAATGTTATTTAACGCTTGAGATATTATTAATTGAACGAATTTATAGATGATAGAATTGACCTTTAATATTGCTTCATATAATTTAAAGTACACTAGATGAAATTAATTGAATAAATTTTACACCTTTGTAATTATGGTGAATCAATTAATCCTTGGTCTTTTACTGTAATTTATTACGAAGAAGATTTCGTTTATTGAATGAAAATCTGTAACTATGTAGTAATGATATTTGTTTTGAAATTATAGATAATTTGAATGAGTCAAATATGTATACATGTTTGTTTCATTGCGATTGATATAAATATCATGATATGAAAACATCGAAGTATCAGTCAGTTCTATAACATCATGGCAACTATACTTCCTACATTATTATTTGAAACAAATGATAAGAAAGAGTTATCTTCACAGGAACTCTACATCGTATTGAAACATAAATTTTAGTACTAAGCCACTAATGTTGGGTTAAGATTTTTTTATTCTCTATTTTCTTATTTTTAGTTATGGAATTGAAAAGATTGAAATGAATATGAATATAATCGACTTAAATTATCACTTACTCCAAAAATGGAAACGATTAAGAAGAAGTTAATTGGTCTACCATGTTCCTATTCAAAAGTACACGTAGATCAGGAAATTGAATAAGAGGTCTTAATAGACCTATTCAAGAAGTATCCTTGTCTATTTGGTGAGGATACCTTCACCTCTATTACTTCATCTGAGTGGGTACATCACGATAGGGATGAAGAAGAGGAAGAGGAAAATTGTATTGAGTTAAAGAAAAGAAAAAATTATAATGAATAAATGAATTATTTATTTCAATTGATTTTTCGTTATTTACCTTTCAATAGTAACTATTCATATAAAAGAAATACATTTTGTCGAGAACATTGTAAATTATTATATGAATATGAGTTACAATGTGCATCTAATTGAATACATTTTCTGAAACTATGTAAAGTGAGATATGATATTTCTGAAATGTCTATTACTAAACAATCATTAAGCAAGTTTATAAAAATTTCTTTTTATCTCACCTCCAGTAAATATTATATAATTTTTAGCTTCAATAGATTCTCTGATATAATCCGATAATTCATAAAAATTTAAATTATTGTGTTCATCATCATTAGTAGTGAAGCTTAGACCTTGTAAATTATTTGTATTCCATTCAATATGATTCTTGAAAGTATCGTCTACCAATTGTAGTAAGCTTAATTGGGTAAATTCCTATTTTATGAAAAACATCACGTGTCATAATATTTAAAAGGCATATTTCACGAATAAGAAATTCACTACTTCTGAATTGAAACCCTTGGAAATCAATAATGAACATTTTTCTTCTCAAACAACTTTGACTGCACGTTTAAGGATTATTAAATTAAAGCTGCTGTTTTGTTTGGTACAATATCAGTTGTTTCAAACTCCAATCGAATATCAACATCACTGTTTTAAATCGTTTAACTTTATCTACTACAATCAATAACTACAATAGGTGTTTTTTATAAAGTTGGTGATAAACAAGGATCTGCTTCATTTTATAATAATAAGATTTCTGAAATTGTGCAAACATTTCATATAAAATACACCAATGTTTTTTATTGAAATCTAGTTGAAGATCCCCATGTGGAAACACCTCCGAATTCAAATAAGCTTTGATATTTCTCAATTTGCAATGATCAAATAGATTAGCTTCTCGATTTAGTTCATTACGTCTGTTTGTTTGCAAAGCAAAAATTATAATCCTAGGTTTATCCTTTTGACTTGTAGTTTCAACATTCCATGTATGTTTTTTGTTTGTAGGTAATTTATGTAATTTTCAAAATCTATATGCTAAGGATAAATCTTTATTAGCATCAACCTGTTTCAATAATCGTAATTTTTCCATATCTGACATTATAACATGTGGAATTTTCCAGAGAATTATATCAATGATAGCCTTAGGATTATCTTTTGCTGTTACAGGTACATTGCATTAATATTAATGATAATCTTTCTGAAATCTTCCATAAAATCAAGAAGCATATAACATATATACGTATATAACGTATACAAGCACTGAAATATCCATCCTTTGTATAAAGAGAAGGATGATTTTTAAGTTCGAACCAGCATTTTCCAATTTAGTACATAGGTTACAAGTGAATGAAACTAAACTTTTCAAAGTTGAAGTAATTCCAACATTTCTCACCTCATCAATAACAGTAGATCCAATAATCCAATAACGTTTCGAATTTCATCTAATAAAAATGCTAATGCAGTATTAACAAATTTTAAACTATCACTAACAGTTTTTCATCATCTTCCACCAATTTGCCTTCAATATATAGGTAACTCTTAGAAGGTAGGTTATATAAATTTGATATATTGATTGGTATATGAATTTAGACACTATTGTTCTAAGTAGTTGATGAATATGGTTGATATGTATAATATTCATAATTAACAATAGAATTATCCATGAAAACATTTTCATTTATCCGTAAATTCTGAAAACACATTTTCTTCACTCTTATTGAAAATTACCTTACAAGAACACAATAAGCATAATCTTATTTCTTTTAAATTTGTTATTATCTTCAAAAGAATGAAACAATTAGCTTCGTAATTATATTGATTTAAATCCAAGTAAGCGAAGAAATTTCTTGTTTTTACTTGTTAACACTTGAAAACTTTTTTAGAACTAACTCTCTTTTGACTTTCACAACTTTTATATCCAGAATTTATATTATATTAAAATACCATTATTCATAGAGTGTTTAAATGAAGTCTTATTGTTATGAGTTCTTCTTTGTTAATAAGTAGTTTTCCATCTTGATCTGTTACTCTTGAAAGAATTTCATCAATATTATGAGTATTGATTGGTAGATGAGTTACATTGGTAGGTTAGATTTCAATTATTTTTGTACCAGGTAAAACATTTGGATAAAAAGCATGCAATATATGCTTTTGTCCTTCATCAATAGAGAAAGAATTCATAACTAAATTACATTCTAAATTTTTATTATTGAGTTTACTTATATCTACAGGATAATCAGATTGATGTGAAAGCAATTTTCTTGATGAAAAACCAAGTAACTTTCCTATACTCTTATCTGATGGGAAATCAATTACTTTATTAGCTTTTATTTCACATTTTAAAGTATTCTTATTAATCCATAATGTAACTATACTTTCTTTATTTATGTCTATTCCTTTATCATGTTCGATATAATACTCACTTATAAAATCATTAATATCACTCACTTCATAAGGACCTTCAGGGATGAAAATAGTTTTTCATTTAATGTAAATTCATTATTACTTGAATCTACATTAGGAATCGCATTAAAACTTACGGAATCTATTAATCCTAAAACGTAAACTTTTTCTTCATCTAAAACTAATGGAGAATATATATTAGCAGATAAAATGGAAGATTTTTGATTCAATTCAAATTTATATGACATTTTTCTGTATTAAACCTCCTAATTGTACAACTTTTCAATAAATATTAAAACCAGAATGGAGTATCATTTTGATTGATTTAATATAAAATTAATACATAAATGTCCACAATTATAACTATATTTTTTAGGTTTGGTAATTTTTATTATTATAATAGATAGTTGAAGGACCATTTGATTGAAAATACTTTTGAACTTCCTTAGTAGGTGGTAAATCTCCATAGCTATCAAAATAGAACACTTGAGGTCCATTTTTTATAAGCAACCCAGTGTGAACCTCTAAAAGTTAAATTTTGTAGATTAATTATACCACTTATATACATGTTTCTTATAAATTTTTGTAGGTACTGTATCATTCATAAAGACTCCTCGGAAAAAAGGTATTTTCATTCTATGAACATATTTTCCTTAATACATATTAGTTAATGCCCTATTTGGTAACTTTAAGTCCAATGCTTTTGAGCCTCTCGGTTGGTTAAAAAAGACCTATTCCTCTTTTATGTGGTGTTGAATAAAGACCTTTACCAATAGCTACAGATTCCATTGTTTTATTATGTCTTTGTGCTTCTTCAAATTGTCGTTTAGCATCTCTAGCTTGATTTACTATTTGTTCAACTTTACTTACACTTCCAGTTAAAGCTCCAAGAGCACTCAATGCAGCAAAATTAGGTAACAACGGTAAAAAACCTCCAGATTTAGGAATATGAATAATACGTTGATGTTGTAATTTTTTATTCTTATAGTTCTGAACTACTTAGTTTGCTAACAAAGCAGCAACAATAGGATATTTTGGGTTATATGTCTTGATATTCCGCCTGATACCATTCATAACTGTTTGTAAGTTCACTGTTCCATCTTTACGAGAACGTTTTGGTTTTTTAATATTTTCTTTTCCTTGCTACCATTTTTTCTTATACAAACAGAGCTACTTGCATTAATCAAGAAATGCAAATCAACTGAATGTTTCATTTTAAAACAATCTATTTTATAATGAATATTGGAACTAAAAACATTTCAGGATCGACCTCTCTCATTAATATGAAGTTCATCATCTGAGTCATCATCATTAGTTTATTTTACGTTTTATAGTTTGATTTGAATCGGAAACATCCATATTATTTTCAACATCTGTTGAATTAGAAAAATCTTTTATTTTCGTTTTTTAAAATTCATTGATACATCAGAAGACAGCTTTCTTTTTCTCTTCGGTTTACTAATTTTATCGTTCTTATCTTCTATTTTAATCCTTTTTGAATTATCTATAGTATCATCATCAAACCATTTTCTTTGCACTCTTTTTATTTTATACTGATTAAGCTTATTTTTCCATTTCATCGTTTCCTCATTAAAATTGTCTGAATCTTCTTCTATCACTCTTTTTTTCTGCTGCTTTTTTTTTGGATGGTTGAGTAGGACAAATCTTTTTTCTTGAACTAATATTAGGCTTTTCATTTATCATCTCATCAGAATTGTCCGTGTTATCTGTATCTTCATTCATATTTCTCTTATTTCTGCTGTATTTTAGGTCGTTGAGGAGGGCATGTCTTTTTCTTCTTGAACTAGTAGTTGACTTTTCATTTTCCATTGCATTATCAATATCATTCAAAATTTTCACAATATTTTGTCTAATTCGTTTCATAATTGACTTCTTCATAGATAATTCATCATTTTTTTTATATCCCATACCTAATGTCGCTTTTGTCTTCATTATACCTGCTACACTCAACGCCACTAACTTTTCACTAAACTTTGCATCTGATGATTTGAAACGTTGCTTAGCTTGCTCGATTAAACTTTCATCGGCTTCATGTCGATTTTGAAAATCGGATGAATTCGAGTATGCAAAGTCACGACCTAAACAAGCAGTTCAATTTAGTTTTCGGACTATCACCTCGTTCTAATCGTTTTTGTAATTTTGTACCTGATCCACAAAACCTGGTATATGTAATTTAAATGGTAATGAATTTATTGAATTATTAATTAATCCACCACCTGTATAAATGAACAAGTACAAAACCATGATTTTAAATCAATGAGAAATAAATATATACTTGTTGTAATAAATTGCTTCTCAAAATATGTATGGGCTTTACCATAGAAAAATAAAACTGGACAAGAGGTAACAATGAATAAAAACAATTTTATCAAAAATGTCGAAAACTCCTAAGCATATACAAACTGATCTAGGAAAGGAATTTTACAATTCTTCGTTTCAAAATTTAATGGAAAAATCAAATATTATTCATTATAGCACATTTAGTGAAAAAAGGCAGCAATTGTTGAACGAGTTAACCGTCCGCTGAAAAATTCAATGTGGAAAGAATTCAGCTATCAAGGAAACTATAATTGGTTGCAAATTCTACCAAAAATTGTTGATAAATATAATAATATTAAACATGAAACGATTTCTATGAAACCATCACAAGTTAATGAAAAAATGGAAGAGAAATATTGAACAATGCATACGCTAAAATTAAAATTATTCCTAGTAAGAATAAATTCAATATAGGAGATTTTTAAGAATTTCAAAAGCAAGAAATAAAAAATATATGATAAATTGGTCTACTGAAATTTTTCATATTACCTAAAGGATTCTAAGAAAATGAAATTCAAGGGTGTTTTCATGAATAACAGCTCGCTAAAGTTAAATATCCTAATATTTATTTAGTTGAAAAAGTATTACCACGGAAGGGTAATAAAGTACTTGTAAAATGGTTGAATTTATCATCTTCAGAAAACGCTTGGACTGATAAAGATAATAAAATTTAAAAATGTTTGATTATATATTGAAAAGAAAATTATTATATAAATTCTATTTTATAATCTTCATAATTCCTCGTTTGAACTTCATTAATTGATAATAACGGTATATGACACGTATAACAAGGTGAACCGAAATGCTTTTTATGAAAACTAATGTCCTTATTATCACAAATACAATCTATATTGAACTTATTACTAACTTTTGTATCTTCAGTCTCTCTCTCTCTCTCTTCCTCAGGTAAATCTTGGTAGCATTGTTCACATATTAGATAAGATGAAGAACTTTGTCTTTTTTCATCAAATAATACTGATACGCCACGGACGAACACACCATCTTCCCCTCTACATACTACAACACGCCACAAATGGGCGGAGCTACATTTCGAAGGTCATACCAGTCAGCGCATGAACAACTCAGTGTGATCTCGAGCGCATTCGTAGGCTTCTAGTGTAAGATATGTCGTACTCGTTCCCTTGTAGTATGTCAGTTCATTCATATATAAATCGTGGTCGGCCGATATTTTTTAGGATCTGACGTAATTTCTCCCTTTGGTATCATGAGTTACTCCCATTGTGAAGAAATGGGGTATTAGTGATGGATCACTGAGAGCCTGTTGGAAGAGTGAAGCTAACCTGGGGTGAACAGAGTGAAAGTTTTCCCACCGGTAGTTATGTAGCTTATCTGGGCCAGGAGCAGACCAGTTATTAGAATTCTTCTATACCCTTTTAATGTCATCTGCTGTTATTTTTATTTCCCGCATTTCATACCTAGGTGTCCTTGCCTCAACTTATTTGATCCAATGAGCATTGTCATCGTGTAAAACCTCTTGAGACCATATATCCCCCCAAAATCCGTACATCTCTTTATTACTCGGGGGGTTTTCATCTACTGCATGCGGTGACTTTTCTTCCAGATTGTAGAAGAATTGCTTCTGATTTCTATAGTAGAGGTTGTTATCTCTAAAGCGTTTCGATCTTTCATTATACCGTCTAGTGCGGTTACCTCACGCTTTTATTTTTTGTTTCAGACCATCCGGTAGCGCTGACACCTTACCTCTAAAGCTCGGATCTTTAGCTATAATCCTAAATTCTGACGCAATCACCTTGACCTGCTTTTGGAGCTGAGAGGAAGGGTTATTGGAATGAAGGTAAGTATGTAGTATTCCTATTTTCTTTCTAGCATGTGTTATTATCCAGGCGTATCTTACATGGAGGATCCGATCTAGTGCTGCAGGGTATTGTGTGATTTACAGGGATACCTTGGCTTTTACACACAGCTGCATACACCAAGTCTATGACATCAGTAAGAGAACATTCATCCTCCATATAACGGTGGATTGTAGAATTGACATTCTCGACGGTTTTTTGCAGCTGTTAAGAATGCTTTAGCCTGGGGATCCTCGGTCTGGTCTCCGGCGCCTGGCCCCCATACTGCAAGAGATCCTTCGCAAATATCCCATCAAGTTCCTGAATATCTGGGGAACTGAACACCTGTGACCTTCTGTTTGCTCTGAGGGAGGGTTGTTTGTCTCTTGTGTTCTCGTGTATCATAGTAACCTCGAAATTAACATTATAGCTTTGCCTTATGACATGAAGCTCTGCCCTTGATATTTTATCATTATCTCGGATGCATTTAATTCTATTCGGGCGCAAGTTCATGTTTTCCGTTCTACGATCTGATCTGATGTCATTCCACACACTCATCAATAATCGTCTATAGTTTCCCTTTGAATCATCAACTATGTCCAGTGCTATTAAGTGCGCACGCATCACTAAAGCATTATCATCATGAGACCATCGTACGCGCCTATCTTGCCGTCAGCGGGACGAGCTTGTGGAGCAACATCCAAGCTTTCAACACTTTCCCTATTCCGAGAGGCAAGCCTCGGTCTTACTAAAGAGAAAACTAATGACTCTACCTCATTATTTTTTTTGGAAAGAAACCTACGAGGAATATTACAAGATTTGATAACTGTCATCTTTTGTAACTGTTCAAACAAATTTTTCTTCAGACCCAAAATCTCAATACTTTTGTGAAGATTTCTAGGATTACCAACTGTTGTGGAAATAATAATCGGTAGAATAAATATTTTTTCATTTTCCACATTTTTTAATCTCGTCGCCATTTAGAAATTTTTTCATTGTATTTATTTTGTATATTATGTGTGTCGGGTATAGCAATATCAAACATATATGTTATTTGATTCTGTTTATCATTAAGAATGATATCTGGTCTATTGTGTTTTACAGCTCTGTTGCGAAGAATTGTTTCATCAAAATGTTAATAGTGTTCAGAGAGTTACACTATCTAGACATCTTGGAGGTCGTGGATTAACTGCTTTGAATAATCTTCATAGTAAACAGATTTTTCATCTACGTTCCCATTTTCATGATAAACAGAGAACGTCTAAATTACATGATATTGTTGTTGCTTCAGATTATAATCTTACACCTCCGATCTTGACAATGCAAAAGATAGATTGTAATATATTTGATGATAATTCTAAAGAGAAAGTTGGATGCAGAAGGAATTACACGGAAAGTACCCTAAAGAATTGAAAAATTATTATATTGATGAAATCGCTTCGAATAAATGGTTAGTTTCTGGAGAATTGTTTGCTGAAACAGAAGGCTTGGCAATTGCGATCCAGGATCAGGTTGTTTTCACGAGGAATTATAGAAAACACATCATTAAACAAAATATAGATGATTCTTGTCGTAGATGTTTCTGTTCTTCAGAAACAGTTTTTCATATATTATCATCTTGCTCAGTCTTTGCTTCAACAGATTATTCAGAAAGACATAATGCCTTCGCTTATATTATTCATTTTAATCTAGGAATTAAACATGACCTAATTCCCAAAAGAAAATATTTTACAAATATGAACCTGAGATTATTTGTGAAAATGACAAATATAAACTTTATTTTGATGAAACAATTCTTCGCAACAGAGCTGTAAAACACAATAGACCAGATATCATTCTTACTGATAACCAGAATCAAATAACATATATAATTGGTATTGCTATACCCGACACACATAATATACAAAATTAATACAATGAAAAAATTTATAAATATATGATGCTTGGCGATGAGATTAAAAAATGTGGAAAATGAAAAAAATTTTATTCTACCGATTATTATTTCCACAACAGGTGTTATTCCTAGGAATCTTCACAAAAGTATTGAGATTTTGGGTCTGGAGAAAAATTTCGAACAGTTACAAAAGATAACAGTCATCAAATCTTGTAATATTCTTCGTAGGTTTCATTCCGAAATAAATAATCAAAACCTATAACAGATCGATGTCTATTAATATTACGAGTTAATACCGTGAAGCCTTTAAATGCTGAATGAGTCTCTTTACTTAAATCGAGCCGTAAATGATCGATATTGAATGATCTTTAGTATTTTCATGATGCCTAAGTAAACAAACAATTGCAAACTTGTTCCGATTGAAAATTTCATATGTTTCTTTTGGTTGATTTCAGGTAGCTATGATATGGGAAAGATTGTACAGAATTGAATTTTGTACGATGGAAATACAAACATAAACTAGGCCATTTGAAATAACAAATATATATATTATATATATATATATATATATATATATATATATATATATATATATATATATATATATATATATATATATATATATATATATATATATATATATATATATATATATATATATATATATATATATATATATATATATATATATATATATATATATATATATATATATATATATATATATATATATATATATATATATATATATATATATATATATATATATATATATATATATATATATATATATATATATATATATATATATATATATATATATATATATATATATATAATTGAAATCGCTCGGACCCGTTGATTTCTTATTCGAAAGGGCATAATTTTTCCGAATTTTTCATCCCCGTAACTTCAATCCCTACCGGTGGTGAGCGAGAACCCCTGATTATAGATAGGGATGAGGGATGTTGCGATACCTTAATTTGAAGATCTTATAGAGTACTATCTGACCCTTAATTTTCATCGTTAACGAAATGACAGCTAAAAAAGTGGAAGACTACTTACTTTTGATTAGTTTATCAAGTGTCGATAAAGAAAAAGTCGTGAATACAATAAAAAAGCGGAAACTAGAATATCTTGGTCACCTGGTGAGGTACGACAAATATTGATCACTGCAACTGATAAAAGAAGGTAAAGTGAACAGCAGAAGAGGCCTTGAAAGAAGAAGACACTCGTGGCTACATAATCAGCATCAATGGTTCAGTAGAGCTGTTCAGAAGTGCCGTCAGCTAAGTGAAAATTGCCATGCTAATTGCCAATGTCCGCAACGGGAAGGTTAGAAAGAAGGAGATTAAGTGCTGAAAATGGGCACCATTCACTTCCATACAGTAAAATAAGTTTTACTCAAATCGTTCACGTACATTACTCAATATTTCTGGTTCTATTTGACGGCATTCATTAATGATCCGAATTCGCAAATCATCCAGTGACTCAAGTTGGGCAGCGTAAATTTTAGATTTCAGGTGACCCCATAGAAAAGAGTCCGGTGGCACCAGATCAAGTGATCTGGGTGGCTACTCAATATGTCCCCTTCTTCCAATCCAAGCCTGAGGAAAATGTTCACCTAAGAACTGACGCACGGGTTGAACGAAAGGAGCGCCGTCTGATCATTTCATGGTCTTCTTAATTCTCTCAATAAATATGAACATTCTAACATTACGTTGAATGAATAGCTGAATTTTGAAAATTATTCCTCTCCACTTAATCTGTAACGACTGAATCCATACGATGTCAGTTTTAATTTAATAATACTTCAAATGAAATAATGACTGCTATATCTGTAAAGTTTCCAGATTCCGAGAATTTTCTAATGCAACGCACTAACCTGAATATATGTCGAATTCAAAACGGGAGGAAGATCAGGTCTCCCTGATCTAAAAGCGGCCATATCTCTCAGCAATTCCTTAACCGATAAATCCTGTGTGTCCACAACTCGAAATGCCGTCATATTCACGAAGTTGTATTTGAAATCTTCTAGATCGAAAGCTTCCAAATCAAAGGTGGTGAAAAGGTAATGATACTTATAGTCGTTCATCTGCAGTTGTAGAATCTGCAACAAAAAAGGGTTTATCCTGATGGATACTGAAGATATTTTGCGCGTTCTTGTATAAGAAGCAAACTAGAATACAGAGACAATCATAGCAACTTTTCTGTTAAGACAGAAACAAATTATTGATTATACATCGCGCAAATAAAAAGTAATGCATATTGAAATATTTACTGAATAATAGTGAAATTCATATTCGATATTTATTGATGAAAACTAGAATATTAAGTTATTGAATATCAAAATAATATGTAATACGGAAACAACAATGAAAGATAAAAAATATGTGGAATTTTATGTTTGGAATTCAAAATCATGTATTTCTACCAACTATTCTGATAATAGTATGAATTCTAATTGTAGAACGTCTATGATTCATAATTGAATTTGCTTATACAGGGTGCAACTGAAACTAGGGCCACCAATGTACCTTTTTTCTATTTGGATTATTTTGATGAAATTTGAGAGCCGGAGAGAAGACAACATTTTAAATTTGATAACATTAATATATTTGACACTGCATTTCCGGTTATGCCGGAATTGATACCAACTTTCGATTTGAAATGAGACACTGTATTTTATGCTCATTTTTATTGTTCATCTCATCCTATAGCCTTTCAACATATTTTTGGAAGGAAAACAAAACACAATCTTTCTTTTTTGCAATTTTCAAGTTTCATTCTAGAAGGCCATGAACAGTGACAATTCGCTTAGCTCAACTCTTATCACGAACACACAAGATTGTACATAAAAATTAAAGCGCATTTTTTACGGGGTTTCAAAGTTAATAACAAAAGAGAGAACAGCAACAACGAAATAATTATAATAAATGTACAAAAATATCACCATTCTCCGAACACAACATCGCACACGATTGATGGTTTTCCTCACAATATTATTAAACTGTTGGGCTGCAATATCTGCAATAGCCTATCTCAAACAGTTCTCCAATTTTTGTTGGGATCTAACAGGTATTTGGTAAACCTCATTCTTCAAATGGCCCCACAGGGAGAAATCTAGTGGGCTCAAATCTGGCAACCTAGCGGGACATCTAATGGGACCATTTGTATCTATCCATTTTTCAGGAAAATTTTCGTCGAGATACCGTGGGACCTCCCTTGTATTGTGAGGAGGTAAACAATCTTGTTGAAAATATATTTCATTCACAACAGCTAAGGGCAACTCGTCCAATTCATCTTGTATTTGGGTCCTCAAAAATTTGAAATATTTCTCTCCTGTCAATGAACCTTCAAAAATATAGGCCCTATTGAATATCTTCTCATCATCCCCATCCAGACATTGAATCCAAAACGTTCTTGGAAGTTTCCATCTGTGCTCTTTTGTTGCGACCAGTACTTGGTATTTTTGCCTATTAAACATCCCATTGTTCATGAAACGTGATTCGTCACTGAATAAAATCTTTGTGAGATATTGTGTATCACCCTCCATTTTCCTAAGGTACCCTTCACAGAATTGGAGATGCCTGACACTATCGCTTACATACATGTGTTGGTGTAGTTGATATTTAAATGAGCGGTACTTATGTTTTTTCAAAAATCCCCATGCGCTCTGGTGGCTCATTTTAAGCTCCTCGGCAATTTCCCTTACTGACGTGGGTGGATTGATATCAACTAATGTCAATTCGTGGACATCAAAATCCTCCTCTTCAGCAGGTTGCACCTCACGAAATTTTTGTTCATCTTTAGAGAAATAGGTTCTTTTCGGATGAAGTCTTTCCGGTTTGCGCTCTCTGTATAATTGTTCAGCTTGAACGCTATTTTGCCTGCACTCTCCATACATAAAGAGCACATCTACTTTCTCACTTTGGGTGTATTGATTCATACTGACAACTGAATTCACTAATTCGCAATGTCGATAATTAACAACAATGGAATTTTGACATGTCACACTGAATATTATAAGTATGAACAAAAATTCTGCATCGCCAACGTAGTTATTGTTATTAGTAAATGAGGAAACTTTGCAAAAATTGCCTAGGTATTTTACACCTGAACTCCGGAACCGTTAAGAATAGAGGGACGTGAGAGGTATAAAAAAAGGATTAAAAAATACTGCTTCTGTGATACCACGTGGTCCTATATGGTTGTCTCACAAAAAACCTCTTTCTCGAGGAAAAACTGAAACTTAAAACTAGGACACCTCGTAAAAAATGAGCAATTAAATTTTTAGATGCAATCTTGTATTTTCATGATAGAAGATGTTGAGCTAAGCCAATTGTCACTGTTTATGGTCTTCTAGAACGACAGATGAAAATTGCAAAAAAAGATTGTGTTTTGTTTTTCTTTCACAATATGTCAAAAGGTCGTGGTATGAGATAAACAATTTAAATAAGCAAAAAATAATGGGTGTCCCATTTGAAAATCGAAAGTTGGTATCGTTTCCGGCATAACCAGCAACGAAATGTCAAAATTCAAAAAAATATTCCAAATAGAAAAAGTAATAGGGTTTCTAGCTTCATTTACACCCGGTAGATGTGTAACTGAAACTAAGGTATATATATATATATATATATATATATATATATATATATATATATATATCATCCGTATATTCACCTGATTTTAATTTAAAACTAATTTCCATGCATGGGACAAATTCAGAGCATCGTTCCTCTTATTGATGTATTCCCTCTTTTATTTCTAAGGCTTTCTGACCACTCGTTCACTGAAAATGTCGATATTTGCTAGTTGTCTAGTATTGTCGAAATCTATTTGGTGGAATTTGTCCCTTGTATGGAAAATAGTTTTGAATAAAAATCAGGTGCGAGATCTTACACCAACTGAATATACGGATGATGAAAGCGGAAATCACGTAGGGGAATGTCAACTCTCACTCGAGAACCAGTTGCAGTATGCCGTACAATATGCGACCGAGAAGAAAATAAACAGACCGTTTGGCAACAAAAGTTTTATCATAGTTTTCGGAGGCTATGAAAATGGAGAATGTGATTCCTTCGAAACGTTGCCAACGCGGAGGAAACGTAAGTTCCTCTCTCTTTAAATACGGACGAAAACCCGGAAAACCTAATTTTCATATAGAAACAATCTGTGAAAATTCGAATATATATATATATATATATATATATATATATATATATATATATATATATATATATATATATATATATATATATATATATATATATATATATATATATATATATATATATATATATATATATATATATATATATATATATATATATATATATATATATATATATATATATATATATACGGGTGGTGGATTTATATTTTTCATGAAATCAGTTTGATTGCATGAACAGATATATGGGCAACTCGTCGGGGTAAAACCCCTATATATATATATATATATATATATATATATATATATATATATATATATATATATATATATATATATATATATATATATACCAGGAGACCCAGCAGGCAGGTAACAGACCATAACATTTTTTTTGAAGAGCGAATTGAACAAAACTTTACAGAGTTATTGGAATTACGATTCCCCATATGTAAGCGTGAAAATATTATCATATTATCATATAAAGTGACATAAATGACATAAATTGCTCCTGATAAGCACCTTCTATCAAAATTCTTGGATTCTCCTGAGCCCAATGGCGGGTGTTTATAATTAAACAAACCCAAGTTTGTGAATCTCGATTCGTCCGTGAATAATATTTGAGAATGGAAATTATTGTCCATATTGAATCTTTCGATAAACCAATTACAATAATTCAAGCGCCTCTCTGAATCATTAGGGTATAAATGTTGATGTATCTGTTAGTTGAAGGATTTGAATTTAAAATTTTTCAAAATACTTTGGGCTGTTTCCTTTGGCATTCCAGTCTCATTTACAATCTGTATCAGCGAAATAGTAAAATCTATCTCAACCATTGCTAACACGTTGGTTTCTGTAGGTTCATCCATTATAAAATGATCATGAGGTTGAACTGGGAGTCTCCTAAACTGCCTTTCAAGTCGAAAAAAGTAATGGTTCGGAACCTCATCACGGTTGGGAAAACGTTCCGCATAAAGCTCTGTGGCTCTTCTGGAATTCTTACGACATTCCCCATAATTAGGAGTATATCTACCTTTTCGTCAATAGTATACATGCTAATGTGAAATGGAAACTACAAAACTTCATTGACCAAGAGACAACCAGAAATTACAACTGCGTCGAAATAATTAAATCGTAGAATTGTCCGATAATGGTGGCGCATAGATTTTCATAGTGAACACGGAATATTTTCTGGAGAATGTTTCTGTGATCACTGGGATGATGCGAATTTGACTGGGTGGATCAGTTTAGATTATTATTTTGTATGAAAATTCTGTCCAGGAATGAAGATTCATACCGAAATGAATAAGTAAAAGATTGCTACATTCGCTCATGAAATAAAATCGTAGTGTTTAATACTGAAAACAGAGAAATCGCAAATTTAATCAGCGAATTCGAATTCCGTGAAAAACCTGATATGTGAAATGATCGGATAAAATGGAAAAACGAATAAGAATATGGCCGAAATAACTGAGTCCTTAGAGTCTAAGAGCACATTGAGTAGCCATCGCTACCAGAATTCATATCGCGGCCATATTAATGAAAATCGATTTATCGGTTTCTATGTTTAATCATCGAAATGAATGCATTAAAGTGATACACCGTTGAAAAGGTGATCCTGATGCGGTTGCAACAGCATGAAAATATATACAGGGTGTCATTAAGAAAAAAACAAACTTTATGTCACTTCCAGTGGAACCAAAATTGATATAATATTTTCACGCCTAAATATGGGGAATCGCAATTTCAATAACTCTGCAAAGTTTTGTTCAAGTGGCTCTTCAAACAAAAAAGTTCCGGTCTGTTATCTGTCCGCTTGGTCACCTGTATATGTATGTATATATAATTTACAATTTGCAATTTTTATCAAATTCAAATTACCATATTTTCGGTATTGACTAAGATACACTTATGCAGTTTCCATATTATTCGTAGGCACGTTATTATCAATAAGTTTTTCGTAAATTGAAAAAGTAAAGGTGAATATCTCTTAAGCTGTGAAGATTTAGAAATTGGCGTTCACAAAGTAATTGAAAAAGTTTTGCCTGCAGCAAAGATTATCGGATTTGGATTTCATTTTTCGCAGGCTGGTTAAAAAAAATTCGAAAACTCTGTTCGACTAAAGATTATGAATTCAAAATGAGTGAAATTGGATCATTCTTCCGAATGAACCTTGCGCTTACATTTTTGAAGAAGGAATTTTTTTGTTACCAATTTGCACTGACGCTCAAAGAATTAAAAAATATGCTGATATCACAGAAAATTCATTATTTGTTCCGAAAGTATGGGACAAAAGTTCGGCAAACCTAACCCGAGCAACAAATACTTGTGAATCATCGAAATTTCAATGATTCATTTTATAGTTGACATAATAATTTTTTTGTTTTCCTGAGGAACTGCAAGAATTTCGAATAGAAACTTACATCAAGGTTCAAAGTGTTTATTTAGCAAATAAAATTAACGATAAAAATTCGTTATTTCACAAATGATACATAAATAGGTATTGTTAAAAGTTCGTTAATCGTTTTCATTTGATTGAATGTTTAGCAATCCATTACAGTCATAATTGAAATATAAACTATCATGTGAATACTGTATAGGTATAACTAGTATCAATGAATCTGTGTAAATATTTGAATGTGTGCAATTCTTTCAATAATGAATTTCTTGTGCTTCTATCTTCTATTCATCAAGTTACCACTCCTCATCCTCCATCACAGATTTTAAACAAACAAAATTTCATACGTGAAATGAAAATCTTGAGATTGAAAAAAAAGTTATTTCAAATTCATCTTTCAGAACTTTTCGAAATAGTAGCCCATAATGTGAGAAAACTCGTCATATAATTTCTTTAAAAGAATTGTGTCCTGGTTATAACGTGTGGAGTTGTATACAAGGAAACCGAATAAGGCAAAGCGGTTAAAAAATAACGGCAGGCCCATATATTATACGAGCCCATTTAACAAGTCCATTTTAGTGTCCATCCGAGTTAGAACATAAAACACAATGGTATGCCAGCCTATCATTAACCCAGAGAGGGATCGTCATTGATTTCTTCTCGTCGATTGAAATGTTCCCATTCAACGGGCCGTGAAAGTTTTCTCACGGTTAATTGTTATACATCAAGCTTCTCTCCTCTAAAGAAGGAGGTTTAGCCACTTTCCTGGAGAAATTGGGACAGCGTTGCTTTGTATAACGCGATTTTCGCTCTATGTTTTCTTCCCCATTATATTTTGAGATGCATCTATAGATTATCGACTGAATTTATGATATATTCATTTATGTAGTTAACAGAAAACAATCTTCGATAATGAAAACAATATTGAATAACTGTCGCGAATTCAGTTTCTTTTCAGAGAATTTCTTTTCTGAATTGAGTTACCGACAAGTTCAAATGATCAGAAACTTATTGTACAGGCTGATCCTACTTTGGTTATGTTAACCATTTATATTGATCTATAATGAAATGCACTTATCATGGTTGAGATTGTGTATATTCAGTATACAACAGAGTGAAAACTCTTAGCGAGGTGTATCTAGCTAGCTGTAACGAGAATGACTGACTTAACTTGAAATTATTATCTCTCAAACTACCCTAATTCCCAGTTTGGCGGCCGGATCTCTCACCGTTATTTCCGAGATTTCCTTGCGAAGAGACGCAATATCTTGTTGCAAGGTAAGTGAATATGTTTGAAACTGTGTAATCATTTCATTATCAGTCGTAGGTGGCTTCAGTTTCGAAACTGAAGGTCTATTTCCGGTTAGATCCAGAATTCAGTCCGCGAGATCGGCTACCTCATCAAAACTTGAGTCTTTATGCGCGGCAAGGATTGCTTGCATATTAGTGGGTAACCGTGCGAACCAGTGTTCTGAGTATGCTGTCCGGAACTATTCCACCCGCTAGCACTTGCAAATGACGAAGGAACTGGATAGGTTTGCGATCGCCCATTTCTTCAAGTTTCAAAAGTCTGTGCGTTTTTTGGTCTTGCAACGAACTGAGTCTTTTAATTAATTCCCTTTTTGAGTGTATCGTATGCATCCTTTGCTGGTTTATTCACAATGATTTCTCTCACCTCTAACACGGTTCACTGATAGCGCATTTTGTAACGCGGCCACTAAAGCGTTTTCGCGATCCGCGGAGTCGTCGGCACTATTCGGCATATTTGATTATAGATATATACACATAAGCTAATTAAATTTGAGAAAATATACCGATCGGTTGCGAACAGATCCCGTCAGAGTCACCACTTCGGTTATGTTAACCATTCATATTGATCTATAAGGACAGGGTGAATGAAATGCACTTAATCGTGGTTGAGATTGTGTATATTCAGTTTACTTGATAAACGACAGAGTGAAAATTCTTAACGAGGTGTATAGCTAGCTGTACTGCATAAGTGTATCTTAGTTGATACCAAAAATATGGCAATTTGAATTCGAAAAACTGCAAATTGTACATTATATATATATATATATATATATATATATATATATATATATATATATATATATATATATATATATATATATATATATATATATATATATATATATATATATATATATATATAAATGTACCATTTTCAATTTTTATCTTTGGGAATATGCTTATATGCTCATAAAAGAACTTTTTCTAGGCCACAAGAATTCAAAATTCATAAAGTATATATTTTTGGTTAGATGATTTTCCAGACTGGAAAACGAAATCTACCTTTGCTGAGGGCTCTACCGAAGGATTTTCTTCTGCTTTGTGTTGATTGTTTCTCCATGGAATAATGAAATTCAGCAGCATATTTTTATTAGGAAGAATATAGAAAGCTTTAAAGAAATCTGGAAATTAATTAAAATTTGGAAAGGATGATTGTAGGATCAGCCCGTACAGAATAAGCTTCTGATCATTTGAACTTGTCGGCAATTCAATTCAGAAAAGCAATTCTCTCAAAAGAAATTGAATTCGCCCTCTCCCGACTTAAATATCTCGAGACAGTTATTTAAGCTTACTTCATTATCGAAGACTGTTTTCTAGTAAGTACATAAATGAATATCTCAAAAGACTCTATCATAAATTCAGTCGATAATCTCACAGATTCATCTCAAAACTCAATGGGGAAGAAAACAGAGAGCGAAAATCGCGTTATACAAAGCAACGCTGTCCCAATTTCTCCAGGGAAAGTGGCTAAACCTCCTTCTTTAGAGGAGAGAAGCTTGATGTATAACAACTAACCGTGAGAAAACTTTCACGGCCCGTTGAATGGGAACATTTCAATCGACGAGAAGAAATCAATGACGATCCCTCTCTGGGTTAATGATAGGCTGGCATGTCATTGTGTTTTATGTTCTAACTCGGATGGTCACTAAAATGGACTTGTTAAATGGGCTCGTATAATATATGGGCCTGCCGTTATTTTTTAACCACTTTGCCTTATTCGGTTTCCTTGTTTCCACACGTTATAACCAGGACACAATTCTTTTAAATAAATTATATGACGCGTTTTCTCATATTATGGGCTACTATTTCGAAAAGTTCTGAAAGATGAATTTGAAATAACTTTGTTTTCAATCACGAGATTTTTATTTCACGTATGAAATTTTGTTTGTATAAAATCTTTGATGGAGGAATGGTTACTTGATGAACAGAAGATAGAAGCATAAGAAATTCATTATTGAAAGAATTGCACACTTTCAAATTTTTACACAGATTCATTGATACTAGTTATACTCATACAATATTAACATGATAGTTTATTTTTCAATATGCAATACTGACGATGCCAGACAGGACCAAAACTGTAGTATTTTGCTCCTATTCATGACATCCGACTACACCACCACTGTGTGGCCCTGGTTCACTATGATTATGAAGAGTGTATCGGAACACCAGCTCCTTCATTCTACGGTAGGTTAAATATTATTACCAGAATGAAAGTCTTCATTGTTTTTATTATATAGCGATAAATTTTGTATATTATCATTCACCCGGTATTATAAAACCAGTATTTTTTTATACCACTCACATCACTCTATTCTCTCCAGTTCCGGTTCCGGAGTTCTAGTGGAGAATACCTTTGGCAATTTTCGCAGAGTTTCTCCATTCATTTATAACAAAAACTACGTTGGCGATGCAAAATTTTTCATGCTTATAATATTCTGTGATCCATGTCCAAATTCCATTGTTGTCAATTATTATCGACATTCCAAATTAGTGAATTCAGTTGAGTATGAATCAATACACACAAAATGAAAAAGTAGATATGCTCCTTATTTATGGAGAGTTCGGGCAAAATAGCGTTCAAGCTGAAGAATTATACAGAGAGCTATCCGGAAAACTTCATCCGAATAGAACCTAACATATTTCTCCAAAGTTGAACGAAAATTTCGTTATCGAACAAGATACCCAAAAGACGTATTGATATTTGTTGATATTAGTCCAACCACATGAACAAGGAAAATTGCCGAGGATCTTGAAATTAGCCACCAAAGCGCATGGAGCATTTTGAAGAAACATAAGTATTGCTCATTTAAATATCAACTACACCAACACCTGTATCTTAACTATAGTGTTAGGCGACTCAAGTACTGTGAAGACTACCTTAGAAAAATGGAGGTTGATCCACGATATCCCATAAAGATTTTATTCAGTGACGAATCACGTTTCACGAACAGTGTTATGTTTAATAGGCACAATACCAGGTACTGGTCGCAACAAAATGAGCACAGATATCAAGATGGAAACTTCCAAAAACGTTTTGGGTTCAATGTCTGGATGAAGATGATGGGAACATATTTAATAGGGTCTATAATTTTCACAGGTTCATTGACAGAGGAGAGAAATTTGGAATTTTTGAGGACCCAAATACAAGGTGCACCTCCTCACAACACAAGGGAGGTCACGCGGTATCTCGACGAAAATTTTCCCGAAAACTGGATAGGTACAAATAGTTCCATAAGATGGCCAGCTAGATCGCCAGATTTGAGTGCACTAGATTTCTTCTTGTGAGGCCATTTGAAGTTTGAGGTTTACCAAACATCTTTTAGGACCCAACAAGAATTAGGGAACCGTTTGAGACAGGCTATTGCAGGCATTACAGGCCAACAGTTAAATAATGTTTTTAGGGGAACCATCAATCGTGTGCGATGTTGTGTTCGTAAGTATGGTGGAATTTTTGGAAATTTATTATAATTATTTCGTTTTCGCTGTTCGCTCTTTTGTTATTACACCCCGTAAAAAAAGAGCAATTGAATTTTTAGATACAATCTTGTATTTTTGTAATGGGCGATGTTGAGCTAAGCTAATTGTCACTGTTCATAACCTTCTAGAACGAAAGATGAAAATTGCAAAAAAAGATTGTGTTTTGCTTTCCTTTTAAAAATATGTCAAAAGGTCGTAGGATGAGATGAACAATCAAAATAATCAAAAATACAGGGTGTTCCATTTGCAAATCGGCATAATATGAAACGAAATGTCATATTAACATATTCATGTTATAGAATTCAAAATGTTGTCTTCTATCCGATTCCCAAATTTTATTTAAATATTCGAAATAGAAAAAAAGTTACAGGGGTGAACCTAGTTTCAGTTACACCCGGTATGTATAATATGCCAAAACATGTGAATTTTCCCAATGAAAATCCTTCGAACATTCCGTGGTTTCATCGAGTTTGCAAGTGCGAATCTACATCAAACATCCCCAGTTTTTCAATTCTATGCTCACATCAATATGTGTCAAAATCAATCCAGAATTCAGTTCATATTGTTGATTCGCAAATAATTAACTGAAAACTTTAAACGAATTTTGAAACATCGACATGTCAGAATGCTACGTTCAGAATGTGTATGATTCTGATACAGCGTCAGAAAACTATTCTGTTTGTTTTCCTTACAGAAGGCTACCTCACAAATCTATATTCCAAAGATTGAAGCAAAATCTGATAAACAATGGTTTTTTCAAAGCACTAAGCAAAGAAAAATACAATAAACAAGAAGTAACAATGTTTTAGAGTTTTAGAAACTGTTTCTCAATTTCATGCAGTCAAGGTTTCACGAATCCTCAGAAAAAATAAGTTTCAACCTGAAATTAGGAAATTCCGGTTTTAACAGCCAGTTTGTTAGCCAAAATTTTGCCAATGGTATCAGCCAAGAAAAAATCCCGAATTCTACTAGGGTACGATATGAGCTGATGAAATGATGGAGACCAGTGATGAATTATTTAATCAGAAAAATGAACATTACTCGTCCGTGTCAATTCAATCAGGAAGTCAATGTTCAATACCAAAGCTTCTTAGGTTTCAATATTTAAGGCACGTTAATGAACCACTGTGTTTTGGCGTAGATTATTCTAGATGAAAATCTTCATTGGGAACTTTATTATCAAACAATAAATGAGAAAATAATAGACGTTTCATGTGATAAAAATTCTTGGTTCAAAGAAAGTTAGATTAGTATATTTCCTGCATGACGGTTCCCTCTCACACAAGACCAGAAACCCTGGGATTATGTCAGAGATTTGTTATATGGATAAACTCATAACGATACAAAAGCGTTCAAACAAAACTTTAGAAATTGCTTAGCTTCAGTGCATTCATAATGCATGCAGAAGTATTTCCTGATGTTACAATTCTTGTATTTTGAATAATCGAAATACTTTTGAGTATTTAAGATAACTATTGTTTGTTTTAATTACTAATTCTATTTTATTCTTCCTTACTTATAAGTAATAAATAACTTTGGATTGTTCCTATTATAAGTAAGCTTCATTGTTATGAGCATAGATTATATATACTATGCAAACCAACAAATTTTTTTTTTTGGAAACCTGTTATTATGGATAAAATAAGAGTTTCTCAATATAACAAAGTGTAGTAAAAACCTGACATGCAACAATACTGGTTAAAAATTCCAAAGTAATCCACTCAAAAAAACAATCTTTACTGGGTTCGAGAATGGAACATCACAATTGATGAAAGTTCGCTCGTTGTGGTATATAATCTAATTTTCTGTGATCAAAAAGTGGGGACGTATAGAATTTTATCATTTGTACAGAGAGAGGTACCGTGCTAGATCTGGATCATATAGACCTTTCTATATTAACGAAAGTGGTTAAGATTATTATTGAGGAGATCTTTCGTGAAGGCTAGGTAGAGATTTTCAGAGAAAATATTCATATTTTCAATGCCTGCTGTAGTGTGTCTTGGTGATGTTATTTATGCATTGGAAACAATGGCAACACTTTTGAATACTTGCCACAAAACTGTTCCCTATCAGTAAAGATCGTTGAAACTTTCCCTTTTTTTGTTGAATATTTCGCTAAGAAAATTTACTTGTTTTCATTTGAGAAAAGCACAATGTGTTGATCTTATTCCTTTTACCAATATATTTCTTTTGCACGCATGTTTTCGTAATCATTTTGAATGTTGTCAATGCAAACTCCATAGACTTATATTGATTTTCAGAAAATGTGACTTCCATCTGAAATTTCATTCTGTACTGCTCATCACAAATTCATGAAGAAAAGAAGTCATTGTTAACCTCTAAGATCACCTATCATGAATGTTATTGAATTCAATCAAATTATTGAAACAAGCATGGACGACGAAATCTAACCTGAAAAATATCTGAGATTGCAGTAATAAGTAACATGAAAAAGGGCAGTGAATGCAAAATTTAACTACATATGTAATATATTTTTGAAACGAAAAAAAAAATCGAACAACAGTGAAATCTAGCCTATGGTACATATTTTCTAGAAGAACTTGCATTATATCTCGAAAAGAATTGAGCCGAAAAAGTGTTTCAGTATACTACTAAATTCGTGACCTTTTGAATAATTGAAGACTTTTATTGGGGGAACAATATTCAACCTTCCGTAGAACGTTTTCTGAAGGAGCTGGTTTTCCTATTCGCCATTCAAAATCATGTTCAACCAGGGCCACACAGTAGTGGTTCAGTCCAGTCAGGTGTCTTAAATAGGCGCAATACACTGCAGTTTCGGGCTCATTTGATGTTATGCACACCCCTTCACAAAAACAAGCCAGACTGCCAATATTCATCTCAATCCGTTAGAGATTATCAAGTACATGTATCGTATTCGAGCGTAGCAACGAATTGACATAGAGACTATCACCACAGGCACCGGGAAATGAAAACAAAGGGTGATCAAACAGAAGACTTCAAGAAGCGAAACTACTTCGACTATTGATCGCAATGCATTGCGTCTCCAACAAGCGATCTGTAGAAAAGTTTACGTTTCTTGTACTTGTCTGACTGTACATTATTTCTCAATGATGATAACACGCGAAATTCATCGTTATATGTGTAAACACATCGAATACTTTCATTCAAAAAACAATACATACACAAGGTTGAATATCCCTCTCTGAAGGAGCTGGTTTTCTGATCCACTAGACATAATGTGAATGAGTGGGCAATACTGTCTAGGTCAATCGACACCGAAACTTCAGTCTAATGCTCGTATTCATGACATTCAACACGATTCTACCACTACTGACTGGCTCTGGTTGACGATGATTATGAAGGGTGTATCAGAAAACCAGCTGCTTCATGGAGGGGTACTTGTACATTGTTGAGGTATAATTTTAAAAAACTCAGAAGTATAGTATTGTACATAGTTGCCTTGATAAAACATCGAAATTGGACCACCTTGAATATGTACTGAACATAGAAGCGCCTTATTCCAATTTTAATGTGTTCTCAGATTATTTTCTCCAGAATGAATAAAATGTCTTTCGTTCGATCAGTTCAAACAGAAAATGTGTTGAGGAGTTATGATTTTAGAAGTCAGTTCATATGTTTGAAATTTTTAATTGTGTCCACAAAAATAATTTCTTATACTCATCGTTCACAGGTTAACGAGTTTCAATATGATAATATCCTGAACTTCATGAATGGACATAGGCTACAAAAACTGAACCAAACATTCATCACGACAAAGAAGTCTATGGGGGTAAAGAGTAATTTTACATATCTACTATATTTTTCTAAAAAACTCTTACCCCTTTCAAGAAGTGCGCCATATTGTCTGGTTTAGTATCTATCACTACATTATGTATTTCTTTTGCTTTTATCTCTTTCAATACGGCTCTGTACGAATCTGGATCAGCTTGTCGTAAGTGAACTTCCAGGTCAGTGTTGGTTGCTCGAATTAATTCACGAAGTTTGATAATTCCTGAAAAGAATTTAATGAATTACTCAACGGTATTATACTTATTTCTAAGTTTTATATTATGCAGATTGAATTGAACATTGGCAAGAAGAATAGGAACGAATCAAAATATAGCTTGCGTAGCGATAGTCGATTTCTTAATGTTTGAAGGAGAAGTGAGAATTGTGTTAATAACGGTCTGCGTGAGGAACGGTTAGAATTAAGGGTGGGTTGCCAAAGGTTTTGCTAGTGAATATGTAAATTAGTTGATTGTAGAGGATGAATAGGTGAGTATATGTCTACAATAATAACATACAGAAGTTATCGCTATATTTTTCAATACATTGAAGACTTTAATTATGTAAAATGTTAAATATCTCAGCCTGAAGGAGCTGGTTTTCCGATCCACTTTTCATAATTATCGTCAACCAAGTAATGATACAGTCTGATCGGATGTCATGACTAGCAAGAGACTGCAGTTTCGGTCTCGTTCAACCGCATCAATATTACACACCAATTCATAACACCATTCCAGACTGCCACCTTATCATTCCAAACCGTTGGAGCGCATCAAATACATGTATGTGCATTGGCGCCTTCTAACGAACTGATACTGTTACCGTATCCCCTACGGTATCTCACCATAGATCGCTCTAGGCCCCTCCGAATAAGCGTGTTACCGTGTTAACCACGCTTTCTTAATCACAGATCGCCAAGTAGGCCCATCGACCAGGCGAGGCACAGAACGTACTCTGGGCCTACCTGAACCGAGGGTTTAAATATCCGTGCATTTCGGAGACTCGCTCACTTTCTCTTCAATGACCTCTACGAATACTCCCTGTCTTAGAAAACCGGCTGCAGCACCGTAGCCACGAGCCGGCTTTTCCGTACCCACGCCACCGACCATATGGCCAAACCGCCGTTGTTTACCAACGAACCACGTGTTTTTATTTCATTTTAAATTTACGTTTATAAAAAGTGTTTGTGTTAACCATCAGTGTTTCCATCGTGTGTGTGACTCCATCCCGGTAGCAAGTGGAGCCCAACGTGTGCATTAGGCCATTGTTTTCTCCGTTGAGAAAAAAAACCCATCCCGACTGAGTTAGCCGATAAATATTAATACGAGAATCCAAGTGAAGAATTCCGCTACTTCCGCACACGAGGTGAATCCGACGCACGTGGTAGGACCAACGCGAACAATAGACAGTAGCAACGACGCACGTGGATAGTATTCGTCTAATTCATCTACCGCAGAATTAATCCACTACCGCAGCAGTTGTGAATGCAGCATCCGGTTCTTGGACCGACGACAACACCAAGTAGCGCCCAAAATAAATCCAGCCCTGAAGCAATGCCACCATGATGTCCGGACGTTCTGAACGCGACGACGAGGGTGTGAGTGTAGTGTTTTAAGACGACCAGTGCGCGAATAAACCTACATGCAGACGCAGCTCTCCAATGCATGAAAAACTCATCATGTGTCTCAGGTTTTTTTTATTTTTTTGCTTTTCTTTCAGCACTGTCTTTTTCCTTTTCAGGCAACCTTTTAATCTCTTGAGCTCATGTAACTGAGAAATAAAGATACGAAGTAGATGATTTTCAACCCCCTCCCCCAGAACTGTTATTGTACATATCTTAGATTTAAATATTTTAAATAGAGCTTTGTACCACGCTCTCATAATGTAAGTAGCTAGACCATACGACTCGCTTACGTGAGACAAGGTTTTCTGTGGTTTCCCTTGTCATCATCGCGTTGATGCCAAAGGGCGCGTAAGATAGTAAGACGGCCACAGACGCACTGCACACAGGGTCGTATTAGATTTAAGTAGGATAACTTGATAAAAAAATTTTTTTGTTTTTTTTTTTGTTTTTTAATGGTATGATGTGCACGTATGCACATGTCTTTAATAAAGATACAACATGGTTTTATTACCCGGTATGGCAATATGAAGGCGCCTAACCGCGATCTTCAGAGGGGGGCCGTGTTACCGTATCCCCTACGGTATCTCACCATAGATCGCTCTAGGCCACTCCGAATAAGCGTGTTACCGTGTTAACCACGCTTTCTTAATCACAGATCGCCAAGTAGGCCCATCGACCAGGCGAGGCACAGAACGTACTCTGGGCCTTCCTGAACCGAGGGTTTAAATATCCGTGCATTTCGGAGACTCGCTCACTTTCTCTTCAACTACCTCTACGAATACGCCCTGTCTTAGAAAACCGGCTGCAGCACGCGTAGCCACGAGCCGGCTTTTCCGTACCCACGCCACCGACCATATTGCCAAACCGCCGTTGTTTACCAACGAACCACGTGCTTTTATTTCATTTAAAATTTACGTTTATAAAAAGTGTTTGTGTTAACCATCAGTGTTCCCCTCGTGTTTGTGACCCCATACCGGTAGCAATACAGAGGCCACTACCAGGACCATCAGGAATTAATGAAAAAAAAAGAATAGATTAAACAAAAAACTTCAAGGAGTCATACTAAAAGTCATACTACCGCGACGTTACATACTGTATCTGCAATTTCAATCTGTCGAAAATTTCATGCTCCTTGCACTTGTCTGGTCGCTAATCAGGTATACATTATATCCCAATCATGATAGCACGCTGAATTTATCGCGATATGTGTAAACATATTAACGACTTTTATATATTCAAACTTCCGTAGAATGTTGAATATCCCTCCCTGAAGCAGCTGATTTTCCGTTCCACTTATCATAATCAACAACCAGAGGCGTTCAGTAGTGGTAAAATCGGGTCGAATGTCATGAGTAATAGCAACAAACTAGAGACTCGGTCTCGATAGTATTGCACCCATTCACATTCTACTGTGCGGCCCTAGTTGGAGATGATTATGAAGGGTGTATCAGAAAACCAGCTCCTTCCTTCTCTGCGGAAAGTTGAATATTTGTTTCTGAATAAATGTCTTCAATAAGTAAGTAGATATATACGCAAGACATTGCTCAGATTATTCAACAAAAATTTCAAGTCGCTATTCAGACGTCAACTATCGTTCACATTCTAAATCCCTACATCTGCTTTAAAGCTAAATATTGCTATCATTTGAGCTGCTTTGAATTTTTTGAAAATCTAAATCTCCCAGAAATGTCACGTCATCTAATCGATTCGAATTTCGTATTATTTTATCTGTATAATCTAGATGTCTTGAAGTTACTTTAGCTACATTTATTAGTGATCAATTTCATGAAGAATGTGCTAAATAATTTTGAAAATCGCGAAATAGCAATAGTTTTCTCATTTCAAATCGAATAGCCAACCGTGCAGTTGTGATTCCAATAGCAAATTGAATTATCTCTCAAACAGAATTATGGCTTTCTATATCTAAACTGAATGGTTTACATTTTAAGAATGATTTCTTGTAATTTGAGAGCAATATTATAATTTTTCACAGTTCGATACTCCGAAAGAGAAAGTAACTCATCTAGGATCACTTTGTCTGTCACTATCTTTCTATTAGGAATACGTAGAAGTATAGTGTTGAAATTGATCAATTTGTTCAACGCACATTTTATATATTTATCATAGTCTCGAAAACCTTAAAATTGGTCCCTCAATATTGATTCAACGTATTCCAAATGACATAAAATATTAAATATGGATGCGAGCGGATGGAGCACTGCATGTTATTTCATTTATGTTCGAAGGGAATTATGCACCATGTTTCCTGACAAAGATAAGTCGAAGTAATAATCAATAGTTCTTAAGATCTCCGAATTTAACAAAGGTAGTTTTTTAAACTTTTTCCAAACTCTGAATCAATTAAAAATATTCTTACTTAATTCATTTCAATATATGGAATTGTCTTTCATTTGTAGTTATCAAATACGGAGTGTTCCATCTGAAATGAGAGAAATAACGAGATTGGATACTGAACCAAATTTCTATTTCTGTATTAACATTTACTTATCGCTCATGGACTAACATGTTGATGTATACAGGGTGTTCAAACGAAAATTCAACCTCCCATTCAATTCCGAAGTAGGCAATGTCAGCGAGAAACGCTGAAACAGATCGATTTTTGTTTGAACGGGTACCATTATTTATACCAACTTTTAACATATGAGATTACCCCCAACCCTCGCCATTACCATTATTAAATTCGATAATTTTTTCGAGTTAAATTTTTGATACTACATAAAGATATTATATAATAATTGAACGACCCTTTGAACCATATTGATTCTGAATGAAGGGTAATGGAGATAGATATTATCATTGAAGAAGGCATTTTAGCATGATAATTTGAAAATGTAGGGATCAACCGCCTACACTCAACATTCTAAAACTTGAGAATCTCAATCGCAAAGACTACCATGTGACACCTCAATGGAAATACGTCCTTCGTGCTCTGAATAAATATAGTTATTACTTCGTGTTAATGATTCATACAAGAAGTTTCAACCGAGGAATTAGCTAACTGGGTACATTGGGTCCATCCGTTCAATACCGAAAGGTTTAATCAACAAAAAAAAAAGTAAAAATACTATTCATTTTCCGATAAAACTCGGGACCGCAATATATTGTTGGTAACGTTTAAAAATTCTTTCTACAGCATCTTCAGTTTTTTAAAGTCTCATTAAGAGACTGGAAATGAAATTTTGGGAGGCACTTCTTACAAGTGCCTGCAACCTTAGAGTATTATAAGATCTCTATAATAAACTTCCGTCAAAATAACAGGAGAAGGAAAATATAGATACTCACTTTAACTAAGCAACAATAAATGGCTTGTGATTCCACGGTGTTTATAATGCGGAGTCACTCATTACGAAAGAAACTAAGAAAAACATATGAGAGTCGATCAAACTATCATGAAACCATATGTATTCTCTTGTTTGTACGTCATGGTTAAGAACAACGCTAAATTTCCTCGGTACATACACGTTCAGAGTATATTATATTCAATATTAATTTCATCTCGTTTGAAAAGTTACCAAGACTTAAAATTAACTCATTCGCATTGTTTTACTTGAAAATAATTAGGAGAATCCATAAAACCGTCGATCGATATTCCACAAATTCCCCAAGCTCTTTTGTGTTTCATTCAGAGTAGAGAAATTCTTTTTCCATATCTCGTATCATCCATCAACAACCACAACAAATACTCCAGTTGAAAAGGCAGCATATTCTTCATTAAGCCTCTCGCACGAATTCAAAAAACGTATTCGTACGCTCATTAACTATCATGTATATTTTATGAAGTTTATGATTTCCTCATTCCTTTCGGCCTTTTTCTGAATTTATAAATGCTTGCCGTTCTGCAATAATAAAGACTTTATTCGTATCACGTTTCATGGAGTCTGACGTATCCATTAGTGTGATTGGTGGCGTTGAAATCTCAATTATATACATTATAGTCAAAAATGTTATCTGAATGGAAGTAATTACACTGCTCCAAAAAAGTTAGAATATCGCTAAATTTGAACAACTGTTGACAATTGAGATGTTGGACGTTTTTCTCAAACACGGCATATAAAAAGAAGAATTGTTGTAAATTGACAATTTCACCAACTCCCATATATTCTACATAGTTCTTTCTCTCGCAATGTTTGACACTGTACCGGAATCACAGGCTATTCATAATTGTTTATCTTAAGTGTTCAAGCAGGAAGGCTACATTAACAAGAGGCGAGTTTGTTCAATGTCTCCCAAGGTAAATGACTTAATTACGAGGGATGTCTTTTAATACACTTCTGCATTCGTTCAAACCTATTCTGGAAGCAGTTATTCTAATCGTTTGCTGCTACATTCTTTTGGAAGGCACCAACAGCACTTCTGAAGACTGAAACCTTTGACCACGCAGCCCGTTCTTGATTTTGGGATAAGTAACAAAATTGTTGGGCCTATCCTCAGTTCAGTTATTTTTCTGGCTGTGTGGGCACTTGCATTGCTTAGGTAGAGGATGATTTGCCGTTCGCGGTTGGTTTTTCGAAACTTACTCATCCACCAATTGGAAGTAACAGTTTTTTGATTTTGTGAAGGAAGTTTTGCTACATGACCATCTTTGAAACAAACGTTGTAATCATCTTTTGAATTTGGGAGGCTTCTACTTGGTAAAATTCATGTCATGTAGCAAAACTTCCTTCACAAGATCAAAACACTGTTACTACCAATTGGAGGATGAGTAAGTTTCGAAAAGCCAACCGCGAACGGCAAATCATCCTCTACCTAAGCAATGCAAGTGCCCACACAGCCAGAAAAAAAACTGAACTGAGGATAGGCCCAACAATTTTGTTACGACGAATATTCGTCGAAAATTCGTCTGAAGAAGCTACGGTGTCGTGAAACGCGAAAATTTCTTAAAACACTGTACTTGTTTTTTATTATTGCAATCATCTTATTGAAGACATTTTGGCCATGAATGACTTTTGCAATTCTTTCTGCAAAATGTTTTGTATTGAGGTATTTGAGATTCGCAATAATGCCTCAATCTCTTGATATGTTGCATGCTGATCTTCCTTGATAATCTTTCGCACAGCATCTACGTTCTATTGAGAGACCATGGTTTTCGTGCATCTGCCGTTGGTTCGTCGCTGAGCCAAATTCTTGCGTTTGAAGTTTCAGAGCGTTAACCGTTGTGGTGTCGAAAACAGAAACCAACTCGCCACGACATTCTTGTTAACATCAAAAAAATTATAGCGCGAAAATCAACTTTGACAGCTAACAACAGTGCTGTGGCTAAAACACATCACGCATGGAGGTGAAATTCTCGATTTATATTAACAAGTTATAGAGGTTTATTTTTGTTGCTGACGATTGATTAATGGGTGTCCTCTATATCTTAGCATGCAAAACATAGAAGACATCCCTCGTATTGGGTTTGGACGTCTTAGGCCTTGTGTTTCTATAACTTAAGAACAGAAACGTGCAAGATTAAAATGGGCAATTTTACTTTCTTGTAGCAGTTCGCCACCTACAATCAAGAAGGATTTTATTTGCAGTTGTTAATGAACTATTTAAATGTGACATCAGTATAGAATTAGATTTCAGAGCGAATGCCAATTTGAAGATTATTAAGATACCGATGTAGATGCAGAAGTATTTGCGAGTCGCTTTCCAAATAGAATGCAATGGATCAATTTATTCATAACATACAGCAAAATCCACCTTACGAGTTCGCATAGAGCGGGGCCGCCCATTATTACATCGCCTTTCATGAAATGTAAAATAGAATTTACTTAATATTCTAATATTCGATTCAAGTCTCATATCAACTTCATTTGATGGAACTTTCTAATTTTCTTAATCGATTACACCCGGTTGATGTCAAGAAAATTTATTAATTCGAATGAACAAATTGTAATTTTCGAAGACATATTCTAAGAGGAGTAAGCGTTGATAAGAAAATGAGAGATATGTCCATTAAACTAACCCCACTATACAAGGTGTCCCATAATTAGGTGTCAATACTTCGACAAAAGATTCTACACGCCGAAATAGTATGAAAGTCTTCTCAACATAGGTCGAAATTTTTCACCTGGGGGAGTTACAGGCCCCTGGAGAGGCTACCCCGAAACGGTTTTTTCAATACATCTACGGAACCCTAGAACTGATTATAACGAAGTTTGATATTTCGGCATATTTTTTTGAACTCTTTTAGTTTCTCTCATCAAATTTTCGATATTGAAAACATAGCCGTCGAAAACAAGGGGGTAGGAGGTGAAAATTACCCCAACTTTGTCGATCAGTTTTCAACATTTTTCACACCAAAATAGAGAAATTCAAAGTTCTCAACGAAAAAATGCTCACGTAGTCAAAGTCGCTAGGACGCACCGTTTTCGAGTAAAATTATGCTTTATTCACAAATTTTCATTCCCAGATGTACCGCACAGAATTTCTGTGTTCTCAGCTTAGGTTGACATCTACGAATCTAGGATCATAGAGTATTAGAATAGAATAACTTTGTATTCTAACCATATTATACGCCAACGACCTAGAGTCCAGGATGCTCCCGAGAGAGTTGCTAATTTAAAGTTACTTTGATGAAGATTTTGAGATGGGTCTCGTATTTAGAGATCGAAATGCATTATTTGAAAGATTTCCGGTCATATAATCTGTGGATTCCAGGGTCCTCGCACGAAAAAAAAACGTATTTTTTAGATAAAATCGCGAATAAGTCGAAAACGATGCATTTTAGGTATAGGGAAACGTATAACAGATCGATGCCTATTAACCCTACATAACGCATTGTATTATATCTGCTACATCAAATGTAATATTGCATTCCTAAGCCTAAAACTACACATTTTCCGAAGCAATTATAATGTAGCTTTTCTGATTCGTCTCTATTTACTGTGGACATAAAGTTCATAATTGTACCTTCGTGTCTAATCCGAAGGATGAGGTTATGAACGCCAGGCAGTTATTTATTCCGCGTCGGTGTACTTCCTAGTAATCGTTTAGTGATAACTTCCAATAGTATTATGTGCGTTTTTAAAGAAATTATTTATCTCGGATATCTCTGGTCGATTGTATATAAAATATCCCAAGACATTAAGTTTCATTCAATGTATGTGAATTTTCGAGATTTTTGACTCTTTGTTCGGGTGTATCAGATTTGATACATTGTTGCAATCGGTTACGCTATTCAAAATAAGACCAGTCATTGAGAGACTCTTATCAAAATATCAATCTATACCACTTGAGAAACAATTGCCGATAGACGAGCACATGTGAGCTAGCAAGAGTAGACACAGCCTAAAACAGTATATGCCTGCTAAACCGCACAAATGGGGCATTAAATTATTTATTCTTGCGGAGTTTCGGGATTTGCATATAAATTCGAGGTTTATGTAGGAAAAGGGAGCAAAGAAGCATTGCATTAAAATGAGGAGGATTTTGGGGATACAGGAAATTTAGTTCAAAGACTTTGTAGAGTTGTGCCACAATCTCGAAATTTCGTGATTTTTTTCGATAATTTTTACACGAGCCTTCCCTCTGTGCCATTGTTGGCAAACTATGGCATATTTTCTTTTGGTACGATACGAAGACCACGAATTCCAAATTGTAAACTCCCTAGTGAAAACAAAATGCCAAGAGGTACCCCTTGTGAATATGTATGCAATCATCGTGGTGTCGATGTTTCGTGTGTTTGCTGGAATGACGATAAAGTTGTTTGTCTTCTATCTTCATACCCAGGCGAATTGCCCAAGAAAACAATCGAAAGATTCGATAGGAAAAAAAAGGAACGGGTTCGAATAGACTGCCCAAGTATAATAACTCAATATAATAAACACATGTGCGGTGTAGATTTACTGAATAGCCTCATCGGAAGATACAATATCAAAATACGTTCCAAGAAGTACAGTACATAAGATTACTTTACCATTTATTGGACCAAATGTTGGTCAACAGCTGGCTACTTTATAGACGAGTAGCGGAACTTCTTCTTCTTCTTCTTCTTCTTCTTCTTACGATGCCTTATCCTTAGGGACGTTGACGATTACATTTGCTCATCTTATTTTATTTGTTGCAGCTCTGAACAATTCTATAGAGCTCATATTATTTCATTGACGTAAGTTTTAAGCCAGGAGTTGCGTCTTCTTCCCGGTCCTCTTTTGCCATTGATTTTTCCTTCGATGATTAGTTGAAGCAGTTCATACTTTTGGTTTCTAATAGTGTGACCGAAATATTGCGTCTTTCTTTCTTTTATTATCTGCACAAGTTCTCGATCCTTTCTCATCATCTCCATAACTTCTACGTTTGTCGTATGACTCATGTAAGATATTCTGAGCATTCTACGGTAGCACCAAAGTTCGAACGATTCTATTGTTTTTTGTGTTGTTTCCGTCATTGTCCATGCTTCAACGCCAGTAGCGAAACAGAGAGGCGAAACTAAATGTCTGAAGCTCGCTGACTTTAGACCAGATATAGCTTGCTGTTTATGCAAAATACGAATAGAAAATCATCATAAAAGAGATTGGTGTCAACTTCCGGACGGAAGTGCCAAAGCATTAAAAATATTAATCTAACTTATCTCGAATAAAATTCAAGACAACGAAAAAAATGTCTCCAATCAGTCATTCCTTTCTCCATATAATTTCGTATTCCGGTTATACGTATGTGTTGTTTCTCTTTCACTTTTTTGTTAATTAATACACTATCAAAGCCGTTGAGGTGTGCTATAGTTGTGATGATATGAATGAGAGTGATTGAAATTATATGGAGCACACACACATATATATATATATATATATATATATATATATATATATATATATATATATATATATATATATATATATATTCCAGTACGTTTTCTTAGGACTAAACTAACAGGTCTAAAAGTGATATTTGATTGATTTCAATTTTCCTTACATTTAAATTCAATTTTCGGAGGAATAGTGTTTATGAATTATTGAAAGGGGTTATTATCTAAAAATATTGAAACTTTGGGATTTACATAAATCAATCTGCTCGCTCATCATCTGAAAGTTGTCATTAAACAGTTTTTCAACTGATTTCAGACGCAGTGATTAGCCAATGTTGAATCTTTTGATTTTAAACAATGAATGATGTTTTTATATCTAATATGGAAATTTCATCTATGAAGAAATTATTAAAGCCTGGACAAGACGACTTATATAGTGAGTTTTCTTTGGATAATTTTGTTGTTCAAACTAACAGGCGTAAAAGTGATATTTGATTGATTTCAAATTTTTCAAAGTTGAATTTGATTTTCGGAGGAATAGCGCTTATGAATTTTAGAGATTCATAAAATAGCCTGAGCTAAACATTATAAACATATAAAAACCATCCATGTGAAGATTAAATTCAAATTGGAGAAATATCATTTTAAAATCTCTTAATTCTGAATTAAACAACGAAATTGATTTTCAACACCTTAAGAAAAGCTAACATCACGAATACATGTATTTTTGAAAGATTTCAATTACATAAATTCACATAAAATTTCAATAAAAAATTCAATGGGCATTTTCGTTGCCTTTATCAAAAGAAAATCTTGAAAAATGATTTGAATAGATTACAGACAATTATATATCAGAAAAGAAAAAGAACATACGGCTTACTGCTAAATTTTGATGTGATAAGGAAATCGAGATAAATGACTTAGCCTCGCAATCTGCACTATAGAGAATTCCACTCGAAAATCATACTATTATAAAGCCCATGACAAGTTCTTTAGCGATGGGAAGTACACCAAATATTCATTCTGAGATCAAAACCAGGAGCCTTCTGAGTAGGATCTTATATAAGGAACTTAATGAAAGCAGCAACTGCATTCCATTCACTTTTCCAAAGAGCTAACGTATCAGAAGGGGAGAATAGAAGACCAAGCAATCAAATCGGATTCCAAAATTTCAATTTTTAAACAGGTGTACTCCTAAGTACGTTAATGATTGGAAAAATTTCAGAAATGAGTTTTCCAGCTCTTTTCCAATGTTGGTTGTTCGCCGATATTTTGAAGGAATCATATTGCAGATGACATGTAGTGAGGAAACTGGGGTTCATCTAAAATACCACTCGTAATTTCCATGGTATAATTCAATTGGAAATAAAATCTATGCTCATGAGCATTACTTAGCCAAACAGAACAATAGTACATGACCATTTGGATTTGTAAGACCAACGTCTACCTTAGTGTATTTGGATTGAGAATCATATTATCTGGACAATTATTGCATTACTTTCAGGTAAGCTCTTCATTACAGTGTTCTTATTGAGTCATTCATTCAAAATCTTTAACTTGATTGATTAGGAACTTGTAAGAGAATGATACTTGTCCCAATTTATATTCGATGGTGATTATCTGTGGATATGTGGAGGAATTATATTGTAGAGGACATTTAGTTGAAGGATTGGGATGAAGATAATGGTATCATTTTCAATTCTTATGGCTTAATTCAACTGAGAATAAATTCTATGCATATGGGCCAGACAGAACAACAGTACTGGGCTGTAGAAAAGACCAAAGCAAGAGCAGTACTCAGAAGACTATGAACATCGGCACCAGTTTTTGAAGAATATTATTTCTTGCTTTCAGCATTCCACTCACTACAATGATATGTATTTGGAGGAGTCCTGTGCACCAAGATATTTGTGATATTAGTTATGTTTATGTTTATGATTATTAACACGAAACCACGATACCTCTGTTTTCGTAGGATTAGGCTATAGACGATACTCTTTGAAAAACGTGTTCGAAAAATCCGGATCGGCACTCAAAATTTGTTTAATGATTTCTACGTAATCGTAACAAGAGATAGAGCGATATCATCAGTATATATTAACTTGGAAAAAGTTGTAGGAATATCTCTCATGAAAACAAACCACCAAGAATAACTCGGCTAGTCTGATTTTTCTATGACTTGCCTGAAACAACTCGAATTTGGAATGGAGGGGAAATTTTTAATATATGTTTCGTTCTCTCCCTATCAACCACCTATTCCTGGTAGCTTCTACTCAAAAGTTTTTGAATAGGGGTCATGTGATACCTTTTTGAAAAGTTGATTTCATTCTTTATATGACCACGTGGATATTGTTATATTATTATAGTTATTTATTGAATAACATATGACGAACTGAAATCGAGATCTGGTTGGATAACAGGTCTTAGATCTCCGTTTCGAAGAAAACATTCAATCAAAATCGATTTGGTTGAATGGAAAGAAATTTTGTTACATATTCAAATTTTTAAGCATCTACTATACTACCCTATCAGTATCCTCTACCATACCTAAATTTTTATAATAAGAAAGGGGTTGTGTGATTCTTCATTGCGGAGGTTATCTGATCCTCAATATCAGTCAGCTTTTTGAAGTGCCAATAATATTGATTGAAAAGTATCACTAGTTAGGGCTTTTATGATTCTCATAAAAATCTATTCTGAAATGAAAAATATTATTGCCTTATTAGTTTTAAATCGTGTTACAGTTATATCGCAAATGTTGAGAGCGATCTCCATTCACCATGCATTAGTACAATCGAGATTCAAATGTTTACCTAACATTTTTCAGTATTTATAGTGTTATCTGCTGACAAGCTTATACGATCATTTCTCGTAGTTCTTCCGACGGAGGTGACGTAACATAATTCATACTTGAGATAGCCCTAAAAGAAGGAATGGAGAGGGGTTAGATAGGTCGATCTAGCCGACCATTCTATAGCGCCTCTCCTACCTATCCCACAACTAGGAAATCTTTTGTTCAGATAGTCCCGCACAGCGGTGGCATAATTGAATGGTGCTGTATCATGTAGACACATAACGTTATGTTCAGATGAATTTGGATCTCCTTCGATGACAACTGTTACGAGAGAATCAATAAAATTCTCAAGTTCAAATAGTTTTCGCCGTCCAAGATTTCTGTGATACTCCAGATGTGAGCTAATCTCCTCATGATTGTGTATTTTCCATAATGGCAACATCACCAATTCCATCGTTATTCACATTTCGAGTGGGATTGTGTTTTTTATTAATAACGCATGTAGTTTCCATGAATTAGCCTGATAACTCAAGAATGTATTTGTGCCTCAAATTTCATCCAGGGTTATTTTCGTCGAATATGCGTGCATTTCCTCTAGCACAATTATTATTTTTAAAAATGAATAAACAATTTCAATGCGTTCCTAAGGCTGTACACGATCTTCAACGAAATCACTGTAATTTTAGGTTATCAAAACAATGGATTATACTATCGAACCAAATCACTTGTGTTTCAACGAATAATCAGAAGTAACTGAATCCAGCACATCTAGCAAAATTTTTAAACATACAAAGATTGATAACATACCAACTTAGGCCATGATCGTGACCTAATTAATAGTGCAACAAAATCTATAACCAATATTCCGAAAAAATCATACCTTTAATATATTTTGAATACATAAATGAAAATATAGTGAATAGCATTTCCACATTGTTTTCGAAAATGGCATTCCGACATCAAAAAATATTGTCGTCAAACTTACTTAACGGTTATAATTCTATAGAGCATTGAATGAATCAGGAGTTTATGAGTAATCTAGTTCAGAATGCAAAAATATTTACGTCAGACAATGACCACTATCTGGTTTTTTCAAATTTAAATACGACGGCACTCTACACTAAGTTCCATACTCTTGACGAACGATAGAACGAATCCGCGCTGACAGTGATCTATTAATTACTTTATTGGTAGTAAAATTCCGTTCGTATTTCAATCTTGCTCAACTACTAAACAGTATCGGCTTAATTCAAAGAGTGTCTATCTTTCCTTGTTTTTCTCAAATTATCTGTTCTTGATATTAAGACCATGCTTTTTTCTGACCCAAATAGTTCTCCGAGATATCATAAAAGATTGAAATACGAAAGTGTATCTATTATTTAATTCGACGTGGGACCGAACCCGGTATTTTTAATATCTTCTCATTATTTCTAATAAACTCAATGATTTCGCGTATCTCAAATATAATTCATCATAACTACACTCAAAGTTATTCCTTCCAGATAAAATTTGGGCGTAGGTGTGTTGTGTTCTACCCAGAAAAGATTGGGATATTCAGTCGAAAGTGGATAGTGACGGAGAAAAATGGACTTGAAGATTACAATTTGCCGGGAAATATGTAGGTTGGAAAAATATGCATACTCACTCTTGCTACATCTCGGAATGAAAAAAATTATTCAATTTTTCATATTTGAGTAGTATTATGGCGAGTTTATTTCTACATGCCTCCCTCATGAATGAGCGGAATTCAAATAACCATTTATTACGTCGGGCTAACCGCGATTAAAACGAGTATTCTTTCATCTCCGATGACTATACAGTCATTGATAATTATAATAAATCCGTATTCTGTACAGGGTGGTAAATTTTGATGATTCAGTACAGCAGCTACATGAAATATATAAGTTAGAGAAAAATGACTCCCTTCATCTGGATCTCATCTTCAACGACCAGTTTAGCGATGTCAACATTTTTCCGATATCTGTCTTCATTTTCCAGTTATTTGTTTCTATAACTTCTTAAAAATTGTCATTCTACATTCTTTTATTCATGGAACAATATTCTTGATTCCGTAGAATGTTGAAAATCCTTTCCTGAAGAAGCAGGCTTTTCGATACACTCTTCATAATAAATAATAATCACATAGTAGTAAAATAATCTAGTCGGATTTTATGAATAGGATCAACTGACTGCAGTTTCGGTCTCGTTCGATCTCATCAGTGTGCACACTCATTCACAATACCAAGCCAGACTATAATTAACGCCCTCCAACAAACTGACACTGACGCTATTACCAGGGCTAGCGGGGAACGATAAAAATAAAGAGAACAGCAAGCAGAAAATTGTAAGAAGTCGCTACACACTTTGCCTTCTGGGTGCAGTTGGTGGAAGTAAAGTGTTTGTCTGTCTGTTAAAGCAGATGTACATCATATCTCAATGATGATTTGAAGTTTTTGTGTTGCAATGCTTTTTTTTGAAGACAATCCAGGTTTTACTCTAGTTAAATGCAAAATTATTTGCTCTCTCCGAAAGAATATGTCACAGATGTAGTCAATTTTTGCAATCACTTTTTTTTTGGAAAACCTGAAATGATCCTAATTTCATTCAGTTGGATCATATCCATCAACGATTTATGTTGATTTGTGATTGAACCGTACATATATATATATATATATATATATATATATATATATATATATATATATATATATGAACAGATATATGGGTAAAACTATATATATATATATATATATATATATATATATATATATATATATATATATATATATATATATATATATATATATATATATATATATATATATATATATATATATATATATATATATATCAATATATATATATATATATATATATATATATATATATATTCTTTCGAAAGAGAGGATTTACAAAAATTTTAATTATTGTATTTACAATAAATGCTTATATCTATAATCCCTGTCGCTATTGCACCATCAATAGCTTGTCCGTTTATGTTGTGTTAGTGTCGTGTGTACATAAAGAGTACCAAAGATTTTTCTTCTTAGCCGCTTCATTCTCTCTTGCATTCCATGATTTCCAAACGAAGACAAGGGTGAAAGGAAGAGGTTTGGGACAGAAATCTAAAACAATGGAAAAGGAAAACCAGCAGAAACATATTTCAACAATCATACTTCTTATATGTCTGAACAAATCTGAGAAAAGATTTTACATAGCAAGTAAGGTCATGAAAAGAACTAAGAAGATAACAAAAAATACATAACCTGCGATATTTCCTCAAATTCCATCTCTGTTCGACCGAGAGAGCCCCGATGGCCAGGTTCAGTTTTCCAAGTGATGCCGATTATAATCTATAGATGTTTTAAAATCATTATGGACCCAATAATCTGGGTTGACATCGCCCATGTATTATTTCTTCGTGGAACTTGTTTAATTTGAAGAAAAATTCGCGAAAAAATGTCGACAGTGTTCGAAAAATATGACATTTGTCTTAATTAGTTATGATTCAGTTGCGACTGAAGAAACATATTCGAATCGGTTTCCAGGAAAGTGTCAGCCTGATGAGTCTATTTGTCAATGGTTGAAGAGAAATTTTATCAGCAGTGGATTGTGATAAGCACAAAAAAGAGAAAAATGACGTAACAGATTAAGAAGAAGCAACAATTGAAGCAATAGAAGCTCTAACGGCCGAATCTTTCATTTCACACAGTTAAATAGAGGCAGAAACAGAAATTTCGAGACATATTGAGCTCGGTTGTTCAGAAAAATCACCGTCTGCGAAATACAAAAACCTCATTTTTTGTAACCAGGTAATCGTCAACCAAATTGCTTGAATTGGTATTCGGTAAAAATCCGAAAACACCCAGATATTTTCGAAGTGATATGCATCGATGATGCCCGCATCACCAGTGATGGGATATTTGATTGCCACAATGAGCATTTTTGCCTGAATGACAGTCCTCACTTCCATATAAATTAGCAGCATCAATTAAGATATGGTTTCAATGTACACCACACATCCAATCCAACAAGATAGTCGCGTTTGAGATTTCTAAATATTTGATGAAAACATGAAAAATATTATCACTCCTATCACACTTTCTTTCAATACGATGGAGCTTTCCCACCAAGCAAGAACCATCTCTAATCTGTTAAAATCGAATTTTGGGGATTATTGAATAGGGTCCAGTGAGATCGATATCAGGTTCTCCTAACTTGATGCCACTTGTATTCTTAAGTGGGTATATTGCAGATTTACTCTACAAGAGAACCAGTCACAATTTAGACGAGTTAATATTGAATTTCATGGAATACCTTGCTTGTGTTTGCAATAGTCATATTTTGAATGTCTCGGAGATAATATTCATGCATTGAAAACAATTGCCATACTTTTGAATATTTGCGATACAATTGTTCCCCCTCGTATGAAGCCTATAGAACTTTTCTTTTCTTATTGAAAATTTCTGTAAGGGGTTTTTTGCTTTTGCCATATTATTATAATATAAATTTTTAACAAGCATTTCGCAATCATTCTGAATGAAATATTGCTTAAGCAACATTGACGCGAACTCATATCCATGTTACACAGGTACCTAGAATTGCATTCTTTAGTAAGAATCAAAGATTCATGAAGAATCGAAGAGATTGTAATTCTCTAAGACCACATATGATTAGTACGGTCTGAATATAATATAACTGTCTATAGAATGTCGAACTATTCTCAAGTTTTAATGCAAACGAACCAGAATATTTTGTGACGCCTCGAATTGCATTATGGATTTTGAGTTTGTTATTGGGCAAAGATATTCTCTAAAATGTTATGATAATTTACCCATCAATTTGAAGAAATGGCTATATAATGTAAAAAAATATTTCATATTTCCTCAACTGGGATATCGGTAAACCATCAAATATTAAGAATCTGAAAATAAGTAGATGATTCCAGAATCGAAGGCGGTAGGCGATATGTATTTATATGTCTTAAAATGATAAGATCGTTCATTAAGAAACTGCCATGTACATACAATCAATAAAGGTTTCTTAATTCATTCTTGAACATTGACAACTTTGTGCACCCACTTATACTGAGTGGTAGATTGGTAGATTGATTTGAGCCCTCGTGAGAAAACAGATTTTTCCATAAGTACCCCACTGAATGTTTCCACTTAAAAGTCCTCATTTTACCGAGTAGCATAGATATGGACCCCTATATCATATTTTACATTCTTGTGAAGATAAGATGGCAACATATTGAATTTAACTTTGTATATAAATATCAACGTTCTATATACTACAATTTGGTGCATACTCATGAAATTCAGAACATTCTGCATCAATCTAATAGGTGAATATATATTATGTTCAAGAATAATTCTCATTGCTCTATTTTGGTCCTCTGAAGCATTTGAAACCGTTCTTCATTCAAACCGAACAACATAGTGGAACAAAATTCTAAATGAGGCGCAACAACACCCCTATACAGCAAACATTTTGCGTACAAGCCGATTGAGTTACTCTCTTCAAAAAATACACTTTCTTGGACATTTTATTCATTATATAATCAGCATGTTTTCTGAAACTAAGATTCTCATCAATTAAAACACTTAGATACTTCATATCCACTACTCTATCTAAGCTCTTATTATTCAGCATGCACTTAAGCTGTGATCTTCAAGTGGCGCTATTAACTTGTTTCCTCTAATTACCATAAATTTGCACTTCTTAATATTTACACTCAGACTATTGATACATAACCATTTTAATAGTTTCCTCAATTCCTGATTAACAAGGTCGAGCATTTAACGGGTATCCCTACCAGTAATATAAATCATAGTATTATCTGCGAACATGGACATATTACATTTTTTCAAATAAATAATAATTAAAAAAATGAGAAACGCGTTTTCATAGCACGCTGAAATAAAGAGTTTAGATTAATTTCAATTATTGGGAAGTTAAGAGTAATGAAAGATAAAATTAAGGAAATTATGGATGGTTTTGAAAATTGTGAAGTGATCAAGAAAATTCTAATACTACTCAAGTTTTAGAAATAGCTACAAACTAGACTTGGTGAACTTGGTGTTCCTACATATATTCAAATTGATTCTGAACTGATAAACATGTTTCAATGTTCCTAGAATTATTTCAGACTTAATTCTAGAACGGTGAAATCCTTTCGAGGTTCTAAGGGTGGAACTGAAAATGAATTATTGCGAATATGCGCATTTCGAATCTCATTTTCAGATTTCGTTATCAACTTGTCAGTTTTGTGTACCTACGTTGTCGAATCGTTAACCAGTCAGTTCTGAACCAGTAATTCCTCATACTTGCGCGTTTACTTGATTCAGAATCAGTTCAGTACAGTCATAGAACTACTCGTTGGAATAAACCTATATTATACTGACTCCGACTGGATTTACAAATTTATCTGGTATGATTGAGTTTTTCTTTCTGTTTGAGCGTTGGCTATACGGCCGTCAGGTACAGTTGTTGTCATTTGTTACATATTTTTGTTTTTATTCCAATTCTATGCATACAAGTATTTTATTTAATGTAAATGCTTTTAAACCTTCGTAATTGATCTTTGAGATTTCTGAAATATGAACTTTTTAAGTATCTTGATATATTCTTAGTTTCTGAACGCAAGCATAACGTGGCAACCAAAAATGTTAATTATTTTTCATTATTGCCATTATTCTACTATTTTTAAATTTGAAAAACGCTATAATCCAAATATTGAGGTTATATTTTGTTGATTCGAAAGCTTTATTCAAATATGTTCTTCAATTTTAGGGGAAAGCTTATCGAATCGACAGGATGAACATTAAATATCTGACAACTAAGACCCGTGAACATTTTGTATGAACGTATGTTTTTCGTTTCATCTTATTTTCTTGTCAAGTCTTCAATGGTTTTTTAGCTATTGTAATATTTGGGATAGAGGCAAATACAATAGATCAAAAATCATGAAAATTGTTCCAACCCTTCTCGAATTTGAATTTAGTCACTTTTTGATAATATTTTGAACTTTTCATTTCGACATGCACTGAAAGGTTATGTTTTTAGTTTTTCAATTTTTCTTCATTTAAAGTTCTTTTTCTAAATATTTCATATCCTCTACAATTGCAAAAATTGAGAAAGTTCTCTGGAAATGAACCGTATAAATTTTTCCACACAAATGAAAAAGTTGAGGGTCCTTTTGAGGTGCGCTGTATTGAAATGGTATTTTAAACTTGTTAGTTATGTTATAAGAGCGTGTCTTCTAGTTTTTCTAAACTTTTATTCATTTTCCTTTAGTTGAGGAGATTGAAAAAACCTCATCGAATTATGGTATAGTCATCACCCCTTGATATAAGTTTCAATTAAATCCATTTTTCAAAGTGAGTTCAAACAACGTTGTAAGATTCTGTTATATATACTACGCCAAGAAATCAATGCACAAAATCGAACATTCGATTTTATTCAGAAGAAGCTCAGATATGTTGAAGAATTGTTTTACCATTGATAAACCAGCTCTAACGAATGCTTGGAAATAATCGAAATTAAAATAGTACTCATAAAATTGAAATAAAACTAATGATCAGTAATGTAAAATTTCTATTCCCACATCTGGCGAAAATGACCGCAAGATATCGACGATTCATAATCAAAAGCAATGATCTCATAGCATTCTGATCCATTTCGTTCTGAATTTCTATCAGCCTGTCACTATTGAACCTCATTCTCGGTAGCTGGCCTGTTTTACTGGCCCCTAAATCTTCTATTGAAAGTGTCCCAGATATGTTCAATGGAGTCGAGGTTCGTGCATGCCACTTCATTGAATCTTTTTCGTGATCTTAAAGGTAGTTCTTAACTATATGACGTCGGTGAGATCTGGTGTTATCATGCATAAACAAAGAGTTTCAACCCATGCTTGCCGCGAGTGGTACAAAATGTTTTTAACATACCCCTCTACATTCAGGGTTGCATTATTTATGATGACCAGATCGTTGCGCGGATTCAAAGAAATTCCTTACCACATCTTTATTGAACGTTCACCATAATCATAGGTAAGTGAAAAGTTGCACTTGGCATAGCTCTCATTTCGGCTCTCAAAACGACAAAAATATCTACTTATCTGTAAACAGAGCCCAGTTTCAGTCAGCTTCTAAGAAATTGAAACGTTCTATGGAAAAACCCAATTAGACTCTTCGAAGTATTGCGGTTAGGTTAGGTTAGATAGACTTCGAGCTGCGACATCAGGTCTCAAACCAAATTCCTGGAGACGTCGTATCGTTTCAGTGATAATTTGCACTCACTGTTCTGTCGAACCTGCATTTGTAGGTGCCTAGCAGCGAACCGTTGATTTAACGAGGAAATTCTTGAATAACGGTCATGGATAGCCGTGTTAATCGAGGTCGTTCTTGTCAAGGCTACCTTTCATGACTACCAGTCCCTCTGTACCTGAGGATAATTCTGGAAACAGTTGGATGAGACACTCCAAGCCTATTCTGGGATAAGTCCCACCTAATTCATCTAACACTACTGCTTCAGCAAATTCTGCCGGGTCGAATTTCCTGATTTGCGTTGCATTATTACCGCGAATTAAAATTTACGTAACTCGTAAAAACTGATTAACAAACGTGGTTATGAATAGTTGGTTCCTTGCGAAATCTCAATTTATTTCTCATGAAAGGTGTATGTGCGCCAAGAAAAAACAACGAGTTTTATTGGCGCACAACATATCTGTGAGAAAAATGTGGTAATAATTAGTTGCTGACCAAAAAAGAAATTTGGAATATTAAAATTGGGCGTTAATTTCTTGGCGTAGTGTGGATAGATAGATATAGCTGAAGCTAATAAAAGCAATTTACAAAATGGTTAATTTTTTCTCCAACTTTACAGATTTTTTCTTTCCAGCTCCGTCATAGACGGATCATGAGTTTCATTATCGGTTTCATATTGTAATAAATTTGAAAGCTTAGATTAATCTCGTTTGATTTATTTTCGATTCCGTTCGAGTCATCAGTTGGGTTGAAATTCGCAACATCTAAGTTCAATGGTCGAGAGTAACTTACCATAATCTTCTTCGTAGACGATGGCGACTCGTGTCCAATTCAAGAAAGCCATCACGTCTTGAAAAGCGGCATTGAGCAAATGTTGAGCGGGATAAAGATTGATTGAAAATTCCCTGTAGTCGGGTTCCAGGTCTGGCCTTGCCTCCAGATGAGGTATGTCGAGCGCATCACATATTGAATGGATGTGTGCCCCCAGGATAGGGTCCGAAGGACCAAACACTGCTTGCACTCCAAAATTGACCAGCTTGCAAGCTGAAAATAATTGGGAAATCGGTTCGTTCTAGATTCATTTCTGTATACTTTCCAAATTTCAAAGATTAGGTTTAACGAAAATTTCTTTAAAATCGCACAAAAATAAAATCACAAAAAAATGTCGACAAAAACATCCTATATTTTACAACCCGTGTGCAACATTGCCGTACATGTCAAGACTTAAGTTTTTAATAATAGCCGCAAACGCTTTGTTACGGATATAGAGGGTGTCGAAAGTTTTTTATATTTTTTAGTCCCTGCAATTTTTGAAGTATGCACCTCAAATTTTGGAATAAGGTTACATAACATCAATTAAATGCACATGTCAAAACGTTAACAGAATCAACGAAGTGATCTCTTTTCAGAAGTTATGTACCACTTTCTCCTCCTGCTTTTGCAGCGCGTCACTGGTGAGTTATAAACACGAAGAGCATTTTTCTATTTCATGTAGAAACTTTTTGTCACCGGATGTAGATTTTGTTGATAGTTTGATATGCGCATTCAAGTAACGCATACTGCAAAACCTTTTTATGGTAAATATCTCAAAACTGCAGGAGCATGAAAAAAACTGAAAAAATATCGAAGTTATAACACCCCGTAGATTCATAACAACGCACTTAGAACCTAAGTTTATTAGAAACTTTAGTCATAAAATTAAGCAAAGAAACACTTCACTCCGTTAGCACATGAAATTTAGGAACATCCTGTATTTCAGTTACCTACCTCTTTTGCTTGCATGAAAACTGTCATCTCTAGGCACGTACTGAATATCGTACACCAATGATGTCCGGGGAAGTAGCTTCTTGTCTTTGTTGATTTTATAGACGGCGTACTTGAAAGCCAATTCTACAGCACTGTTTTGCTGGTCCTCCGTAAATATTGCTCCTGGAAAAGATTAAACTCATTCGAAGTTCTGCCGTACGACAAATTATTTTCCTCGAAATGGTTGCGTTGAAGAGCGTCTTCGAGAATTTGAAGGATAGGAGGAAGAAAATGAAAATAATTCAATTTCGTGCAATTTATGAATATCTCCAGGTACCTTGACGGAAGATGTAACAAAGTCTACAATTTCTACTAAAGATAAGGAATCGAGATATATTTCACTTTTGCTATTTCGCGAATAATTACACTGGTCAACACTGAAAAATTCTTCAAATGGTTACGTGCTGGTTTAGAAAATAATACTGTTTTTTTCTATCAGATTTAGTTTTAATTTTACACGCAGGATGAATTATTTACCATTACGAAAGCGATTTTTTGGCACACTCTATATGGAACAACTACTGTGCTGGATAAAACAAATGTTTTTATAAAAAATCCTTGAATGAGGTCCCGACAAAGATTAGTGTAATCAAGTATCATATGTTTGTTTCATCTTCCTTGGTTACGTTCTTTGGGTGCGAATGAGCTCATGAAACCCATCACTTCGCTCTTTACTTTAATGACCAAGATTTTCAGAAAGTTGATCCAAACGAGAACATAAATAAAGCAGTTTAGTATTACTCAGGCTACACCGTAGATCAGTGATCGATGAGTACTGGTAGGTGCGAAGTCAGTTTAGGTAGCTCACAACGAATTTTCATAGATCACAGAGTTCTCCAAAAATTTTGGAAGACACAATAAAAACAAACAACGACAATACTGCGGTGAGCGATGTCATAATGCAGACTCTACAAGAATATATCAGAGCGTCAGGGTTTGAGGTGACCATATAGTACAATAGTACATTCTATGATGCGACAAACAATTGAAACATATAGGGTAACAAGTGAGAAAAACATGTGGTTGATCTGGATATAAAATCAATCAATGTGCAGAGAAGAAAATAATTTCGAGTCAAGATAAATACTCAAATCTCTTACTGAATCAATCGTATCTAATATAACACCCACTTTGTACCCAAAAATTTTCGATGAAATTGTATCTGAATATTTTGTCTCACGTTCGATCAGCAATTATTTATGATGGCATTCATGACCATGTTTGCGTGATGTCTTCTCTGATCGTTCTCAGCGTGTTATGCTTTTTTCTCTGGTACCATTGATGTTTCACACGATGTTAGCCAAAGTTTCTACTAGGTCCAATATTATTTTTTCCATTTAATGATGATCGGATTCAGGTTTTCAGAGACTGGAAATTTCTGTTCTTAGCGGATGATTCAAGATTATATACTCCGAGAGAATTTAAATTCTTTTAATAGATGGTGTACAAGTAGATTAAGTTTGAATATTCCCAAGTGCAAACATGTACAATTTTCTAGGTTAGGTTAGGTCCCTTTTTTTACGTATATGATCAACGGTGTTATATTAGATACGATTGATTCAGTCAGAGATTTGAGTATTTATCTTGACTCGAAGTTATTTTCTTCTCTGCACATTGATTGATTTTATATCCAGATCAACCAAATCTTTTTCTCACTTGTTACCCTGTATGTTTCAATTGTTTGTCGCATCATAGAATGTACTATTGAACTATATCGTCACCTCAAACCCTGACGCTCTAATATATATCTAATCTAACCACTAAACGTATTTATATATATATATATATATATATATATATATATATATATATATATATATATATATATATATATATATATATATATATATATATATATATATATATATATATATATATATATATATATATATATATATATATATATATATATATATATATATATATATATATATATATATATATATATATATATATATATGCCAAACCTTCCTTCCAAAATAGACAAATGTTTTTACTGTGGAATCGAGGTTAATAGAACGGAAAGTGTTTGAGATTGAAAACTTATAATTTGCAAAGTGTTTTTACGCGTTTCGGCACAGGGCCATCATCAGAAAACATTCCTCTCAGCACAATTTTATCTGAAACAAAATTCATAATCTCAGTAAAATACATAGTACGATTCTTACGTTAAAAGCTATTCACCTATTCACCTTACACATTCTTGACACATCTTGACATCATTATCATCAATGGTATAACAAAAACAAAAACAAGACAACAATAACAAGCAAAAACAATTAATATTGAGTGTAACTGGTTGCAGCAATCTATTGAAGGGTGTATTCAAATTATCAGATTACTGTAGACATTCATAAATCCGTCAACGTCAGCACTTGAATTCACTGTCTTAGGTTCTTTTTGGAATTCGATCATTTCTAGAATGTTTTCCTCTTAAAGTCGTTGCTTTTAGATTCAAGAACTCATACATCAGCAAAATTAAATTTATGTAGTTGTTCAATGCTATGTTTCGCTAGGGCGGTACCTTTTTTATTAAATCTAACGGAGTAGTCGTGTGGGTATATTCTTTTATGCAAGTATTGTTCAGTATTACCGATATAGCACGCCCCAGAGTCCTGACAATTAACCTTGTATATACAGTGTGTTTTGATCTCATGTTTCACCCTTGGCCTTAGAGTGTTGAAAACTTGTTTGCAGTAGTTGTTAGGTTTGTGTTAAACCTCAATGTTGTAATTTTCTAGGAATTTATCAATTTGTTGTGACAATCCGGGTGTATAAGTGAGGCCTATGTATTTAAAATCTATTTTTTCCTTTTTCCTTTGTTCTGTATTGTATATTTCATGTATTCTATTCTTTATGAGCGGTTCAAAAATCTAGGTGGAAACGCGCTTCTTTTTAGTATGTTCTCCTACTTCTTAATATTTTTTGTTCTAAACTTAGGGTGTGAAAGCTTGTTGGCTCTATCAACCAGGCAATTGATTACGCTTTTTTCTATCGATTTGGTACAATTGATTCAAAATTTGGGTATTTACCACTCCATGTCGGTTTCTGATACCAATTTGTATATATTTTTCCTGTATCGTGGTGAGTTAATTGTATGTCGAGGAAATTGATTGTTTTATCTTTTTCGATTGCATTGGTAAATTGAATTTTGTTGTGATATGACTAGAAGATTTTGGTTATTTCGTTTATTTTGTCGTGAGTTAGACATGGTATACAGTCATCTACATACAGACTCGAAAACAAAATATGTGGATTCAAGACAAAGTTTTGTTGCTTTAATAAACTTGTCTTGATGTAGTTCAGTGAAATTTGTGAGATTTTGCCATTTTTACGGTTGATATATATATATATATATATATATATATATATATATATATATATATATATATATATATATATATATATATATATATATATATATATATATATATATATATATATATATATATATATATATATATATGTTCCAACGAAAATTTGACCCCCTATAACTCCGAAATGAGTAACATTAGCGAAAAACACCAAGACACGTCGATTTTTGTTTCGAGGGTGAGCATTTTTCGAAATAATTCGAAACTTGTCAGATCAACCCCCTACCCCCAGCAACCCTAATTTCGAAATTCATCATAGGGAATAAGGGTCGAGTGGCACCTTACTGTAAAGGTCTGTCAATTCTCCATTCTGATTTGTCATTTTAGAATTTTAAATTAACATACAGGGTGTCCCAACCGAGGGTAAAGTTGAATTCCTGCAAATCCCAAATACTAAATGATATCGATTTATTTTGGCATAATGCAAGCGCAGGTTTATGCTCGGTCTAGAAAAACGACCTACACTTGTGAATTTGGAGTTGGTGCAATCAACCCCTATTTCCAGCATCCCCAACTCAAAAATTATTCGATCGAAAATAGGTCAAGTGGCACCTCGTTGGAAAGGTATTTCAATTTCTCTTCGAATTTGGTATTTTCGAAATTCAGAATCAGCATACAGGGTGTCCCGGAGCAGGAACACTGAAAACCCAAATAACTTTTTGAAACTGGTTCATTTCGGTATAATACGAGAACATGTTTATGTTTGATTCGAGAATAAGACTCTTTAGCGTGAATATGGAATTTTTGCAATCAATCTCTTCCATTCAGCATCCCCAACTCAAAAAATCATACAAGTGATTACAGGTTGAGTGGCAAAGTTCCAGAAAGATTTTTCTATTTTCTGAATCACTGAGGCATTGGTTTCAGTTTGGCAATCGAGGTTTTCTGGCGTGAGGATCAGGATGAGGGGATGATGGAGAAACTGATTGGATGCTCATCTAAACAGGAAAACGAGATTTATTGAACTTGTATTCAATTGAAAACAAAAAACTAACTTGATTATTACAACAATTGTTCAAAATGACCTCCGCCCACCTCCATACAGTTATACAGACGATTTTCGAACTCTCTTCTCACATTAGCGAAAACTTCAGGAGTCAAAAGTCGGCATTCTGTGATAATCCTCATCCGCAGCTCCTCCAGGTTTTCTGGTCTTGTGGCATAAACTTTAGATTTTAGATGGCCCCACAAAAAAAAAATCTAGGATTTAAATCTGGTGACCTGGCTGGCCACTCAACAGGTCCTCTTCTACCAATCCACCTTCCTGGGAAATTTTCGTCTGAATATTGGCGCACCCGAGCATCATAATGCGGAGGAGCACCGTCTTGTTGAAAACGCATTTCGTCCTCAGAAAGAGTTGGATCGTTCTGTAAAATTTCTGTCAATCTAGGATGTATGTGTTCCTCTAACAACTGTAGGTAGCCATTTCCATTCAGATTACCCTCAATAAAGAAAGGCCCAACTAGATGATTGCCAAAAATTCCTGCCCAAACGTTCAACTTCTGAGGCCTTTGCGTGTGGGCCTCTCTAAACCAATGAGGATTCTGTGTGTCCCAATATCGACAATTATGTCTATTCACTTTACCACTGAGCATAAAGGTGCTTTCATCAGAAAAACAGATGTTATTCAGAAAATTTGGAATAGCGTTTAGGTTTTTACTCAGATTTTCACAAAACTGTAAACGACGATCTGGATCATCTTCGTTTATTTCATGCACTAATTTTACCTTATAGGGGTGAAATTTGTGATGTTTCACGATTCTATGGACAGTTGTAGCTGATACACCAGTCAGACGAGATAGTTTTCTGATCGAAGTAGTATTCTCCATTTGTAGATGACCCACTACTGCCACTTCCGTTGCCTCATTTCTGACAGGACATGCCACTTCATGTTTTTGTTTGCCACCGAACCCTTAGCTAGAATTTGTCAACCAAATATTTAACGTACTGGTGACTGACTCCTTTCTCTTTCAGGATGGTTCCTATCGAATATCCTTGCCGTTTCTTTGGCACAACTGTTATTTCGAAAATACGTCGATACAATTTCGACCCTTTCATCAGTGGAATAAACCATTTTCAGATTAATTTCAACGGACGAACAACAACAATAATGAGGAACTGATCTGAATAATAATAATATTTCATTGCAAAATGAGAAATAACAGATGACTGCACGCCAGATGGAAATGAAAAAATGTGAACATTTTCAATGCAGAAATCAGCTTTATTTCTTCGTAATTGATGCTCAACACATCGTACCCCAATACTTTTAACAGTTTCGAATTAATTTTAGTTGATAATTTCAAATGACGATATTGAATTTTCGAAAGTGACATCCTGTATGGAGAGCCGAACTGAATCAAATGCTTTAATCATTCTGGAATTCAAAAACCTTTCTGAAGATATGCCACTTGAATTATTTGTATGATTTTCAAGTTGGGGATGCTGAATGGAAGGGGTTGATTGCAAAAATTCTATAACCACACAAGAAAGTCCTATTCTCGGATCAAACATGTTCTCGTATACCGAAATGAACCAGTTTCAAAAGTTATTTGGATTTTCAATGTTCCTGCTTCGGGACACCCTGTATGATGATTCTGAATTTCGAAAATACCAAATTCGAAGAGAAAATTGCAGTACCTTTCCAACGAGGTGCCACTTGACCTATTATCGATCGAATGATTTTGAGTTGGGGATGCTGGAAATAGGGGTTGATTGCACCAACTCCAAATTCACAAGTGTAGGTCGTTTTTCTAGACCGAGCATAAACCTGCGCTTGCATTATGCCAAAATAAATCTATTTCATTTAGTATTTGGGATTTCCAGAATTCAACTTCACCCTTGGTTCATCCTAAATGACAAATCAAGGTGGAGAATTGAGAGACCTTTTCAGTGAGGTGCCACTCGACCCTTATTCCTATGATGAATTTCAAAGTTAGGGTTGCTGGGGTAGGGGTTGATCTGAAGTTTCGAATTATTTCGAAAAATGCTCCCCTCGAAACAGAAATCGACGTGTCTTGGTGTTTTTCGCTAATGTTACTTATTTCGGAGTGATATATATATATATATATATATATATATATATATATATATATATATATATATATATATATATATATATATATATATATATATATATATATATATATATATATATATATATATATATATATATATATATATATATATATATATATATATATATATACAGTGTGTTCAACGAAAATTTGACCTATATATATATGGTCCTTTCTGTTCATTAGTACTGTTTTTTGTTTTGACGGCTTTTCAACTGTAGATGTGTTAAGTAAATCTCAATACGAAGGTAGGGTTTGTAAAATCGAAGGACCAGTATAGTATTTTAATTGTTTATGAACAGTACTATACTCCAAGAGTATTTGTGCCCATTGCTTTGTATCACACAATACTTAGGTTATAATTATTGATTTGTATGATCAATATTGAAAGCTAGCTCTTGATGGTTCAAGAGACAAAATGTTTTTGTTGAAAATGCTATGCAACTGGTCAGTTGAAGTTACTTTTATGCCTTGGGTTGACCTCGCAAAGACAACTATCCAAACTGGTCATGGGGCAGATATAAAAATCCTTAATTTAACATTTCCTAAGAAGGGTCAGAACATAATACAAAAAGGTGACAAATACATCAATAAAGGGAAAAAATTGGATTTGTAAGAAGGTTATACCCCGCTGGTTTAATGGTTATAGTTATAACCCGAAGAACACATTTATTGCTTTACGCAGGGTAGTACATTTCCAGTAACAGACTACATCTCTATAATAACTTTTCACAACGGAATATGAGCTGATTGAATGCAATAGAAAAATTCTATGATTCGCAAGCGGCGAAGCGTTGCTATACAGGGTTCTACTTAGAACTAAATATACACTAGCATATACATATAATTTATATAATTTTACGATAAACAAAGTTGATCCATTCTCAACAAAATGTTTGGATTTTGTTTGACGAATTCCTTAGTTTTTTTCAATGAGTGTATGTATTTATTTTTCTTGAAAACTTTCTTATCCTTATTTTTGTGTTTATGGTTGGTTAAAATATTACAGTTACTCAATATTAATTGTTATTTCTTGTTATTGTTGTCTTCCTTTTTGTTTTTATTTTACCAGTGATGATAATGATGTCAACAGAGAATGTATAAGGTGAAAAGTTTTCAATGTAGGAATTGTATTTCTGAGATTATAATTTTTGTTTTAGATAATAATTGTGCAGAGATTGTGTGAGAATGTTTTCTTATGATGGCCCTTTGCCGAAACGCGTAAAAACACACTGCAAATTAAAAATTTTCAACCTGAAACACCGTTCTCTTAACCTCGATTCCCCAGTAAAAAAATTTGTTTATTTTCGAAGAAAGGTTTAGCAAATACAATTCAACTTAATCTCTCTCTCTCTCTCTCTCTATATATATATATATATATATATATATATATATATATATATATATATATAACGTTAAATGTTATGAGAATATATCAATCTACCAGAATATATACATACTATAGCATCATCAGACAATGATATCAATGTACCAACGAGTAGTGTCAGAGGCTTTCTCCCCGGAAAAATCCAGTGTACGGACCTTAGTCAAGTAACACTGAATGTTACTCATTAATAGTTTCCTTTGTGTGAAGTGGTGAACGATCGAATAGAATACTGCTCTGAATATAAATATGACAAAATTGTCAGTTAATTATATTACATTTATATAAACAAATAAATAAAATATGAAATGAGATTCTGAGCAGTATAAACTAAAGAGAAAACCTATGACTCTACCTCATTATTATTTTCGGAAAGAAACCTACGAAGAATATTACAAGATTTGATGACTGTTATCTTTTGTAACTGTTCAAACAAATTTTCTTCAGACCCAAAATCTCAATACTTTTGTGAAGATTTCTAGGAATAACGCCTGTTGTAGAAATAATAATCGGTAGAATAAATATTTTCTTCATTTTCCACATTTTTTAATCTCGTCGCCAAGCATCATATATTTAGAAATTTTTCATTGTATTTATTTTGTATATTATGTGTGTCAGGTATAGCAATATCAATTATATATGTTATTTGATTCTGTTTATCAATAAGAACGATATCTGGTCTATTGTGTTTTACAGCTCTGTTGCACAGAATTGTTTTATCAAAATAAAGTTTATATTTGTCATTTTCACAAATAATCTCAGGTTCATATTTGTAAAATTTTTTCTTTTGGGAATTAGGTCATGTTTAATTCCTAGATTGAAGTGAATAATATTAGCGACGGCATTATGTCTTTCTAAATAATCTGTTGAAGCAAGGACTGAGCAAGATGATAATATATGAAAAACTGTTTCTGAAGAACAGAAACATCTACGGCAAGAATCATCTATATTTTGTTTGATGATATGTTTCTATAATTCCTTGTGAAAACAACCTGGTCCTGGATCGCAATTGCCAAGCCTTCTGTTTCAGCAAACAATTCTCCAGATACTAACCATTTATTCGATGCAATTTCATCAATATAATCATTTTTCAATTCTTTAAGGTGCTTTCCGTGTAATTCCTTCTGCATCCAACTTTCTATTTTAGAATTATCATCAAATATATCGAAATCTACCTTTTGCGTCGCACTCCTTACTCCAAAGACAATCTCTGGAAGGTATCAGTGTATCAGTCGAAACGGTACGTCAAGACATCGTCCAAGGGGCTTATACAGCAGAAGGTCCTTAAGAGTTCCAGAGCTAACCAGACTAAAAAAATTGACAGACTTATTTGGTTTAACGAGCACCAAAAGTGTAATATTGAGAATTGGCGAAATGTTCTTTTCTCGGATGAAACCAGAATTGGTGTTCGATCAGATGACCGCCGGATTCGGGTTTTAAGAGGTGGTGGAAGACATGCTTGACTCCGAGCAGCAAGACAAATTCCGAAATACCAAGGAGGCAGTGTGATGTTTTGGGGTGGCAACAGATTTGATTTCGTTTCCTGCGAGTGTAACGGCTAGAAATAAAGTGACCCTGGAGCTGGAAACCATAGTGAGACTCTGGCGAGATGCCCACTATGAGAATTTCACTTTTATGCAAGATAATGCTCTTCCGTATACCAACAACATCGTCTTGAAATAGAGGGAATCGCTATTTTGATCTGGCCAGCTTGCTCACCTGACCTAAATCCTATTGTACATTTATGGGCTAATCTCAAAAGGAAAATTAGATCAGGCCAGGATAATCCATTCTTGCTACACCCAACTAGGCCTATTAATCACCGAGATAAAATGATTAAATAATTTATAATAAGTTAGCTATTATTCAAATTCAAATATTTGGTGGTTCACTCATACAAGTTATCTGAATTGTGTTATTATCATCACCAATAACACCCTTGATGCTATTGTTTCACCCATTTTGATAGTTTCAAATATGTTACTGATTTTCATTTTTACATAAATCACTACACCATAATTTCTATTGTTCAACTCCATTGCTGTAAATATTGCAATATTCAACAAAACTATATCAGAGACCACATAAACATCTCGAAAAAGTCTAGGGAACACTTCTGAATATCGATATATCGTATCCAGAACGATCAATATGGATGATTTTCTCAAGAAATGAACACCTGCATCATTTTCTCACCAAATAATGTAGAGCGCCGCAACAGATTTCAGTTATCTTTATAAAAAATCAAAAATGCAGCAGATGCGACGCTGCTTTATGATCATTTCATGTATTCAGTGTTTAAAATCAGTTTGTTTCTGTTGTAAGCACCAATAAAAAATTCGAGTTTTGTGATTCGACCATGGAAAGACGACATTTGACTAGAGAAGAGATTTTACGAGCCGTTGGCATGCTCCAAGCTGAGAGCTCCTAACGGGAAGTATTGAGGGTTCTGGGAAGTAGACCAAGTGTCATAAACCGTTTATGGTCGCGTTTCAATGAAACAGGTAGCGTAGGAGAACGCCATACAGGTCGTTTCAGGATTACTACAGTCGCCCAAGACCGAATTTTGGTTTTACAAGCCAGAAGAGATCGTACTACTACAGCATCTCAATTAGCTATCACGAGTTCATAATGTACAAATTTCCGACCAAACTGTGAGAAATCGACTGCACGAAGGTTAACTCCACTCCAGACGTCCTTTAAGAGTTCCACAACTGACCCATGGAAATCGCGCTGCTCGTTTAGCTTGGTGCCAAGAACACGTAAACTAGGATCAAGAGAGGTGGGCCACAGTTCTCTTCAGTGATGAATCTAGATTCAGTTATTATCCCAATTTGGGAAGAATTCGAATATGGAGGGAACCTGGAAGGCAAAACCGTCTCCAGCATGCTCGAGAAGTTGTAAGACAGGGAGGCGGATCAGTGATGTTTTGGGGAGGTATACGCCTTGGTGGAAGAACTGATCACGTTTTCATACAGAACTACCTCACGGAAAATTCTTACGCAAATGAGATAGTTTTACCTGTAGTGGTACCGTATATCCAAACAATGGATCAAAATCCACTCTTCCAACAAGATAACGCCCCTCCTCATCGTGCAAGAGTTGTCTTGAACGTTCTTGAAGAGAATGATATCGATCTTCTACCGTGACTATTCTGCTCCACAGATCTGAATCCAATCGAGCATGTGTGGGAAACCCTAAAAAGAAATCTCCTGCGTCAAAACGTCTTCCATCATGAACAGGATCTTCGATTAGAAGTTCAGGGGGCTTGGAATGACTTAGTCCAAAATGTAATAGACAATTTAATATTGAGCATGCCGCGACGATACCAAAGTGTCATTAATAACAGAGGTGGACCTTCTGGGTACTGAAAAATATAAGTGCTTCCATATCGTTTCGAAAATATTAGTTCAGGTTTTTTTTTGTTTTACCAAATTTCATCATTTTCAAATTTCAAATTTTTTTAAGAATAGGTGCTTTGGAGAAGTCAAATATTATTTTGTTGAATACATTGTATACAATACATCCTAACAAAAACTGAAAGATTTCTATAAATTTGAATCATCAAATTCATATTTTAAAGATATTGGTAAGTGTTCCCTAGACTTTTTGAGGTGTTTATGTCTCAGTTAAAATTGAAAAGTCATAGTCCTGATTTAATTCATGCAGAAAAATTTTTAAATTATCAATATTCTTTGATAAGCTTCTATTATTGTGAAATTGTTTTAAATTATCGTCAAATTTATCAGAAATATATTTTTTATAACTGTCTATTCTCTTGCAGAAAAATTTCTGAATTTGAAGAACTTAAATAGTCATCGAAAGCAATTGGATCTCAATTTTGAATTTTCTGAAAGAACTACCGCTGCATTAATACAAATGACTACTTACCAATTTTGACAACTGGAGGAAGACCACACGTATTAGAAACGAGTGCAGTCAGCACCAGAACGAACGTCGCTATACTTGGAAATATTCTGATCATGTTTCCGTCCACCTACGAAAACGCCGCATTCTGCTGCATGTGGTCCGATTTCGAGATATAACTGAAAATGAATAAAACCAAACTAATATTCTATAAGAAATATCAAAATGTAAGGAAAATAAAGTTCAATAAAGAAATTACTGTCAAAATTTTGTAGAACTAGTATCAATTGATTTTGATCATTTCAAATAATGAACTCAAAGAAATTTGATAACTCTGATATTGAAGATCATAATTGAGGACAAGTTAGCATGGGATATACCTACTGAAATTGTAATTCTTGGATTTTACAGGGTCGGATTTTGACTTGATATGGACCTAAGCTATACGGAAACTGGGGTTCTTTATAAGTTCAGAAATTATGTGTAGGTGCCTATTTTCAGTTTTTCAGAGAAAAATACAACCGTACATCATATTCTGAACTGAAAGTTTATGAAGCTATCTCTCCAATGAAAATCCGAAATTGCATTCAGCCTTTAAAATAAATTATCCTCATGCTAATTCGAAGGTAAGATTCTTGTCGAATTCCTACAACAAAGAGAAAATTCAAAAATAATGAAGGGCCAGACTGATTTACGTAAATCCCATAATCTTCCTTCGAATTGTTGTTTATGAGCTATATACCTATTATCTGGTGTTCTTAATTCAATATGGACCAATTCATGAATTCCGAAGATATTAAATGAAGTAATGATACTAGACACCTCTTTTCCGATTCAACAACGCGTGAGACGAGAGACTTAGCACCGTCAGGTGCACATGCGATACGCTTCCAGTATGACTTTCAACTCGCTACGGTAATTTTTTGTCCGTAGCGTTAGTTTTCGTGAAATTCCTTTTTCTTGAGCGTTTTTGAAATGAGTGCCATCAATTTCAAGAAACAGTGTGCTTTTATGTATTAATTGAAACTTCGGGACAGTACAACAGAAACACTGAAAATTTTGTCAGACCTATAGAGAAAACGTTTCATCAAGAGTCCAGATTTTTGGAGAAATATGGCATTTCAAGAAGAAAGAGAGTCAATGAAAGATGAACCACGAAGCGAAAGGCTGTGTGTGTGAACACCGATGAAAATGTCAAGAGAGTTCCGGATCTTATGTGTTCAGACACTTGACAATCAGAATGAAGATTTTGGAGAAGAGTATTTCGTGTGTGACCACACATCAAAAGCAACTGTGTGTTTTGTCACACTGCAATCTCATTAATGGAAATGCCAACCTCATTTTCCAACCAACCTGAATCCTTGTGAATTTTTTCCTCTTCCCGCGATTCAAAATCTACCTCCAGGCAACTCAATTTAGTAAATGGGAAAACGTCCAAATAGCTGTGACCGATCAATTGTAGGCTACTTCAGTATACGAGTTTCAGCAATGTCATGATGATCTGAAGGACCTGCTCCAGCGCTGTAAGGCTTCCCAAGCGAACTTTTGATGCAAACAAAATAGCATTGTGATTATATTTGAATTAAAATTGAAAATAATCAGTCACATTTTTTCATTTATATACCTTGTAATGCTGTCCGATGATGAATGCGTTCGAACCGTGATAATAGTGACATCTTATTTCATTTGTTGGTAGTAGAACATTTTTCATTCGTGTTTCAATCAAGCTTTAATATCAAATACGGTCGGCTTAAATCGTGGTATTTTCAGTATGCAAAATACGACGATTTGAGTAGTACTTTTTTTTGTCAAGAAAATATATTTCAATATTCATAACATTTTTAACTTAGTGTATCATTATTAGGTAGGTTCTCAAAATAACTTTAATGAAAGTATAGATTGTTTTTCTTTCTATAAAGGCTTCATTTAAAAGCATTTTCTTTCATCCTTTACCAAATCAATATACTGTTTTCTCTCAGAAATATAAATTTATATCATATTTCTGATTCTAAGTTTTCCTATGTCAAGGATAACGAAAGGGCTGCATCAAAAATTACTTATATATAGGCGTTCTAAGTAAATTAGGGACATTTGAGTCATGAGATCAGATTATATCAAGACCGTTTTATTTTTATATTGAAATTAATTTTACTATTTAACGACGTCAAATATTCACCATTTTTAGATGAATGTGAATTATTACGAAAACATGAAGTGAATAGAGTAAACACATGTATGTACTTTTCTTCGTGAAGCTAATTTGTCCTATTTTTGGTCGAATACTTACCATCTGTACTTTGATGCAATATGATATATTTTTACGAGCTTCTCACCTGAAGTGTTTTATAGTACAGGGTGTCCCATTTTTTATGTTTCAGTAGGGCATCTAGATGAGAATGTCTCCCTTATTTTCGTGCTTGATTTTCAAGGAAAATTCATTCGTGAAAACAGATCACCTACCTTTTTTCGTTTTGAAGTAATTCCGGAACTCTCGATTACGGGATTTCGGCATATGCGAATACCTCAGTCACTATCAGAGAGTGAAAACTATCTAGAGTTGAATGCAGGGACATATTCAAAATTTTTCTTGTTGAATGGCTTGCAAATTATAATCAAATTTTGTGTTTTTCTGAATGTGAACCAATATGCCTGACAAATTTCCTCAAACATTTGAATTTTAACACAAACGAAATTTCGTTGAAAATTCTATGGTTTCATCTAGTGAGATGGTTCGAATTTATATAAAAGCACCACGAATATTCGCTTTCGATTCTATGCATACAATAATAAATGTCAAAATTGATCTTTATTCAAATCAGAATTACTCAAATAAGCAGTTCTCTGTAAAAGATTTGTTGGTATATGATTTAAAGTCAAAGGGTAACAGACGATCCTTCAGAGTAGTATGTACTAGTATTTCTGAGCCTGAGTTTCTGCCACCTGATCTATGGCCAGATGGTGTACATGTGAAGACCTTTCGCTTTCTTTAACAAATATTCAGTGTCTTTCCTTTAGAACTTGTTCTACTAAAAACGATCTAGTTCTATACTATCAAAATGTGCGCGGTCTAAGGACTAAAATTGATAGTTTTCGATTGTTCATTATAACTGAATCTTATCTAGTAATTATACTGTCCGAAACATGGTTGAACGACAGTTTTGTGACTCTGAAATCATTAATGATTGATAAACTCTTTATCGTCATATTCGTGACCCGTTTTTTTGTGGTAAAAACTGTGGTGGTGGTGTCCTAATAGGCGTCGACAAAACAATCCATTCATTCGAGTTGTCAGCGTTCCGTTCACGTCGTGAAGACCTGTGGATTTAAATAAGTCTTCCAAATAAGGTTTTTCTTCAGTGTGCCGTGTACATTCCTCCATCATCGGATACAACTGTGTACAGTGACTTCAGGGGACTGATTGAGATCATTAATGAGGGAACATAATAATGTTGAGATGTGTATTGTTGGTGATTTCAATATTGCGGGGCTCAATCACTGCAGTCGCATGATGAAGATGATGATACCTATGGTAGCACACCAACTAATATATATAAAGCCTCAGAAGAAGCTTTTTGTTATTCTTGCAGCTTCCTCAATATTATTATCCACCTCTATTAGTAATGCCTCTAGACGCTTCATTCGATAAATTGAAACAGAATGTTGTTTTCAAGTACGATTTTACCAGTACCCCATATGATGAAATCAATGAGTTTCTTGATACTGTTAATTGGGATTTTTTGAATGTACCAGATTGGGAGGATAGTGTTTCATTATTTTACTATTTTATCTATGAAATTTTCGACACTTGGATGAATCTAAGAACTAGGTCTTTAATTTTTGAGAAAAAAGCCCTCCATGAAATATATAAGAGAACTAGGTTACCGATGATCGTTTCTTTCATGTTAGGCACATGGTTGATCGTGCACTATCTAAAGATTATTCTTACTACATTGACATTTGTCATATTTTTCGAACGTCAGAATTTTTTCGCGAATTTTTCTTTATATTAAACAAGTTCCACGAAGAAATAATATTTGGGCGGAGTCAACCCAGATTATTGGGTCCAAAATGATACTGAAACTATAGATCATAATCGGCATCACTTGGAAGACTGAACCTGGCCATCGGGGCTTTCTGGGTCGAACAGAGATGGAATTTGAGTAACTATCGCAGGTTTTGTATTTTCTTTTCAATATCTCCTTACTTCTTTTCATGACCTTGCTTGCTATGTAAAAGTTTTTCTTAGATTTGTTTAGACAAATAAGAAGTATGATTCTTGAAATATTTTTCTGCTGGTTTTCTATTTCCATTGTTACAGATTCCTGTCTCAAACCCACTTCCTTTCACCCATGTCTTCGTTTGGAAATCATGGAATGCAAGAGAGAATGAAGCGGCTAAGAAGAAAAATTATTGGTACTCTTTATGTACACACGACACTAACACAACATAAACAGACAAGCTATTGCTAGTGCAATAGCGACAATGGGAACGAAATTTTTCCTCAGGTTTTCTCACTCGTTTATTGAATCATATACAAGATAGTATGGTTCCCCTGTTACACTTTTTGAGCTCACACTTGTGTTTTTTCCGACACACGACAAAATTATAGATATAAGCATTTATTGTAAATACAATTATTCAAATTTTATAGATCCTCTCTTTTCAAAATATATATTTATATATTTATAAATTATATATATATATATATATATATATATATATATATATATATATATATATATATATATATATATATATATATATATATATATATATATATATATATATATATATATATATATATATATATATATATATATATATATATATATATATATATATATATATATATATATATATATATAGGGTTTTACCCCGACGAGTTGCCCATATATCTGTTCATGCAATCAAACTGATTTCATGAAAAATATAAATCCACCACCCGGTAATTAATACCATTGCCAGGCAATGATTATAATCAAAACATATCCTGGAGTAATTATATATTAGGATAACGTTAAATGTTATGAGAATATATCAATCTACCAGAATATATACATACTATAGCATCATCAGACAATGATATCAATGTACCAACGAGTAGTGTCAGAGGCTTTCTCCCGGAAAAATCCAGTGTACGGACCTTAGTCAAGTAACACTGAATGTTACTCATTAATAGTTTCCTTTGTGTGAAGTGGTGAACGATCGAATAGAATACTGCTCTGAATATAATTATGACAAAATTGTCAGTTAATTATATTACATTTATATAAACAAATAAATAAAATATGAAATGAGATTCTGAGCAGTATAAACTAAGAGAAAACCTATGACTCTACCTCATTATTATTTTCGGAAAGAAACCTACGAAGAATATTACAAGATTTGATGACTGTTATCTTTTGTAACTGTTCAAACAAATTTTTCTTCAGACCCAAAATCTCAATACTTTTGTGAAGATTTCTAGGAATAACTCCTGTTGTAGAAATAATAATTGGTAGAATATATATTTTCTTCATTTTCCACATTTTTCAATCTCGTCGCCAAGCATCATATATTTAGAAATTTTTTCATTGAATTTATTTTGTATATATATATATATATATATATATATATATATATATATATATATATATATATATATATATATATATATATATATATATATATATATATATATATACATCTTCAATAAATGCGTGTCTGTAGGTCGTTTTCCATCTATATTAAAACTTTCCAATGTGATTCCTTCCGAAATCTGACACCTTTAATTACCGTCCCATTTGTATTATTATATTCTCTCTCAAAGCTTTTGACGAAGTTCTCTTAGAAATTCTTTTATCTCATGAAGAGTCAGTGATAGTGGACGAGCAGCATAGTTTCATGTGAGGCAAATCCACTGAGTCTAACCTTTCTTTTTATAAACTATGTTAATGCCTGTGTTGAGAGTGGTTTTGCAGCTGACTGCATATATACTGACATAAGAAAAGCATTCGATTGTGTATTGATTTCCTACCTGTTCTTCAAATTGAAGCGATTGTATGGTATTTGCGACCCCTCTAGTCACGTTTGAGGGACTATCTCTCCAGTTGATCTCAGCAGGCGACTTGTAATGGTTTCTACTATGATCATTTTGATGTCACATCTGGAGTTTGTGAGGGTACTTACCTTGGTAAAATTCTGTTCCTTTTATTTGCCAATGACCTCAAAGAGGCGTTTGAGAATTGTTTGTTTCTCATTTTTGGCGATGACTGAAAAATATTCAAATGCAATTGCATGATTGATGATCAGATTGTTCTGCAAGAAAGTTTGAACTCGTTACACGATTCGTGTAGAGTTAATGGATTGTCTATAAACATTGCAAAGTACCAACACGTCAAATATACTAGGCATCTCCAACCCTTGAATTTTGTATATACACTAGATGGGACTCCTCTTGAAACTGTTCCTCTTTCAAAGATTTGGGCATATACCTCGACACAAAATTATCTTTCACTCCTCATTTCGATTCAATAATTGCTCGGGCAAACAAGCTATTTGGTTTTTTTCAAGATCGACTAAATCATTTTCTAGTGTATGTTCTCTAGTGATTCTCTATGTATCTATTGTTCTTGAGTATTGTTGTGTTGTATGGTCACCCACATATGTCACCCATATAAGTAGAATGGAGCTAGTGCAGAGGAAGTTCATTAAGCTATTATGCTTTTTAAGAGTGGATGGAATTGCATTCCAAGGAGTCACTTATGAACATCATTTGACTCACTTTGGCTTGCCACACCTTCTATCTCGTAGAGTTTGCATACAAGGTAATGAACTCCTACATAAATTGTACAGTTATACTTAAACTTTTCTCTTCGCACATTCCATGTCGTATTGTGAGACGCCGCAGCAATTTGCTGCATGTCGTCTTCCATCGAACAAATTATGGTCAATACTCCCTCTCACGAGAATATGCAGTAGGGTGAATTCAGTAGTTGATGATATTGATCTTTTTGCTTATAGACTTTTGAAACTACACTAAAGTTGTCTCTATTGAATAAATGGTTGTCTATATGTTATTGGGATATAACTCAATAAATTTTATATTATAGTTATTATACTATTAAGTTTTGTTATTTCTTCAGGTATTTTGTTATTTAGGTGTATACTATTATTTTTTTATCCAGTATTTTCAAATGTCTATTCCTTTAGTAGAGTAGTTATTTATTCATTTACTTCGCAGCAAAATACTGCTGCGAATTTGCACAAAATAATCGAAAATTCATTCATTGAAAAATTCACATTTTTGAGTAAATCTCACCTTACTATAACCATTTGGCATATGCCATAATCCCGGAAAATCGTGAAATCAGGAATAGTTCGAGAACAAAAGACATAGTTCCGATCTGTTTTCACCGATTAATTTTCCTCCGAAATCCAACCAAAAGTGGGGGAAGGATCAATTTTTCTCTATTTATCATATTTTATAAAGTTGCCGTACTAAGGCATTTAAAACAGCAGATGCAGATAGAGAAAAACGAACCCTCCTCTCCCGATCTATTTTCAGGGACTAGTTTAGTAGTACCAACTTTTCTGATATCTCTTTCCGTTCTGGACTTTTCTCAAAATTTCTCGAATTTTGTGAAAATCGTCCATCGCGGATATCTCGCTCATCATCAACGTTACATAAAAATAAGTTTGACGTTCTAAATTTTTTAGCTCAGCGGTTTTCGAGTTTTAATGCGAACAAGCTTTCTTTTAAATACGAGCTATAGGAAATTTTGCCTCTGTTGGATGCAGAAATGTTTTTCTTTTCAGAAATATATAACACTTGTAGTCAATTATTTCATTCAATACTTTTTCTCAGAGAAAAATCTGAAATTTCCACAATTCCATTCACTAGCTGCATGCCCACCAACGATTCATATTGTTCTATCAGTGAAAACCACACATTTGAATGATTCTTTTTAAGATCACGGTTATTTCTATGGTTTGATTTGATTTAGACCATATAAATTATTTGTAGTCTTAGAGTTCGACAATCACTTCTACTCTTCATAAATCGAATTACAGATGAACATTAATTTTTGAAATTCGAAACTGCTAAGCCTAGGAATCTACGTAACATATGAGTCCATGCATATTGCTTTGGTAATATTATATTATAATTAGAAGATTATTCGAGTAAAAATATATTATCATGAGAGACAAGACCTATGATATTAAACTTTTTTAAACAGAAACAAAAATCCTTACGATACAAATGGGGAAAATACTTTATCGCAAATATTCAAAAGCGTTGTCATTGTTTTCAATGCATAAATTAAAAAACACTACGGCAGACATTGTTTATATAAATATTGCTAAAAGAAACAAGGCATTCCCTGAAATTCTGTTTTAACTCTTCTAAATTGTTACTGTACCTCTTTTAGAGTGAATCCTTAACATGACCCCGAAAAAAATATCTAGTGGCGTCAAGTCAGAGGAACGAGGCAGCCATCTCACCCTACCTTTGGTCCCTATTCAATTGTGTCCAAAATTTAAATACAGCAACCCTTGTTTGGTGGAAAGGGGCACCTTTGTGTTGAGAAAAATATTTGATCTTCTAACGGAAGTTGATCGAGAATTCTTTCAGTGATATTATTGGTGATGATTTCTTCATAACGTGCTCCATTCAAATTTTCATCGAAAATTTCAAACGTCAAAACGCGACTTCATTTCAGTGTACACCACACATTGACACCATATCTTCCTTGATGCTGCACATCATTATGGCATTGAGGATTCACATCCGACCACAAATGTTCATTAAAGCGATTAAATATCCCATCCCTAGTGATGCGAACTTCATCTGTCCATATGATTCCTCTAAAAGTCTGCGCATTCTTGAATATTTTTTAGATACCAATTGCAGAAATTTAGTATGCGAGGGGGATCCCCTGGCTGCAAAAATTGGGAGACATGCATTTTGTAGGGTTTAAACTGGTTCTCCTTCAGAATGACGAGCGCCTGACGTCTCGAAACTTCTGTTTCTGCTTCTATTTGTCTACTCGAAATTGAAGGTTTGGCCGTTACAGCACCTAGCACTTCGATCGTTGCTTCCTCTCCATCATTTGCATGATATTTCTCATTACTTGATTCTCTGAATGGGCCACTATTAGTAAGATTCTCTTTCATTCCTCGAAAAATAGATTCATTTGGCTGATGCCTTTCAGGATACCGACTGAAACATAATTCGGCTATTTATATATATATATATATATATATATATATATATATATATATATATATATATATATATATATATATATATCAAATCAAACCATAGAAATAACCGTGATCTTAAAAAGAATCATTCAAATGTATGGTTTTCACTGATAGAACAATATGAATCGTTGGTGGGCATGCAGCTAGTGAATGGAATTGTGGAAATTTCAGATTTTTCTCTGAGAAAAAGTATTGAATGAAATAATTGACTACAAGTGTTATATATTTCTGAAAAGGAAAACATTTCTGCATCCAACAGAGGCAAAATTTCCTATAGCTCGTATTTAAAAGAAAGCTTGTTCGCATTAAAACTCGAAAACCGCTGAGCTAAAAAAATTTAGAACGTCAAACTTATTTTTATGTAACGTTGATGATGAGCGAGATATCCGCGATGGACGATTTTCACAAAATTCGAGAAATTTTGAGAAAAAGTCCAGAACGGAAAGAGATATCAGAAAAAGTTGGTACTACTAAACTAGTCCCTGAAAATAGATCGGGAGAGGAGGGTTCGTTTTTCTCTATCTGCATCTGCTGTTTTAAATGCCTTAGTACGGCAACTTTATAAAATATGATAAATAGAGAAAAATTGATCCCTCCCCCACTTTTGGTTGGATTTCGGAGGAAAATTAATCGGTGAAAACAGATCGGAACTATGTCTTTTGTTCTCGAACTATTCCTGATTTCACGATTTTCCGGGATTATGGCATATGCCAAATGGTTATAGTAAGGTGAGATTTACTCAAAAATGTGAATTTTTCAATGAATGAATTTTCGATTATTTTAGGCAAATTCGCAGCAGTATTTTGCTGCGAAGTAAATGAATAAATAACTACTCTACTAAAGGAATAGACATTTGAAAATACTGGATAAAAAATAATAGTATACACCTAAATAACAAACTACCTGAAGAAATAACAAAACTTAATAGTATAATAACTATAATATAAAATTTATTGAGTTATATCCCAATAACATATAGACAACCATTTATTCAATAGAGACAACTTTAGTGTAGTTTCAAAAGTCTATAAGCAAAAAGATCAATATCATCAACTACTGAATTCACCCTACTGCATATTCTCGTGAGAGGGAGTATTGACCATAATTTGTTCGATGGAAGACGACATGCAGCAAATTGCTGCGGCGTCTCACAATACGACATGGAATGTGCGAAGAGAAAAGTTTAAGTATAACTGTACAATTTATGTAGGAGTTCATTACCTTGTGTGCAAACTCTACGAGATAGAAGGTGTGGCAAGCCAAAGTGAGTCAAATGATGTTCATAAGTGACTCCTTGGAATGCAATTCCATCCACTCTAAAAAGCATAATAGCTTAATGAACTTCCTCTGCACTAGCTCCATTCTACTTATATGGGTGATATATGGGTGACCATACAATACAACAATACAATATATATATATATATATATATATATATATATATATATATATATATATATATATATATATATATATATATATATATATATATATATATATATAAGGGGTTTCACCCCGACGAGTTGCCCATATATCATATATCTGTTCATGCAATCAAACTGATTTCATGAAAAATATAAATCCACCACCCAGTAATTAATACCAAATACCATTGCCAGGCAATGATTATAATCAAAATATATCCTGGAATAATTATATATTAGGATAACGTTAAATGTTATGTGAATATTTCAATCTACCAGAATATATACATACTATAGGATCATCAGACAATGATATCAATGTACCAACGAGTAGTGTCAGAGGCTTTCTCCCCGGAAAAAATCCAGTGTACGGACCTTAGTCAAGTAACACTGAATGTTACTCATTAATAGTTTCCTTTGTGTGAAGTGGTGAACGATCGAATAGAATACTGCTCTGAATATAAATATGACAAAATTGTCAGTTAATTATATTACATTTATATAACACATAAATAAAATATGAAATGAGATTCTGAGCAGTATAAACTGAAGCGAAAACCTATGACTCTACCTCATTATTATTTTCGGAAAGAAACCTACGAAGAATATTACAAGATTTGATGACTGTTATCTTTTGTATTTGTTCAAACAAATTTTTCTTCAGACCCAAAATCTCAATACTTTTGTGAAGATTTCTAGGAATAACGCCTTTTGTAGAAATAATAATCGGTAGAATAAATATTTTCTTCATTTTCCACATTTTTTAATCTCGTCGCCAAACATCATATATTCAGAAATTTTTTCATTGTATTTATTTTGTATATTATGTGTGTCGGGTATAGCAATATCAATTATATATGTTATTTGATTCAGTTTATCATTAAGAACGATATCTGGTCTATTGTGTTTTACAGCTCTGTTGCACAGAATTGTTTTATCAAAATAAAGTTTATATTTGTCATTTTCACAAATAATCTCAGGTTCATATTTTTGAAATTTTTTCTTTTGGGAATTAGGTCATGTTTAATTCCTAGATTGAAGTGAATAATATTAGCGACGGCATTATGTCTTTCTAAATAATCTGTTGAAGCAAGGACTGAGCAAGATGATAATATATGAAAAACTGTTTGTGAAGAACAGAAACATCTACGGCAAGAATCATCTATACTTTGTTTGATGATATGTTTTCTATAATTCCCTGTGAAAACAACCTGGTCCTGGATCGCAATTGCCAAGCCTTCTGTTTCAGCAAACAATTCTACAGATACTAACCATTTATTCGATGCAATTTCATCAATATAATCATTTTTCAATTCTTTAGGGTGCTTTCCGTGTAATTCCTTCTGCATCCAACTTTCTCTTTTAGAATTATCATCAAATATATCAAAATCTACCTTTTGCATTGTCAAGTTCAGAGGTGTAAGATTATAATCTGAAGCAACAACAGTATCATGTAATTTAGACGTTCTCTGTTTATCATGAAAATGGGAACGTAGATGAAAAATCTGTTTACTATGAAGATTATTCAAATCAGTTAATCCACGACCTCCAAGATGTAACTCATTCAGATCAGTTTTAGACCATTTAATAATTCCAAAAGAAGATGTAAGAATAGGAACAGCATAGGAGTTGATAGCTCTGAAAAGGTTTTTACTAGTTAAATAACTCTTATGATAATTCTAAGTCTTTTGTAATATGAACTTCTAATATTTTCTTTAGTGCTGCTATGGTTAATTGTCTTCTCTTGACAAAATCCAAGATATTTATATGTATCTCCTTGATGCATTGGCTCGATTTCGATATTGGAAATCTTTATATAATCAGAGGTGATCTTTCCTTTTTCAATAGAAAGATTTTTACATTTAGGAAGCCCAAATTTCATATGAATATCATTGGAATAGTTGAAAGTAATCTCAAGTAGACTTTTTAAATGAGATCTGGTTCCGGCATATAATTTAATATCATCTAAATAAATTAAGTGACTTAATTTGAATTCAGTTAATAAACTCTTTATTTTGAAGCCGAAACTAGTAGCATTTAATTCATGAGATAATGGATTGAGGCAAGGACAAAAACAAAGAGCACTTAAAGAATCACCTTGAAAATGCCTCTTTTGATTGGAATTACTTCGGATTTTAACGATTGTTTTGAAATATTTAAATGAAGATTGGTTCTCAATTTATCATTACAAATTCAAGAAAATGACGAAGTGTCTTATCAATTTTATAAATTTCAAAATTTCTTGAAGCCATGAATGGGAGAACTATCAAAAGCCTTTTGGTAATCAATGAAGGCTGTATGAATATTTCTCTTCTCAGTTTGAGCTTGATTCAAAGCAACAGAATCAATTACAAGTTGCTCTTTAGTACCAAGGTGTTTTTTCTACATCCTTTTTGATGTTCGGAAAGAATATTATAATTCTCCAAATGTGCATAAATTTTTGGGTAATACATGCAGTTAGAATTTTATATATTGTTGGAAGGCAGGTAATTGATCTATATTGAGACGGATCAATAGTATTATCACTTTTCGGTTTTAAATAAGTAATTCCTTGTGTGAAAATAAAGGAGTAGCTGAGGGTTCTTATTATGAATGAAAAATATTCAGTCAATTTTTCATGAACGCAAGAGAATTTCTTGAACCAAAAGTTATGAATACCATCAACACCTGGAGATTTCCAATTTTTGTGTGTTTAATAACTGATGTTATATCTTCGTTTGAAAATTTTTCAAATTGCATGCATTCTATTTTAGAAAATCGAGACCTTTCATTTAAAATCCAACTTGCATTGGAATTGTGTTGCCTTGGCACTGCCCAAATTGAAGACCAATAATCAGTTAAAATATCAATTTTAGGATCTCCATTTCCAGAAATATTTTCATTTGAACCTGAAATAAATTTGTAAAAATGTTTTCATTATTTTTGAATAGTTTGTTTTGGAATTTTCTATCTGAATTTATTTTATATTCACGTAGTCTAATGGAGTATACTGAAAGTTTTTGTTTTAAAGTATCGATGTATTCTATCAATTGTCCATTACTTATCTCAATATTTTTATGGGTTTTATATTTGAGGAATATTTTTCCAATATGTGCCATAAGTTTTTTGATCGATTACCTCTAGAATATTGAGTCAATCTTCCTAAATCACATCTGATAGAAGAAATTTTACCTTCTAACCTTTTTGCCATGAAGGTTTTTTCTTGATATTATAATTAGATCCAAAATTTTTTAATTTGTATCCAGAATGTTTAACTACTGTAATAGCGGCACAATATATAATCAGATGAAGTGTATAGATATTCATTACTTTAACAAGTTGCTTTGGAAGAATATTCTCATTAAGCTCGTTTATACAATCGAAAATTTTCTTTGAATAATGAATTTTAGGAAGTTTAGGTCTTAGTATTAAGTTATATATATATATATATATATATATATATATATATATATATATATATATATATATATATATATATATATATATATATATATATATATATATATATATATATATATATATATATATATATATATATATATATATATATATATATATATATATATATATATATATATATATATATATATATATATATATATATATATATATATATATATATATATATATATATATATATATATATATATATATATATATATATATATATATATATACAATAATGTCGTGCTGGGGATCGATTATTTCTCCACCTCCCAATCTAGGATGACAACAGTACTCAATATGTACAGCCAGGTGTGTGGCCCCTCAATTCATGAAATTCGAGTAAGGCAGTGTAGAACCGCTCAAGGATAGGAAAAGCTGAACTCAGTACGTACAGATAAGGTATGTGGCCATTTACTACGTGGTCACCGACTAGGACTGTGATTGAACTAAATACGTACAATCACTCAAGGAAAGAAATAGCTGAACTCAGGTTTTGAATGCCTATACATGTTTCAAGCAGTAACTTTCAAAATGTTTCGCCTGAGCTGTAAATCTGCTTCGTAGCATCGTCGTGGCAGTACAGCGGCGTTGCCTGATCTTGTGTTATATCGTGTACCTTAGTGATGGTAACAACGTTGCTTTTACACATCCCCCCTCCTTTATATATATATATATATCCCATTATTCAGTTTCAACCTATAATTTTTTACCTTATAGATGGAATTTATTTGTAGATGAATGGGTAAAATTGTCTTGAAATCGATATCCATCGTTTCAACTTCGGCCCCCGTAGTTTTCATGTTTGCACAGTTATAGTTTTTTGCTGTTCTGTCTTCTGTACTCTGTGGTTGACGATTGACTTCAGGTGATGGTGTTCCAAATAATTGTAGGATCTCTTTCACTTTTTCCAGTTCCTTTTCCGCTCCGTCCCCTGGTGTTTTCGGTAGTTCTGATTCTGGCGATACTGTATGCTTTGATGATCTTGGCGGTGTCGTATCCGTTTCGGTGTGGTCAGTTGCGGCGAGATGGTTGTATATGGTATATACCGTACATCCAATGTTGACTCCCCGCTTAATGGACTGCAGCATATTGAAATAAATAACACGTCGTCCCTGTCTTGATCTTGCATCTCGTCATTCTTGTGGTGCTGTTGGAGGCTAATAACTCATTTGAATTTGATGTACAACAGAATTTATATACTTTCACACTTGCCCTACCCTGTATAAGCTTATGGTGGGGTAACGTACCTCTGGTTAGTGTGCTGGTTTCAGATCCTTTATATGAATTTTCGGGTATATTTTCCCTAATTCTTGATCTCCCAGCTGAAATATCACAGGTGACAAAACTCTGGTTACCTTTAGTGATCCTGCATATTTCGGTTGTAATTTCTAAGATATACATATACTTGTATCTGATATATTATGTTCCTTTTCCATTACTAAATACGCAACATGCGGCACCCATTCTCTTCTTCTGAGATTATAGTAGTGCTTCTGCGTCGTAAATGATTTTGCTGAATTCAATTTTACTAATTCATATGACTCTCGCAGTTTTTCCAAGTGTTTCTCTTGGTTTTTCATTTCTTATTTTTCATTACGCTTCGAATTTTCGGGTTCCCATATTTTGCTAGTGATTTTTTATTCGTGTCCAAAGTTCAGGAAAGCCTGTGTGAAACCTGTTGTGTCGTGCTTGCTGGTGTTCATAGCGAAAACCAATTTCCAATATCGCTTTGACTTTTTCGTCGTCGGTTTTTACTCTTTCTTGATTTATAATATGACCCAGGAACCTCAATTCGGTTTTACAAAAGGCACATTTATCTTTATTTATTATTCAACCTGCATTTCTCAATCGTTTGAAGACCTTGCTTATATTTTGAATATGTTCTTCAAAAGTTCTTTCTGAAATTATTATATCATTCAAATAGGTAAATACTTCATTTTCTATTTCTGGATCTAGAATTGTGTCCAGTAGTCGTTGCATCGTCGCAGGCCCAGAATGAAGTCTGAATGGCATAACTTTGAATTGGTACAATCCTTTTCCTGGAACTGTGAACACTGTCAAAGGTCTGCTGTTTTCTAACGGAATGTGCCACTATCCATGTTTAAGATCCAGTGTTAATATGAATTTCACCCGTCTTAATTTTTTCAAAGTGGCATTAATTAAGGGTAGCGGATATGCATCTTTTATATGATATTATATTATATTATATTATATTATATATATATATATATATATATATATATATATATATATATATATATATATATATATATATATATATATATATATATATATATTATATCATATTATAGTCAATGCAAACCTATTTTCCCTGTTCTTCTTTTTCACTATAACGACTGGAGAACTCCATGGGCTGTTTGACTTTTCAATTATGTCTTCCGCTATCAGTTTGTCGAAGTCTATTTTTGCTTTCCATTGCTCTAAATTCAATCCAATTAAAATGAATGGCATAACTTTGAATTGGTACAATCCTTTTCCTGGAACTGTGAACGCTGTCAAAGTTCTGCTATTTTCAGCCAACGGAATTTGCCAGCATCCATGGTTATGATCCAGTGTTGATATGAATTTCACCCGTCTTAATTTTTCAATAATGGTCAATGGCATTAATTAAGGGTAGCGAATATGGATCTTTATATTATATATATATATATATATATATATATATATATATATATATATATATATATATATATATATATATATATATATAAATAGGGTTTCACCCCGACGAGTTGCCCATATATCTGTTCATGCAATCAAACTGATTTCATGAAAAATATAAATCCACCACCCGGTAATTAATATATATATATCTATATATATATATATATATATATATATATATATATATATATATATATATATATATATATATATATATATATATATATATATATATATATATATATCGCCTGCACCGCTGGATTCCTAGGAGAATGAGACACTTAATAGGTGTCTCATCTTTCAACCGTATTTCGTGTTCAATATACGATGTTCGACTCTTTACTTTTCTAAATTTATGCATTTCTTCTGATAAAAACTTTACAAGTATTCTTTCTGATATGGGTTATTTTACCTATATTTATATTGTTTTTGTCATACAACGTCAATTACTGATCGAAGGACACTTTGAGTTTGTCAAAGTCTATTTTCGCTTTCCATTGCTCTAAATTCAATCCAATTAAAATGTCTGATATGAAGTATTGAAAACGGGTTTTTCGCTCTTGTTCATCTATCGTTATGACTTTTGTTTTGTTCCTCTGCTAATTCCGTCAGCTCTTGCAGTGAACTGAAATCCTTCTTTTAAAGTAGTTCCTATATCCAGGATGTATGTTGGTGTAAATTTGTTCCAACTCTTGATTTGTCGTGAAACTACCTTGTCTTGTTATCATTGTTTGAATTTCAATTAAAAATTCTTTGAACGATTCTTTTCTCTTCTGCATTTTTCCCAGAATATCGGCCATCAATTTTGTTTTATAATTTGGTGGTAGATGAAATGATGAGAACTCCTGCATAAAGTCATTTCATGTTTTCCAGCTCTTTTAGTTATTACGATACAACATTAATATTTTTTTTAATTCCTTTTAGAATCTCTGGGAGTGTTTTCATCATACGGGCATCTGGGAATTAGTAGAATGTTTTAAATTCGTCAAAAATGGTACAGCATCTTTTCGGATTTCAAAATGTAGATCCCATTTCCTTACCTTCTCCATAATAGCTACTTCGTCTGGCTCATCTTTACTTATTTCGATATTCTTTCCTTGCGCTTTTATATAATTTGACAATCGGCTTCTTAATTCGTCTGCCTCTTCTATTGAATTCAATCCACGTCATTTCGCTTCTTCAATAAGTTCTTCTTTATTGAGACGATAAATATCACTTGCAGATTTAATACTACTGCTCATCTCTTTTTCGATCTTTCTGTTGTCCAATAATTGCTCGAGCGCCCTGTAATGAGTTTTACGCTCAGATAGCTTAGGAGGAATCACAGAGTTCATAAACATTTATTTCATTATCACTATCAATCATAAATTTTGAATATTCATATATATGCACTATTTACAATAATATGTCGTCCTAGGGATCGACTGCTACTCCACCTCCCAATCTAGGTTGACAACAGTACTCTATATTAACACCCAGGTGTGTGGCCCCTCAATTCGTGATCTTCGAATAAAGCAGTGTAGAACAACTCAAGGATAGGAAAAGCTGAACTCAGTACGTACAGCTGAGGTATGTGGCCACTCACTACGTGGTCACCGACTAGGACTGTGATTGAACTCAATACGTACATTCACTCAAGGATAGAAATAGCTGAACTCAGTAGGAACAGCTAGGTATGTGGCCACACACTACATGGTCACCGACTAGGACTGTGATTGAACTCACTACGTAAAATCACTCAAGGACAGGAATAGCTGAACTCAGTACGTACAGCTTGGTATATGGCCACTCACTACGAAGTCACCGACTAGGACTGTGATTGAACTCACTACTTACACGTATGTCCTTGAGTACGTACTACGTACTCAAGAATAGGAATAGCTGGACTCAGTACGTATAGCCAGGAGTAGGACCCGAATACTCTCAGTTCGAGACCTCGAATGCCTATCCGTGTTTCAAGTTGTATCTTTTAAACGGTTTTGCCTGCGCTGTGAATCTGCGTCGTAGCATCGTGCGGTATGAACTACTCGTCGTGGCAGTATAGCGGCGTTGCCTGATCTTGTGTTATATCGTGTATCAGTGATGGTAACAACATTGCCATTACAATCTTATAACGAACAATCACGATGCACAGTATTTATGATAATCCATGAAATTAAGAGGATCAACCTTAATTTCTGTTGAAAACGGAACTGTCTAAAAAACATAAAACACGTTTTCTATGAATACGTTTCCAACATCAGGAACCTACTCCTCAGATCTTTCACAAAAGTAATTCAAAACGTTTGGAAAAAGAGTAAAAAAGTCACCAAAGGGAAAGCTTATCAATGTATTGTTCAGTGGCGACTGCTTTATTGAAGGAAATAAAATATTTTATGATAATATAAAACTCCTTCAGTCCAGCTCAATGTATCTCCCTGTATTTCCATCCTTCATTTTCCTCATACATATTATCTGGGAAAATTTCATGAATCAGTTGTCATAGACTATGCCATCGGATATTCAGATGAAACATTTCAGAAATATTTCAAGCAGCCAGATAACGCCGCAATCAGCTAAATTATATCGAAATTAGGTGATTCTTCAGCCAGATGAAAATTTCATCAGTAAAATATGAAAAACTTAGTATGAGCTTGACTTCTCAGATCTTCGCATTTTCATAAACTGAATATTTTAGACTTACTCTGCACAGAAGAATCGAATTATGATTTGTATACAGGGGAATAGATTTTATGTTTTGTGGAGTATCTGGGTTATGAGTAGAGAAGAGCTATTCCACTTTCGCGATAATGTGCTCATTTTCAAATGAACGAAGAATGTTCAAATATATTAGGTCTATCTGTCATTGTTTCTGTGTACAGGGCGATATATAAATTTTGTAATTTTCACACACCACTCATATTTCGGTTATTGCAGAATATATTGGAAAAGTTCAAACGGTCTTTTATATACATCTATGCGTAGAATCCAATGGCCTTCTTCGTATTCTACCACGGGCTAGAATTCTCGAAATATACCGTATATTTTTTCTTTTTCATCTCACGGGAGATTTTCAAATCACAATTTTTATGCAACTCATCAAATAACGTCGCAAAATGCATTTACCTATTGTTTCCCTCTTCGGCCGTGTCTCATGATAACAACGAAAATAACAAAATTATCATAATTTTCACAGAAACATAACATTAACAAAAAATTAGGAGGTAAAAGTCTGCTTAGATAGTTTTAGCATCCTAACTATATTTCACCAATACTGAAATAAAATGTATTGAAATAACAAAATTTTTAAATCGCCCCGTATCACAGAAACTGTGATAGATAAATCCAATCAGTATGTGGCATCTAGTTTCCCTACTTATAAACACCAGTACTGTGTAGGTATTGATTTAGTGCAATTATTTCTTATAATTGCCTGTGTGATTAAATGAATCATTTCTGTTCAGCCTGTTCGATAAAAATAATATACACCGGAATGAAACCGTATGTACAGGATGTTCCATTTCCAATGATTTAGTAAGGCAGCTATGTGCAGTACTGCAAAAAGATAAAAATGACTCCTCCCATTTCCGACCTCCGTTGTCGAGGAAAATTCATTGGTAGAAACCGATCGAAGCTATCTTCTTTTGTCTTCTAGTTATGCGGAATTTCGTGAATCTTTATCGTGAATAAATTTATGTTCACTAAAATATAAAACAGTTGGTTAATTTGCAGAGAATATGAAGAGTATTTATTTCAATTTAGAAATATATATATATATATATATATATATATATATATATATATATATATATATATATATATATATATATATATATATATATATATATATATATATATACTTGACTAAGGTCCGTACACTGGATTTTCCGGGAGAAAGCCTCTGAAATATATATATATATATATATATATATATATATATATATATATATATATATACTTGACTAAGGTCCGTACACTGGATTTTCAGGGAGAAAGCCTCTGACACTACTCGTTGGTACATTGATATCATTGTCTGATGATGCTATAGTATGTATATATTCTGGTAGATTGATATATTCTCATAACATTTAACGTTATCCTAATATATAATTACTCCAGGATATGTTTTGATTATAATCATTGCCTGGCAATGGTATTAATTACCAGGTGGTGGATTTATATTTTTCATGAAATCAGTTTGATTGCATGAACAGATATATGGGCAACTCGTCGGGGTAAAACCCATATATATATATATATATATATATATATATATATATATATATATATATATATATATATATATATATATATATATATATTAATGCCTGACTAATTTCTCGTAAAAATTATTCCATTTTCAGAAATGAATATTCTTTGAGCATTCTATGGTGTCATTTTGGTTAATTTGCAGAGAATATGAAGTATTTATTTATTTATATATATATATATATATATATATATATATATATATATATATATATATATATATATATATATATATATATATATATATATATATATATATATATATATAATGCCTGACTAATTTCTCGTAAAATTATTCCATTTTCAGAAATGAATATTCTTTGAGCATTCTATGGTGCCACTTTGTATGCTGGTGTCAATTCACGAAACATCTCAGATGATTTCTATTATATTCTCACAAAAATGAATTCCAAGATTAATCCTTTATTAAATCCACATTGCTGATTAACATATAACTTTAATTGCAACTGTAAAATTGGCATATGCCGAAATTTCAGAAAAAACAGAAATCAGTTACTTTAAAACAAGAGACGATAGTTGTGATCTGTTAACATCAACGATTTCCTTGAAAATTGAGGACGGAGATGAGGAACTCATATTTTTCTATTTGCAGTATTTAAAACATTGCTGCCGTAGTGCAACATCGAAAATCGGGTAACCTGAGCAATTCCTGATAGTAGAAAAATCTACAGGTAGAAACTATTAAAAAGGCTAGAACAGATCATATTATTTCTTTATCTATCAAACAACTGATATTTTTTCTCATCAAAATATTTAAATGACAATATAACATTATTGATTGTTTCAGTAAATTATCGGAGTGATATTATTCAACCACTTGGCAATGAACAGTGTAACAACAAATTCTTCTTCAACATTTCGTAGCGCTTCTGATAAAATATTCCTGAATATTTTGTAATTTCTGCAATCGTTTCTGAGTAATATGAAGTAACATAGTTGAACAATAATAAACATCTGCACCAACAAGAACACTATACAATACTAATTTCATAGAGACTGACATATATTTTGATAAACTCTCAAAAGACTTTTTCTGAAATTTTAGATATCACATAATCTGCATTGGACTCAAATTTCAACTATTCATCTAGTTGAATGTCTGAATATTTAATAAAAGTCTTCTCTTCTAATGGAAATCTTTTATTTTACAATGCTCTTCTTATATTCACTTTACCAAAATTATAAATTTAGATTTACTGAAATTCAAAGCTCAACTTTATCACAGAGCCATTCATACAAAGAAAAACTTTTCATTCAATAGTGATAACATTTTTCGATATCATAACCAATAATATAAACCATAGCCATTCGGAAATATTTTCATTTCACAATTTTCAACTAATTGAAAAATATCATCAATATAAATAATAAAAAGAATTGGTCTCAATACTGTCCCTTGCGGAACCCAATCATCAATTTCGATTTCCTCGAACACTATTCCATTATATTTTATTCTCTGCGATCTGCCCGTCATATATATTCCAAATCACTTAAAAACTTCCTTGAATCCGATTTTTGTAGTTTCTCGACAGTAATTTTCCATTCAATGATTCAAATGCACGCTTAAAGTCCAAAAATTCAGAATTCACTAATTGGCCCTCATCGATAGATTTTATCCATCCGTCACTCACATCTAATATCACAGCAGATATTTGACCTGAAGTCCTGATTTTCTTTTAAATACATATTCACATCACAGAAATCCATTATTTGGTACTTCATAACTAATACAAGCAACTTTTCATAGACTTCAACAGTACCGGTACCCTGTCTACAGTAGCACTCCCTATTCTCAACAAACATACCACTGCCTGCTGATGTATTCACTGTACCTAAAAACATATTTCCAATCACATCAACTGCTCCCTAAGAACATTCCCTGCGATGCCATCTTCACTTCCTCCAGTATTTTTAATTCCTACACTAAGTTTTTCAGTTCTTTCATTTGTACTTTTTTGAAAGTGAATTATATCACTTTTATGTTTGATATTCTATGATCTATAAATTCCAGATATATGGATTTCGAACGAAGTTTTGGACCTTATAGTGCTGCCATCAATCGAAATTTTAACTTTATCTATGGTGAGGCTAAGCTGTTAACGCATTTTTAGAGACTTGGAAGGCAAAACTATTGGGACAAACTATCCATTCCAGTATTTCCCCATACTCATAGTATTTTGGCATTGAAGATATTCTTTGTACTTTAGTAGAGTATATTTCGATTATGAGTTCGCAAATGAAACTATGTTGTGGTTCAGATGGAATACTGGACATTCACATTTATATGAATAATAATGCCTGACCTATCATGCAACTGTTTCACGATTTCCATACATGAACTGCATTTATCATATCTAGGATTATATACGGAGGAAAAACTGCAGGTTTATAACTCCACCTAATAATTCTTCAGTAGTTTGAAAAAGCTTCTGTTTTCATAGATAAAAGAAAATATTCTTCAGAATTACAAAGACAATTGTAATAGAGATGCCAAGAAACATAATGTTGTTTTCTTTCGTGAGATCAGAGATCATCAAGAGATCTTAATTCAAGATCTTAATTTTCAGGTAAGTTAAATATATCACAGTTAATATTCTTTTCTGTTTTTAATTCAAATAAATTTGAATATTAAATATAACATTTTAACTTTTCCTCGAAATCCTCGGAATGACACTGATCCATACTGATCCATATCACTTGCATGATATTTCTTCTTACTTGATTCTCTGAATGAGCCACTATTAGTAAGATTCTATTTCATTCTCTGAAATATAGATTCATTTGGCTGATGCCTTTCTGGATACCGACTGAAATATGTTTCGGCTGTTGCTGCTGAATCATACCCACTAAGAATATAACATTCCATCATATCGAACTTTTCATAATTTTCATGGTTATGATTTCTATTCTGCACTTCGAAACAACCAAACTCTCAGGTGAACAAATTTATAAATGTAATAGTTGGAACATATACCTAACTAACAAGTAGCTATTTCGATATTCAATAAACATTAATACTCTAAGATCTAAATCGAAACTAACCAAAGAAATAACCATTATCTTAGATAAAATCTTCAAAATTTGTGGTGTTCATTCATGAAAGAATATGAATACCGGCTCAGTGGCGTAGCGGATATGATGCTTGTCTTCTGCGCAGAATTACCTGGATTCAATCCCCACAAAGTCGGTGTGGTTTTTCAGATTCTAGGAATCGCTTGAGTATCCATCTTTCGGAGGAGATGTAGAGCCGTTGGTCCTGTCTAACAAAGATGTGTGCTTTTAGAATGTCCAACTTATTTTCATGTGACTTTGATGATGATCGAGGTATCCACCAAGGACGATTTTCCTAAAATTTTATGAATTTCGAAAGAGTCCAGAACGGAAAAAGATATCAGCCAAATTTTAGCACTTGAAATAAAATCGGGAGAAGGGGTTCATTTTCTCCATCTGCAATAATTCACGTAGCTGCCGTAGTTGGCCCACCCTGAACAGAATACGGATAATTCTCCTAATTGATTATTTCATCTTGTGACGAGTTCTACGCTCAGGTAACTTAGCGGAGGAAACAAAGAGCTCATAAACATTCAATTATTGTCACTATCACCCGTAAATTCTTAATATTCATATATATATATATATATATATATATATACTCTTTTAATAATATGTCGTCCTGGGGATCGACTGCTACTCCACCTCACCATGTGGCCACTCACTACATGGTCTTCGACTAGGACAGTGTTGCCTATATATATATATATATATATATATATATATATATATATATATATATATATATATATATATTCCACTATTCAGTTACAACCTATAATTTTTCACCTTATTGCTGAAATTTATTTGTAGATGAATGGGTAAAATTGTGTTGAAATCGATATCCATCGTTTCAACTTCGGCCCCCGCAATTTTCATGTTTGCACAGTTCTAGTTCTTTGGTGTTCTGTCTTCTGTACTCTGTGGTTGACGATTGACTTTATGTAATGGGTTCCAACTAATTGTCGGATCTTTTTCAGTTTTTCCAGTTCCTTTTCCGCTCCGTCCCCTGGTGTTTTCGGTTCTGATTCAGGCGATACTGTATGCTTTGATGATCTTGGCGGTGTCGTATCCATTTCGGTGCGGTCGGTAGCGGCGAGATGGTTGTATATGTTATATACCGTACATCCAATGTTGACTCCCCGCTTAGTGGACTGCAGCATATTGAAATAAATAACACGTCGTCTCTGTCTTGATCTTGCATCTCGTCGTTCTTGTGGTGCTGTTGTAGGCTAATAACTTATTTGAATTTGATGTACAACAGAATCTATATACTTTCAGTCTTGCTCTTCCCTGTATTAGGTTATGTCGGTTTTTACGGTACGTCGGTTTTTACTCCTTCTTGAATTATAATATGACCCAGGAACCTCAATTCGGTTTTACAAAAGGCACATTTATCTTCATTTATTATTCAACCTGCATTTCTCAAACGTTTGAAGACTTTGCTTATATTTTGAATATGTTCTTCAGAAGTTCTTCCTGAAATTATTATATCATCCAAATAGGTAAATGCTTTATTCTCTATTTCTGGATTTAGAATTGTGTCCAGTAGTCGTTGCATCGTCGCAGGCCCAGAATGAAGTCTGAATGGCATAATTGGTACAATCCTTTTCCTGGAAGTGTGAACGCTGTCAAAGGTCTGCTATTTTCGGCCAACGGAATTTGCCAGTATCCATTTTTAGGATCCTGTGTTGATATGAATTCACCCGTCTCAATTTTTTCAATAATGGTCAATGGCATTAATTAAGGGTAGGGGATATGCATCTTTTATTTATCAACAGAAATTGAAGTTGATCCTCTTAATTTCATGGATTATCATAAATATTGTGCATCGTGATTTTACGTTATAAGATTTTAATGGCAACGTTGTAAGCATCTCTAAGTTACACGATATAACAAAAGATATGGCAACGCCGCTGTACTGCCACGACGAGTAGCTCATAGCGCACGATGCTACGACGCAGATTTACAGCATAGGCAAAAGCGTTTGAAAGTAACCACTTGAAACACGGATAGGCATTTGAGGTCTCGAACTGAGAGAACTCGGGTCTAACTCCTAGCTGTATGTACTGAGTTCAGCTAATTCTATCCTTGAGTGATTGTACGTATTGAGTTCAATCACAGCCCTAGTCGGTGACCACGTAGTGAGTGGCCACGTACCTTAGCTGTACGTACTGTGTTCAGCTTTTCCTGCTTTAGTTTAGGAAATGGGATCTACATTTTAAAATCCGAAGAGATGCTGTACCATTTTTGGAGCGATTTGAAGAACTTAAAACATGCTACCAATTTCGAGATGGCCATATGATGAAAACACTCCCAGAGATTCTAAGAGGAAAAGTATTAATGTGATATCATAATAACTAAAAGAGCTGGAAAACATGGAATGACTTTATGCAGGGGTTCTCATCATTTTATCTACCACCAAATTATAAAACAAAACTGATGGCCGATATTCTGGGAAAAATGCAGAAGAGAAATTAATCATTTAAAGAATTGTTAATTGAAATTCAAACACTGATAAGAAGACAAGGTTGTTTCACGACAAGTCAAGAGTTGGAACAAATTTACACCAACATAAATCCTGGATATAGGAACTACATTAAAGAAGGATTTCAGTTCACTGCAGAGCTGACGGAATTAGCAGAGGAATATAACATAACTATAACGATAGATGAACAAGAGCGAAAAACCCGTTTTCAATACTTCATATCAGACATTTCAATTGGATTGAATTTAGAGCAATGGAAAGCAAAAATAGAGTTTGACAAACCCAAAGTGTCCTTCGATCAGTAGTTGACGTTGTATGACAAAAATAATATAAATATAGGTAAAATAACCCCAAGTCAGAAGGAATACTTGTAAAAGTTTTCATCAGAAGAAATGCATAAATTTAGCAAAGTAGAGGGTCGAACATCGTATATTGAACACGAAATACGGTAGAAAGATGAGACACCTATTAAGAAATATATCCTAGAATCCAGCGATACAGGCAATAATATATATATATATATATATATATATATATATATATATATATATATATATATATATATATATATATATATATATATATATATATATATATATATATATATATATATATATATATATATATATATATATATATATATATATATATATATATATATATATATATATATATATATATATATATATATATTATATACTATATAAATATATATAATATATATAAATAGATAATGAATATATATATATATATATATATATATATATATATATATATATATATATATATATATATATATATATATATATATATATATATATATATATATATATATATATATATATATATATATATATATATATATATATATATATATATATATATATATATATATATATATATATATATATATATATATATATATATATATATATATATATATATATATATATATATATTATTGCCTGCAGCGCTGGATTCTAGGAGTATATTTCGCTTAATAGGTGTCTCATCTTTCAACCATATTTCGTTCAATATACGATGTTCGACCTCTACTTTGGTAAATTTATGCATTTCTTCTGATGAAAACTTTTACAAGCATTCCTTCTGACTTGGGGTTTTTTAACCTATGTTTGTATTATTTTTGTCATACAACGTCAACTACTGATCGAAGGACACTTTGAGTTTGTCGAAGTCTATTTTTGCTTTCCATTGCTCTGAATTCAGTCTAATTAAAATGTCTGATATGAAGTATTGAAAACGGGTTTTTCGCTCTTGTTCATCTATCGTTATAGTTATGTTATATTCCTCTGCTAATTCCGTCAGCTCTTGCAGTGAACTGAAATCCCTTCTTTTAATGTAGTTCCTATATCCAGGATGTATGTTGGTGTAAATTTGTTCCAACTCTTGACTTGTCGTGAAACTACCTTGTCTTCTTATCATTGTTTGAATTTCATTTAAAAATTCATTAAATGATTCATTTCTCTTCTGCATTTTTCCCAGAATATCGGCCATCAGTTTTGTTTTATAATTTGGTGGTAGATAAAATGATGAGAACTCCTGCATAAAGTCATTCCATGTTTTCCAGCTCTTTTAGTTGTTATGATATCACATAATACTTTTCCTCTTAGAATCTCTGGGAGTGTTTTCATCATATCGCCATCTGGGAATTGGTAGCATGTTTTAAGTTCTTCAAATCGCTCCAAAAATGGTAGAGCATCTCTTCAGATTTTAAAATGTAGATCCCATTTCCTTAACTTCTCGATAATAGCTACTTTGTCTAGATCTTCTTTACTCGTTTCGATATTCTTTCCTAGCGCTTTTATATAATTTGGCAATCGGCTTCTTAATTCGTCTGCCTTTTCTATTGAATTCAATCCACGTCATTTCGCTTCTTCAATAAGTTCTTCTTAATAAAGACGATAAATATCACCTGCAGATTTAATACTACTGCTCATCAATTTTTCGATCCTTCAGTTGTCCATTAATTGCTCGAGCATTCTGTAACGAGTTTTACGCTCACGTAGCTTAGCGGAGGAATCACTGAATTCATAAACATTCAATTTTTTATCACTATCAACCATAAATTTTGAATATTCATATATATACACTATTTACAATAAAATGTCGTCCTAGGGATCGACTGCTACTCCACCTCCCAATCTAGGATTACAACAGTACTTAATATGTACAGCCAGGTGTGAAGCCCCTCAATTCGTGATCTTCGAATAAAGCAGTTTAGAACCACTAAAGGATAGGAAAAGCTGAACACAGTACGTACAGCTAAGGTATGTGGCCACTCACTACGTGGTCACCGACTAGGACTGTGATTGAACTCAATACGTACAATCACTCAAGGATAGAAATAGCTGAAATCAGTACGTACAGCTAGGAGTTAGACCCGAGTTCTCTCAGTTCGAGACCTCAAATGCCTATCCGTGTTTCAAGTGGTACCTTTCAAACGCTTTTGCCTGCGCTGTAAATCTGCGTCCTAGCATCGTGCGCTATGAACTATTCGTCGTGGCAGTACAGCGGCGTTGCCATATCTTGTGTTATATCGTGTAACTTAGTGATGGTAACAACGTTACCATTATAATCTTATAACGTAAAATCACGATGCACAATATTTATGATAATCCATGAAATTAAGAGGATCAACTTCAATTTCTGTTGAAAACGGAACTGTCTGAAAAACATTAAATACGTTTTCTATGGATACGTTTCGAACATCAGAAACCTACTCCTCAGATCTTTCACAAAAGTATTTCAGTATTTCAGAACGTTTGGAAAATGAGTAAGAAAGTCACCGAAAGGAAAGCTTATCAATGTCTTGTTCAGTGGCGACTGCTTTATTGAGGGAAATAAAATATTTTATGATAATATAAAACTTCTATAGTCCAGCTCAATGTATCTCCCTTAATTTCCATCCTTCATTTTCCCTATCCATATTATCTGGGCAAATTTCATGAACCAGTTGTGCCATCGGATATTCAGATGAAACATTTCAGAAATATTTCAAGCAGCCTGATAACGCCGCAATCAGCTAAATTATATGGAAATGAGGTGATTCTTCAGCCAGATGAAAATTTTGTCAGTAAAATATGAGAAACTTATCATGAGCTTGACTTCTCAGATCTTCGCATTTTCATAAACTAAATATTTTAGATTTACTCTGCACAGAAGAATCGAATTATTATTTGTATACAGAGGGTTAGATTTTATGTTTTGTGGAGTATCTAGGTTATGAATAGAGAAGAGCTATTAAACTTTCGCGATAGTGTACTCATTTTCAAATGAACGAAGAATGTTTAAATATATAAGGTGTATCTGTCATTGTTTCTGAGTACAGGGCGTTATATAAATTTTGTAATTTTCACACACCACTCATATTTCGGTTATTGCAGAATATTTTGGAAAAGTTCAAACGGTCTTTTATATACATCTATGCGTGGAATCCAATGGCGTTCTTCATCTAGTACCACGGGCTAGAATTCTCGAAAAATACCGTATATTTTTCTTTTTCATCCTTTACCAATCCACGGGAGATTTTCAAATCACAATTTTTATGCAACTCATCAAATAACGTCGCAAAATGCATTTACCTATTGTTTCCCTCTTCGGCCGTGTCTCATGATAACAACGAAAATAACAAAATTATCATAATTTTTACAGAAACATAACATCAACAAAAAATTAAGAGGTAAAAGTTTGGTTAGATGGTTTCAGCATCCTAACTATATTTCACCATTACCGAAATAAAAATGTATTGAAATGACAAATTTTTGAAATCGCCACGTATCACAGAAACTGTGACAGATATACCCAATCAGTATGTGGCATCTAGTTTCCCTACTTATAAACACCAGTACAGTGCAGGTATTGATTTAGTGCAATTATTTCTTATGAATGCCTGTGTGATTAAATGAGTCATTCCTGTTCAGCCTGTTTGATAGAAATGATATACACCGGAATGAAACAGTATGTACAGGATGTTCCATTTCCAATGATTTAGTAAGGCAGCTATGTGCAGTACTGCAAAAAGATAAAAATGACTCCTCCCATTTCCGACCTCCATTGTCGAGGAAAATTCATTGGTAGAAAACAATCGAAGCTATCTTCTTTTGTCTTCTAGTTATGCCGAATCTCGTGAAGGTTTCATAAATTTATATTCACTAAAATATAAAACAGTTGGTTAATTTGCAGAGAATATGAAGAGTATTTATTTCAATTATATATATATATATATATATATATATATATATATATATATATATATATATATATATATATATATATATATATATATATATATATATATATATATATATATAATATATATAAAATGTTTAATTTCCAGAAATGAATATGCTTTGAGCATTCTATGGTGTCATCTAGTATGCTGGTGTGAATTCACACGAAACATCTCAAGTGTTTTCAATTATATTCTCACAAAAATGAATCCCAAGATTAATCCTTTATTTAATCCACATTGCTGATTCATATATAACTTTAATTGCAACTGAAAAATTGGCATATGCCGAAATTTCAGAAAGAACAGAAATTTGTTGCTTTAAAACAAGAGACGACAGGTTAGATTTCCGATTTCCTTGAAAATTGAGGACGGAGATGAGGAACTCATATTTTTCTTTTTGCAGTATTTAACATTGCTGCCGTAGTGCAACATCGAAAATGGGGCAACCTGTGCAACTCCTGATAGTAGAAAAAACTACAGGTAAAAACTATTAAAAAGGCTCGAACAGATCATATTATTTCTTCATCTATCAAACTACTGATATTTTTTCTCATCAAAATATCATTTAAATGACAAAATAACATTATTGATTGTTTCAGTAAATGATCGGAGTGATAGTATTCAACCACTTACAATGAACAGTGTAACAACAAATTCTTCTTGAACATTTCGTAGCGCTTCTGATAAAACATTCCTGAATATTTTGTAATTTCTGCAATCGTTTCTAAGTAATATAAAGTAACATAGTTGAACAATAATAAACATCTGCAGCAACAAGAACACTATACAATACTAATTTCATAGAGATTGACATATATTTTGATAAACTCTCAAAAGACTTTTTCTGAAATTTTAGATATCACATAATCTGCATTGGCCTCAAATTTCAACTATTCATCTAGTTGAATATCTGAATATTTCATCTAGTTGAATATCTGGATATTTAATAACAGTCTTCTCTTCTAATATGAAATCATTTATTTTCACAATGCTCTTCTTATATTCACTTTACCAAAATTATAAATTTAGATTTACTGAAATTCAAAGCTCAACCGTTATCACAGAGCCATTCATACAAAGAAAAAATTTTCATTCAATAGTGATAACATTCTTTCGATATCATAACCAATAATATAAACCATAGTCATTCGCAAATATTTTCATTTCCCAATTTTCAACTATGTAGTTGAAAAATATCATCAATATAAATAATAAAAAGAATTGGTATCAAAACTGTCCCTTGCGGAACCCAATCATCATTTTCGATTTCGTCGAACACTATTCCATTATATTTTATTCTCTGCGATCTGCCCGTCATATATATTCCAAATCACTTGAAAACTTTCATAGACTTGAACAGGTACCGGTACCTTGTCTACAGTAGCACTCCCTATTCTCAAAAAACATACCACTGCCTGCTGATGTATTCACTGTACCTAAAACATATTTCCAATCACATCAACTGCTCCCTAAGAATATTCCCTGCGAAACCATCTTCACCCCCTCCAGTATTTTTAATCCCTGCACTAAGTTTTTCAGTTCTTTCATTTGTACTTTTTTGAAAGTGAAGATATCACCTTTATGTTTGATATTCTATGATCTATAAAATCCAGATATATGGATCTTGAACGAAGTTTTGGACCTAATAGTAGTGCCATCAATCAAAATTTCAACTTTATCTATAGTGAGGCTAAGCTGTTAACGCATTTTTAGAGACTTGGAAGGCAAAACTATGGGGACAAACAACCCATTCCAGTATTTCCATATGCTCATAGTATTTTGGCATTGAAGACATTCTTTGTAGTTTAGAGTAGTATATTTCGATTATGAGTTCGCAAATGAAACTATGTTGTGGTTCAGATGGAATACTGGATATTCATATTTATATGATCAATAATGCCTGACCTATCATGCAATTGTTTCACGTTTTCCATACATGAACTGCATTTATCATATCTAGGATTAGATACGGAGGAAAAACTGCAGATTTTTAACTCTACCTAATAATTCTTCAGCAGTTTGAAAAAGCATTTGTTTTCATAGATAAAAGATAATATTCTTCAGAATTACAAAAACAATAGATAATAGAGATGCCAAGAAACATAATGTTGTTTTCTTTTGTGAGATCAGGGATCATCAAGAGATCTTAATTCAAGATCTTAAATTTCAGGTAGTTTCAATATATCACAGTTAATATTCTTTTCTGTTTTCAATTCAAATAAATTTGAATAATAAATATAACATTTTAACTTTTTCCTCGAAATCCTCGGAATGACACTGATCCATACCACGTGCATGATATTTCTCATTACTTGATTCTCTGAATGAGCCACTATTAGTAAGATTCTCTTTCATTCTTCGAAAAATAGATTAATTTGGCTGATGCCTTTCAGGATACCGACTGAAATATGTTTCGGCTGTTGCTGCTGAATCATACCCACTAAGAATATAACATTCCATCATATCGAACTTTTCATTATTTTCATAGTTATGATTTCTATTCTGCACTTTGAAACAACCAAACTCTCAGGTGAACAAATTTATAAATGTAATAGTTGGAACATATACCTAACTAACAAGCAGCTATTTCGATATTCAATAAACATTAATACTCTAAGATCTAAATCGAAACTAACCAAAGAAATAACTATTATCTCAGATAAAATCTTCAAAATCTGTGGTGTTCAGTCATGAAACGATATGATTAATGGCTCGGTGGCGATGCGGATATGATGCTTGTCTTCTGCGAAGAATTACCTGGATTCAATCCCCACAAAATCGGTGCGATATTTGGGATTCTGGGAATCGCTTGAGTAGCCATCTTTCGGAGGAGATGTAAAGCCGTCGGTCCTGTCTAACAGAGATGTGTGCTTTTAGAATGTCAAACTTATTTTCATGTAACTTTGATGATGATCGAGGTATCCACCAAGGACGATTTTCCTAAAATTTTAGAAATTTCGAAAGAGTCCAGAACGGAAAAAGATATCAGCCAATTTTGGCACTGAACTAGTCCCTTTAAAATAAAATTGGGAGAAGGGGGTTCGTTTTTCTCTATCTGCAATATTTCACGTAGCTGCCGTACGAATATCGAAATTGGCCCACCCTGTAGAGAATACGGATAATTCTCCTAATTGATAATTTCATCTTGTGACGAGTTCTACGTTCAGATAACTTAGCGGAGGAAACACAGAGCTCATAAACATTCAATTTATTATCACTATCAACCGTAAATTCATATATATATATATATATATATATATATATATATATATATATATATATATATATATATATATATATATATATATATATAATATATATATATATATATATATATATATATATATATATATATATATATATATATATATATATATATATATATATATATATATATATATATATAGGACTGGGATTGAACTCACTACGTACACTCAAGGGTAGGAATAGCTGAACTCAGTACGTACAGTTAGGAGTTAGACCCGAGTTCTCTCAGTTCGAGACCTTGAATGCCTATACATGTTTCAAGCGGTAACTTTTAAACTATTTCGCCTGAGCTGTCTTCTGTACTCTGTGGCTGACGATTGACTTCAGGTGATGGTGTTCCAAATAATTGTAGGATCTCTTTCAGTTTTTCCAGTTCCTTTTTCGCTCCGTCTCCTGGTGTTTTCTGTAGTTCTGATTCTGGTGATACTGTATGCTTTGATGATCTTGGCGGTGTCGTATCCGTTTCGGTGTGGTCAGTTGCGGCGAGATGGTTTTATATGGTATATACCGTACATCCATTGTTGACTCCCCGCTTAGTGGACTGCAGCATATTGAAAAAAATAACACGTCGTTTCTGTCTTAATCTTGCATCTCGTCGTTCTTGTGGTGCTGTTGTAGGCTAATAACTTATTTGAATTTGGTGTACAACAGAATCTATATACTTTCAGTCTTGCTCTTTCCTGTATTAGGTTATGGTGGGGTAACGTGCGTCTGGTTAGTGTGCTGTTTCAGATCCTTTATATGAATTTTCCGGTATATTTTCCCTAATTCTTGATCTTTCAGCTGATCACTGGTGACAAAACTACTTTTAGTGGTCGTGCATATTTCGGTTGTAATTTCGAAGTTATAAATATACTTGCATCTGATATAAAATGTTCCTTTTTCATTACTAAGTCCGCAACATGCGGCACCCATTCTCTTCTTCTGATTTTAAAAGTATTTCTGCGTCGTAAATGATTTTGCTGAATTCAATTTCACTAATTCATATGTCTCTCGCAGTTTTCCAAGTGTTACTAGTGGTTTTTCAATTCGCCTTTTTCATAACGCTTCGAATTTTCGGGTTCCCATATTTTGCTAGTGATTTTTAATTCGTTTCCAAAGTTCAGAAAAGCCTGTGTGAAACCTGTTAAGTCTTGCTTGCTGGTGTTTATAGCGAAAACCAATTCTGGCAAGCAAGAGTCCCATTTCTTATGATTATTGCCACAAAACTGAGCTATCATTGTTTTGATCACTCCATTTGGCCTTTCGACAGGATTATTCTGCGGCGAATATGATGAAATTGTAATTCTATCGATTTAGAACTCTTTCAACATATCCTAGAAACGTTTATTAACATATTGCTTTGCATTGTCTGTGTTTATCTTTGGCAACCAAATTTCAACAAAATTTTTACTTTTGAGTATTTTGCTTATGACATCTTCAGATATTTTTCTCACAGCACAGCATTCCGTCCATTTCGTGAATCTATCTTGAAATACTAACAAGTATATATTTCCAGCGCTTGATCTTGGCAGAGACCCCACTATATCCGTACTTATAGAGTTCCATGGTCCTGTTGGAATGCTTATCGAGTGCATTTTTCCTGGTACGTGTTGTTGTGATGATTTATATTTTTGGCAACATTTGCACTCTAGTACATATTTTGTGACGTCCTTATATAATCCTGGCCAAAAATATTTTCTGGCAATTCTTGAAATGGTTTTCGAGATTCCTAAGTGTCCAGCTGTTGGTTCTTCGTGATTCCCTTGTATTATGTGATGTACAACATCTGTGGGAACACATAATTTCCACGCTTGCGATAAGTCTGGCTCTTTAAAATCTTATTTGTCCCATAGATGACGATACAACTTATAGTTTTGAATAACGTAATCTGGGTAATTTCTCGGGCACTCATCCACCGCAACTTTCTTATTTGCGTACCAGTCGTTCTTTCCGCACACCACGTTAATGCAATCTTCATTTTCAATTATCTGCGGTTCTCGTGACAGCGCATTCGCCAAATGATTCAAACTTCCCTTTCCATAAATAACGTCGAAGTCATACCGTTCTGATATTATAGCCCATCGCCTAGCCTCCCAGTCATATCAATAATAGAGTTGAGGTATTTTAGACTCTGACGATCAGTTAATACTGAGAATTTGTACCCCTCAAGGTAGGGTCGCATCTTTTGTATACCCGATACAATGGCGAGGCACTCTTTTTCCGACACTAAATAGTTCTGCTCGGCTTAATTCAGTGTTCTTGATCCATAATCTACCACTCTTTCTCGATCGTGCCCATCTTTCTGGAGCAGAGCTATACCAAGACCGAAGTTAGATGCGTCCGTTTGAAGAAACAATCTATTCGAAAAATCTGGACAAACGAGGACTGGGTGCTTGAGTTAATAATTCCTAGAGTTTTTCGAACGCTTCTGTGTGTATTTCCAGCCATTTCCATCTATGATTTTTCCGTCGCAAATTATTGAGTGATGGTTGAAAAGTTCTCTATATAACGGCGGTACCATGAGGCTACGCCTAGGAAACTACGTAAATTATTTACGTTCTTCCGTGTTTGAGAATCCAATATCCCTTTGACTTTTTCGTCGTCAGTTTTTACTCTTTCTTGATTTATAATATGACCCAGGAACCTCAATTCGGTTCTACAAAAGGCACATTTATCTTTATTCATTATTCAACCTGCATTTCTCAAACGTTTGAAGACTTTGCTTATATTTTGAAAATGTTCTTCAGAAGTTCTTCCTGAAATTATTATATCATCCAAAAAGGTAAATGCTTTATTTTCTATTTCTGGATCTAGACTTGTGTCCAGTAGTCGTTGCATCGTCGCAGGCCCAGAATGAAGTCTGAATGGCATAACTTTGAATTGGTACAATCCTTTTCCTGGAACTGTGAACGCTGTCAAAGGTCTGCTGTTTTCGGCCAACGGAATTTGCCAGTATCCATGTTTAAGATCCAGTGTTGATATGAATTTCACCCGTCTTAATATTTTCAATGTGGCATTAATTAAGGGTAGCGGATATGCATCTTTTATATTATATTAGGGGGTTTTACCCCGACGAGTTGCCCATATATCTGTTCATGCAATCAAACTGATTTAATGAAAAAATATAAATCCACCACCCGGTAATTTATACCATTGCCAGGCAATGATTATAATCAAAACATATCCTGGAATAATTATATATTAGGATAACGTTAAATGTTATGAGAATATATCAATCTACCAGAATAATAATAATAACTGTTCTTTATTGATAATAATATCAAGAGGCCATCGACCAAAGTCCTTATATACATACTATAGCATCATCAGACAATGATATCAATGTACCAACGAGTAGTGTCAGGGGCTTTCTCCCCGTAAAAATCCAGTGTACGGACCTTAGTCAAGTAACACTGAATGTTACTCATTAATGGTTTCCTTTGTGTGAAGTGGTGAACGATCGAATAGAATACTGCTCTGAATATAAATATGACAAAATTGTCAGTTACTTATATTACATTTATATTAACAAATAAATAAAATTTGAAATGAGATTCTGAGCAGTATGAACTGAAGAGAAAACCTATGACTCTACCTCATTATTTTTTCCGGAAAGAAACCTATCAAGAATATTACAAGATTTGATGACTGTTATCTTTCGTAACTGTTCGAACAAATTTTTCTTCAGACCCAAAATCTCAATACTTTCGTGAAGATTTCTAGGAATAACACCTGTTGTGGAAATAATAATCGGTCGAATAACACATTTTTTTAATCTCGTCGCCAAGCGTCATATATTTAGAAATTTTTAATTGTATTTATTTTGTATATTATGTGTGTAGGGTATAACAATATCAATTATATATGTTATTTGATTCTGTTTATCATTAAGAATGATATCTGGTCTATTGTGTTTTACAGCTCTGTTGCAGAGAACTGTTTTATCAAAATAAAGTTTATATTTGTCATTTTCACAAATAATCTCAAGTTCATATTTGTGAAATTTTTTCTTTTGGGAATTAGGTCATGTTTAATTCCTAGATTAAAACGAATAATATTAGCGACGGCATTATGTCTTTCTAAATAATCTGTTGAAGCAAGGATTGAGCAAGATGATAATATATGAAAAACTGTTTCTGAAGAACAGAAACATCTACGGCAAGAATCTTCTATATTTTGTTTGATGATGTGTTTTTTATAATTCCTCGTGAAAACAACCTGATCCTGGATCGCAATTGCCAAGCCTTCTATTTCAGTAAACAATTTTACAGATACTAACCATTTATTCGATGCGATTTCATCAATATAATCATTTTTCAATTCTTTAGGGTGCTTTCCGTGTAATTCCTTCTGCATCCAACTTTCTCTTTTAGAATTATCATCAAATATATCAAAATCTACCTTTTGCATTGTCAAGTTCAGAGGTGTAAGATTATTATCTGAAGCAACAACAATATCATGTAATTCAGACGTTCTCTGTTTATCATGAAAATGGGAACGTAGATGAAAAATCTGTTTACTATGAAGATTATTCAAATCAGTTAATCCACGACCTCCTAGATGTCTAGGTAGTGTAACTCTCTGAAGAGCTGACTTTGGGTGGTGCTTATGATATTTACAAAGCATTTTCCTCGTTTGACATTGTAATTCATTTAGATCAGTTTTAGACCATTTAATAATTCCAAAAGAAGATGTAAGAATAGGAACCGCATTGGAGTTGATAGCTCTGAAATGGTTTTCACTAGTTAAATGACTCTTGATGATAATTCTAATTCTTTTGTAGTATAAACTTCTAATATTTTCTTTAGTGCTGCTATGGTTAATTGTCTTCTCTTGACAAAATCCAAGATATTTATATGTATCTCCTTGATGCATTGGCTCGATTTCGATATTGGAAATCTTTATATAATCAGAGGTGATCTTTCCTTTTCAATAGAAAGATTTTTACATTTTGTAAGCCAAAATTTCATATGAATATCTTTGGAATAGTTGAAAGTAATCTCAAGTAGACTTTTTAAATGAGATCTGGTTCTGGCATATAAATTAATATCATCTAAATAAATTAAGTGACTTAATTTGAATTCAGTTGATAGACTCTTTATTTTGAAGCCGAAACTAGTAGCATTTAATTCATGAGATAATGGATTAAGGCAAAGACAAAACCAAAGAGCACTTGAAGAATCACCTTGAAAAATGCCTCGTTTGATTGGAATTACTTCGGATTTTAACGATTGTTTTGAAATATTTAAATGAAGATTGGTTCTCCAATTTTTCATTACAAATTCAAGAAAAAGACGAAGTGTCTTATCTATTTTATAAATTTCCGAAATTTCTTGAAGCCATGAATGAGGAAAACTATCAAAAGCCTTTTGGTAATCAATGAAGGCTGTATGAATATTTCTCTTCCTAGTATGAGCTTAATTCAAAGCAACAGAATCAATTACAAGTTGAGTGAGAAGGTGTTTTTTTCTACATCTTTTTTGTTGTTCGGAAAAAATATTATAATTCTCCAAATGTGCATAAACTTTTTGGGTAATACATGCAGTTAGAATTTTTATATTATTGGAAGGCAAGTAATTGGTCTATATTGAGACGGATCAATAGTATTATCACTTTTCGGTTTTTAATAAGTAATTCCTTGTGTGAAAAATAAAGGAGTAGCTGAGGGGTTCTTTATAATAAATGAAAAATATTCAGCCAATTTTTCATGAACGCAAGAGAATTTCTTTAACCAAAAGTTATGAATATCATCAACACCTGGAGATTTCCAATTTTTTGTGTGTTTAATAACTGATGTTATATCTTCGTTTGGAAATTTTTCAAATTGCTTGCATTCTATTTTAGAAAATCGAGACTTTCATTTAAAATCCAACTTGCATTGGAATTGTGTTGCCTTGGCACTGCCCAAATTGAAGACCAATAATCAGTTAGAATATTAATTTTAGGTTAGATTTCCAGAAATACTTTCATTTGAACCTGAAATAAATTTGTAAAAATTTTTTCATTATTTTTGAATAGTTTGTTTTGGCATTTTCTATCTGAATTTATTTTATATTCACGTAGTCTAATGGAGTATACTGAAAGTTTTTGTTTTAAAGTATCGATGTATTCTATCAGTTATCCATTACTTATCTCATTATTTTTATGGGTTTTATATTTGAGGAATATTTTTCCAATATTTGCCATAAGTTTTTCGATCGATTACCTCTGGAATATTGAGCCAATCTTCCTAAATCACATCTGATAGAAGAAATTTTACCTTCTAACCTTTTTTGCCATGAAGGTTTTTTCTTGATATTATGATTAGAACCAAAATTTTCTAATTTGTATCCAGAGTGTTTAACTACTGTATAAGCGGCACAATAAATAATCAGATGAAGTGTATAAATATTCATTACTTTAAAAATTTGCTTTGGAGGAATATTCTCATTAAGCTCGTTTATAAAATCGAAAATTTTCTTTGAATAATGAATTTTAGGAAGTTTAGCTCTTATAGTTGGGTCAATATTTTCAAATAAATTAATTTGATTGCGAAATAAATTTTCTATATCTTTTTAGACGAATTTTCTGATTTATTTTCGATGCTTTTCATGAATGGGACTAGGTTTTCATCTTAAATTTCGGAATTTAAATGTTCTTGTTGAATGTTGTTTTTAATTGATTTTAATTCTGATTCAGACATAAAGTTTCTATTTTCAATATACCGTCTTTGATTCGCAATGCTTTGTTGTGAGACACAGCAATTGGAAATTTTTCTTTAACATATTATATAGTTCAGACATGTGCCCTTTTTTATTTGTTCCATTATTTGTTATTTTGTAATAACAAAACATAATGAATTTATTCATTTCATAAGTCCATTTCATGCGTTTTATTTTTTATTAGATTTGTGAAGTTCTGAATTAGGTGATGAAGTTAAGAAAAGATTAGAGGAACAAGGTGATTCTACATGATTATGATAACAGTTATCGAATCTTTTGTTGTTTGAAGAATAGACAGAACAAGTAGAAATGTCAGATCCTCAAATTTACTTCGTGTATGATATGAATGTATAGTTTTTAAAATATTATTCCTACCTTCATTTAAGTTTTTACCTTATCATCATATTCATAATCAACGGGCCCAGAAATAAACTTCTTTGCAACGTTACCTGAATCAGATGATATGAAAGTGTTAGAATCAGATGGTCCTGCATCTAAACGATCTTGAGTACAGATTTTGAAGTTCTTCTCCAAGAAATATCTATTATATGAATCGCAAGGATTTTAGGAGGATTATATTCATCATCAGAGTCATATTCATATGAAGAACTAATTTTTTGAATTCGAAAATTTGACAGTTGTCAATAATATATTTTATAAATCGTTTTCCTGAAATATGAATTAATAAAGGTAGGAAATTTTATGTGTAATTTTGTTAATAACTTAAAAATACTTATCTGAAAAACAGAACTAACTTAAATATCTAAAACTTTTCAAAATTCAAAATTTTAGCAGTGATGTTCATTTATGGAAAAATTGTCACGTCGTGACAATTATTTTTCAGAAATGCATAAATTAAGCAAAGTAGAGCGTCGAACATCGTATATAGAACACGAAATACGGTTGAAAGATGAGACACCTATGAAGCAGAAATATACTCCTAGAAATCCAGCGATGCAGGCAATAATAAACGAAGAATTCGATGAAATGTTAGCGGAAGGCATAATTGAAAAGTCAAACAGCCCATGGAGTTCTCCAGTCCTTATAGTGAAAAAAGAAGAACGGAGAAAATAGGTTTCGCATTGACTATAATATGATATATATATATATATATATATATATATATATATATATATATATATATATATATATATATATATATATATATATATATATATATATATATATATATATATATATATATATAAATATACCCATGGAGTTCTCCTGTCGTTATATATGAAAAAAGAATATATAATATATATTATATATATATATATATATATATATATATATATATATATATATATATATATATATATATATATATATATATATATATATATATATATATATATATATATATATAAACCTATTTTATGTTCTTCTTTTCACTATAAGGACTGGAGAACTCCATGGGCTGTTTTACTTTTCAATTATGTCTTCCGCTATCATTTAACCGAATTCTTTGTTTATTATTGCCTGCATCGCTGGATTCCTAGGAGTATATTTCTGCTTAATAGGTGTCTCATCTTTCAACCGTATTTCGTGTTATTAATAAAATGTCTGATATGAAGTATTGAAAACGGGTTTTTCGCTCTTGTTCATCTATCATTATAGTTATGTTATATTCCTCTGCTAATTCCGTCAGCTCTTGCAGTGAACTGAAATCCCATCTATTAATGTAGTTCCTATATCCAGGATGAATGTTGGTGTAAATTTGTTCCTACTCTTGACTTGTCGTGAAACTACATTGTCTTCTTATCATTGTTTGAATTTCAATTAAAAATTCTTTAAACGATTCATTTCTCTTCTGCATTTTTCCCAGAATATCAGCCATCAAATTTGTTTTATAATTTGGTGGTAGATAGAATGATGAGAACTCCTGCATAAAGTCATTCCATGTTTTCCAGCTCTTTTAGTTATTACGATACCACATTAATACTTTTCCTCTTATAATCTCTGGGAGTGTTTTTATCATATGGGCATCTGAGAATTGATAGCATGTGTAAGTTCTTCAAATCGCTCCAAAAATGGTACAGCATCTCTTCGGATTTCAAAATGTGGATCCCATTTTCTCACCTTCTCGATAATAGCTACTTCGTCTGGCTCTTTTTTTTCATTTCGATATTCTTTCCTTGCGCTTTTATATAATTTGACATTCGGCTTCTTAATTCGTCTGCCTTTTCTATTTAATCCAATCCACGTCATTTCGCTTCTTCAATAAGTTCTTCTTTATTGAGACGATGAATATCACTTGCAGATTTATTACTACAGCTTATATCACTTTTCGATCCTTCAGTTGTCCATTAATTGCTCGAGCGACCTATAACGAGTTTTACGCTCAGGTAGCTATATATATATATATATATATATATATATATATATATATATATATATATATATATATATATATATATATATATATATATATATATATATATATATATATATATATATATATATATATATATATATATATATATATATATATATATATATATATATATATATATATATATATATATATATATATACAATAATATGTCGTCCTGGGGATCGACTGCTACTCCACCTCCCAATCTAGGATGACAACAGTACTTAATATGTTAATATGTACAGCCAGGTGTGTAGCCCCTCAATTCGTGATCTTCGAATAAAGCAGTGTAGAACCACTCAAGGATAGGAAAAGCTGAACTCAGTACGTACAGCTGAGATATGTGGCCACTCTCTACGTGGTCACCGACTAGGACTGTGATTGAACTCAATACATACAATCACTCAAGGATAGGAATAGCTGAACTCAGTACTTGCTAACTAGATATGTGGCCACACACTACATGGTCACCGACTAGGACTGTGATTGAATTCACTACGTACAATAACTCAAGGATAGGAATAGCTGAACTCAGTACGTACAGCTAGGAGTTAGACCAGAGTTCTCTCAGTTCGAGACCTCGAATGCCTATCCGTGTTTCGAGTGGTACCTTTCAAACGGTTTTGCCTGCGCTGTAAATCTGCGTCGTAGCATCGTGCGCTATGAACTACTCGTTGTGGTAGTACAGCGGCGTTGCCTGATCTTGTGTTATATCGTGTAACTTAGTGATGGTAAGAAGGTTGCCATTACAATCTTATAACGAAAAATTACGATGCACAATATTTATGATAATCCATGAAATTAAGAGGATCAACTACAATTTCTGTTGAAAACGGAACAGTCTGAAAAACATAAAATACGTTTGCTATAAATACGTTTCGAAGATCAGAAACCTACTCCTCAGATCTTTCACAAAAGTATTTCAGAACGTTTGGAAAATGAGTAAAAGAAGTCATCGAAAGGAAAGCTTATCAATGTCTTGTTCAGTGGCGACTGCTTTATTGAAGGAAATAAAATATATAATGATAATATAAAACTCCTATAGTCCAGCTCAATGTACCTACCTTTATTTCCATCCTTCATTTTCCCTATACATATTATCTGGGAAAATTTCATGACTCAGTTGTCATAGACTGTGCCATCGGATATTCAGATGAAACATTTCAGAAATATTTCAAGCAGCCTGATAACGCCGCAATCAGCTAAATTATATGGAAATGAGGTGATTCTTCAGCCAGATGAAAATTTTATCAGCAAAATATGAAAAACTTATCATGAGCTTGACTTCTCAGTTCTTCGCATTTTCATAAACTGAATATTTTAGACTTACTCTGCACAGTAGAATCGAATTATTATTTGTATACTGGGGGTTAGATTTTATCTTTTGTGGAGTATCTGGGTTATGAGTAGAGAAGAGCTATTCCACTTTCGCGATAGTGTGCTCATTTTCAAATGAAAGAAGAATGTTAGAATATATTAGATCTATCTGTCATTATTTCTGTGTACAGGGCGATATATAAATTTTGTAATTTTCACACACCACTCACATTTCGGTTATTGCAGAATATATTGGAAAAGTTCAAACGGTGTTTTATATACATCTATGCGTAGAATCCAATGGCGTTTTTCGCCTAGTACCACGTGCTAGAATTTTCGAAATATACCTTATATTCTGCTTTTCATATTTTACCCATCCACGGGAGATTTTCAAAAATATCACAATTTTCATGCAACTCATCAAATAACGTCGCAAAATGCATTTACCTATTATTTCCCCCTTCGGCCGTGTCTCATGTTAACAACGAAAATAACAAAATTATCATAATTTTTGCAGAAACATACTTTTAACAAAAAATTAAGAGGTAAATGTCTGGTTAGATAGTTTTAGCATCCTAACTATATTTCACCATTACCGAAATAAAATGTATATGTCATATATATATATATATATATATATATATATATATATATATATATATATATATATATATATATATATATATATATATATATATATATATATATATATATATCACAGTTAATATTCTTCTCTGTTTTAATTCAAATAAATTTGAATATTGAATATAACATTTAAACTTTTTCCTCGAAATCCTCGGAATGACACTGATCCATATTAGATCCCCTAGAGGACAAATAGATTGAAATTTTCATTGCCGTAATGAACCTCTGCTACATTTATATCAACTGATATGCAGAGGCTATGAAATTCGAAACATAATTAAATTTCAAATTTTCATTCATTCCTGCATCACATTTTCTTAAAGTTAATTTTACTTTCTACGTATAAATTTTAGAGTAGACAGAGGTGACCCAAAATTGGGATTAACAATCTTTATTATATATTTTATACTAAATCAAGTATTAAAAATAATCAGAAATTAAATATCATTAACAATTTATACCGAGTACACCAAGCTTTTTGTATTAATTTTTCTTCTAATTCTACTGTTTTTCTAAACCTTATAAGAATTGTTCCACTGTATCAGGTTGGTAAGATAATTGCTATAGAAGCGGGTTTTCTTTCTAAATTTAGAATATCAGATATTGTGATGTTCGGTAACATAGTTAGATAGATACAGGTGAAAAGTGAAAAATAGTGCTCATTTAGTGGAGAAAAAGGCTTTCATTTTCAGAAATTTGAATGTTTCAGTTGTACGTTTCTAAATTTTGTGTTTTTTAATAGGGTGCAATTCCCCATTGAATGTGTCGAAAGAAGACGTCTCTAAAAATGCACTAACATGCACTTTATTATTTTCAAATATTTCGTTGGAAAAAAAGTTATTCTAGTCTGTCATTCCTCGGAAACGTTGCATTTTTTGGATTAATTTTGAATAGAATAGAAATAGTAAGAGAGAGGACAACAATTATCATGTAATTATGGAGGGAAAATGTTTGTGGAAATAGTATTTCTATATGAATATGGTAGCGTCTCGTGTGTAATTTTTTCAGAAACAACGCGATCATCATCATCATAAACAATGTATTCGATGGATGTGATAAGTAAACCTTACTTATTCACATCCATGAAAGAAATGCTCATCTAGTGATTGTTATAGAGACGAGGTCAGAATTAGGGAAGTTTCAACTTTCCCCGAAAACTGCGAAAAATGCAGCTTGTCTCAGACTGAAAAACTATTAGAATTGTTACTCCTGTTTTCTTTATTTCGAATAAAGAAAAGGACGACACAAAAATAGAATTGTACATCAGATGAAAATGTATGAATTTAAGTATTTTCGTATATTTGCCACTACCGGAAGTTGATATTCATTTCGTTTTTTTCGAGTTCCAATTGCCAATTGAATTCGAATTGAGTTATACAAGGAACCCCTATCCCAAAATCATAATTTCTGTCGCTCGTTATTGTGCTCTGGTTAAGTTTCTGAGAAATCTTCTAGTATCCAAAAAATACGAAAAAAGGGGTAAATATTATTGGTGTCAACCAAGAAATATTCGATGAAATTCTGTACCTCGAAGTTTTCTGATATACCGACAAACAAAACCATCGTAACTTTGTTATCAAATATCTGCTGCCATTCGTAGAAACCATCATTGTTTGATATTCTATTCTACTCGTAATTCATCGCCTAGCTTTCAATTAATATACATATAGTAATCTCCTACTGAAATGTGCTCTTAATATTCTTTTTGCACAAGTTCTTGTTTTAAGAGAAGATATATGATTAATGGTTACCAACTTTATATGCCTACTAGATCCAGAGAAAATATAGCATTTTTTCGTGATGCGAATACAAATCTACCGTTTTCGTTTTTTTCCTTTCAGTCTTTTTTTAGTCGAACGAGGATATATGAATAAATTGAACTTCCGGTGTATTATTATGGTTTAAACTCTGATTACTTTGTTTTTTGAATTATCAAAATAGAAAATTTAGAGTTTCATGAAAAACCCGAAATGAAAAATCAACGTAGAGTTCTGAACTTGTACGAAGCTCTTCAAAACAGATTGAATTGAGTCTAGATCTGCAAGAGCCAGACGATTGAAAATGAAAACATATACAAGGGGTTGAAGAGATAGAAAGTCAAAAAGTATTTTCACCTTATATACAGAGCCAAATATCCAATTTGGGCGCCCAGTATCTCGAAAACTGATCATACCACTTCTTCAAAAATTATATGGTTGTAATCTAGAAACGGAAAACTACATCATATCAAAATTTCAGCAAGTTTGACTGAAAGTTTATAAACTTCGGTTACACATACCCAATATTATATTCTTCTTCAATTTGTGAAATTGGAGTTCTATGTGAAACTTACAGTATATCGTCAATAACAATGATTTAGCTTACTTTGTAAACATCCAGTACATAATTGAATCGTGGACATCATTAAAATTCAGTCCTTATAATTTTCCTCTGGAAAATCTATACCCTCCCTTTAAATATGACTCTTTCGAGGTATTCAACAATTTAGCGACGTATAAATCACTCCACCTACGGAACGACTGTAAGCCATTTCTCAACACAGAATTTCATTTCAATGGAACCGTTCGAATCCAGATATACACAAACATCTGAACCACAATCGAATTGAATCGGGCCCAAGCCACATACATCACGTTTTTCCGTTTTTCCACAGTGACACAGATAGTGGTATTAGTATAATTATCAATACGTCTCGATATAAGTTAGAGCTGAAGGCTGTTTTGCTGTCATATTTTTGAAGCTTCACATATGCACATTGTATGTGAAAACAGTATCTCACCGAAAACATAAAACGAAAATATCACTAAGTTTTTGCTAACACGATATATTGATATTTAAAGATAGTACGGTCCATCTATCTCAGAAGGGGGCAAATTTCGATAAAATATGCATTGCTGATTTTTAACACAAGTTACTCGTTTCATCAGTATCTGCAAATCTATCAATCTTTTTATGTAACGGAATCTAAGAACATTGTTTAAACTACTTGAAGACGAGGACCGAAAACAATACAATAAATCGATATGGTTTCCTATATCTGACACTAAGAAGTTAGAAAACAAATAATGGTATAGAAAACTGAAGAACATAAACAAAACAAGAGAGTGTCCGGAATTGTATCGTTGTACCATATGGAAATATATGAAATTTTCCTGGCTCCAAGAAGGTTAGTCATATTTTTAACTTCAATAGCAATCGAGATATTGGTATATACCGATATTCCGGAAAATCGAGAAATCTGCAATAACTCGAAAATAAAAGAATAGATACTTGAGATCTGTTTTCCAAAATGAATGTTCCTCGAAAATCAAGGTCGGATAAGAAGTATTTCACAATGCTGAAGTACTGAAACATCGATAATGGAACACTCAAATACATAATTAATGGCTACAGTGAAATTTCTCAGTACAATATTTCCTACAATTATCTGCATTATGCAAACGTGGTTTTGCAATTGAAATCACGGAAAATCGAGTAGACTTTCAATTCCTAAAAATTATAATCCTATAATTTCCAGAGCATCAATCTGCTCAAAATTTTGGTTCGGATCGAAAAATATTTTCTATTTCATCAAATCTTAATGCACATTAGTTTGAATTGATAAATTTATTGTAAATTAAATTTTATTCAGAACATCAATTGCGAATACAAAAGTATCATTGAAGACTTGTTTTCAGAGATATGCAACCCTAGAATGTTAAATGTTGTAATCCTTCCTGACGGATATGGTTTTCCGATCCATCCTTCAATTTTCTTCAACTGGGGCCACACAGTAGTGGTATAGTCCGGTCGGATGTCATAAACAGGAGCGAAAAATTGCAGTTTTGGTCTCATCAGTATTATATTATTATTATATTCACAACACCAAGCCATACTGCCACCTTCTCATCTCAATCTGTTGGAGCGCATCAAGTACATGTATTTATTGGCGCCTTCCAACGAATGACGTAGAGGCTACTACCAGCGCCATCGGAAAATGATGAAAACAGAGAGAAAACATCAAGAAGCTATACTGGCTCGACTAGCGCAACGCTACAAAATCATTTATGTTAGCGAGTTGTAAGGACAATAGGTGATAAACTTCTCTCTAATTGTTTATACTGCGTTGAATTTTCGGTGAGAGTTGTGCTTTGAAAACTTCATTTTGGTTAGGAATTATCGAAAATTCTCTAGTATCCCCGAAGTGTAAAAACTCGGTGTGAAATTTTTTCAAAGGTACTGAAGATTTCTGTGATTGTGTATTTGTGCGGTCAATGTAGTGAAACCGTTGCTAGAAAAACACCCAGCATAGCCTGTGCTCTGGCTATTGGGCGCTGAAATGCGTAGCCTGCGTAAGTCTATCTGTTTTTGTTCCGACAAAAATACTGACTTTGAGGCTAAGTGGGTGATGTGATTTCCAAGGTAAAAAATCGAAAGAGAGAATGAGAAGTTGAAGCAGGAAGGTTGTGCACTTAATATAAAAATGAGAATCACATGAAAATCTACTTGAACTAGTTACGACTATCGAGAACCCACTTGACTTACAAGTAAATGGCACATCTATTGACTATATTACACGTGTTCCTCAGTGCTGACGAATAAACCCAAAACTATTATTGTAAGGTTTATGTCGAAATTAAACAGAGACGACTTTTTAGCAGCCTACAAGGCAAAACACCTAAGTGTTGACGATAAGAGGCCTGGACTAGGGGTAGATGATGTTTCGGAGAGCCTGTTCATAAATGAACATTCAAACATTGTGTTAGGAACTTGTAAATATTCTTAGAATTTAGGAACTAAATCTATTTGTACATATTAACATAAGCCAGACACAACTGGGATGCACAGATGATAATTTCAAAATTTATAATTTCATTTCAAATACCATAAAATTTTATTATTATTTTATTATTTAATTACTATAAACATTCAATAAACCGTTCATTTGCCAGCTGTGTACAATAAGCCGAATGGGGATATTATTCTTGGGTTTGCCCAGATACCTAGTTTTAGCTTTAGACTACTTCTCGGTGAATTTTCCAATATTTATGATTCATTATTTTTGACCGAAGAAATCTGTGCATTCCTTCCTGAATGATAAGACCACCTTAGTTTTAGTGTACATATTATATAGTTAGTTGTGTCTAGAGAGAAGACAATATATGTCTGTTATTGTAACATGTCTAAAATCAAAAGCAAATTAAAATAAGTTAGTACAACAGTGCTTCAACTTTATTTAAAACAAACTCAACATAACTCAAAAAAATCAAGTGCCATATCATTAGCATAAAGCAACCTGAAAAACAAAACAATTTAAGAGGAAATCAACGGTTCAGTATTGATTGATACTTCTGCGAACATCAACACATTGAAACCACGATATTAAAGAACTAAGAGACTTTGCTGAGGACAAACAATACAAATTTTCTTGGATTCAAAACGGTAATATTTTATTGCGCAAAAACGATTCTTCGATAATAATCCGTATCATTCAACACTCTGATTTGGCTAAACTATAACATTCTTATATAATCTTCTAGTCTAAAACTCCCAGAATGTTCTCATTGCATCGATGGCTCTTTATGTGCAGTAATAAAATGTACAGTTACGTGTAATGTAAGGCTAAACTATGTCAATTCAAATTGAATATCTCAACTAATAATCATGGTATATATTTTATTTGTTAACTTCAGAGATCTATGACTGTGAATTGGTGGGCTCTGCGGAATATTCGATTTTTCGCCGAGACTGTTCTGCATCTGCAAGTATGAAACATGATGGGGTGGAGTTCTAATAGTGGCTCAAAATAGTTCTCATTCAAGATTTCCAAAGCGATGCTGAAGATCTCTGGGTTCGTGTTATTATTAATGGTGAGATTGTTCTCCTTGACTGTGTTTACTGGCCTCCCAGTGATTACATTGCTGGTACCTACTTCAATAACAAATTGAACCCAATTAACAACCATCTCGAAAACCGTCATGTTCTTCTGGTGGGAGACTTCAACTTTTCATCAGTGTCGTGGAAGTACAATGAAGTGGGTTCATGTTTAGAAGCTTTCAATGTTGAACCAAGGTTTATGAATTTGATAGATTCATTTATTTCTTAGAATTGCTCCAATTCAATCACATAACTAATGAGAATAACGAAATTTTAGATTTAATATTGAGTAATATTTGTTATAAATATATAATGATATAAAGAGGACAATTATCATCCACCTCTGGAATTTGTATTTGAAACTGAATATCTTAGCAGTCTACTCACTAACACTAAAATTCAAAAAATCCGACTAAAATAAACCAAAATATAAACGAAATTTGTTGGGAAGAGCTAATGAATTAAAAATGAGGTATATTTAGATCAGGTTTTTTATCAATATCTAACAGAAATTATAGATGAACATGTTTCTAAAACTAGGATAAGAAACAAATATCCTATCGTTTACTGGCATGAAACAATAAGGCTGATAAAACGTAAGAATAAACTCCATACAAGGTGGAAAATTTACGGCGGCCTGAATGATTTTCCCAAATTCAAGCAACTTCAAACAAGGTCGAAAAAACTCAAAATTAGACTTCAAAACATACACTGCTTCGGTTCAGGCTTAAGTTCCGATGAGTCCAGGAAAGCAAGCTATTCAGTTTTATTTCAATTGAGTTCAATCAAAATTTTCCAGGCTCGAACGAAAAATTGGTTGATCTGGTGGCGAAATATGTGAATTGTTTGCAGAATATTCCCTATTTGGGATGACGTAAATGTTAACTGCTCGCATGTTCTAACTAAAATGTAATTTCCTTCTTCGATAAAATCTTGGTCCATCACTACAGATTCATCAGAAAACTCTGTATCTTTCAGAGGGTCTTCGAGTCCCTTGTTTTACCTACTTTATTCAATCGCGTAAAATCGCCAATTATACCTGAACAACAAGGATTTTCTAAAGGTCGATCGGTTGAAACAAATTCAATGAACTTTGTGAAATTTTTGCGTCTATCGAAATAATCGCCTTTAAGTTGACACAATCTATACTGACTTTAGCAAGGCATTCGATAATTTGACTATAAATCATCAGATTTTGGCTCTTGCTCAAGCAGGTGTTGTTGATCCCTCACTTAGATGGTTCAGTTCATATTTGTTGAATAGATCGCAGTACGTTGCTGTTGAAGGTTTTTAATCTGAATCTTTTATTACAATTTTGGAAGTTCCCCAGGGATCCCAGCTGGGTTCATTACTCTTTTCTATTCACATAAACAAAATAGCAATTGCTCTGTAAACTGTGAGTTTCTCCTCTTTGCGGGCGACCTTAAAATTTTCGATCGAGTTAAGGATAGGCTACTTGATTATACAGCTGGAGTTAGAACATCTGCATAAATAATGTATTGAAAATAGTTTCTTTCAAGGACCACATATAATATGTCGTACAAGTTAGTAAAATGCTTGTATTCATCAATAGACACTATAGTGTGTTTCTTTTCACGTTTTACTTAGGCGTTCGAGAGAGCAGGCCCTATTTTGCTTGTGTTTAAGGAATACTAGTAGTGCCCAAAACTCTCCGTTGATGAGCTTCTGTGCAATCAATTTGATCTTGAAATCGATTTATTAGGTTGTAAGAAGAATTACTGAGAACTAAATTGAAGCTCATGTTAGATAATAACCTATAACGTATTTGCAGTCAGTATCGCCCTATTTTATTTTCTTAACCTCTCCGCGTAATTTCTTTCAATTGTAGTTTTCGATGGTAAGCCAATCTAAATTCAGTACCCATTATATTCAATTTTTATTGTAAATTCAACACTAAATTAAGAAGTTGTAAATACAGTTTTTGGGAGTTATTTCTGTGTGTATTCCTAGTTGGTAAATAAAACTGAAAATAAAAATAAAAATTTGTCTTTAGGATACGACCTGTCGAAAAGTTGACGCTCCTTGTACTTGTCTGGCTGTTAATCAGGTATACATAATAACTCAACAATGATAACAAGCAAATCTTTTGCCAATATATGTAATCACATTGAAGGCTTCCATTCAGGAAGCAATAATACTCAACCCTTCGTAGGGAATTGAATATTCACCTCTGAAGATGCTGTTTTTCCCATCATCGTAAACCAGGGCCACATAGTAGTGGTACAGTCCAGTCAGAAAAAATCAATAGGGGCAAGACTGCAGCTTCTGTTTCGTTTGAAGTGTTACGTATTGCACAACCATTCCCAGCTACTCATCTGAATCCGTTGGACCGCATCGAGTAAATATATATAGATATATGTATTGGCGCCCTCCAATGAAGTAACACAGAAGCTACTACTAGCGCCTCCGGGAAATGCTATAAACAGGATTTGATCAAATAGAAAACTTCAAATATTTACCGCAACACGATACACTGTGTCTGGCATTCTCAGATAATTTGTGGGTACTTGCATTCTCTACGATAAAATTATTAATCCACAACTATTGAAGGAAAATAAATAATACTGCGTCATTGCCCTTTTTTAAGGAGTACCTGCATAATAAAATAAATCATTTTTCACCAACGGAGATCAAAAAAGAAGACATAAAATTTTCAAATTACTCAACACTCTATAACCTTCTTGAAAGCGATGTGTGGCAGGTGTTGTTGATCCCTCACTTAGATGGTTCAGTTCATATTTGTTGAATAGATCGCAGTACGTTGCTGTTGAAGGTTTTTAATCTGAATCTTTTATTACAATTTTGGAAGTTCCCCAGGGATCCCAGCTGGGTTCATTACTCTTTTCTATTCACATAAACAAAATAGCAATTGCTCTGTAAACTGTGAGTTTCTCCTCTTTGCGGGCGACCTCAAAATTTTCGATCGAGTTAAGGATAGGCTACTTGATTATACAGCTGGAGTGAGAACATCTGCATAAATAATGTATTGAAAATAGTTTCTTTCAAGGACCACATATAATATGTCGTACAAGTTAGTAAAATGCTTGTATTCATCAATAGACACTATAGTGTGTTTCTTTTCACGTTTTACTTAGGCGTTCGAGAGAGCAGGCCCTATTTTGCTTGTGTTTAAGGAATACTAGTAGTGCCCAAAACTCTCCGTTGATGAGCTTCTGTGCAATCAATTTGATCTTGAAATCGATTTATTAGGTTGTAAGAAGAATTACTGAGAACTAAATTGAAGCTCATGTTAGATAATAACCTATAACGTATTTGCAGTCAGTATCGCCCTATTTTATTTTCTTAACCTCTCCGCGTAATTTCTTTCAATTGTAGTTTTCGATGGTAAGCCAATCTAAATTCAGTACCCATTATATTCAATTTTTATTGTAAATTCAACACTAAATTGAGAAGTTGTAAAAACAGTTTTTGGGAGTTATTTCTGTGTGTATTCCTAGTTGGTAAATAAAACTGAAAATAAAAATAAAAATTTGTCTTTAGGATACGACCTGTCGAAAAGTTGACACTCCTTGTACTTGTCTGGCTGTTAATCAGGTATACATAATAACTCAACAATGATAACAAGCAAATCTTTTGCCAATATATGTAATCACATTGAAGGCTTCCATTCAGGAAGCAATAATACTCAACCCTTCGTAGGGAATTGAATATTCACCCTGAAGATGCTGTTTTTCCTATCATCGTAAACCAGGGCCACATAGTAGTGGTACAGTCCAGTCAGAAAAAATGAATAGGGGCAAGACTGCAGCTTCTGTTTCGTTTGAAGTGTTACGTATTGCACAACCATTCCCAGCTACTCATCTGAATCCGTTGGACCGCATCGAGTAGATATATATGTATTGGCGCCCTCCAATGAAGTAACACAGAAGCTACTACCAGCGCCTCCGGGAAATGCTATAAACAGAATTTGATCAAATAGAAAACTTCAAATATTTACCGCAACACGATACACTGTGTCTGGCACTGTCAGATAATTTGTGGGTACTTGCATTCTCTACGATAAAATTATTAATCCACAACTATTGAAGGAAAATAAATAATACTGCGTCATTGCACCTTTTTGAAGGAGTACCTGCATAATATAATAAATTATTTTTCACCAACGGAGATCAAAAAAGAAAACATAAAATTTTCAAATTACTCAATACTCTATAACCTTCTTGAAAGCGATGTGTGGCATTGTGTTTTTACCATCATTAAGCGATACTACTACGAAAGTTAATATCATTGCTTTCACTCCGAATAGACAGAAGTATTTCAGATGAAACACCCTGTATCTCAGAAACTATTCAATGGAGACTTCAAACATGGGAAAGGTAGGGTTCAGAAATATAGGTTCTTCACGATAGAAATGAATAAAATTGGGCTGAATTCGAAAACTACATCTTGAAAAAATATATAAGCAGAAAATTTCTCGATAAATATAAAAATTGACCTGTTAAACTATTTTCTTCAGAAACCGAAGCCGAAGGAATTATGAATTTCATTCCATATTTCACACTCAAACTGTATGACCCTGTTGAGTGATAACTTTTTAGATAGTCGTTGCTATTTCAAATCTTGATGCAGCATTGGATCACCAACGAAGGTAATCAAGAAGATGTAACGAAGTTGAAAATTCCGACTCGTCTCCGACAATTTCCATATGAGAAAATGCAAATCTTCAATCACGTTCCCTTCCTAAAAGACGATCTATCATCCCTGATGAATAGAAGAAGAACGAGAGAAACGAGCGAGAAGGTTATGCGTTAGGGGTACAATTTCCGCCGTCCTGAGACGCCAAGTTGAAATTTAATCGCCGATTAAGTTTCCATTTCCGATGTCGCATTGGATTGGCTTCCAAATCGCCAACAACTGCCTTGAAACGTATGAAAATCGACCGAAATGAAAACCGCGCGTTACGATGCTAGCCTTTAATTAACCCAAAATTGCGAAATGCTCGATAATTTCTAGCCCATTGACCAAACGGAGACAGATTCATTACTGGGTGGTTATTACTGTCCAGTATATAACTAATGTCATTTGGAACCATCCTGTTAAGGCGAGAATTCATCGAATGCGCTCGAAACAATACAAATAAAATTTGGCTTTTGAAGTCTGTGTACGTGGGTTCAGTAAAACTTTGTGAATTGTAGGTTTCATAGCGAATGCTAGAGCGATTCCAACCAGTTCATACTTGTTTCGAGAGCTGTACTGAAGGTAAAGTGTTCCATTCAGCAGAAACAAAAATCTGTGTGTTCGGATGGCCACGTCAGGTATGAAGTTCCTGATTCTGAATATGTTTGAAAATATATTTATATAACTCCTACAATTGTTCATCGATTTTATTGGACCAACAACAAAATTCCATATAATATGCATATAAGTTGAAACGAAGAAATCGCTTAAAATTATACTATTCCGAAATAACATGATCCAGAAAAAACAGAAATAAACAAAATCTTTCAGTTTTGTTGAAAATTGCAGGAATCTAAACTTTTTTTTATTACACTATGCGGTGACATTTCTGCTGCTTTCTCGACCTAACAAAAATTTCATTACAGTTTTCGAAGTAAATTCAAATGAATTGTCATTCCTTAAATTCTTCTGATGAGTCTTAATCAAAAATTAAATTGAGGAATGAGTAAAATAAACGATGTGGCACACACTTGATAATTGTTGGTTCAATCGGAGCTTTCAGTATTAGTAGTGTATCAATTACAATTGGTCGAATAAAAATAAATTCGTAGGCGTATTTCAATGAAGAAGGACTCAAAGTCTACAAAACTTGATCAAACTTCGAATTACTTGGGTTTAATATGAGTGGAAAACTTTGTTCATTGTCATTTTACAAAGTGTTTTATACAAAACGTCAATCGCAACAACTCTTCTTTTTTTCTTTGGTTTCGAAAAATTGATTAAAAGGTTTTTCAATATGAAAAGTTATTGTTTTCCTAGTTTTCACACATCAAAACATAATTTGAAAATATATTTCTGATTAAAATTCAGTAATTTCTGAGAATGCTTTAGATCATGAATATTCAAATCACAGCATGGATAGCACTGCTTTTTGAAAACATAATTTAGTTCTACAAAATATTTTGTAGGTGTAACTTATTTAGATTTATTTTGCATTATTCAAAGGATGTATTGAAAACCAAATCATTCGTTTCCTGATAAAATATAGCAACAATTCGGGTTAGATTTCAAGTCTGGGGAGGATTTAGGAACATTTTGAAAATCCAAAGTTTTAGAATATAAATTCAATGAAAATAAAGGATTGAATATGCTGTTACATGCATCAGAAAATCTTCAAACCTCTCAGTGGTACATTTTTCCATTATAAATTAAACTGGTAGTTCTTTAATGTAATACCCTGTATTTTCACGTAAACGAATTTTAGTCATAAGATCCTTATGAATATATAAAATACTATCGGTTTTATTACTTTGGGGACAATAAATGCTATATTGAGGTTATGAATAGGATTTTTATCAAGTTTTGGAAAGACGGCAAAAAAATTGATCAAATCACTAAAGTGTTATAGATTATTCGTTTCATCCAAGCGATAACTAATGTTCCTTCGAAAATCAATTGATAATATTCCTGCTTTCATAATGAAAAATTCGGTTTTCAGTATTTGAAGAAAGAATATGAATATGTTGGCTTTATGTTAGGAAACATGAAAATAAAGAAATTCTTTATTTCATATTGTCGAAAACTTTTACTCATTTTCAAAAAGACCGATACAGTAAGGCTAATAAATAAATAAAACTAATGAAATGAATCACAGTTTTAGATTACAAATGTTCAAAATGGTTTCTGTTTTGTTCGAAATTATGCAGGCGTACATAACGGATATTAAGTAGCGCAATAAGTAAAATAATGGATCGACTAGTAAATTACATAGATCTATATGTGAAAACCTTCTAGCTCAAGATGACGGTTCCAATAGATCATGTCTTATAACTACGCACGAAAGAAAAAAACAAGAACTGCCAGATCCTGCGACTTTGCTGACCAAAGTATACGTGCCGATCAAACATTCTGGAAAATGCTCCTTCAGTTATTTATTATTATTTTATTATTGTTAATGCTCTATTATGGATAGAGCAACTACTGTTGGATATATGTGGTATTGAATTCAGCCGTTTTGTATAAAATTTCGGATTACCACCCAGAATAAAGCAAGCCACGCTAAACCGAACCTGTCCTGTCGCTCTCATGGGAGAATTACAAGTTCGTTCTCGAACAAGTCAACAATTAAACTCAAGTGGTCGCTATGAATCAACTGGGTACCGATTCTGAATCAACATTAGCTTATGTTTTAGATTTATGTTTCCTCAATACTCTATGAACAGAGAATTCCATCAATCTCCTGTTGAGATTTTCTATAGTTGTTCTGACAAGGTGTCCCAAATGATCCATAATTGATGAGATTTTTGTTATCGTACCGACTGTTTTCGTACAAAGTTGCTTCGTTTTGGAAACCCTTGAAATTATTTGTTTTCAGGAATGTAATATATGTAACAACCCATGATTCTTAGATGAAAAAAAGATATCATTTGCTGCATTCATATTTTGATTACACTATAAAAAAACTTAGAATCGTATTTTTCTAATAAAGCCGAATTTTTATTCGCGGTCATATTTTTCGATTAACGAAACACATAATGTTATTCTAGTTATGGAAATATGACAGGCAATAATCATGCCGAAACGACCATGATATTCTCCATTAATTAAAGCGTAGTATATTCTTCAATACCGAAAAAGGAGTGTAATGAATCGATCTCCGAAGAAAATTCAATGAATGAACAAATGAGTAGAAGAATAAGAATTCATAATACTTGACTGATTCAATGGACTTTTATCGGCAGCCTTTCCAAAATGGATGAAGAATCCTATTTATAACATCTCCGTTATATACAGAGTAGCCTAGTTCTTATTGCGGAAAATTTAAGAGACCAATAGAGAATCGAAAAATAATATTAGTTTGCTATATAAACTATATTCGAAAAATGCTTCGTTGAAAATATGGGGTGTTCAAATTTGGTAAAAAGAATCAACTCATTAATTCTTGTCATGCGACTGCAAATAGTTGAATTAAATTCTGTAGGAGTTAACTTCTGTCCAGAGAGTATGTTATGCTATGAAGATATTATTTTTAATTTTACAAGTAGTATCTATACTAACACGTAACTGGATATTTTAAAACGAGAAATTGGTACGAAAATCAGCTTTGATTTCTCCATGTACCTTGGGAGAAATAAAGCACTCCTTTGATTCGTATGTACGACTCAATATCGGCGAGTAAAATATTAAAATTGGAATCAAATGAATTTTTATCTTAATGAAACTACAATAAGCATAACAGATTTGATTAATGGCGTTCAATAACAAAATTAAATGAATGAAAAATTTAAATAAATTGTTCGAGAAGTAGTGCATAAATTTGTGACAGTACCTAATTAATGAATTTATTGCAGCAGATATTTCGTTCGGATTTTGACGCATATCATTGCAGACTTGCTGAAGCCCTGCAACTAAGTCGTCTCCTGTACATACTGTAGCAGCGTAGATATTTTCTTTAATGTTTTCCTAAACATAAAAGTCCAGTGTTAAGATTCATTTAGAAACGATCTTGGTCAAATTGCCCGCGGTGTTTCGCACGCCCAACCATGAATGTTATGGTAATTTGTTACTCCATGTCTAGAGGAAAAGGACCCATCAATTCAAAGAATTTGACGTAAAAACTTAGGATTTTCTTATGTAAAATTGAAAAGCAATTGGCAAAATCTGATTCTATTTTCTGCATTTCCAGGGTAAAATACTGAATGGGCGGGCTGTAGGTGATATACGTGCAAGCGGTCATCATGTAATGTTCATAATGTTCGAGACTTAGGTGTTGATAATTTCTTACCTGCCTTGCGAGAGCTTAACCTCGGATTATTATCAAAGATACGAAGTATGCGATTGCGATAATAATTTTGACGGTTTCTGTTTTGTTCATTATTACTATTTTCGTATTTCCATAAAAATCCATAACAAAATGAAAATCTGCGTATTCGTTGTTACTGAAACGCATCTACAGAATATTACTTAGAACACAAATAATAACAATAATGATAGCAATAATTAATAATAACAATAATCACAATAAAAACGAATCAAAATACTGGAAAGCTAACTAACTTTTTACTCAGTCTTTGTCTCGGTCAATTTTAACAAATAAATTCATTAAATTGTTTCCAAAGATAACTTTTTTAATTTTTCACTTCCTTCTTTTAGTAAAACAAATAAGCAGAAATTCATCGTTGTTATGGATTTTCTGATGGAAATACGGTAGTTTGTTAATATCGAAGATGGTATCCACCTGAAAGAGTTAAGGATTAATTGAGGATTTTTACCCTGGGGATGCTAAAAAGAGCATAAACATGAAATTTATGCCAGTAAACTGAACGGAAGATGATCCTAATTTTTTTACAAAATTCTTTGACAGATGAATCCATTTTTACTAGAAGCGGAGTTTAACAAATTACCGTAATATCCATATAAGGAAACACGAAAACCCTCGACCAATTTGACAAGGAAATTTATATTTCACTCAGAATTTTATTTATTAAATTCTAATTTTATTTTTTGAATCCGAAATGCTGAATCGTACAGAGAAATTGAAGTAGTGCTTTTTTCTCTCAAATTTAATGGAAAATCCGAAACCTTTCTGTGAAAAACTAGTAGTTTACCAATTTTTCATTCGAAAATTATCAGCTGGGTGTGAGAACAGACACAACTGGTGAAATTTGAAATAATATTTCCATTGGAAAATATGCTCTTTAGACTGCAGTCAACGACTATAAAATTTCATCGAAATATTTATAATGGTTTCAACGAAAAAAATTCGATTTCGTGAAAGTGAACAGGGTGTCCCTTTCAAGAAATTACAATTAGTCTAACTTGAAAACTGTACCCCTCAAAAATACGAGAGGTTTTTAAAAATTGAAGATTTTGAAAATCACCGTATACTTCGAAAACAAAGAGGGCTATGAAAAATATGTTGACTTCAGCAATTGATTCATGGAAAAGCAGCAACAATTCATGGAAATCGTATGTCCCAATTCCATTTATACAATCAAACTACGTGCATAAATTTCATTTTTGTCCAGGGGTTTTTGAGTTATAATGCAAACTTGCGTGTTTTAAAATATGCATCATAGGCAACTTTGATTTCGTTGAATAGAGTTTCTTTCCTACTATGTCCGAAGAAATACAATATTCGAATATATCGAAATGAACAATTTTGATCATATGTAAACCAACGATACTAATATTCAACGTAAAGGTCGACATAGGTTGCAAATTATCGTACGCATGGTCGCTTCGTTATCACAAACGTTATTGTAGCGAGTAAATTGATGACAAAACATTTGATTATTCATCTAAGTTGTCATTGCTAGAATTGATTTTGGAGCTGTCATGATGAAAGCACATAGCAATCTCAAGGTATTTCAATCATTCCATCTAAATTCTGTGAATGGAGAAGAGTTGCTAGATGACATTAGGAAAAGATGTACAATATTTGGTTTTTCATGGAAACACGTTCTGGATGAAGAAATTGAGTGGACATGTGATATATTTTCGACAAGCAAAAACACTATTCAATGAAATCAAATTTGACAATGGTTCAGATTTTAAAAAATGCACAAAGAAGAAATTTTCTAGAAGTACGATTCTCCGTGAAAAAGTACCTAATAATTCCCTTTATAAGTATTATGACATAATTCAGTGGGGAATCAATTCTATGCACATCAGTAGTAATTAGCTAGACAAAACATCAGTACTTAGCTATAGAAAAGACTAGAGCTGGAGAAGCAGTTCGAAGAGTGTGAACATGAAAAATCCAAGTAGAGCATAGAATAAGATATTTTCTTGAAATTTGGTTAGTACTTGATGTTTCCTATAAATTGGAAGAGAATTGAAATCTGGTCAAAGATTCATGCATATACATAAACATACTCTTTCATTAATTAAAAACTAAGATGATAATGAAGAATATTAGCAGTCTAAGTCGTCCAGTATATATTGTTTTGTCTGCAAAGAAATCATTGGAATAGGAAAAAGCAATAACCTTTTCCGAATAACTCCACGGAATCGAATCCAGGTTCATAAAGTCCTTTCGGATAACGCGTCAACATATCACCGGAGTGAGAGATGGGGACGCGCCGAAATTGGAGCAACCGCGACGCCAATAAGTTCCCCCTTTCAGCCAGGCCGAAACGTAGAGAGAGGTAATGGAGTTAAAATTGACGTGAATAGAACTTGGGATGGAATATAGAAAGCGAGCTTGAAATTTTAACGGACAATGATTTTTCCGAAAAATAATATTCTCGATCGTGCGGAAGAATGAAAATGCGGTATTGATTTGGTTGAATGAACAATTGATTTTTTTTGGTTGAAATGGAATTACAGAATGAAAATGTTCAATTACAGCTTTCGACGAAAATATGTAATCACAGTTTCATATCAAAATTATAAGTTTTACGTTCAACTTTGCATAAAATAAATGAAATAAAAGATTTTCAATACTTATTTCATTCTGTAGAAATATTTTATTGTCACAAAAAGTATTAAAACAAAATATTCAGATAATTGAAAGGTTCATTTTATGTGTTTAGATATTCACATTCGCTTACATGGTGAAATTTTGTACAAGAGAAAAATTCATTCTACATATTTCGAAAATAATATCGAAACATTTCTTAAGTTTTTAGCCTCTAAAAGGTCCACCTATCCCTTGATAACATGTTAGGAAGGTCCTGGAATATTCAAGATTGAATTATCAATAATAATGGGAATACAAATATTTCACCATACTTTAGTTTTGAATCTTGAGGTTATCATGGGCTACACCCCCGAATGATGTATGAGATGTTCCCTGTTGAAAAACAGCGAAGCATTAGTTAAGTTATTAGATGAGGTTAGAACTGCTTCCCCTTAGGGCTTAAATCCCAAGGTGTATATTGATAAGGCAAGGGCTAAACCCCCGTAGGCCTTCATTCCCAAAAGGTGTATGAGATGTTCCCTGTTGAAAAACAGAGGAGCATTAGTTAAGTTCTTAGATTCAAGTGAGTGTAGACATATAAGAGTAAGGTATGTTTGATGGAATATTCTGCTGGTTTTCTTTTTCCCTTATTACAGATTTTTCCTGTCCCAAACCCCCTTCCTTTTCACCCTTTTCTTCGTGAAGAAGTCCTGGAAATCATGGAGTGCAAGATGAGAATGAAGAAATGAAGCTGCTAAGCAGAAAAATTTTGGTACTCTTTTTGTACACACGACACTAACAGACAAGCTATTGCCAGAGCAATAGCGACGGGGAAACGAGTTTTTTCCACAGGTTTTTTTACTCGTTTATTGAATGAAACGCAAGATAGTATGGTTCTCCTGTTACATTTCCAATGCTCACACTTTAGGGGCAAGCGTAGGAAGCATGATATGATAGATATAAGCATTTATTGTTAATACAATTATTCGAATATTTGTAAATCCTTTCCTTTCAAAAGATATATATATATATATATATATATATATATATATATATATATATATATATATATATATATATATATATATATATATATATATATATATATATATATATATATATATATATATATATATATATATATATATATATATATATATATATGAACCTGAGATTATTCGTGAAAATGACAAATATAAACTTTATTTTGATTAACAATTCTTTGCAACAGAGCTATAAAACACAATAGACCAGGTATCATTCTTAATGATAAACAGATTCAAATAACATATATAATTGATATTGCCATACCCGACACATATAATATACACAATAAATACAATGAAAAAATTTCTAAATGGCTTTTTAAATGCTTGGCGACGAGATTGAAAAAATGTGGAAAATGAAGAAAATTTTTATTCTACCGATTATTATTTCCACAACAGGTGTTATTCCTAGGAATCTTCACAAAAGTATTGAGATATTGGGTCTGAAGAAAAATTTGTTTGAACAGTTACAAAAGATAACAGTCATCAAATCTTTTAATATTCTTCGTAGGTTCCTTTCCGAAAAAAATAATGAGGTAGAGTCATAGGTTTTCTCTTTAGTTTATACTGCTCAGAATCTCATTTCATATTTTATTTATTTGTTTATATAAATGTAATATAATTAACTGACAATTTTGTCATATTTATATTCAGAGCAGTATTCTATTCGATCATTCACCACTTCACATAAAGGAAACTATTAATGAGTAACATCCAGTGTTACTTGACTAAGGTCCGTACACTGGATTTTTCCGGGGAGAAAGCCTCTGACATTACTCGTTGGTACAGTGATATCATTGTCTGATGATGCTATAGTATGTATATATTCTGGTAGATTGATATATTCTCATAACATTTAACGTTATCCTAATATATAATTATTCCAGGATATGTTTTGATTTTAATCATTGCCTGGCAATGGTATTAATTACCGGGTGGTGGATTAATATTTTTCATGAAATCAGTTTGATTGCATGAACAGATATATGGGCAACTCGTCGGGGTTAAACCCCTATATATATATATATATATATATATATATATATATATATATATATATATATATATATATACACTAGCAACAATTTTGAAATTTTAACACTGTCCCTGGAGTTTCGAACTAAATAACGTCACACAGATTAAATAAGACTGAAAATTTATATGTGTTCTAACAGCAAGATAGGAGGGGGGTTGATTTAAATTTGGGAATCTTGAAGATTTCTATACATTCCAGGTTAAATCTCTTCTTATTGAGGTCATATGGAGGATTTTCAAATTATTTAATCTGGAAAATGAACGGCCATTTTGATTGCAATGGTAAGCAACAGTTGAACACTATTCATTGATTTCCAATTGTTCCTTCCCGAATTAAAACAATTTATTTATTATAGCATCGTCGGATGCCTGAAATCTGGAATATTCAAATTCATATATATTCATATATCATATATCGATAAGATATATAGAGGGACAGAGATTCGATGAAAGTTATCGAGAGAACGTCAACAGTTATTTTGAAACTGATCAATCGGCGGTTTATGTGAAACAGTATAAATCTCGGTGTATTTTCAAAATCGAATGAAAATTTGAATTTTGTGCATTGTGTAAGTCCTTCTTTCCTGTCCATTCTATTTCCCTTCACAAGTGCATACGATCAAGTTAGAACACCGGATTCATTTGGTAAGTCGTTCTTTATTAATTTTCGATTTTCATTTTCGGGAAAGAAGGAAAATACAACACCAATAAAACAAAATGTTCTCTTTCTTTAATTTTGGTATCTGGTCAAATTAACTTATAAACCCCTGATTTATATTTTTTTCTTCATGGAATCTTCTGCGTTGAATTGAAGCGAAAATAATTTTTGCCTAATTGAAACGCAATCTTCAAAATATGACAAAAAAGTGGATTATTCGAATGTTGCACATTTTGTGGTTGTATATATTTAATGAATGGCTGAGGATAATCGTTTCCATATCTCAGAAATGATAACTCTCGAAATTATTCGCTATGTGTGTAAACACATTGAATACTTTTATTCAGGGAACACTATTCAACCTTCGGTAGAATGTTGAGTATGCCACACTGAAGGAGCTGGTTTTCTGATCCATCCTTCATAATCATCATCAACAACCACGGCCACATATTAGTGACACAGTGCAGTCGGATGTCATGAATCGTATCAATAGACTGCAGTTTTGGTCTCGTTCGACGTCGTCAGTATTGCCCAACCGATCACAATATCAGGTCAGATTTTCACATAATTACTTCAATTCATTTTAAAGAATCAAGTACATGTATATGTATTGGCGCCCTCCAACGAACTGACACAGAGGCTACTACCAGCGCCACAAGGAAAACATGAATACAAAGGGAAGATGAAAACTTCAACAAGCTCCTTGTATTTGTTTTGCTGTTAACCAGGTGTATATCATATCTCAACAATGGTAATATGCGTGAACACACTGAAGAATTTTATTCAGGAAACAATATTCTTATTCAACATGCTATCAAAATTGAGAATTATTGCTTGAATAAAAGTCTTCAATGTACAGCGTAAATTTTCGCCTCCAGTGCATTTCAGACCTTCTCGCACAATAATTTCTCAAGCATGCTGAATTCAGCTGATTGCACAATTTATTGTTTTGAAAATTTTTCCATATGAAGACCACTTTCAAGGCCTAGATTGCTTCGAGGGTCACTTTACATCTCAATTCCTTATTGGCCTCTAGAGTATGGCTGTTTAACATGAATATCGTCTTATTTACAGGGCGTTATTTAAGTACATCTTTATGAAACGAATCTGAGCTTCTTCCTAGTACACCAACAGAGCACGTCACTGAATTCAGAGTTAGAGACTATATCAAAATAGCGCCAGTTGAACTTGGTCAATTTTAATGCAATCAACAACATACAAATACATGAATTTGCCTTAGAAATGAACACGCATCTACGCGGCATAACAGTCAGTAAAAGAGTTTAATGATATAATCATGTGTTACTCATTGCCAAATCTGCTTCTGCTAAACTCTTTCTTTTGAGGGATAAACAGTACCTTAGGACGAATATTATCTTACTCGAAACCTTCTTTGAATTGTTTCTTCTTACGTGGAGATTTCCTATATTCGACCACAATCTGATGAAAATTTAGGGTGAATCAGACAATAACTGCAATATTTTCCAGTTCATCATGGTACTCATAAACAGGTGAAAATCGGTTTGAAGGAAATCATATGTTCGCAATCGGTAGCTTTTCAAACATAAATATCTGACCAATGAAGATCTATTCAAATTGTTTTAACAGTTTTCTCAACTTTCCACAGTACTGTCTAGAGTTTCTGGTTTGGTCACATTATCTACAAGAAACTGAATGAAAAATCCCACAAGACTTTCAGTGGTTCAGCTTGTATCATTTATTGGACTGTCGTAAAATTAAAGAATTTTCAAACGTTTTTATGTAGCAATAAAAACAAATTGTCTATTAATAGTTGTGTTCCTTATTCAAAAAATTGCAGTGAACAGATACGCTACTAAATGATGAATATAAGCACCTTATGCAGAAAGAAATCTTTCTCTTAAAAAAAACTACTTCTTTCTACCAGAAATGAATTGTTTCACCTTATAGAGTTTAGTTTGTGTCCTCACCCAGTATGACTTACTGAATTATCTCCCGAAGTTTAGTAAGGATCTTAAACAGCCTGAATAGTATATATACAAGTCCCATCTTCGAAGTTTGATCAATTGCAAAAAATAACACCCTGTGTATTATCTAACCCCCATTTGGTCATTGAAATATCAGATCTCGAAGCTTAATCACGCACTGAGATAACATCCTGTGAAGTATAAATACTATTTCCAGCCCATAAATTTGACCACGTTAAAGTAACACATTTTACAGTATGTATATCAATGCCATCTCCTCAAGTCTGGCCACATCATGTACAGTATCTATACTAGCTTTATCTTCTCACTTTGGTCTCGTAGTGATATAACACATGTATAGAATAAATACCAGTTCCATTTCACCAAAGTTGGGCACATATTGAATAACACATGTATAGTATGGAAAGAACTAGCTTCATCTCCACAAGTTTGATATCGAACTGAATAACACCCTGTATAGTATGTATGCCAGTTCCACTCAACCAAAGTTAGCTACATACTTAAATAACTCCCCGTATAGTATAAAACCAATTAGTTCTACGTTCACAAGCTCAGCCATGTACAGAAGAAACCACCATGCATAGTTTCACATCACCAAGTTTGACCTTGAAAACTAGTTTCACTTCCTCTAGTATGGCTTGGAAATTTCACACTATATAGTGTGTTTATCAGTTCCACCTCTCTTAGGGTGATGTCATACTCATACACCTATAGTATGAAAACTTGTTCCATCTCCACAAGATTGGCCACACACGGAGGTAAAACCCTGTACAGTACGAGAGAAACTGATTCCACAGCTACAAGTTTGCCAACGTACTGGGGTAATAGCCTGTATCGTATATGTAACAGTTTCGTCTCACCAAGTTCGGTAACATACTTATATATCACTCTATATATTATGGAAATTAGTTTGATTTCCACAAGTTTGGCCATTCATATATCAGCCTGACAGTATGTATACCAGTTTCGCCTCCACGTTTGATCTCCCTGTCTAAAATCTACCATATCTTTCTATCCAATTTGGTTTTCATATTAAAATAACACCCAGTAAGGTATGGAGTCCATCTCTCCAAATTATATTATGTATATCAGTTTCACTTCCTCGGTTGGCCCCACACTGGTAAATCACACTGTATAATTTATATTATATAGTAGTTGGTACTAATATTTCGGATACTAGTTCAACCCCACCAGGTTTGGCCTTGTATTATCAACTTTTTGTATGCTAATGCATTATTGTGCCAAGGGATGCTTAATCATTATATTTATTATGAAAGTAAGATTGTCTAATATTTATACATATTACAACACGATTATTTATACGAAGTTCATAGATAAAAACTATTCTAATTACCTCGGTTGTATGAGAGATTTTATAACTTTTTTCGGCGAATGGATTTTGCACAACTTCTCTTCTCTCAGCCCAAGAAGATATTCCTACGCGAATATTCATTATACAAGATTGTTTAACATTTTGCTGCGAAATAAATGTGCCATAGTTGGTTTTTTATGTTTCATTTCTAGTCAGAAGATGATATTCCTACGCGAATATTGACGCAGAGTTGTCATATCTCCAAATGGGAAATTGAAAGGTATAAACTTCGACTAAAACTACATTCTCTCTATTTTATCTTGAGACAATGAAGGTTTATATTGATTTGACAGTAATCTGAATCGTTTTTGAATAATCTTCGAATAACTCTTCATGATAGCAAATACTACCGGCAAAAAGGGTTATACGATCCGGCGAACATGTAGCAGGTGCAAGAGTGGGATGTTTTTGAGAAGATCGAGTGAATTATATTCTGTAGAATGGAAATATTCTCATGTACTGACAAAGATGAAAGATAATGATTGAGAGAGGAGTGAAAGAATTTCAAAAAATGTTATATATTGATCACATCCAAATAGGTATTCCTATGATCCAAGCTTGAATAATTATCGAATTCTTCGACAATTATATTTCAACTTTATAACATTATAAACATTTTGAATGATAATATTTCGAACAATAAGTCATATTCTAGCCAAATTCACAAAATTCACAGTCACTGATACATTATAGTCAAAAATATATAAGAATCGAGTAACCTGAAGAGGAATGAAAGAAATTAGCACGAAATATTGAAAATATTTCAGCACTACATCGGAAAACAGTGTGACCAGATTTACACACACATGCAAATAATGAACTTCTTAGAGAATAAAGGCATTTCATCTCTTTCTCTCAAACATTAGAATACAAGCTACATTCTGATTTCTTAAGAGAAGTGAAAGCTTCATACCAAAAGTGAAAAGAATAATTTGACTGACAACTAGTAGCAATTGCAATTCCAAATTGAAACGGATGTTTTTGAAAAGTTAGTAATGAATTCCAATCTAATTGGGAATCATGGATTTCTTGTACAATTGAATATACCAAATTTTTATTTTCAGCTGAATACATTCCCAATTCAATGATGGAAATTTCTAACAAGTGCAATAAGGCAAAATTCTAATATATTTCTATTCCTGAATCTAGAATACTTGAATATTCTGTTTGAAAGACGATGTGATGTAATGAAATTCTCCTATGAAAATGTTGCACCAATGTACAAAAGGATTTAGGCCCTGTTATAAAGCAGGCCAATCCAGAACAATACACGTAGAAAAATATAGGGAAATTTGGTATTTCCTGGTTTGCTTAGTAACTATCAGAAGTAAGAAAAAGTTACCATAAACAATAAATGAAAAATCCAAATGTTATTGATTTTGTGGAAATAATATTAAAAGAGAAAAACGCAATTGAATTAAGTCTTAAAGGTTTTCTAACGAAGAATAAAACCCCTTCGTGAATTAATTATACTCCTATCGTTCCAAGGCATGCTCTAAATCAACTCATTCAGAGATTCTTAGAGGACACTGCAGTTGATTGCACAGCATCAAACAATTGCTGGTGTTAAAATTTGAATTGCACTTGTATTTCGCCTTTTCGCAATGTATTTAAAAAATGTTTAAACGTATTCAGGTTCGGTGATTAAGCAGGCTATCGTAGAATATTGATTCCATTTATATGTGAGGAGGTATATTATCATGCATCAATAGAAAATTTTGCTACAGCATGGGGAAAATGTTTTGGAGAATAATTTGATTAACATAGAAGTTCGCATCCAGATATTTGTTAACTAGTCTTGCTATCTGCTGCAATCACGGTTGTTTCAATTTCTTCCTTAACTTCTCTTGCATATTTTTGAACACATGGTTTCTTGAAGGTGATCAGATTGTGTTTCAACCACGTTATGAAGGATTATGTATATATTTCAAATACAAATCACAGAACATATAAACGTATGTACAAGGTATTTCATCTCACTCGCTGCGAACGAGAAGGCAAGGAGAACGACAAATTTTAAAAATTTTTTTAAGCAGTCTCATATATCGCTGCTCTATTCCACTTCATTTTTGAATCTCCCAGAGATCTAAAGTTCCTTCAACATTCCCTCTAGCTAACGTGTATGATTCTCGAAATCTTTGACATATTCTGGAATTGCAAAAACTTTTTTCGAATCGTTTTTCTACCTCAAAAATCTACCCAGAGTACTCGTTGACCGATGGGTTTCTCCAGAAAAACTCATCAATCGAGCATTGAAACCAATTTTGTTCCATATTTCTAAATGGCACATCCGATATTTATACGTTACTGAGGAAACTATCAAGGTTACCTATTTTCAGTTTTCGGGAAACTTCGAAGAAATCCCATATCTTTCATCAATCATTTTTCATGAAATTGAAGTAATAAAAATTGAATTTTAAAAATATACAGGGTGCTCAATAAGTAATTCTAAAATCCCTCTTGGTTCAAAGCTCAATTCGTGATTTCCGTATTATATGATGACCAATCATATGACAACTTCTTTGACCAATAATTAGATAATTCCTCACAACAATTTATCGAAATGACCATTCGATCGAATGTAATCTGCTTCAAATAATCTTTTCATTTTCTGAGGCCAATTTGGAGTAATGATCAGGAATGCAACGTTTATTCTGTTCCTCATATCTTCCAGTGTTGTCGCTGGCGGCTAGTAAACAATGTCCTTTAAATATTTCTATAAAAGGAAATCCTCCTAACAAGTCAAGTTTGGCGGTTTTGCTGGCCAAGTTCCATGAGTTCCATCTCAGAGTAATGAATCTTCAGGTGACAGGATGGTTATAGGAGTGCCATTAATTCATATTTGTATACATCAGTTCGTAGTTGGTGAATTTGTTCATTTTACAAGTAATGGAAAAGTTTTCCAATTCCATCTCTGTCAAACGTGGTAAAAATATACCACTTCCTCAAAGTGAAAAATTGATTATATTGGATGTACACGATTCTTCAAGACATCGGCATCAAGGTAAGGTTAGATTAAGGTGATTTACCTTCGAACGATGAAAATGTTGAAATGTGTTCTGAGATGATGGGAATTGGACAGTTCACAATACACAATCATCTCAAGGAAAGAAAATCTGAAAATGGAGTTATAGTGAAAGCTCAAATATCTTTTGCAGGAAAGCCCCGAATGGTTATTGATGAAGACAAAGAAAATCATTCGAAAAATTGTGCATTCTTTTCATTTTCGGAAAGAAAAACCCACTATGGAAATAATACACGCAGTGCTCGTATAATTTTAAAGTAAAAGTACTGGAGATTATCATTAGGATGTTTTCGAGGAATATTTTGAACAGTTGTTGGGTTTGATTCCCTAAGGATCAGTTATAGTAATGGCTAACACAAGCTGCCATTCGCGACAGATTGAATTAACGCCAACATTTTCATGGCGTAAAGCATGAAGAAAATATGGTAGCAAAAGAATTATTATCAATTGTCAATTAACATAAAAAATCATCATACAAGAAATATAAGATTGACGAAATGGCAAGAAACCAGGAAGTTAGCATACACCGCCTTCCACCTTACCACTGCGAATTGAATCCGATTAAACTGATATGGGCACAAGAAAAGGGTGAAGTGGCTAGAAAGAACATAAGTTTCAAGATAAAAGATGTCAAACTTCAATTCAACAGCGCAATAAAAGCGTTACATCCCTAAACTGGAAAAATTGTATACACCACGTCACAAAAGAAGAAAACAAAATGAGGGAGCTGGATCATATTATGGATGCCATTATATATCACATAATAGTGAATTTAGATAATGAAGATCATCAGAAGATGAACTGTAAATATTTTCTGAACTTATTGCAGCTCAAAATATATGAGGATTTTGACAAGTATCATTTTGATTTTCATGATTTTGAAGTGTAGGAATAAATTGAGTTTAGAACGTGACGTTTCATAAAGCCATGAAGTTATATACAAATATTGTTTAACAATCTGTTAGGAAAATGTTCATTTTTATAATTTACTGAAATTATTCAGTTATCTGAAATATCATAAACATTATTTGATTGTTATATGTTGTAAAGTGAAGAATGAAGCATAAATTGAATATGCATGAATTCATGAAATGATTATTTTTGTGAACGTAACTATCTAAATCATATTCGTCTACGTTACTGACTACAAATTTCAGACATATAGTGTAAACATTTTATTTAAAACGAGGCAGCTATATTAGCAAGCAACTAAAATGACAGAGCGCTCAATTAGTTCAGTAGTTCAGAGTTCTTCCTGGAGATTTGTACGAAGGTTTCTATCGAAGATCGGGCAATAAATTGGTGGGTACCCCAATACAAAATCATAGAACCTACATTTATTTTCGAATTTGCCCACGTACTACATTTCTGAGAGATTTGCATACTTAATGACCTTTATTTACTCTACGTCTTCACCAAATAGGCTATAGGAATTCGTTGGTCTTAAAATCTTCGCACTTCCACACTGAAGTGAGAAGAAAGCACTATTCAATCGGCTCATATTTTCAGCATGGTGGTGCGCTCCCATATTAGACAAAAATGTCTCAGAATTTTTTAACCTGTGTTTGGTAATGAGAAGAACATTGATATGGCGATTTCGTCCACCAGATTTAGTCTCGTTAGATTTTTGCTCTAGAACTACGTCAAAGATTTATAATATAGAAGAACGCATAATGATATAGGGGACTTGAAACAAACCTCTTAAAATTGTTGAGATTCAGTGACCAATATTTATATTTAAAATACATGCAGCTTTGTTTCAGGAAGTTTCAGTTCTTGCATTATTAATAATAAGAACTTTTTGAGGAAGTGAGATATTTTTGATTTTTTGGTTACTAAGTATTGTTGATATTTCCCTACTTATAAGTAATAAATAACTTTCATTTATTCTCATCTTAAGTAAGCTGTATTGTGGGGAGCATAGCATTGAAAACATTTTGGACGTTTTATATTAATTCGCATCAAATTACTAGATGAAATCACAAAATATTTGAACAATTTATTTTCATTTCTGGAAAACCTCATATTTTCGTGAAATTCATCAGGCATGTTGTATATATTCAGAAAGAGAAACAATACTCTTCCTAGTTTATCTGAATTCAAGTACGATTTACATTCAGAATAATATAAGTTTTTATTCGAATTCGAAAATCCTTCAACGAAAAATTTTTGAAAACAATCTCGCATTCTACTCAAAAAGTGGCCGTAGAATGCCAAAATAGTGTTCACCTCACTTTGATAGCAACCGAAATACTGCCAAATGCTCAGGTCCCAGAAAATCTAGAAATCCAGAATAACTCGAAAACAAAAGAAGATAACTGCAATTGCTTTTCCTCAAAAATCGAGGACGTAGATGGGGGGTTCTGTTTTTTTTTTGCAGCAGTTAACATAGCTGCCGTATTAAACCATCGAAAAAGACACACCCTTTACAGTTCTTTAACGGTTTTGAGACCAGAATTCATATTTGCTTTTGAGAATATCTATCAAATCTGAGGTTTTAGACAGATACTTGATACTCTGCCTTTGAACAATCTAACTAATGGATTTCAATAGTAACAATTTCAAATTGAATTGAAAATTATGAAATTTGCTATATTTCAAGGATCTCAGAATAATTTCCGATTTCAATCGACAAAAAATGAGATTAATTGGAACTTAAATTCATATTATCGAAATAGCATTTGGGTACGATAATTCCGACTCAAAATTCCAACGTATATCTGAAACTGACAGATTCAATAACGAGTGTATTCGTCGTATTATTTGACGTTCACTTTTTCCCACATGTCAATTGAACTCGATTGCTCATGTTTGGATGGAAATATAGCGTTGGAAAACCGGTGAAGAGGCTCACCAGCGTGAATATAGATTGAATCGGTCATAATACTCTCGTAGACAAAATGTGTCATTGTAATACCAACGTGATACCGTGTCATTTATTACATGAATCGTATGATATATAACCCTTTTTCATTCCGGGGATAAGTGTTTGCGGATATAGAGAATTGAGAGGTTCATCGAATAATCTGGGCGATTACTCAATGTTCGATATTCAATCTGAACAATGAAATACCACCGACCTCATTCGAATAATTAAAGCATTAAAATATGTCTGTGTTTAGTCGCTGAAATTCACTTGAATATATTATTCATAAAAATTTGAAGATATACTGTTCTCAACAATTGATAAGAATGAAAATTTAATTACAGGATAATCTGGACATAAGTGAATGTTTTTTGTCATACGTGAAAGTGTTGATGTCATACAGAGTATAGTAATTTCGATATTTTAAGCTAAGTGAAATATTATAGTTAAAGGATCTCGTTTTCAGGAACTAGTCTAGTGGTGAAAAAAAAAAATTTTTTTTGATATCCCTCTTCCTTATTCTAAATTTCGGGAAAATCGTCATTTTCGAATATCTCGATTATAAGAATAAATTCAGGATGAGAGCGTAGACACTATCGGCGATACACGTGTTTTGAAGTCTCGCGACATAAAAATGTTTTTTCAAGTTGATTATCTAGAGATAATTATCCGATCTTAGCTCAAATTGTGTATCAATAATCCATTGTTGCTGTGGCTAAGGAAGCAAAAGGAAATGCATCAGGAAACGAGGTAATCCTTTTTTTCCTCCCTCATATAAATCCTATCTTTTCCTGCTGTAACTGAAATTTTCACCACATCTGCATTTTATCTTATAAAAACAAAAACTAATTAGTAATTTCAACCGGATTTTTTTCCATAAATTTACGATGACAACCTCTGAGTACAAGGGTGCATCCAGCGCAATGAACCTTCAACGTAAATATTTCTCAAGTAGTTAAAAGTATAAGCTTCCCTAAAAAAGACCAAGCAATTATATGGAATCAAAACGATGCCTTGAACAAGAACGATTATGTCTCTGCAACCAAAAAATATCCTGGGTATCTCACGAATATCAAATAACCGAATGTGTGTGTATTTGAACAGCGTCAATTTAGTTGATGAAATCACAAAGGACAGTTCAATCGAAATAAAAGGACTCAATATAGGGATAAGACGACTTCTCAGCCCTGCAAAAGCGAATAATATTGTCTAACGTTTGCTTAACAATCAAACATGAATTGATGGAAAACAAATTAAGAAATATTGGATTCAAAACAGCATCTCCAATCAACTTCCTGAGAGCTGGAATTCCAGGAGATGAATTTGCACACATACTAAGTTTTCGTAGACAAATTTACGTTCTCCCAAACGAAAGTGTTGAGCTTCCTCCTCATATTGGCATCGACTATGAAGGAACATCTCACCGAATATTCCTCACTTTCAATAGTATTTCTTGTTTCTCTTGTCATAAACCAGGACATGTGGCGAAAAACTGCCGAAGCAAACTTCTCATCTAGATCACACTATCAGAGATATGGAAAAAGATTCTCAAGAAATTTTGGAGATAGGATATCAACCCGAGGATGAAGATTTCGATAGTACTTTCACCCAAGATAATGTTAAGAATAATGGAGATACTGAAAATAACGAACAAGAGGCACGAGCGATGTAGGACTGAAACTTCTGGATGTAGAGTCAGTGACAAACCCGAAAAAGCGACCTCCCTCTCCAAGTCCCCAAATACACCGGAAGTGATAATCGCTTCACAAAAAGAAATGAAAGGAAAGAAAAATCGAAATAAACACAAGCGATCAGAAAAACATTCAAAGGAAAACCTAGTTCCGCTAGCCGAACAATTAGGATCAGTTGCAGAGGAACTGCAGAAAAATCCTTCACAGTATCCTTTGAATCTAGAACAACTTTTGAGTTTCCTACAAAATGAAGTAGGAATGAACGACCCATTGAGCATTGCACAGGAGTATACTGATGATATTCCTGTGCTCCTAAATATGTTGAAATTTATATATCCACATAGTACTCATCGAGCATTAAAGAACCGAATAACGAGACTGCAAAAGAAAATAAGACTTCTGTTGAATAAACCTATTCTGAGTCTTACTTCAGAAACGGACACAGATAGCAGTTATACTGATCAACCCCTCTCACAAAAATCACCTTCATGCTCCAGAGGAATTTAAATGGAGTTAAGGCTCAATTAGAGCAAATACAAATAATGATGTCTCAGACATCTCCCATAAAATTTGTCTTCAAGAAACCAAATTTGAAAATGATTTTTCTCGAGAAATGAAAGGCTACAGATGTTTTTTTCGAAATAGAACTGCAGACAGAGCCAATGGGGGAGTTGCTACTTACGTTAAAAACTGTTTTAGTCCGAAACAAATTGTTGTAGGAACAGACCTCCAGGCAATTACGGTTGAAGTTCAATATTTTAGTACCAAGGTGAATATACTTAATATCTATATTCCACCAGATTTTGATTATTCGCTACACAATCTTCAAAACTTCGTTTCCTCTGTTCCTGCACCTCGCATTATACTAGGTGGACTTTAATGCCCACAACATTATTTGGGGTTCGCTCTCTACAGATGTACGAGGAAACGAAGAAGAAACATTCATAAACACTAACAACTCAGTCCTCTTGAATACTGGAAAGGGAACCAGGTTCAATTGTGTCACAGGACAATTCTCCGCGATAGTCTCAACTTTATGTGATCCTAAACTCGCTCCGAAACTTCCATGGGGCCCACTCGACGATCTTTATGGAGGGGTTATTTGCCATTGAAAATTGATCTAACACAAAAACTACAAATACTAGAACACTTGATAAATGGAATTTGAAATCACCCAACTGGTCCCTCTATTCATCATTGACGACATGATTGATATGCTCAACATGAATACGGATATATCCAATATTGTGACTCAATTTTCATCCCTATTGAATGAAGCAGCTAATGGAAGTATAAGTAAAGTGGCACTACTCGCTGGAAAAAACGTCCCCTGGTGGAATGAAAACTGCAATAATACAACTGAAGAGGCATTACACTCAGGACAACCTCATCGAATTAAAAATTTAAGAGCTAAAGCTCGTTTCGTGTTGAAAAACAGTAAGAAAAATTAACACAATAATCTGATTTGGCAGAAGCTTTTGCAGGTACATACGAACAAAATTCCAGCGATGGCAATTTTCATCAGGATTATGCAAGGTATAAGAAAAAACAAGAAAGTGTTCCATTATTGATATCCGAAAATTCTTCCAAAGAAGACATCCTGAATATCCCTATTATCATGTATGAGCTACTCTGCGCCCTCGGAAAATGTAAAGACTCGAGTCCAGGACCAGACAACATTCCCTATTCGTTTTCAATTAATCTGTCAGAAAAGCAAAAAGAGTTCTTCTCAATATATACAAGAAAATTTTTCTTGAGAAGTTTTTCCCCCAGAATGGTCAAGAGCAATGATACCTTCTTTACTCAAACCAAATAAGCCACAGAATGACGCAAATTCCTGCAGACCCATATCTCTTACTTGCACAATGTGTAAACTGATTGAAAGGATCATCAACAACAGATTACGTGGTTTTTGAAATTTACCAATAAACTTGTTCCTGGTCAAAATGGGTTCCGACAAAAAAGAGCTACAATAGATAATATCGTGAACCTTGAATCAGAAATTCATGAGGCATTCAGTCGAAAGCAAATGGTGCTGGCCGTGTTACTTGATATCAACCGAGCTTTTGGGATGGTGTGGAAACACAAGATCATCAGATCATTGAACAGTTGGGGCATAAGAGGAAACATCTTGACGTTTATTAAAAATTTTTTAGAAAAAGAATATTTCAGGTGGAAGTAAATAATCGATCATCTTCGGAAAGAAATCAAGAGAATGGAGTTCCTCAAGGAAGCGTTCGGTGTCCCTGCACCAGTAAAAGCCCAAGTTTTTGCAGATGACTTGCAATTATTTGTGAAGGGCGTAGATGTTGAAACTATGCGAAGTCTAATTCAGCAATCGATAAATATTATATCACAATGAAACCTTACTAGTGGATTTCAATTCTCTGCAGAAAAGACGGAATATTTTTCAACGAGAAACAAAATGTATCCTGTGATTTCATTAAATAATATGAATTCAGAATTTGTAAGTAGCGTGAAACTTTTAGGCATTTGGTTCATTGAAAATTGGAGGAAACACATTGAGTCAATTAAAACTGATTGCAATAAAATACTTAATTTATTGAGGGTCCTAGGAAGTCAACAATGAGGAGCAGACTCAAAAAGCCTTTTAGACATATATAGGTGTTTAATTAGATCGAAGATTGAATATGGAATTCTTGCTCATTCAACTGCTAGGAAAAGCTATCACCAACAATTGGAAGCTATTTTGAACCAGGGACTACGAATTGTTGGTGGAGCTTTTCGAACAAGTCCAATTCAAAGTCTACATTGTTTAGTAGGTGAAATGCCATTGAAATATCGTATTCAAATCAATACCCTGACATATGCATCCAAAATCAGCTATACAGTTAACCATGGTAACAGGAGATATATTACATTGAGCCGACAAAATGCTATAATCACAAATGCAAACTCTATTCGTCCTTTTCATAAGAGACTTAAAAAACATCCACAGGTGTGGTGGGCAAAACATATTCGATTGAAAATGGTAGTCTTTACTGGAGAAATGCTAGCCATGCACCAGGCCTTGGTATATATTCTGAATAACCCAAAATGTTCAAACTGCATCTGTACTGATTCACTCAACTCAATTCAGAAGCTATCAGAAACAAACTGCGCTTTGGTGCAACAGATAAACCCACGGAGACATCAGATTCACCTGCTCAATATGTCGTTACTTTTCGTATTCTTATATTTTTTACTACGTTTGATCGGCGTTGTGACTGAAGCCCAAAGTCAAATGCAAAGCCTAAGATGAAGATGAGGTCGAGACGTTCAAGGTCGAGGAATTCGTGGGTGTTGCGGGCTGCCGTCTGCATTGACAAATCCTCACTTTGAAGGGACATCAGGCACAATACTTGCTTCACCTGATGGTACTGTGTGGGCAGTAATTGAAGTTGGTAATACACCTGGTAGATATAGAAGCCGCAATGTTTTTCTAGATAGCGTTGGGCTAACTCCATGTGCAACGTAGATGAAAAAAAAGAATTGCTGCAGCATATTTTAGATTGTACTATAGAAGACGCCCGACGCAAATTACTTGATGAAGACTGGTATATGAGAACAGATGAATTAGAGGCATTTATTGCTGTATTTTACATATGTGGTGCAATTGGTGCACATAATTTAGACTTGGATTCTTTATGGTCGATAAAATGGGGTCATCTTATAATAAAGGCAACAATGTCTCGAAATCGTTTTCGTGAGATAATGAAGCACCTGCGATTTGACCACCAATCCAGTAGACGCCAAAAACTTAATTAAGATAAATTCGCTATGATTTCGGAAATTGGGCATGAATTTATCGCTAATGCACAAGCTTCTTACATATCTGGGCCGTGTATAACTATCGACGAACAGCGTTTCTCGTCTAAATGCCGTTGCCAATTCAACCAGTTTGTGAGCTCATAGCCTGGTGAGTAAAGGCGAAGATTTTTGGATGGCTGTTGACCAAGATGAAAATCATGCAATAAATGTGTTTCCTTATCTGGGACAAGACCGTTTCAAACCTAATGACATGAGTTCGGGTGACTGGGTGGTAGAAAAATGATGGAACCCTACAACAAAGTTAGGAATGTTACATGTGACAACTTTTTCACATCTATTTTACTAGAGATATTAGGAGTCTAAAAACATTAGTTTCGTAGGCACTGTAAATGAAGTTCGGAGGGAAATACCTATTCACATTCAAACATCAAAAGAAGAATTATACAAAACGTCTCTCCTAAAAACTGTTGACCATAATTTGAAAATTTCTTAGACTGGGCCAAATAAAAAAATTCTAATGCTTAGTACTATGCATCAAGATGTAGCAATAAGTTCTAGTTCGAACAGAAAACCAATAACAGTGCTCTCTACAACAGCACAGCAAATATGGAGTAGATTTGTAGATTTTTTGAGCAGGAAATAAACTGTGAAGGCGCCTTCGAGACATTGGCCTATTCATACGTTTTATAATCTGTTAGATTTGGCGGCTATCAACGCATGGGTATAATATAAAATCATTAACAACAGAAAAATTAAATGTAATGACTTCATTGCAACTGGGGGAAGAATTGGGATCACAGAACATAAATAGTAGAAGAACTGAAATTCAAGTAGAAATACCAAAAAATATACCAGAAAGACAAGAAAATCGTACAAGGTGTCAGGTCAAGTGAAAATGCATAAGTCTTCTGTGATGTGCCACAAGTGTAAAAAATTTGTCTGTAATGAATGCATTGGTAGTGGATATCATTTACGTAATATTTGCCATTGTGATTACAAGTAGTTTGGAGATGATTTCATATAATTACATCTAGAGCTAGAATAATTATTTTAGATATGATGATTATTATAAGAAATTATGAAAAATTCATAATATGTAATTTAGAAATTAACTATTTGATATAAATAAATAAATAAATATAGTTTCAAGTACCTTAAATATTGTTTTAAAATTATTTCACTAATTCATGCTAATGCTCGTTATGAAAAACGTACTGGGACAAAATTGTCACTGCAGTGGTTCTAGGGGGTCATAAGTTTGGGCACTTCTAGTGTTATATAATACACATCTTCCAGAAAACTTGCATTCAGATAGCAATATCGACATTGCAGAATGATTGAAAGGACCCATGATGACATTTATGGAACTAAAATAAATACTGAAAATGATGTCGCTAATGCTACCTGGGGAGACTTTTTCATTTTAGAGGAACCATTTCAATAATTGAGAGGATTTCCATTGAAGCTTACCCGTATCTGATGGTACTCGCATTGAGATAATAAAAACAGAAGAAAACACTTCCAGAATAAAGGAAGGTTCTATAAAGTGATACCTAATGGTGGAAAAATTCTGTGGACATGGATGGTTTTTATCCTATATCAAATAACCTGTAATGTTCTCGCTAACGTTTATTTGCCATCACATAGGCAGAAAATTATAAAAGGCGGAAACTATAGAAATGAGATTAAAATAGCACGTAATAGATTATGCTATAAAATTAATGAATATGAAAAAACAATGGAAAAATTTTAATATATATATTAGTGGATATAACTTCACTTCTGGGTGAACGAAACTTGTCATTCCGTAGACATGATGAGGACAAGACTGTTCAAATAAAATGGATTTCTTATAGCTAGTCAAACTGCTGGAAAAATATGACGCAATATTGGAAGAGCATATCTTATAGACAGATAGATGGATCATTTATTTATTCTAATTCGTAAATATAACAATAAATAACAAATTACACCCACGGGGTAAAACATGTCAGAAAAAGTAAACAATCACTTAATAAATAGCTTGAACTCACAACCAAAGGAAAAACTGCATTCACAGGAATTGAATGAATAAATATGTATAAACATGTATAAATATGTATAAACATATGAAAATAAGACTAGAGCAAGAACAACAAGGACTGCTTCTTGGATATTTCAGCAGTGATTTTCAGTTTTAGTTACATTCGACATTCAGGAAATCTTGTATGCTGTACAAAGCTGTTTCTACTACTAGTTTATGTATATGTATCTTCAGAAGTGCTGGTTGCTCATCTCGTATTGTAGGTGGTTATTTGATCATTATTTTATTATTGAATTATGTGCATTTTTCTGTGAGTAAGTACGATTAAATTTAATAGATAGTAAGTTCTCTTTATTGCGGGTCATATAATCATGTTCATTTTTGTGGCATAGATTAGAGTTGCTTCTTACGAACATGATTGCTTCATAAATATATAAGCAGAGTAGTGTAAGTGGGTTGTTTTTGATGAAATGATCCTTACAGCTTTAAGTGCTTTTCAGGTTCAATATCGCTCTAAAGCATCTCTTTTGGAAATTGAAGATACAAGACGCCTCTCTAGAATTTTCCCAGAAAATAATTCCGTATGTGATGAAGGATTCAACGTTTGCTCGATAACACACGATGGCCGTTTGAGGGTTAACATGTAATCTGAGCATTCTAAGGGCATAAGAATATTTCGTGTGTGAGCCTACAAGACGTTGTACATGACTAGTCCAGCCAGGCCTAGAATCAATGGTCACACTCTGAAAATTTTTCCGTTTTGGATTACGGACATTTCTGCACAATTATTGTTGAACGAGAAATTTGGAAACTGTGTTTTTTCAGTATATACCCTGAGATTATTCATGTTGAAATATTCATCTGGGGTAACTGAATTACTTGCAACTCTAGGTTTCAGTTCATTTTGATTACTACCACAACATTTGTGTCATGCGCAAATTGGATCAGTGAGTCATCGATGAGGCCTGACAGGCCATTAGTATATATTTATAAAGGAAGGGCCAAGAAGTGATCCATTGAAACTTGGGAACTTCTCTTTTGTTCTCAACATTTTGGAGGTTTGAATGTTTCTATCATTCTCTGTCATTGCAACATATGCTATGTAAAATGTTTTCTTAGATTTGTTTAGACATATAAGAAGTATGATTGTTGAAATATTTTTCTGCTGGTTTTCTTTTTCCATTGTTACAGACTCCTGTCCCAAACCTACCCTACCCCCTACCTTTTCACCCTTGTCATCGTTTGGAAATCATGGAATTCAAGAGAATGAAGCGGCTAAGCAGAAAAATCTTTGGTACTCTTTATGCACACACGACACTAAAACAACATAAACAAACAAGCTATTGCTAGTGCAATAGCGACAGTGAAACGAGTTTTTCACCCAGGTTTTTCCCTGGTTTTTTCCTCGTTAATTGAATCATAAACAAGATAGTATGGTTCCCCTGTTACATTTCCTGAGCTCACATTTGTGTTTTTCTGACACACCAAAATTATAGATATAAGCATTTATTGTGAATACAATTATTCAAATTTTTGGAAATCCTTTTTTTCAAAAGAATATATAAATATATATATATATATATATATATATATATATATATATATATATATATATATATATATATATATATATATATATATATATATATATATATATATATATATATATATATATATATATATATATATATATATATATATATATATATATATATATATGTATCAATATTCCAGAGGTAATCGATCAAAAAACTTGGCACATATTGGAAAAATATTCCTCAAAATAAAACCCATAAAAATAATTAGATAAGTAATGGACAATTGATAGACTACATCGATACTTTAAAACAAAAACTTTCAGTATACTCTATTAGACTACGTGAATATAAAATAAATTCAGATAGAAAATTCCAAAACGAGCTATTCAAAAATAATGAAAAACATTTTTACAAATTTATTTCAGGTTCAAATGAAAATATTTCTGGAAATGGAGTTCCTAAAATTGATATTTTAACTAATTATTGGTCTTCACTTTGGGCAGTGCCAAGGCAACATAATTCCAATGCAAGTTGGATTTTAAATGAAAGGTCTCGATTTTCTAAAATAGAATGCATGCAATTTGAAAAATTTTCAAACGAAGATATAACATCAGTTATTAAACACACAAAAAATTGGAAATCTCCAGGTGTTGATGGTATTCATAACTTTTGGTTCAAGAAATTCTCTTGCGTTCATGAAAAATTGGCTGAATATTTTTCATTTATAATAAGGAACCCCTCAGCTACTCCTTTATTTTTCACACAAGGAATTACTTATTTAAAACCGAAAAGTGATAATACTATTGATCCGTCTCAATATAGACCAATTACTTGCCTTCCAACAATATATAAAATTCTAACTGCATGTATTACCCAAAAAATTTATGCACATTTGGAGAATTATAATATTCTTTCCGAACATCAAAAGGATGTAGAAAAAACACCTTGGTACTAAAGAGCAACTTGTAATTGATTCTGTTGCTTTGAATCAAGCTCAAACTAAGAAGAGAAATATTCATACAGCCTTCATTGATTACCAAAAGGCTTTTGACAGTTCTCCCATTCATGGCTTCAAGAAATTTTGGGAATTTATAAAATTGATAAGACACATCGTCATTTTTTGAATTCGTAATGAAAAATTGGAGAACCAATCTTCATTTAAATATTTCAAAACAATCGTTAAAATCCGAAGTAATTCCAATCAAAAGAGGCATTTTTCAAGGTGATTCTTTAAGTGCTCTTTGGTTTTGTCTTTGCCTCAATCCATTATCTCATGAATTAAATGCTACTAGTTTCGGCTTCAAAATAAAGAGTTTATTAACTGAATTCAAATTAAGTCACTTAATTTATTTAGATGATATTAAATTATATGCCGGAACCAGATCTCATTTAAAAACTCTACTTGAGATTATTTTCAACTATTCCAATGATATTCATATGAAATTTGGGCTTCCTAAATGTAAAAATCTTTCTATTGAAAAGTAAAGATCACCTCTGATTATATAAAGATTTCCAATATCGAAATCGAGCCAATGCATCAAGGAGATATATATAAATATCTTGGATTTTGTCAAGAGAAGACAATTAACCATAGCAGCACTAAAGAAATTATTAGAAGTTCATATTACAAAAGACTAAGAATTATCATCAAGAGTTATTTAACTAGTAAAAACCTTTTCAGAGCTATCAACTCCTATGCTGTTCCTATTCTTACATCTTCTTTTGGAATTATTAAATGGTCTAAAACTGATCTAAATGAATTACAATGTCAAACGAGGAAAATGCTCTGTAAATATCATAAGCACCACCCAAAGTCAGCTGTTCAGAGAGTTACACTACCTAGACATCTTGGAGGTCGTGGATTAATTGATTTGAATAATCTTCATAGTAAACAGATTTTTATCCACGTTCCCATTTTATGATAAACAGAGAACGTCTAAATTACATGATATTGTTGTTGCTTCAGATTATAATCTTACACCTCTCAACTTGACAATGCAAAAGGTAGATTTTGATATATTTGATGATAATTCTAAAAGAGAAAGTTGGATGCAGAAGGAATTACACGGAAAACACCTAAAGAATTGAAAAATGATTATATTGATGAAATTGCATCGAATAAATGGTTAGTATCTGGAGAATTGTTTGCTGAAACAGAAGGCTTGGCAATTGCGATCCAGGACCAGGTTGTTTTCACAAGGAATTATAGAAAACATATCATCAAACAAAATATAGATGATTCTTGCCGTAGATGTTTCTGTTCTTCAGAAACAGTTTTTCATATATTATCATCTTGCTCAGTCCTTGCTTCAACAGATTATTTAGAAAGACATAATGCCGTCGCTAATATTATTCACTTCAATCTAGGAATTAAACATGACCTAATTCCCAAAAGAAAAAAATTTCAAAATATGAACCTGAGATTATTTGTGAAAATGACAAATATAAACTTTATTTTGATAAAACAATTCTGTGCAACAGAGCTGTAAAACACAATAGACCAGATATCGTTCTTAATGATAAACAGAATCAAATAACATATATAATTGATATTGCTATACCCGACACACATAATATACAAAATAAATACAATGAAAAATTTCTAAATATATGATGCTTGGCGACGAGATAAAAAAATGTGGAACATGAAGAAAATATTTATTCTACCGATTATTATTTCTACAACAGGCGTTATTCCTAGAAATCTTCACAAAAGTATTGAGATTTTGGGTCTGAAGAAAATTTGTTTGAACAGTTACAAAAGATAACAGTCATCAAATCTTGTAATATTCTTCGTAGGTTTCTTTCCGAAAATAATAATGAGGTAGAGTCATAGGTTTTCTCTTTAGTTTTTACTGCTCAGAATCTCATTTCATATTTTATTTATTTGTTTATATAAATGTAATATAATTAACTGACAATTTTGTCATATTTATATTCAGAGCAGTATTCTATTCGATCGTTCACCACTTCACACAAAGGAAACTATTAATGAGTAACATTCAGTGTTACTTGACTAAGGTCCGTACACTGGATTTTCCGGGAGAAAGCCTCTGACACTACTCGTTGGTACATTGATATCATTGTCTGATGATGCTATAGTATGTATATATTCTGGTAGATTGATATATTCTCATAACATTTAACGTTATCCTAATATATAATTACTCCAGGATATGTTTTGATTATAATCATTGCCTAGCAATGGTATTAATTACCGGGTGGTGGATTTATATTTTTCATGAAATCAGTTTGATTGCATGAACAGATATATGGGCAACTCGTCAGGTAAAACCCTATATATATAATATATATATATATATATATATATATATATATATATATATATATATATATATATATATATATATATATATATATATATATATATATATATATATATATATATATATATATATATATATATATATATATATATATATATATATATATATATATATATATATATATATATATATATATATATATATATATTTTGATATGTCATCTCTGTGGGGTTCCTTAAAGAGTTTTCGCTTCGTTATAAAAGATTTCAGAATGCCAGAATTGATCCAAAAATTCTTACAAGGGGCTTTTCTGTACAATTCTGGGATGAAAATTAATCTATTCAAACTATTGACCTTGTGGATGAACGAGTCATAAGCAGCATCTGGGTCCTTAGATTGTATATATTCTCTCAACTGTCTCAGTTAGGATGCTGTAAGAACTGAATCATTTTGAAATCTTTTATTTTAGTGCACTCTGTATGCTCTTTCTAAGCTGGCAGTACATACAAACGACCGATTTGTTGTTCACTATAAAATTTGATAGAAGATAATACATTCTCGATCCTCGGCCATTTGCTCCTACAGGTTTGACGGTGTATGTAAGCTTTAGAATTTTAATTGGCATATGATGAGAGGCGATCCGATGAGGAAGTATTCTACCCTGCCAGGCACCTGTTGTTTTACAGATAATTTATATTTGGAACTTCTTTGGGTGTCCTCTAGAAAGCTTCTCTTTTCTTGAATATGCAGGTTTTGGTATTATTTTCTGAAGAGCAAACACTCTCTAATCATTTTGACATATAATTCAATTAGAACAGACACATTCAAACCATTGTAATCAAATGTTATCATAGAGCATATTATTGCATGCACACAGTACGAGAAATAATAAAATTATATTTGGAGCAGAATGAGTTCATAAATGTATATATTGTATGTATATATGTAATAAATAAAGAACTAGAAGTCAAAGAAGTTTTCTTAGGATTTTTCTTTTACATAGAACAAAAGCAGCTGATTTAAGTGCTGAAATACTCAATAAACTTAAAGACGATGGCCTAGACATTATTATTTGTCGTTCCCAAGTTTATGATAATGCAGTCGCTATGAGTGGCACACGGAGGAGTGCAAGATATTATGAAAGAAATAATGAAGCAATTTCTCTTGGTTAGATAAATTATTCAATTAATTTAGCCAAAATTCATTCACACAAAATGTGACTTGTGTTAGATTTGAGAGGGCAGTAGAAGTATTCAAATATTCAATCTATTTCTATTTCTACAAGCTGCTGGGAAGTGCTAATGAAACACCATAAATCGACAAAGACTTTCATCAAGGCGATGGAGTGCTCGTTACGCTGTAATTATAGCAATGGCTGAAAATTGCGGAGAGATATTATCTGCAAATGAGGATCTACGTCACCAAAAATAAATGTTACTATACAAAAATCATAAGAATACATTATTCCGATGCAACAACGAATTCGTCGCGAAAAACGAATGCTGGTGATTTGGTATCGGTCACTGATGCTAAAATTACACTAAGAGCAGAACTTCAAATTAAATGTCTTAACATATTCAATATTGTACTTGAAATAAGACCAAAATCCATTCAGGCTGCGCAGTGAAAGAGTCTGCTTTTGGCAAATACTAGTTGAAATTTTCTATCTCAAATTTTACTGACCTTTACGATGAGGTATCAGAAACAGAACTCCTCTTAGAGATACCAAGACTGAGAAGAGATTTGAAAGCGGCCAATGTTACTGTTTCTCAATGGGTAACTGGGGACTATCTGACATTGATTGTTGAATGATATTTTACAGAATACCTTAAGTATTCCAAGGTATCTATTTCTTTTCTCTACATGTAACTTCAGTTGAACCATGAAAAAAATTATAATGCAGATACTCAATAGAAATAAACGACTATAAAATTTGTGACTCCCAGGTGTTTATAAGCAGTCAGACATTTCGAAGAAAGCTAAGAAAAACATATAAGCGTCGATAAAACCATCATTTAATAATATGAACTGTTTTTTCTACTATTTCTCCTAGCAGAAGAGTTGGCAACAGCCATTCTTTGAAATTTAACCATATCTCAAACCCTCCAGCGCCAATTTATACAAGCAAATATACATATACAGAATTTGAACACTTGTTTGTTATAGGAGCCCTATTAGATTATCATAATCATGTGAATAAATTGTGAAATCGTTGATTTTAAATATATAGTTGAATTGTTTCTTCATTTTTAGAAGTCGGTCAAAAAAAAAACGTTCCTTATGAAAAAATATGAGCATACAGAGAAGTGATGCGTTCAGAAACGAAATAATTCAAATTATAAGAGAATGTTTTCGTTCGCGATGTTATTCATAATAGCTGCTATACATCTCGAAAACAAACAAATATCCGGTATATTCTGTTTGAGAAGAAAGTGATTGAAATTCGATATTTGTCATATTTTCCCGAAGCAATTTCAGAAGGCCGATCGTTTTATTGATTTTGGTTCGCAAAACAAGTCTTCGCAAACAACGATTTACTCCATACTTTTGAAGTTTCTGAGAGGAGAACAGAGAAACGGAGCGTCCGATGTAAACAAGGCATTAAATCAACGAAATTGCCATATTATCGGGAAGACAATTGACGAAAGGTTCACGTCTGACCAACTTTCCGACCCTCGGATTCTTAGGTTCCCAATTCTCTTCTCTTTGCTTCGACGAGAATTTGAAATGAGAAAACGCAGAATGTTAAAGATACAATTTCATTTTCGCTAAAAAATTTGTATATTCACACAATATTGTTATACTTATTTGCTATATTCCAAAATTCGATTAAGGGATATTAGAAATAATGAGTACTGTCACATTATTGTTAATATTACTCTTTTTGTTTTCTTTCATCCATTTCCTTCTTTGTAATGATCTTGGGAAAATATCAGATATTCAACAGCTAGATATAGATTGTGCTCAAAAAGATAGGAAAGCTAGAACTGATGATTCTACACTTCTTCAAGAAACTGTGGCAACATCTCATGAATGTTGAATTGCAGTTCTTTAATTGAGGAAGATCGTTCAATGTTTTTTGTTACCTCACGTATGATATATTTTACATTATGATCCGTACAACATCTTTGCATTTTACCCCATTTTATTGTATTTAGCAGTTTCTGATAATTCTAATAAATTTTATAGGATAATTGGTTTAGAAACATACACAGGCCTAATGTAAATAGAGATATTCAGGTGATTTCAAAAGGCCTTTAAGATCAGACCATGATACAAATTGTTTCATGAATTGTCCCATCATGTATATTCTACATTACTGTAGTATAATTCTATCTCCTTTCGGAGTGCGATAATTCTTGTACTGAAGCACACCAAAGTGAATGAAAGAAAAATCCAGACCAGGCTACAATTGAAATCTAGAAATTCTATTTTACTTAAATTTAAATTTGCAATCTCCAAATGTAGACATTAGACTACATGCAATACCTCATCGAACTGCGATATCAACTGATTTGCCAAGTAAGGAACAAGTTCTTGAAAGTATTTACTTTTTTTCACAACAATATCAGAAATGAGTTAGAAATGTTGTTGAATATTGATACTACTCTGAAAAATTTGTTTAGCTCATTGAATCTGGATTAATGACTACAAATATGTTCGTAGAAAATTGATAAGGTTATGACTAATTAAAGATGAAAAAAACGTGTTAAATTTTTATGTTAATCTCTCAGAAACTATTGATATTTCAGAAATATTCTTAGAATGCAAATTGACAATGAAAAGATCAATAGATGGAAAGACTGGCGTGTGAGCATTAGTTTCATGAACGCAGGGTTGGACGCATATTATATAATTTCTTGAGGTATTTAGTATTAATGAAAAAATTTAAAAATGATGATGTATTCTGAACACTAGATAGAATTCATTTCCGCTGAAAATTCATCCCATAAAGAATTTTCGAACAAGTAAGGCGATTGTTAATTTTCATATTATTTGTTAACATACAAAAAAACCACATATCAATATTTTTTAAAGGTTCATGACGAGATCAAGTTAACTTTGTATTGAAAAAGGCCTCCACGATGTGCAAAATGTTTACGCCAATTGTTTAACCATATTTTAGGTTTGCAATTAAGATGAAAGTTCAAGCGAATTGTGCTATTTAACAATCGTCAAGAAAACATTAACTTTTAGATCAAATTTCAAAGGCAATGAATTTCTTAATGCAATAATTTCTTCAAATTTTTAAATTGATATTCATTATCTGGTTTATTGAAAATTATCTTCTCTTTGAAAATTCTTTTTTTTTGGTTCAGAATGAACAAAATTACAGAGTTTTCGACTTCTAAATCTTCCCTTTTTCAATATTCTACAAGAGTAATGGAAACATCTCATGGCCCCAGCTAGCAACCTCACTTAAAATGACGCGTGACCTCTGCGGAAGAAAGGAAAAAACCCAATTATGGCAGACAAGCGAACTCATATCGTAACCCAGGCGGGTAGGGACAATGTTCCGTAATCCCACACGTGAATGCCACCGGCTGCCCCATGGATTCTGGGGGGCAATCTGGCATCAATCGTCGAATCCTCGAAATCCTGCATCTGGTAGGTCACCGAACGAGATGACGGTACTTTGCTTGTATCTTGTGAAAAGAACGGATGGGTTGTTTGTAGAATTAACTTTCTTTATGCGCGCTTCCCAGGAATAAGCGAACCTGTTACACCACATGAGTGGAGTGGACGCCCGGGAACAATCGAGGTGTCAGTTTACTCGCTTCTTGAAGAGGGCCAAATTCTATGTTGTATAGATGTTGGGAAGATGTTGGACGTAAGCGAGTTCCACAGCTCACCGGCTCTGTGAACGAAGGAATTTTTATGGAGAGAGGTTCGAGAAGTCGCTTAATGTACCGTGATATGATGAGAACTCTATGCCAGCCTAGTGTTGCGGCAAAACAGAAGTTTTCCCGGAACAAGGTCTTTCAGCCCCTTGAACCATCTTCCGTGGAAGTATCTGTACACAGCGAAAGGTCAGCAACTTGTTTCTCAGAGCCAGCAGTTGGCGATCGCAGATAATCTACGGGTGGTCGATGAGGTGAACAGCCCGTTTTTGCACACTATCCATAATCTGCAACGAACGTTTGGGCGCAGATCACCATACATAGGAACAATATTCTAAAGCAGGTCGAATCTGTGCCTTATATAGAAACAACAGTTTAGCTATTGCTGATACATGTTCATGCCAGCAAAACCAGGAATTGACTGATATTCCGAGAACGTGTATCGAATCTTTCCTTGAAATTTGTTGACCTTGCATCATAAGAGGAGTTTCTCCAGCGGGGACCTCTCTAGAAAACGTAATTGCTTGCGTCTTGATCGCGTAGAAGCTCACCAGGTTGATAACAATCAGATGTTATACCGTCGACCACAACTTGTATTGATCTATTCGAAAGAAAGCTACCCCGCAATTTTTCGGGAAGCCCATATGCAGCAAGTTTAGTCAACAAGGCTGCATGCCAAACCCTATCGAAGGCTTCAGAGATGTTGAGAGCTATTGCTCTAGATTCCCCATGCTTTTCCATCGCCGATGTACAAACATGAGTGACGTAGGCGAGCAGATCTCCTGTCGATCTTAGCCTGCGAAAACCTTCTACAAGTTGGGCTGCTTGAGAGTCCGTCTCACAGTGCGAATTCTGAACTTGATTTTTGCCATGGAAGAATTTGTAGGTGGAAGGTTCGGTGGTATTGCATTAGATGAATCTAGCACAGAATTCTTTGAGAACAAAAGAGCAAAGAAATCGGCTTTCTCTTCCGGAGATAATGCTATACTACCGTGTTCTCTAACAAGAGCTGGAAACACAAATTTGCAGAAATTGTCACTGACAGTCTTCACCATAGACCAGAACTATCTAGTTCCGTTTGCTGTTCAAGGAGTCCATTAGTTACCCCTTCGTTGAAATTGGGCTTTGCTCTTGCAGTTTTTATGTTGCACACGTTCCGTATTCGTGCCAGGGGTGGTTCTTGTTTCCTCTGTTGGATTGATCTTCCATGACTTGTAAGCTCTGTACTTGGCTGCAGAGGCTCTTACGCACTCTTTGTTGACCATAGCTTTTGTGCTGTTGTTATTTTCATGAAATGAAGGATGTTGTAACAGATTCAGTGCATACATTGATGTCAGGATCTGAAAGGCAAACATCACTGAATTGAGAGCACGAAAAGAATTCACGCAGCTCATCCCAGATAGCCCGGTTATAGTGCCAAATGCGTCTGGGTGGTTTAAGTTATTGATTTAGCGGCAGCACAATGGTTCCAGTAGCACATATAAGGTTGTGTTCTGAGTTGCCTAGCGGTGTTGAGACCTCCACCCAAAATCATCTGGATATGAAATTAAAAAAAAGATCCAAGGTGTTCGGGAAGTCGGTTAGGTGATCCGGTATTTATGCCCCAGTCCTCTGGTGTTGCAGAACTATATCCTGAATTTGCTTTCTTTTCTAGAACGTGAATGAATTGATGAATTTACCGGAGGAGTGCTCGACTTACCTGCATCATGAACCCCCCCTCTTCAATTTATTACTTACTATTTGATTTCAGTCAGTACATAGAAGTAACCAGTTTTATATATATTCTTCCTCCATTTTCGTTTACGTACACATTCATCACCATATACATTAATTTATAAATACAAGTCATATATAATAACATAAAAATAATACGTTGGAACTGTAGGGGCTGTGTACTAAAATACTGTGATATTGAGTAAATGATGCAAGATAACGATCCGATGTGTATATGTTTGCCAAAAACTCATCTCAAACGAGGACAACCATACTCGCTGAAAAGATATAATATTGTCAGAAATTACTCAATCCGTAATCAACGGGCATCAGGTGGTGTTGCCGTAATTTTACGGAATGACATTCAGCATAACGTCCTTAGTTTGCAGGTGAAACTTCAGTTGTTCAGTTGTTGCCGTTAGACTCATAGCGCCTATGAATGTCACACTTTGTAGCTTATATCTGGCAGAGCAAACCTGGTGAATCGAAAATTCAGAAAATCTAATAGCCCAGTTACCTATACCATTCATACTCATGGGAGACTTCAACGCACACAGTGCCACAAATTCGGCTCCAACAAAACAGAGTCAGAGGAACGAATTTTAAAGGATTGGTTAGAAAGAGACGATATAACTATCTTCAACGCCGGAAAACCAACGCACATAAATATGCAAAATAATACATTCTCAGCTAAAGATCTAACGAGTATCTAGTAATTTGGTACCACATTCTACCTGGAATGTCATTAATGATCTCCACAATAAAGACCATTTCCCGATACTTGTCGAGACTGATGAGTTACAGATCCCTCAACATAAACTCAAGCGCTGGAATATAGATAAAGCTGCCCCAGCTATAATTGAGCTAGCCTTAAAACGTAAACTAACTACAGGTCAGGCTCTTTTCAAACGTTTAGTACTTTGGTGGAACTCAGAAGTTCGAGATGAAATCAAGGAAAATGATATTGCCTTGAACAGATCAAACCTCAGGTCATCTGATAGCTTTTAAGAAAAAACGCCCACATGCACAGAGATCAATCCTTCATAATGAGCGAAACAGTTGACACCATTATACCTCAACCATAACAACGAAGAGCGAATTGGAACACATGGAAAAAGATAAGAGCAATATCCGGCAAAAATAATTACAATCTTCTTATATGCATTCAACTCGATGGAAATCATCTAACAGAGAACACCAAAGAAATCGCCGAGACACTTGCTGTATACTTTGAAAATATCAGCAGTTCAAGAAACTCTACTGCGACATTTCGGTCAACGAAACGGGAGAGCAAGACATGAATTACATAACGGATGAATAGGCTCAGAAGAAATCATCTTCTGGGCCTGATACCATAACGAATGATATGTTGAAAAATGTAACACCTGCACTGAGAGAATATCTATTTAAGAAGCATATAATGACATTTTAGATTCGGGTACTTACCGTGACGAATCGAAAGAAGCCAATTTAAAACATGGTAAAAATTCACGAAAACTACCGACCAATCAGTCAGTCGAACTGTATGGCGGAGTTATTAGAATGAATGATCAATAACCGTCTACTGTGACATCTTAAAATCAACAAGATTATTGCCCCCTATCAATTGGGTTTGAGGAAAGGAAAATCGAAATCACTTGGTATCTCTAGATAATGAAATACAAAATTCCTTCAGATAACGCGAAAATCTAGTCGCTATATTTTTCGATATCAAGAGAGGCTACGATATGACGTGGCGCTACAGTTTACTCGATAAGATGAGGAGATGTGGATTGAGGGGAAACTGACAATATTTGTGAAATATTTCTTGAAAACTGTACCTTCAAAGTGCGAGTTAGAACTGTCTTTTCCTCATTGAAATATTTGGAGAACGGCATTCCCCAGGGCTCAACCCTCATTTGTACTGCAGTTGTCATTGCGATCAATGACATAGCAAACAATACGGATATTATGATTCAGACACGCCTCACATTGATGATTCAGCCATATGCTGCACAGAGAAACCCGTTGGAGCTGTAACTGGAAAACGCATCCATTTTTGTCGTTTGCGAAAACCGCATTACGATCCAGTGCTTCATCTAAAAAGTAAGGTTATCGAATGTGTTAACCACGTCAATTTCCTCTGGCTCATCATTGACTCAAAACTGAATGGGAGAGAATATATTCTACGTTTGAAAAGCGAATGTAGGAAGAGGTTGAATATAATAAAGGCATTAACGCATACAAAGTGAGGTGCAGAGTCGAAGTGTCTCATAAAAATTTATCAGGCATTGACTACGAATGTGCAGATTATTCGTCGGCTCGAAAATCATTGTTGACAACTCTCAATCCAATTCATCATTTAGGTATTAGATACTGCATTGGCGCATTCCGTTCTAGTTCTAGTGAAAGCCTTTACGTCGAATCAGGTTTGTTCAGCTCAGACATAGAGAGAAGAAAGATAACTGCAACCTATATGTCAGAATACACTGCAGATCTTGAAAGACAGAATTTCAAACAAATTTCTCACTATGTCGAAAAATACGAAAATAGGCCGACCATAACACGCCCTTCGAATATTAGATTTCACGAGATTCTGAGAAGTTTAAACATTGAATATGAACCCCAAAATGTTATCCAAGAGGGTCCCAAAAAATTCTCCAGTGGACATTGATGAACATGAACTTTAGACTGGACCTGAGTGAAATGAATAAGGAAGTTACACCGCCTGAATTATATCTGGAGAATTTCCATTGAATTCAGAAAAATACGCGATTAGCCAGTTCATTTATACCGATGGCACAAAAACAGATGAAAGCGTAGGCTGTGCAATGAGTATAGAAAACAACACATACTGATGGTCTATGTTAAAAATGACCTCTGTTCATTTTGCTGAGCAATATGTATGACAAGCTCTATTGTTATGTTATTTCAATACGAAAAGAAAATTTATTATTGCGTCTGACTCACTGAGCGTACTGGAAAGCCTCATGGAAATTCACACCACGGATCCTATAACGCAAAGCCTCTATGCAATCATCTACTGCAAAACTCATTCTGACTGACATTTTAATGGGTACTAACCAGGTCGGCATACGTGGTAATAAAAAACCAACAAATGTGACTCTTATAAAAACACGCGACTTTCATGATCACATCACGAACAATATCGATTAGGAATGGCAGTTAAGTTGGATGCAGAATGAAACCCAATTAAAGGACATAAAAATATGCACAAGATCCTCATAATTAGTTTTTGAGTTGCCTAGAGAGGACATAATTAAAACACACCGCCTTCGCATTGGACATACCTCATACGTAATATCTTTTAAACCGAGAATTATCACCAAGTTGTCCTAACTGTAATGAACGAATTTCGATGAAGCACATTATCTGTGATTGCCCACCTTATAGTAAAGCTCGTAGACGATTTGGATTAAGCGATTCTCTGAAGGAGGATCTACGACATTTCACTTAGGTAAAAAACACCCTTACATAAATGCATCGATCTCTATAAGAAAATATTATCGAATATTGAAGATATGAGAGAATATTAAAATAATCTGACAAGGAAGCTACTAATCGTAGCAGTGGGTGCTCCCAAATTATCAGAAAAAAACAATCATTCCATGAAATCTAAAAATGGTCAAATGAGGATTCTTCGTGTAACTTGTCCGTTATTTTTCGAATTGGCTGTTCGCTAGTAGCTTTTTTAGCAACCTACATTTTCATGTGCCTCCATTGATCCACCGGGTTCAAATTGGGTGATCTTGGTGACGGAAAGATTACCATCTTCAGACATTTTACTGGTACTTAGAAGCTGTGGTGTGGGGTAAAAATTTGTTGGCTCAGCGATCGTCAAGTTTTAATGCGGACATGCTTTTTCTTCCAATTCATACAATATGGACGATACTTTTGTTAGATGAAACTTTCTTCCTGTTTCAAGAATAAACTTATATGACATATTGTCAATTTTTGTTGCGATAACCGTCTTTATAATAACCTGAAATTGTCATAATTTCATTCATACATTGCATGCTCATCAACGATTGATATTGTTTTATGACTGATAACCACAGACTTTTTAAGTCCTGTCCAAGACCATGGTCATTTCTGCGATCTGATTAAATTCAGAACATAGTGGTTACTTTAGCTCAACAAATAAATAAAGTTCTCTGTTTTTGTCGAAACTTTGAATATATCATTTACACATGATACACTGACGTACTGGTCATGATAAATTTAATGGGTTATAAACAGCTTGTCCTATTTTCGATGATGCAGCAATGTGAAATACTGTAATTTGAGAAGAATGAACACTTTATTATACTTATTTTGAGGAAAGTTCATTGGGTAAAAATTTTGTGTTCGAATGATTCCTGCTTTCCCGATTTTCCATAATTTCGTCCATATGCCAACCAATATTTCTGTTGTTTAGCTGAAAACAATTTTGGCATTCTACAGGCACTTTTTTGTCGAATGAAGGTAATTTTTCCTGAAATGAAAATTTTTTGAGCATTTTGTGGTGTCGTCAAGTATAGTGCTGCAAATTCACACAAAATATTTCAAATGTTCAATTCTATGCTCATAACAGTGAAGTCCATTTATAATATTAACGAAAGAAAGTTACTTCTTACTCATAAGAAAGGAAATATCAAAAACAAGTTATACCAAGAAACAAATAGAAACGATATTAAATACTCAAAGTATTTCCTTTATTCAAAATTCAAGAATTGCCATACCCAGAAACACTTCTCCATGCATTTTGAATATTGGTCATTGAAACAAAACAATTTTCAATGTTTGGTATTTAATAAATCTTTGACATAGCCTCAAAGAAATATGCTAAAGGGGTTTAAACTGATCATCCAGGTAGCCATCTAATTGGTCCCCTTGTTATTTAGTTATCAATGAAATCCTGGTTTGAAAGTTTTGAGACATTTCGTGTCTGGTGGAGGGGGTACTGTACTAACTTTCGGGCTAAGCGGAACGAAAGAAAATAGCTCCTTTTTGTTTACTCAATGAATTGATAAGCTCTTCTCGAATATCGAGGACACAAATAAATAGGGTCATTTTTTCTCTGTTTGCAGTATTTCACATAGCTGCCATTTTAAAACTTCCAAAATGAGACATCCTGTATAGTCCGGAAACCCAAAAAAGCGATATTTTAATAGCTTGTCCTGGGGTGTGCATTGAATTCAATAATATGAAAAGTTGTATTGTGAACTGTAAATGTAATTTAACATTTTTCAAATTGTGAAAGTAATAATTCTGAAAAGTGTAGTTGATCTCCAAGATCATCTCTCAAAGAAGGCGTTCGATATGCAATCTAGTAACTGATCGAAGGAATAAATAAAATTAAATTTTTTGACAAAAAGTAGATCTTTGACAAAATTTTGGCCCTCAATTATTTAAAAGAATAAATAATCATTAGTCAAAAAAAACCTTATATTAATTTCTAAAAAAATATACATGAGAAACCCGTGAGGAAATTCGAAACTGATCGTACCGACGTCGTTTCGAAGAAATCTTAGTCAACGACTCGAAAGACATTGTTTTGAAAAAAAGCGTCAATAATTACAAAATCACCCTACAGAGTAAATATGTCTAAAAATATGGGTGAAAATTCGAAAATAATCTCCTCATTGGATTTAATTTTCCGATGTGTGTACTTTAATATATGTACATTACGGAAATAAATTTGTTGCTGAATATACCGATAAAAGTTTGCGAATAAAAAAAATATTCAGATTACAAACTTCATATTTTATATTTTAAAGTAGATATTCCGAATTATTCCCCCCTATTTATTTCTAGTGAATAGGATGATTCAATAAACATTCGTCTGAACGATTTCATTTCAAACTTCCGAAACTTTCAGCGTTTCCAACTCATTTTCCAATAGTGAAGTGAAATCAAATTTACACTTTCTGCAAGCTGAAGAAAACAAAGAAACTATTAATGATTTCAGTTGTATCTACTTAAAACTTTCTTGAAAGTTTTCTGTTACTTGGACGCCCAGCAATTCGGGCTATTTATGAAGAAAAAACAGACGAACGAAATGTGTCTTCACCGAGATTACGCGAACTGTCTCAGAGCGCTTGACAATGATGGAAATAATGGGATTTCATTTGATTTTCTTCTCATTTATATGCTTCTCTTGTTGTATTATAAATGCTTATGTTTAAGATTCAGTTGAAATTTCAATTCACTAACTAGATGAGAAATAAACTGCTCAAAAAAATTAGGAAGATACTTTGAGTTTCACTGGTTAACAGAGAAAAATTTTTCAAAGCTTTCAAGTGTTCAAATTGATTTCATCAGTTTGTGATCTACCGAAAATGCCTGTTTTTTCAATGAACAATAAATCGAACGATTTAGAATTCTAATAAGATTAGCACAACGCGTTTCGATACACTATATTTTCCTCAAGGTTACCTACAACATATTCTATACTAGAAATGACAATAAGAATCAGCTTAGGTTAGGTTAATCCTAATATATAATCTCAGTAGAATTCTAAATCGTGTGATTTGTTTATCAATTGATATGGAATTCTATCAAGTAAAATCCTTTACAATTCAAATGTCTATTTTTTCGTGCTCATTCCACCGATATTTTTGAGATGATAGCAAAACATTCGCGATTCATTAAGGGATTGAACAAATTGCTTCATAAAATTGAGTAGGTAGCATACTTGAATAATTAGAAATTGGTAGGCAAGGTGATATCCAACCATATTGGGGTAATTCAATTAATGATATGAGTTGTAGTAGTTGGGGGCTTGGTAATATGAGGCTAACGTTTTCAAGATTTTTCATTATGATATTGAAAGTTTCTATTGCAATTTTCATCTCTTATCCCTCCATAAAATTTATTCGTGGGGTCTTTGAGGATAACTGTAAAATCATAACTTTAGATAAAACTTCATGTTTTGGAACTATACTCATCCATGAATGATGGCAAAGGTTTCTAAAAATTATACTAAAATTCTCATCATCTGCCCATTATCAAGAGTAATACAATTTTGAGAGGCAAAATGAGGAGTTTTGCAGACATATAACGGCATTTAAAACAGAAGAGAGACCGAAGTCAGTTTGCTCATTAGGAATTGACTGGTTTCCCCTACAAGCGGACGTCGTTTTCATCATCTGTACAACGTTCAACTTCTTCCTTTCTCTACCTGGACAAGTTCTATTCTCTCGAAATCTATACAATGATTTTTATCTATACAATGGCCAGAAAAACCTGAAGAATCTTTGTTTTGAATAATGAACCAAAAATTCTACTGGACACTTAGAGATGATAGGAATCAAGTTCGCTCCTAGGAAAAAATCAGCTAATTTGTAATGAGCAAACAGACTTCGGTCGATCTCCTGTTGTAAACGGCCTTATATTTAGATGAAACCACCAATTTTGTTTTTCAATGTTGTATTACTCTTGATGGGCTGATAACCTGAAACTTATGTGGAATATTTTGAAATATCATTTGAACCTTTGTGACGTGTTTTGATTATTCATTTATTCATTGTGATTTAAAAGTGTCAAGTGAGAATTCCATATATAATACTCAACTTCAGTTATAGCTATCACTGAATGACCTCCATCTGATTTCGTAAATATTATAATAAATGGGATTGATTTTTTGTTTATGGTTTTGATTAATACATAATCTATACTTGAGTTCTTTGTGTCTTTATGAAAATTTTTCCTCATTAGGGATAATGTTTAGTGTTATATGCGGATATTGCTTTCAAATATCTTCTTTCAAACACTACACCAAAAGACCCATATAATATCATTCATAATCGAAAACTATGGCATTATAAAATATTCAACAGATCAATATGTGTCTGAAGCGTGGATTGATTCAGGACTGTTTTAGAAACGAAAAGACCATACCCTTGCACAAAAAGGGGGACGTGAACGAGAAGGCTAATTATAGGGCTATCGAGCTTGCGTCTATTTGATACGAAATTTTGGGAAAGGTTATGTGCAGGCAGATGATCATTTTTTTATAACCAATGGCTTCTTCTCCCAGTGTATAACAATTTGGTATTCGGAGAGGACGTTACAGTTCAGAAGCAGATTAGATGTTTAGCAAATATACAATTACGTGTTTTGAGGTCTGGTCAAATGAGGAACTGGTTACAATTGCTGTGCCATAGGGTTCAGTCATTGGACCCAGCCATATATATAGCAATGACTTTCCTAAATCTAACCTAACCTTACATTGCCCAAATATCTACCAGGATGCCTCACCATTTTATTTGATGATGACTCTAGTGACCCTGCCGATTCGGCAAGTCTGGTGAAAACGGGGGGGTTATCGAAAGCAGCTGGGTCGAAAGACTGGTTTTATCCAAATAGGCTCAGCTCGAATAGAGATGAAACTGTTGGGGTTATTTTTGGAATGCATAGCCTTGAGCCCACTACTATCAACTTTCTGGGTATTTATCTGAACTCTAGACTCACTTTGTCGGCCCATGCTACTCATCGAAGTAACTTAGAAGCAATATCACACAAGGTCTCCGAATACCCAGCTATCAAATTGTTTAGTAAATTACCTGAGAGAGTAAGGAAGTTGCCCTATCTGAGATATTAATGTCAACTAAAGATATTTTCAAAATCCAAAGTGTTTTATGGAGTTAATGAATCTATGTCCTGTGATATAAGATTTGATATAAGTACTGTCTTAAGTCTCCTGTTAGAATAAATTTCAACGTCCTTCCTTGAAGAGGTTATTCATAATCATCCCATAAGTAAACATTACAAATCTATCCCTACAATCCCTACAACACAATGTCGCTTCATTCAATAGGAATTTTAGAAATACCGCTATCTGAGGCAAATTTTAATGAAAATCAAAGCTAATCTAGCAAATTGAACAAAAATTAGTGTAACAACAAGTATACCCATATCAAAACCAAAATAACAAAGACTTTAACATATATAGGTAATATGAGCAACATTCAAGTACCTAGAAATACCCAACTTGAATAGTACTTTCCAAAAAGAAGTAATTATTCTATTGAAAATTATAAATTAACTATTGCAAGGAATACAAATCAGGAATTTACAAGTTGGATTTTGAGGATTGTGATAGCTTTTATACATGTTAGAATTTCGGAAAAGGAACTAAGTTTCGACAATGAAAAACTGATCCGAAATACTCCAACTACTAAATTGAAAAACAGCATTAACCCAATCCCGAATTCAAGATCATACATTCGGAAGGAAGAGGCATTATAATCAATTTTTTGGAAACACTCAAGATTTACAGATACAAGAATTCGAGGAAAATAGTTAACGATGAGTTCGATCTCAATTATCTACCATTACTATATATTTTCCCGAAATTAGATAAGTTATAAACTCTGGGTAGATTATCTCTTTCAGGTACCTATATAAATCGTTTGTTGATATTGAAACTAAGAACGTTATTTGCATCTGAAACACAATAGGTTTTCATTTATATATATATATATATATATATATATATATATATATATATATATATATATATATATATATATATATATATATATATATATATATATATATATATATATATATATATATATATATATATATATATATATATATATATATATATAATATTTGAATGTTGAATATCTAGGATCAGTTAATATAAATATTATATATATTTTATTGATTTTTTATATTGAATTAGTTGGATCAATTTCGAACGACATTGGTCCATCTTCAACAATAAAAATTATTTTCTTTCCATTTTGATATTTCAATATATAATATATATATATATATATATATATATATATATATATATATATATATATATATATATATATATATATATATATATATATATATATATATATATATATATATATATATATATATATATATATATATATATATATATATATATATATATATATATATATATATATATATATATAATATATATAATATAAATAAAATATTTTATTAAATTGAAGATGGACCAATGTCGTTCGAAATTGATCCAACCAATTCAATATAAAAAATCAATAAAAGTAATATTTTACTAACCGATCTGAGATATTCAACATTCAAATATTTTCCATTAATAATTGAAAAATTTATAAATTTTTAATAACGAATGGTCCAATTCGCGTAATTACTAATTGTATGAAAACGTTGTGAATATTAAATTAAATGAAGACTTACCTCCTCAAAGACAAACTTTGAATAACATCGATTCACGTAGAAACATCGCGTTAGAGGCAGCTCAAAAGCACCAACACCAAACAAACGTCGTGACCGTCTAGTATGCTCTGGTCGTGTTTGGCGCGACGCGCAATTCCGGGGAGTTGGAGGCGGCGCGATTCTGGAAAGACCACGTGGTGATGGAAATCTTAATAGAGAATTGTGCTTACGATAAATCTGCTAATATGTGACCTGAAAAATATTCAACACAAATAATGATACTGGTACCTAACCCCAATTGCTCATGCGTTTTCAAATGTTAATATAGTAGGAATATGAGTCGATAAGCCTGGTAAGAACGAAACAATAACCCAGTTTTATCGTCTGAATGTCATTCATTTTTAATCATAATCTCCATTATCTGAAATACAGTAAATAGTGAAAAATTCCCCTCCGTCATCTCTGATTTTTCTCTCGATTCCAAAGGAAAATTCATCAATGAAATCAAATCGCAACAATCTTCGTTTGTTTTCGATTCTTCGGATCTCTCGATATTCCGAGATATCGGCAAATTCTATTATCTCGGTTGCTCTCAAAATTAAGTGAAAACTATTCTGACATTCAAGGGTTTCCCTTTCGAGTAGAATGAATAGAAACTGAAAATTCGTCTTGTAAGAATGATCAGGATGGATTTGATTTTGATGCAGCTTCAGAAAATTATGGTGTTCTTTTGATAGAAAACAACCTCATAAGTTTATTATTCCAAAGATTGGAACAGAATCTCATAAACACTGGTTCTTTCAAAGCGCTCTGAGAAAAATTATGACAAGATAATGAAGAAGTTAAAATGGAAGTTTTATAGTTTGCAATGTACGTTGTTTCGAAGACGACCTCCGAATCTGAAAGTACTAATATATGTGATCTCAGACTGTTCGGTACGAAATCCAGTAGAAAACTCATCGACTTGTAATGTGAATAACTCTGTGAGAAAGCTCGGCTTACGTTTTGATTATGACCTTCGTTTTTAGGCTCATATATTTCAGGTTATCAAAGACTTTTATGAAGTTTTGATGTTATCATATATATGGATAGTGTAAATTTTAATTGAAATTTTGAAAAAATATTTGGGTATTTTGTGATAGCGAGTCTTTCAAATGATGTAAGAAATGTAGTGGTTCCTTGTTCGGCAGAACTAACGCAGTATAGTCCATAGTTCGCGGTAAAATGATCATGTTTTTATCAGATGTCAAAAAAAGAAATGGTTAAGGATCATTTAAATTTTCAATGCCACATAAGTATTCTATTTTACATTCGAGTAAATCTAACCTAACCTATCCTTAATACTGAAATCCATTTGCAACAGATTGGGCTTGATCAGTTTGATTATTGTTGTGATATTCCTTGCAAATATTCTAGAGTAGGTGAAGGGCAAATGTGTGGTAGCAGTCCAAGTAAGCTCTTCTAACGAAGATGGGACAGCCTAATACTATATGATGGATAGTTTCACTAAGAACGCAGACAAATATACATGTGGACAAGCTACTATTAGAGATTCTCTCTCTGCCTTAAGGTATATATGACTCAGTTATTTCCATGTTTCACTGTGTTTATGAAGTTGTTACCACCTGTTTTACTATATGTCCGTGTATTATTTTCTCGCGCCATCATCTCATTTGTTCTTTTTTAATTTCAACTTTCCTTTCATTTTTTTACTCTCTTTGTTTAAGATTGATCTAGGTTAAACGATAAGCTTTCATTGGTGATTCGGGCTTCTTCATATTTCATATTCTATTCGCTTACCATACCAATGTATTTATAATTTGATTTATTATTGGGAAATTGTTGATGTCCTTCAATAGTGATGGTACAACTGTTTAATTTATACCAAAATCCTTTACCTTCTTCAATCTTAGGTCTATGTTGGCTCTAGGGTGTAGAGCACCATGCATGTTTGCAAGATTTCTGTCAGTTAAGTTATCTGGTGTTTATTTGATGATGCCAAAGTTGTGCTGGATAGCAGGAACAGCTAGAAATGTAATAGGAGATATTTTGTTTTTGGCCTCCAGTTCGGTCTTGGGAATTGCTCTTACTCTTCTGTAATATTCTGCTTGTAGTTTGGTTTTCATTGATTTGTGTAGGATCCCCTTATTTTCAACAATACCAATATATCAACTATAAACATCCTTTTATTCTCAAATTTGACGCAAATTTCTCAGTACGAAAAAGACAATTTCCAGTTCCTCGTACTTCGTGTATCACAATCGACTTCTGGATATCCTTATTGGTATAGGATGAGTTGATCTGTTTTGTCTCAATATTGATCAGATTGCTTTGTTGAGGATTTCACACTTAAGGGAAACCCTTTGGAGAGGGTTCATTTTTGAAGGGATTTGTTTCAGTTCATCGTATTTTTCTCACAGCTAATTTCCCGAGATGTACTACGTCTCCGACTCGACAGCGTGTCTGCTAATCATAGCTGGCTATTTTCATCAGCTCGATCAACACCGTATTCTTCATTGGCCACTACATCCTCGTTTGGCAGCAGGTCCTTAACGCTGGGAGTTTGATGAGTGAAGCCGCTTTGGATCTTGCCACACAACCCATATTTCAGGAGTGTCACAAAGGTCGCCACTACTGTTCGATCCGATTTCTTCTCCCTATTCTAGCAACTACTCTGAAGACAGAAGCTAAAATTGATAAGGATGTGGTCATCCACTATGGCCAGATTTTACTGGGGATATATCGCGGGTAGTCCGTTTAGATTTTGTTCTTTACGACAGGAGGAAAAAACACTCGATGATAATTTTAAGTGGTGTAGGAGAGTTGTTAAACATTTTTTGAAATGTATTTAGGGTATTATGAAAAGTAGTTCAAATGTTATTCAAGTTCTTCTTAAATGCTGAATCATAGGCCTGGTCCTTGGGGGAGGAGACTTGAGCGACAATTAATTTTTTCAAAATGTAAAATAATTTATACAAAAAACAATTTCGAGGCATATTGAAATTTTGATATTTTAAATTTCAATGTCAATTAATATGAAAAACAAAAGAGTAGTTCATTTTTCCGCCTAAAAACGTCTGCCAGACGTTCCTAAAATTGTTTTTCGAAAAAATCCATAAAATATTCTTGAGGTAACTCAAAATTTTCACGGTTATTTTTAGCGACTGAAAATAATTATCGACGCACAAACAGGCCATTGCAGTGGGACCTTTTACCTGACTGGTGAGTGAGAATGATTAGCATGAGTAGGAGTGAGTGATATGGGCAAGTCGAAGTGTTTGTGAAGACGTACATTTGCAGCTGCATCGAAGAGAAGAGTGTTGTATCGTGATTCGTTCTCACTAAATCACCTGATTAATTACAACCATTCGGTTGTTTCTAAGCATTTTGAACCAGTTGAAGCGTATCCAATCATATACTGCGACGTATTAATCTAATTCGTGATGGGCAGTACATTGATAAACCTGAACAATGATTCCGGTTATTCTCATACTGTGAAATAGTTTAATGGAAATGTCAATGACTCTCAGTATGTCTTGCGAGATCGTGAAGAGGCTGATACAACAATAGTGTACCACGTATGTAACCCTGATGCTGATTTACCAACAAATGTTCTCATCAAATAATTGTTAGCATTGATTGATAATTATGCTGGGAAACATGGATTACCTTGAAAGCAATAGTCAATAGATACATTAATATAACAGAATTGCACAGAGAATTGAGGCAATCTTTGTGTGCAAGTTTGCCGGGGTAAACCGCTTTTACGGAGTGTGATTATACACCATCCTTTTTCCAAAAAGGCAACATAAGCCCTTTGAAGATTTTGTTGAAAATTAAGGATTATCAAATAGCATTATTTTAATTTGGAGTTGCTCACAGAACTGGCTAATAGAACAATGAAATTTTTTGTAGAGTTTACGGTTTTAAGAATACTAACAATATAAATATTGCAAGATTCTTCAAATTCTGTGCAACTTATAAAGCAGACAGACGAACCATTCAACGCTTGTTGAGAACTTGTTACATAAAAAGTATCCGGCTTATTGCTTTCAAAAGGTTTCCAACTTCTCTGAGTACTGAAAGAAATGGATGGGAACAAAAATCAAACTTACTGAAAGTTTGTTCGTTTTGGGGAGATTGTTTGTCGCAATCAGTAGCAGATGCTATTAACAAATATCCGGTAACTGTTAACGACAACTCTACAGGTAAGTTATAAAATTTTTTTACTGAACTTTCCATTTTTTATTCTACTCATTCATAAATATATATTTATTATGATTTTCAGATATTGCAAAAACCGCAGGAGGTGATGAAGAAGAAAATTATCCAAGCTCCGATGATGAGTATGAGGAAAGGAAAGACGACACAGCAGTTATTCAGAAGATGAATGAAGGGATAACAAATTCATATACGTTAATAAGAATGTAATTGTAATTTATTGTAAATGTAATTTACATTACAATAGTGCGTACTGCGTTCATATTAATCAATAAAAATTAAATTGAATTGAAATTATCAGAAGATTTCCGATTTCATATATATATATATATATATATATATATATATATATATATATATATATATATATATATATATATATATATATATATATATATATATATATATATATATATATATATATATATATATATATATATATGAAAATTTTCAAGTATTAGTATTACGATTGATAAGTCTTCACCTACTCCGAAATGCTTAAAATGGGCCGCATGGTTGTACTTGATCAGATGATTGAAACCACTGAAATGGCCTGCCTTCTTGTGACGAATTATTTTTAGCCACCAACAATTACCTGTAAAAATTTCAATTTGCATCAAAAATATTTTATTCCTTCTTTTGAAAAACAATTTTAGGAACATCTGGCTACGTTTTGAACCGGCTAAATGATCTTATTTTATAAATTCTTTTGCATTTTAAGAGAAAATTAAGGGACGCTCAAGCCTCCTAACTATTTCATAATGCCTCGAATAGCTTCTCAAAAATGTCTACCTGCTCTTGTACTATTCATTCTGTTACTCTACCAGCTTTGCTAGTGCAAAGTGAGGAAGAATGAACAGCTATGTCGATTTTTAAAGTGGATTTGAGTGAATTTTGAGAGGAGAAAAGGATTTCGAAAACAGGTCATATGGTTTCGCTAAGAAAACACTGTTGTTATCGAGAAACAGAAAATTAGAAAATATCACACAAATATTTCATGAAATTTGTATTGATCCTTTCTAAGTCTTCACCTGGTTCATCTTCAGGTATGATCAATAGTGCATCCAAAAATTATTATATCTGCTTGAATTTTCAAATCCTTCAATGTTCTTTTGTGTAACTCATTAATTTTTCTCTAAATTTATAAATTTTTCAGTAAACCAATTCCATTATATAAGCACATACAGCTGCAGTAGGTAGTTATCAGATCGTATGAGTAACGCTGAAATTGTTCAGCTCGTTTCATGCGATGAACCTCTGAATTCAGAATGCATCTGCAGTAGAAAACATTCGTTTCCTCTTCTTTCCTTTGGAATACCGCCAACTGCCTCCGACACCGATGTAAAGCGGCTTAAATGAACACGTCCCACAGACGCCAAAAACTACCATTTTTCAAAGCAAAATCGCGATTGTAAAAATAGGGAATCTCATGACATTTCAATACTTAATTAAAACTTTTCTTGATTAAACACACCATTTGAATGACGGGGAAATATACTACAAAAACATAAAATTAGTAAAATGGCAAGTCACGAGCAGACTTTCCACCGCAAAAACTCACTAGATCTTACATATATAAAACAGTTTCATTCATTGAATTTATTATCTTTGAAAGCACTCATTCACCAGTTCTAAGACATTAGACATCTTTATTGCGATAACACGCCAACATAATCACAATAGAATACACGAAAACTTGACTCCCTTCAACTCTGGAAAAACACTGAAACAGATCAATTTATTATTCAGTAGAGACCTTTCTTAGGATTAAACATGGGCAATCAGCGCTCAGCCTTCATCATCCCACAGCGGATAATCGCTGATGGAAAAAGGAGTCTTTGAAGAGGTCTTTCAATTCTCTTCTCCAATTTTCTATTTTCAAAGGTTGAAATATTATACAGAGTGTCTCATCGCAACGAAAGTTTCAATCATTAAAGTTGAAATATTTCTAGAAAATTATTCATTACGGTTATTAATACAAGGTATTCACGCGAAAGGGCCCAGTAGGAGTATGATTTAATTTTCCGAATGAACATAAGGTTTTTGAATCGCGAATAAAATAAAAATGACCAATTTAGGTATAGGGATTCCTAATAACAATCAATATCAATTCAAAAACGGCTCTAATGAAATAACAAAAATAGGTTTGTCTTTGAAAACTATTTTTCGACATTTCATTTTTGAAGAGTTGACAAGGGATTCTTAAGGAGCCTGTATAAAGAATAGCATCGGAAACTACTCTTCCTTTTAAAATATTACTTTTCTCATTAAAGTAAAAAATGTCATAATCCTACTTAATCTGAGTTGAGTCTTTTGGGCAAAGAAGATGACACCATAATTCCGAAAATTTTGATAGAAAAAAATTTTGCTGTAGTGGTCAATTTTAGATAGGACAAATTTCAACAAGAGATGCTTGAGAAAGGATGCCCTTCAATAAAATTAATTGAAAAATTGAAAAGTACACCTTGCCATTTCATATAGCAAAGTTTTAGTCGATATCCGGAAAGTGCTACAGCTTTGAAAATAATCGCGAATTGTATATCAGTATCCATTCATTATTATTCTAGAATTTCACTAGACACTAACTAATGGGCATTTCTACACGGACAGTGTAAATTCATTCGAGTAAATGTTAATTCAATATCAAAAAAATATAGTGCTTAATGGGTTTCAATATGAGTCAAAAATATCTTTGTGAAAATTAAGGAAAACAGGGAGAAAACCTCCGAGAAAAAACACCGTCTGGATCGTAGCTGACAAATCAGTAACTGTAAGGTCTTGTGAACAAGCGGTAGAAACGGTATTACGCTTCTTTCTTCATTCAAACCAGAACTTAGATTGGTGGATGTGGCATAATGGGATGCTTAAAATCTGAGAGGAAATGCAACAGAATGACATCGTCACAGTTATACCAAATTATATTTTATAATATTTCAACCGTAACAAGAATAGAATGTGATATCATGGTATGTTGCTAAACGAACGGAATGTTTCTTCCGATACCAAAATCAGGAGCTTTCTCTGTAGGATCTTTATGAGAAACTAATTAAAAACCAAAACTTTATTTACATTCACTTCTTCAAAGGGCTAACGCAGCGAAAAAAGTGTGCAGAAAATCAGGGCATCATATCAGTTTGCGAGATGTCAATCTCAAAACGTGCATGTCTAATTGGAAATAGTGGCCGGGGAATTCGGGTTGAGCTAATAATACCACCTATAATTTTCATGGCATAACTTAATTGTGAATGAATTTCATGCACATAAGCACTATCAAGCTTGACAGATCAACAGTACTCAGCTGTAGAAAAGACCAGAGCAGTAGTAGCAGTACAACGAGAGAGATATTTGAGAGTGGGACATGAGATATGTAAATTTGGATTTGTGGGACCAACCATCTCCCTAAGTCTATCTAGATTATGAATCATATGGAGAAAAGTTGAGTTCCACCTCAAGATTATTGCATTACTTTGAGGTAAGCTGTCACTTTCATTACAGAGCGTTCCTATTAAGTTGCTCATTTAAAATGTTCAACTTTATTGATAAGGACCTCATAGCCCACCTTACTTTGACGGTAGAGTAACTGGAAAAGTGTATCTATATTTTTGTTATATTATCGAAATTTCATTAGCACCAGGCTGATATCGATAAGAGGAATATTTTCATTTTAATGTCAATTTTTTAGGAGGTGTACAAGAGAACAGCTAATCCAAAGAAAGTTATCTGAAGATGTGGCTGATTTCATCAATTAGAATTATCAGGAAACTTGCTAGTCGTATAATGTGGGATGTTCATTGTGAAAGTCTATAGGTATAACTAGCCTTAGCATCACATTATTTTGGTGCATAGTAATGTTTTATTATCAGATTTGGACGAATTCAGTGCAAACGTTACTGTAATAATACTATTTCCGTAAAACATTTGTGTGTTATGCATTTTCAACATAAATTTTACTAGGACCTTGAAGAGCGAGCCATCGTTTCGTTCAGGGAACAATTATAAGATAAGTACCATCTGCTTTAGTTTGGATAATTTAATTTTTGTTATTCGTACTCTATATCACGTTCGAAAATCGTTTTCACATATTTTTCAAGCAGTGAGAAATATTATTTGTCATTCTTTGTGAATTTTCAAATTTTCAAGCGATTTATGATATGAAGTTTTCCAAGGAACTTTTGGTGATCGGCGGTGAGAAGAAATCCTTATTCTGGGATTCCTACAATGGAGCCACACAATGTTCATGGACTAGCCCAAGCAGTTTTTCTGAAAATGAAAATTTCAATACTGATATGCAGGGTAAAATTATGCATGCATTCTAAAAATCTCAATTTTTACTTATGAAGACCTGTTCCTCTTCTCGGTAAAAAAGTATTTGATTGAGGTCTACTCTCGTTTCTAATAGAGACCAGTTTTAATTATTTTTCGAGAGCATATGATTTACGTCCGTCGATATAACAAAGTAAGTAAATTTGAACGAAATTGGACCAATTCTAAGGAAAGATTTGGCGCATCAATTTCGAAGAAAATTCAGAAATTAACCTGTATATCGTAAACGAAAGAAAAATGGTTTGAAGAAAAGCCCAAGTCATTTAGATTGAAAATCAGATAATAAATAGATGATAAAATTCGCAATTCATGTTTCCATTGAATTAACATTCACTTGAAAAAACAAAAACAGAAGAAGAGCTGAAAAGCTTGGTTCCGGAAATAATCCAGTTCCAAAGAAAAACCTGGTTCGAGGAGAACTTTCATCAGCGGACATTTCAACAAGCATTGAACTTCTTTCCGATAACTTACAATTTGGCCCCCTTCAACAAGCGAGTGAATATACATATTAAATCGTTTCGGCCAGCCACAGCTTTGGTCTGACAAGCATCGCCTCTTCCCAGGAATTGAGAATAAAAAACAATTTTATTACACCTATCAAACTGAACCAAAGTAGACACTGTGCCAAAGATTTTTATTAGATTTGATAATTTTGTTAAAATGCCAAGTTTGTTCATGGCTAAAAAAATGCTTACATGATTCTTTTTCATAGAAAAAAGCATGATACGTATATCATATTGGTTTCCCCGAGCGTTCAACGGCATATGAGAATACATCCAACCTAAATCGCGTGTTGCAGTAAGGCCATTTCTTGATTGGAAATCGCAATAATTTCAGAAGATTAGTACGGATCGAAGAAATTATTATTTTTTGGGAATGTTCTTTTAAACCTCTGTGGTCGATACGAATACTATCTGAAGAACTTGGTACAACAAAAACTTTTGTTGAAGGCTTTTTACAAGATTTAATATAGAGGCCCTATATTAACAGGCATAATTCCATTTATTGATCCCCAGTAAATCTACATCGTGGAATGGAAATATGAGTTCAACGCATAAGGGAATCACTGGTTGGTGTAAATTATTTGATGAAAGGATCATTGGACCCTAATTCTTCAAAAATACTTTTGCAGGAGATAAGTATCAGCACTTTCTACGAAATGTGTTATCTTGATTTCTGGAAAAAATGCAGTTGGCTGAAAGTTTACAAATGTATTGGCAGTAAGACCACTTGCTTACAATGCCTACATAGTTACATAATTTCAGCAAGACTGGTTTTATACAAACTTCACCGCAAATGTTTTCACCGAGATACCAAGATTTGATCGTGCGTTGCTATTGAGGTCAACATTTCAATCATTTATTTACGTAAATGATCCTTAGAATAATGACAAAATCAACATTTTCTTATATTCTTTTGGTTTCTTTTACCTAATTCTTCTTCTCCATTTCGATGGAAATATGAAATGTTAATTCACTCATGTGTTTATTTGCCGATTTTTTATCGAAAAAAATATTGAATAGACAGTCGAGAATCCTGAAGAAGTTCATATGGAATATAGGGGTACCATTTGAAATTAAGATTTATGGTTGAATTTTTTAGACGTCTTGTTCACAAACTTTTTTTTGCTTTGATTTTGAAACATTTCAAAGATAACCAATCAAATTTTGTTCCAACCAAATTCTGAAACGTTGCTAAACTAGAGCCTGGTTGAATCAGTTAGGTTAGGTTAGAATTTCAAACCTTAAATATCAATTCAATCCCAGGTTTTTCATCAAAATTAACAGATTTGTTTACTCAGTATAAAGCCTTGCATCTTTTTAGAGATTAATAATTTTTCTACATTTTTTCGGTGGAGAACAAATATGGTATGTTGATACAGAAGTAACTCCTTCATCAATCTTAAAATTGCTAGACACGCAAACGGGTGTTATAATAAATCAAACGCCCCTACGCGTTGAGGAAACTTATTATACAGAAAATGAAGCTGGTTCAGTTTTCTCTGCCTGGCGCGTTGCCAGAGAATCTGCAGGGAATGAAAGAGGAAAGTAGACACAGTTCCAGTAACCTCGTTTTTTCCAGAGAATGAAATGGATTGAAAAGTTTCCATTTCGGGTTAACAAGGACATCTACCGTCGGAAGATCCGAAGTGTAATCAGTTTCCTTCATTGGATAGAAAATCAATACTCAAAGAGTGAATCGTAAGCTGAATTGAATTGAATTTTCCCAAATAATATAGTGTGATGGTATGAACTCCGGAGATTTCTATTTCGCTATAAATTTTTTGAGCAACCTTTATTTCAAAAACTCAAAAATATTTCAAGTACTGAAAAATTTTGAAACATGTGCAGGTTCTGTCCACCACTGTTCATGTTTCTGAAAACCTTTCGAATTGATTGATTCGAATATTCGAATACGAATAACATACAGCTAAAACTGAAAAAAACGAGTTTTTGCCGTTTTTTTCGATATATTTCGATAAGTTAATCGGTATTTATAAACTGAAAATGGAAAAACATGTATATTACACATTTTCATGCTTCTAGATAGGTATTAAATAATGGAGGATTTTCAGAGAGAAATAATCGTAATAATATATATATATATATATATATATATATATATATATATATATATATATATATATATATATATATATATATATATATCTACAGGTCGAGAGATCGTCGTTTAATCGATCTGTCCATTACCTTGACAAAATCCGTGTACCATAACCATATCAACCTTTTCCGAGGTACTGTACATCTCCTTGCCTAATAGTGATAAAAAAATCACCAAAATGCCTTGTTAAGAACTAAAGGAACCCTGTTGTGTCAACAATTGGTTGTCAAGCCTAATAAAATGCCAATCTGCCAGACCACAAAAATAAATACAGAGCGAACATGTTCTAATGATATTTTTGACATGCTAGGAGGTCGAAGAAATGAAATCATGAAATTGAGAATGTGTTTTTCGTCATTGAAGCGTTCATTTTATGAAATTTTCCCAGGAGATAGAAGAGTTTGATAATCGTCCTAGCTACTTCATGTCCGAAACAGTATTGCTCAAACGCAGACAGTTGAAATATTTTGATTGATTGAAAACACGTTTGAGACACTCATGAAACGTGAAAAACGTGAATAACGCACCCGATTATGCAAACCATAAGATCGATCGAGTCGTCCGTTGTCGTATATATATATATATATATATATATATATATATATATATATATATATATATATATATATATATATATATATATATATATATATATATATATATATATATATATATATATATATATATATATACTTGAGACAAGAAGAATTATTCAAAATACGTAGATCAATGAATAATCTTTCCTGACAAGAGCTAGTTCCTAAATCTGCCTGCCATGCACGCAGCCCCAAAAAGCCACAATAGTGCATTTAAGCAGGATGCCGAGAAACGAAGCGGCAGACTGCAGTTTTGCCTTTACTAGGAGCTCATCAGTGTCGCATATCGCTTCTCAGCATCCTAGCAAGAAACATCAGGGTACCCCATCGATTCCAGAAAGGACCAGAACGGATTTGAAAACTAGCTCTTGTCAGGAAGAATTATTCATTGATCTACAGATTTTTGAATAATTCTTCTCGTCTCAAGTTTACATATGTAGACTCCTCGCGAAGTTTATCGCAGAAGATATTTGCCCCATCAAATATTCACCGATGGGAGGTTGTGTCTCGGAAACAGAGGCTCAGAGCACTATTCCAGCGGGATTATTTCTCTCGTTTTCTACCGTTGATGTGATTCACGGAACGGCGAAAGCTGTCTCCCAAATATTGGAATTTTTAACATTTCTACATCTGTTTGTTATTGTTCGTATCTTTCTCGAAGTCCGGTAGCGGGTTCGCCGTGTCCGGTCCATAGAGGGCGACTCTGGTACGTATTTACGAGGTACGTCTTTTCTGGAATCGATAGGGTACCCCGATGTAGCTTGATAGGATGCTGAGAAGCGATATGTGACACTGATGAGCTCCTAATAAGGGCGGAACTGCAATCTGTCGCTTCGTTTCTCGGCATCCTGCTTAGTAGTTCGGATACAAGAACATAAGAATTCAGACAAACGACAAGCACCTTCATCCTACACTCGAGCTTCAACTAGACACAAACTCGACTGCGGGAACACAACACAGGTAGCCAACATAAAACAACTACGAAAAAGGAAAATAAGAGAAGCCATTGTGAAAGAAAAACATACAACTATGTACAAACGGAATGACGCCATAAATTTACTAGCAACTTAGAAATAAGAAAGCAATAGCTGACCAAAGGGAGCGCGCCACGATACAACTTGAGACCGCGGAAGTATAAAGCTACCATGCAACATAGATACGCTACAGATGAAGAAGAATCACCGACATGAAGATGGCTGGTGCGGTCCAGCCCAAACGTCATCAACGACAACCAACGAATGGTCAATACCAGGATCAACGGACGAGAATGCGGAAGAATTCATCAACAAACTACGTATTTGATTTCGCCCATTTTCTTTCGGAACTTTGACCAGAATTATTATTATGAAGATATACACGGAATCCCAAGTTGAGTGGCCTACTAAACGCAGATGGATAATTTCTGGCAATGGCACTTTCGGTTATACCGGACCTTGTAGGCCACAAAGACGGACCGTTCGTTCTAAGCCATCTAATCTTCAAACATATCTGTTAAAAATCGATCATTTTCATTTGTGCGATGAGCTGACGCTCCATAAAGTTGGTGCTAACAACGCCTTCATCCAGCTACTGATGAAGTGTCATCGAAGTCACTTACTACCGTCCTAAAAATCGTCATCTTAGTGTTCATCATACACAAAATATGAAAATCTGTTGTCTTTCATAAGTGCAAACACATCAAAACTAAATTTATTTTGAGGGTTTCATTCTCTCGTAATATGAGGATTTTGGTTCGCCCAAAAGTGTGAGTTATTCCGAATAAAAACCCCATCCGACCAGAATATCCATTTGATAAAATCGGGATTCTCTTGTATTCTGAGAAGAAGGATCGCACACAGTTCTATTCGAAGCTGTGGATCGCCAGCTTGTAGTGTTTGGACCAATGTAAATTTATAAGGGTGCAGTCTACGTTTGTTTTTTAATTCTGTGAATACTACTATAAGGTAAATTCAGATAATGATCTGCTATTGCCAATGGTGAATTAACATCAAAATGAGCTAGAACGGCAATTTCATCGTCCTCATTATTGACTACAGGCGATGAAAATGATGGCTTATTCTGGACCGTTCTAGCCGAAAGAAAATTTGTACGTATCTCCTGAATTTTTCTGCTGTCATAGTCAGCATATTTGGATAGAATTTGTTAAATCTCCTACAAGTTGTACTCACATTCTTTCTCTCATCTCCATGATTGAAAAATAATTTGCCAACTTTAGGTAGGTACGTAAAATTCGTTTTTTCACCATAACTTGAAACTGTGAACCTCAGGTACAAGGTATGTATGGGGAACTTAATTTAAATTTTTAAGAAAAATCTAACGAATCGAAACAAATATGTATTTTATTTGAAAAAACGTAGTTTTCGATGTTTCTTCTTCTCAAAATGCGAGGCAGGAAAAAGAGCACTCTGTATACTTGGACTGAGATTCAGTCGGATATGAGTTATGTCCCGCATAGTTTCTTGTTTGCACAACACCTTTAATTATTGTGGAAGTTCACGCCGTTCTCGAATTATATCAATTTCTTTGAAATGCAAAAAATCAATTATTTTGAAATGAAATTAGAATATTTCATGAACAAATCTAGCTAGTTGGTATGCACTTCTGGTAACATATTTTTGAAATAGAGTTTTAGAAAAGCTGAATCATCTACTAAAATTTCAGAACGATGGCATCATTAGTTCTCCATAAATTTTCGATTGGGCCCCCTCTACTGAACTGTCCTGATTCAAATAATTTCCATGCATTAGAAATTTTCTAACGGAATTGATCAACTAACATAGAATTTAAACAGGAAGTGAAAAGAATTGATTTCAACAAAGTTGTGAAGTTATTTCTAAATCTGTAGCGAGTTTAGTGGCCGCTACTACTTTAACTGAATAACCTTTGGTTTAACAGGGTGCAAGTTTAACACAGTGCAAATCACTTTGATTCTATGACCTTTCATTCCGTGTATAATCCCTTCTACCATCGGCGACTATCGAAGAATGACAACTGAGAGAACACCGGAGTTCATTCATTTCCTTTGAAGGCTACGTTGAAACCACTCGAAATTAATTAATCATAATGATTTGTGAATTGTTTAATAACCCTTCAGAATAAAAGGGTTAGAAACAATCCATTGTTATCCGTTATATTTCTTTATTTTCTTTTAATATTGAGCAAACATTGAATTAATATCTAGATCACTCGCACATCTAAGTAATTTTATTCAATTTCCATGTTTGAATTAATATACAGAACATGTGCATAGATTTCTGAATATTCGTCCATTTTATTATAATATCCAGATATTATATCTTCTTATCATTGATTTACACGTCTGGTGTGTTCAATCACCATTCTTTTTCTTATTATATGTATCTCTATATTCTTATCTAGGCTATTTTTCATATTCAATTTGTTAAAATCATTCAAAATTCAAATAAATGAAAAGGAGAGGTCACTTATACTTAAGAGGAGCACATGGTGATATATGAAATCTTTTACAGTGTTTTGGAGAGGACAAAACGTGAGCCATATATTTTTTCCGGGAGGACAAAATACCAGCTATATTTTGTTGAAAAGGACAACAACACCTTTATTTTTAGGAGAGGACAAAATCAACACCTCTTTTTTTAGGCAGGACAAAAGTACAGCTTTATGTTTGTAGAGGACAAGTTCAACACCTCTATTTTGGGCAAGACAAAGGAGTTAAATAACTTTCTTGGATAGCCACCTACCACCGTTATTTTTAGGGGAAATCAATCTCTTACATAGCCACCAACCTCCATCATTTTTACAGGGGATCAATCTTTTTCTTGGATAGGCACCAACCTCCATTATCTTTAGAGGAGATCAATCTTTTCCTTGTATAGCCACCAACCTGCTGAGGTACTCTCCATCTTATGTGCTAGCACATCACTATAAAGATAAGTCTATTTCTTAAATTTTGTGAAGCCTAGATATTTATTAAATGGATGAGTTTGAATAAATTGTGTTCATTTTATTGAGGAAGAACTGTCAACATTGGATGCTTGAAGGGGACTAAAATCCACGACCCATCCAAAACGACTGAGCATGGTAAACCACAAAGCGTGAACCTCTTCTAAGTGAAGTCATTATTACTAGTTTACATCCTATTAGTGATTGGGAAAGGTTACACAGTTGGTGACCAACGTGTGGGGCCTCTTTTTTCTTAGTTTGTTCAAGTTCTTGTGTTGTAGGTTCTTCTTTTCAATAGATGAACAACAATTGGTGATCACACAGAGCAGGTAGTTCATAATAATGAATGAAAAATTTGAGAAGAAGTCAAACTTTTCCTCACACTGTTAGAAAACAAATGTAAAATTTGACTTATATTTTTCAATTGCTCTTTTATACTTCAGTATTGATGCTAGTAATAATTAAAGCATTAGTCATAACAACCTCAAAGTTATTGATATCAGACCAATGTACTCTTTTTTTATTTAATTTTCCAACGTTTTTACAGTGAATCCATTTTATAGTTATCAAGTGGATGGTAATCCAAAATAAATATTTCAGAAATAGAAACTACTTCATATTATGTATCGAAGTAAAACTCTCATTCAGAGAATCCATCTCCTTCATTTCTTTCAAACTTTTCAAATAAATTAAAATTTTGGCTAATTGTAAATCGCCAACGAACTTCCTATTATATAAACTGAAACATTACTTGAATCAAGATAAATTCAGACTTGCAGGCATTCAGTTTAAAATATTCTATTTATTATTGTACTTTTCTTCCTTGTTTTATTTAGATATTCCCTCATTTTGTACGATAGTCCTAATTGATTAGACAAAGAATGCTTTTTATTTCGTGAGCTTCTTGTACCACATATTGGTTAGAATAATCACGAATGAATATATGAAATACGTTAATTCTGAGTTTATTCCTTCAGCATGCTGAAAAAATATACATTACAATACATTAATAAGCGTCAAGTTACATTCACTTACTCTTTAAACATTATTTTGAGTCTCGTCAACTTCTAATTATAAGGTTCTGTTTTAATCGCAATATTAGGTTGGGTTGGATTAGAAATTTAACCTAATTTACATTCCATGCAACAATGAAATAGTTCTCTCTCTTTCCCCTCTATATATATATATATATATATATATATATATATATATATATATATATATATATATATATATATATATATATATATATATATATATATATATATATATATATATATATATATATATATATATATATATATATATATATATATATATATATATATATACCAACGAGTAGTGTCAGAGGCTTTCTCCCGGAAAAATCCAGTGTACGGACCTTAGTCAAGTAACACTGAATGTTACTCATTAATAGTTTCCTTTGTGTGAAGTGGTGAACGATCGAATAAAATACTGCTCTGAATATAAATATGACAAAATTGTCAGTTATTTATATTACATTTATATAAACAAATAAATAAAATATGAAATGAGATTCTGAGCAGTATAAACTAAAGAGAAAACCTATGACTCTACCTCATTATTATTTTCGGAAAGAAACCTACGAAGAATATTACAAGATTTTATGACTGTTATCTTTTGTAACTGTTCAAACAAATTTTTCTTCAGACCCAAAATCTCAATACTTTTGTGAAGATTTCTAGGAATAACTCCTGTTGTAGAAATAATAATCGGTAGAATAAATATTTTCTTCATTTTCACATTTTTTCAATCTCGTCGCCAAGCATCATATTTTTAGAAATTTTTCATTGTATTTATTTTGTATATTATGTGTGTCGGGTATAGCAATATCAATTATATATGTTATTTGATTCTGTTTATCATTAAGAACGATATCTGCTCTATTGTGTTTTACAGCTCTGTTGCACAGAATGGTTTTATCAAAATAAAGTTTATATTTGTCATTTTCACAAATAATCTCAGGTTCATATTTTTGAAATTTTTTTCTTTTTGGAATTAGGTCATGTTTAATTCCTAGATTGAAGTGAATAATATTAGCGACGGCATTATGTCTTTCTAAATAATCTGTTGAAGCAAGGACTGAGCAAGATGATAATATATGAAAAACTGTTTCTGAAGAACAGAAACAACTACGGCAAGAATCATCTATATTTTGTTTGATGATATGTTTTCTATAATTCCTTGTGAAAACAACCTGGTCCTGGATCGCAATTGCCAAGCCTTCTGTTTCAGCAAACAATTCTCCAGATACTAACCATTTATTCGATGCAATTTCATCAATATAATCATTTTTCAATTCTTTAGGGTGTTTTCCGTGTAATTCCTTCTGCATCCAACTTTCTCTTTTAGAATTATCATCAAATATATCAAAATCTACCTTTTGCATTGTCAAGTTATATATATATAAATATAAATATTTATCTATATATATATATATATATATATATATATATATATATATATATATATATATATATATATATATATATATATATATATATATATATATATATATATATATATATATATATATATATATATATATAGGGTTTTACCCCGACGAGTTGCCTATATATCTGTTCATGCAATCAAACTGATTTCATGAAAAATATAAATCCACCACCCGGTAATTAATACCATTGCCAGGCAATGATTATAATCAAAACATATCCTGGAGTAATTATATATTAGGATAACGTTAAATGTTATGAGAATATATCAATCTACCAGAATATATACATACTATAGCATCATCAGACAATGATATCAATGTACCAACGAGTAGTGTCAGAGGCTTTCTCCCGGAAAAATCCAGTGTACGGACCTTAGTCAAGTAACACTGAATGTTACTCATTAATAGTTTCCTTTATGTGAAGTGGTGAACGATCGAATAGAATACTGCTTTGAATATAAATATGACAAAATTGTCAGTTAATTATATTACATTTATATAAACAAATAAATAAAATATGAAATGAGATTCTGAGCAGTATAAACTAAAGAAAACCTATGACTCTACCTCATTATTATTTTCGGAAAGAAACCTACGAAGAATATTACAAGATTTGATGACTGTTATCTTTTGTAACTGTTCAAACAAATTTTTCTTCAGACCCAAAATCTCAATACTTTTGTGAAGATTTCTAGGAATAATGCCTGTTGTAGAAATAGTAATCGGTAGAATAAATATTTTCTTCATTTTCCACATTTTTTAATCTCGTCGCAAAGCATCATATATTTAGAAATTTTTTCATTGTATTTATTTTGTACATTATGTGTGTCGGGTATAGCAATATCAATTATATATGTTATTTGATTCTGTTCATCATTAAGAACGATATCTGGTCTATTGTGTTTTACAGCTCTGTTGCACAGAATTGTTTTATCAAAATAAAGTTTATATTTGTCATTTTCACGAATAATCTCAGGTTCATATTTTTGAAATTTTTTCTTTTGGGAATTAGGTCATGTTTAATTCCTAGATTGAAGTGAATAATATTAGCGACGGCATTATGTCTTTCTAAATAATATGTTGAAGCAAGGACTGAGCAAGATGATAATATATGAAAACTGTTTCTGAAGAACAGAAACATCTTCGGCAAGAATCATCTATATTTTGTTTGATGATATGTTTTCTATAATTCCTTGTGAAAACAACCTGGTCCTGGATCGCAATTGCCAAGCCTTCTGTTTCAGCAAACAATTCTCCAGATACTAACCATTTATTCGATGCAATTTCATCAATATAATCATTTTCAATTCTTTAGGTGCTTTCCGTGTAATTCCTTCTGCATCCAACTTTCTCTTTTAGAATTATCATCAAATATATCAAAATCTACCTTTTGCATTGTCAAGTTCAGAGGTGTAAGATTATAATCTGAAGCAACAACAATATCATGTAATTTAGACGTTCTCTGTTTATCATGAAAATGGGAACGTAGATGAAAAATCTGTTTACTATGAAGATTATTCAAATCAATTAATCCACGACCTCCAAGATGTCTAGGTAGTGTAACTCTCTGAACAGCTGACTTTGGGTGGTGCTTATGATATTTACAGAGCATTTTCCTCGTTTGACATTGTAATTCATTTAGATCAGTTTTAGACCATTTAATAATTCCAAAAGAAGATGTAAGAATAGGAACAGCATAGGAGTTGATAGCTCTGAAAAGGTTTTTACTAGTTAAATAACTCTTGATGATAATTCTTAGTCTTTTGTAATATGAACTTCTAATAATTTCTTTAGTGCTGCTATGGTTAATTGTCTTCTCTTGGCAAAATCCAAGATATTTATATGTATCTCCTTGATGCATTGGCTCGATTTCGATATTGGAAATCTTTATATAATCAGAGGTGATCTTTCCTTTTTCAATAGAAAGATTTTTACATTTTGAAG